>JAYKQN010000001.1:16570000-17770000 GCA_036785175.1 Eupleurogrammus muticus
TTTGGGAATTTATGGCAAGAATTTCTACCCCATAGTTTTAAGGAGGATGCAGTGGACCCCTGAACGCACCATCTGGTGGGTCTTTTGGGTTTTGTTTTTGCTCACGCTGCTACAATGTAATTTCACAGCAAAGCAATACACAAAAATATGTTTCTGAAAACTCCTGCAGACGAATATTGGCTGCAACAAAGTCAGTTTCATTCACCACAACGTTACCAACAAACTCATATTCTGACTAAGGGTTCAGTCAAACTAAAATTATGTTATCAGTACTTCTGCAGTTTCATTGCTGTGGTGTCAATAAAATGAAGTTCATTCTCCTCATAAAGTCCAACTTTATCAGCAAAATGTGGACCTGCTGTGTGTCTAGACTGACTGGTCTGTTGACTGGTACACCCACAGCGGAGGATACCACTGATATATCTCTTTTACTGTGCAGCAAACTTAAATATATATATTTATAACTGATGGTATTTGGTAAAAATGTATATTATCGTTCACACTTGACAGTTTTGCATTGAAATATCTCCTGCACCTGGCAGTTAGAGCCATAACATTGCCCACATTGACCATTCACAGTTCAGTCATACATACTTTATGTGTGACAGAGAGAGCAGAAAGTGGAAAATGAAGCAGAAAAAGACTAGGCTCACTTACTCTTCCATAAAGCCATCCTTCTCAACTCATAAATGTGACATGATATGTTACAGTGTCTTGGTATGGTTTGGTTATTCTTTAGGTTGCACCACAGCACCTTCACCTTTCCCCTGCAGGACCTGTTAACAGCAGACGATTGGACTTGTGTGAATAGAGAAAGGGCCAGTGTTACTTCTAACATCACCAACGGCTCTGTTCTAAACAACTGTCCCAGTAAACCATGACAGCCTGACAGTCAGACAGCCAACGCAACACCAGGACCCTGAAACTAAAGTGGAATTCAGCCATCAATAAATTTATAATTTTCCTATTGTTACATGTCAGTTTGCCTCCAATAACATGGTTAA
Source organism: Eupleurogrammus muticus (assembly GCA_036785175.1). Lineage (NCBI taxonomy): Eukaryota > Metazoa > Chordata > Actinopteri > Scombriformes > Trichiuridae > Eupleurogrammus > Eupleurogrammus muticus. The sequence continues at coordinate 16,571,005 of JAYKQN010000001.1, forward strand.
TGAACAGAAAAAACAAACGAACGATTAAGAATGGGAGTGTAAATTACTCCACTCATTGTAGAAACTATGTATCACATCTAAACACTTTAAGCCCATCCTGTGACTTTTATTTAAGGATTACATAATAAATCTTAGTACTCAGTATATTACATGCCACTTAAAAAAAAACCAAATGATTCCCTAAATCTGAGTATAACTGGACAACTGAACGGCATGTAAACATGCTACTCCAATTATTATTGGAGTTTTCAAACTTCAATTAATACACCCAGATGCAAATAGACTTGGGTTTTCCGTAGCATGTATATGCCTTAATTTGAGTTAAACTAGACCACCCATGCTGGCATATGGCCCAGCTGTTTGTTTATGTATGTGCATGTAAACTGGGAAAAGGACACACATCTGATGAGACGTGAAAACCTCATTCTTGGCATAGCTCGACTAAGCTGTGCATGTAAATATACTGATGCATTTTAACATATTATTAAGTGTCCATGCCTCTGGTAAACAATCCACTGTTTGTGTAGCCAACATGCAGTTAGTTCAGATAACTGTGGTCATGTCAATAAATTAAAAATATAATCATTGTAGGACTTACCCTGACTGTACAGTGTACAAGTAGTAGTGGAAGTAGAAGAAAAATCCAGCATAGAATAAGCAAATAATTTACCAACTTTTTCAAGCAAAAGTTATCATGAAAAAACATGTTATGCAATCACTTATATATAGACATAAGTTGTAACAAAAAACTAGACATATTGGTTTGTAATACTCACAAATACAATTCTTAAAATTCTGTAAAGTGTAAAACTAAAAACAAAAAAACACCAGCTATAACTCACATGTCATTGAAAACTTTTCAACTTTGAACATTTCTTCTTTCTGGTTTATATAATTGTCTGCTGTGCAGCACAGTTTGCAATTTGCCATTCCCTGTTCACTTCAAAATGTATTTTGCTCATTTTTTCTTCACTTGGATGTTTGACTGTGCAGAATGATGCATATGGAGAATTTCATCAGCTAAAGGAAGAAAGTTGTTTTCACCTTAAATGTGAGTTTAAACCTGTCTCACACAAGCATACTCTCTCTCTACCTTATTTTTGTGGCCACAGCAGGTGTGTTTTCAAGGGGAGTTCCTGTCGTCACTTTCAAATAAATCTTTTGTCACGAAAAAAAACCCTGTCGCTGCGTTCGGCTTTTGAGCCGAGGAAACTGAACTTTATAGAGGATCCGGGGGTTTTAATTGAGGGCCAGGAGCAGCCCGGCCCACATCCGATTGATGGCATTTCATTCCCTGTGAGACTGGCATGTCTGAAAGGAACCGGCCCCAAGGGAGGCCACTCCGGAGGACAGGAGACGACTGACAGGCAGGACAAATACAAACACACACGTACCTGGTCTGAGGCTGAGGACAAGCTTATACTTATGTAATAATTACTGTTGTTAGCATCCTAAATACTAGAGATTAACACACAGAATGTGTCCTTCAAGCAGACTCCAGGGAGGAGTGTAAACTAAACTACTACAATTCTGTGTTTTCTGCAGCCGTTACACAGAATGTATTCAGTTCTTACTGCACTGACACACACACACACACACACACACACACACACACACACACACACACACATTAGCTTGCTGGTACAATTCGTCCTCTCTTTCTCTCGCTCTCACACATACAAAAACGCACTCAGCAGGAGATGAGTGGCATGGTTCCGAGATAAGGCTGCCATCAGACCTTCATCGGGAGCCGCCGCACTCTCATCTGTCACGGCAGCCTGTCTTGTTATCAGCTCCATCAACTTTCCCTCCCTCTGCTCCCTCTCAGTCCTCTTCCTGTCATTCTCCAATATGTTTGACCCTCCACTGGTGTATGTGGATGTGTACGGAGGAACAATATATTGTTCTATAGATATAGATCTTTATAGGTCTCCATTTTCTACTCATGTTGTAATACTTTGGCAGCAGCTGTAATCCAACAAGGATTTGTCATTCTGAGACCAGGGAAAAGCATGAATATTTATATATTTGATTTATGCCCAATAATTTTTCCTGCATATACAGTGTTTAGGTTGGATTACTGTCTAAACATGACAGCAAACATTAAACACTGGTAGGGCTGCCACTAACATACCTATATTAACATATGTATGTATATTTACATTATCATATATATATTATCATATTAAATTGTGCCCTGCGACCCTAAGGAAGAATAAGCAAGTACAGTAAATGACTGATTTACTGATTAAATTGTCAATAATCTTCTGAATGAATTTAGTAATTGTTTGCATCAGAATGTCAGAATCCAAATGGTGAACAAAATGGTAACTACCTAAAGAAAGTAGAAAATATTCATTGATATTAGTATTATTTTGAAAATCTGGGGCAGACATTCTTGGATTTTTTTCCCTAAAAAATGACTTTATTTTTTACCTTCATTTTAACCTTTATTTACTTATCAAAATAGTTGTTAGTTAATTGTTTCATTGACCAATTGTTTCATGAACGGATTACTGCAGCTCTAAAAACTACTATCAAGCTTTATTGTCAATATTGTAATTAGAGGAGAATTATGAACTTCTGTGATATTTGGCCGTAAAGCGTAAACCCAGCAGGAGAAAATGTGTTGAGTGATTCTTGCTGCTGAGATTGAAGCGAGTTGAAGCTTTAGCAGAAATTACTGCTCCTTATGTGACCAAACTAACTACTTTAAAACGTAATTAGCTATTAACGCCCCATCTTCAAAGAGATTTGATGAAAGACACAGCTTGGGCCTTTGAGCAGCACACAGCTGATGGGGGGAACAGAAGGACTCCATCATGTGACTGATATGCAGCAGCTTGAGGCGTATCTGTCAGTACTGACGACCTCCTGGTTCCTAATTATACAATCACATTGTTTACATCCTCACTGTGTTACCTGTTGATTCCTGAATGGCTGCTCTCTCTAGTACAATACAAAAATACTGCAGAAAATAGAATATTTTCTCTAGCGTGTGTCAGAGAGGACAATAATACTATGTCTGTATAGTATGGATCAATCGGTTGCATTGTAAAACAGTAGTATGATGCAAAGGACTTTTAAGTAAATATAGTTTACACCCTTCATCTACTGTATTTATATTGCTTTTATGATTATGAGTGTTTAGATCACTAATTTAAATTACATTCCTTCAGAATAAGGTAGCATATAGGATGAGATAGGATGTCCATTATTCTGTTCAGGTGCCAGGTGTTGAAATGTAAGCCTGTAATTTCCATACACAGGAGGATGCGAGGATTTCAATTTGCTGCTCAAGATTAGAAGTGAGTCTGTGGTCCCTTTGCAGAGGGGGAAGGTCACCAGCAAAAGCCTGAAGGGCGTAAAGAAATGAGCATTTTCATTTGTGTTCATTGCGCCAGTGAATAAAGTAGAAGACAAAAAGAAACAGGGGAAAAGAAGAAAGTATCAGAAAGTATTTTTGGAAGTATTTTCAATAGGCCACACACATAATAACATAAGTTCAAGTGATTGAAGTAAAGCTAATTGTTTATTATTTGGATGATATACTCAAGTAGTGAATAGCTTTGTCAAGATGAGGAGATTTTGTAATTAGAAGGCATCATCCCTGAGCAGGAGCAAGATAAATTTCCCTGTGGAGGACAATGAAGCTGATGAAGCTGATGAAGGTTGTGGAGACTAGGCAGTGATGGGAGGGGAGGTGGACGTTCTGCCATAAAATGTAGTCCACCATCCAGCAGGATATGACTGTGAGGACATCATGTATATCCCTGATTCCTCAAGCATATGAAAGATCAGAAAATCCATGATTGGATAGACTTGGTGTGTTGGCCACTTGTTCACACGCTTCTCTGGTTGCATCAGATCAGGACACGAGGAACAGATAAAGTTACATAAAGTAATATAAAGTTATCCCATATAATTTAATGGCCACAACAGATGGGATCATCGTTGTAGTTTTGTATTATAACTGCAGCTATTACAATAATAGTGCTGAACATTCACAGTGGGCCAAGTAGTAACCTAACAAAGTAATTTCCTATGCATGCACGTTTATACACACACACACACACACATACATACACACACACAAACACTCTTTCATGCTCGGATGATACCAGCTATTGGTCATTGCCTCCTCCTGTGTCTTATCATACATTACAAGTGATATAATGGGGTGTTAGGCTTTAATAGAGCTCAGGAATAAGTATTAGAATGTTTGATATAATGTGCTCAAGCAAGAGGAGCATAGTGCTGCTGGAGCTGTAGAGTGGGACGCCAGCGAGCTTGCTGTAAGAAATGATTAATACACTCTTTGATGTCTTACTGCCAAAACACCTAGCAGAAATAATCCCTCTACAATGGCTCTGATGTGTATGCATGTGTGTGTGTGTGTGTGTGTGTGTCCTTCCCAGTGGAGTTCAAAAAACTGGACCTTGCCTCTTTGCAGTCTGTCCGTCAGTTTGTCCAGAATTTCAAGAAACGGGACTTGCCGCTCAACATTCTGGTCAATAATGGTGAGTGATGGGAAAGCGCTTTCATTCAGTGAGGGGTATACGTCTCCTGCACAGCTTATTTGTGGGCAGGTGCCGTCAAACACAGGCATAATGTGAAAGAAAAATCCTTCACACTGTTCCTGTAAGTAGTGGAGGTGCTTTATTAAGCTGAATCATCAATTAAAGGACAGATTACTTATATTTTCTGTCTGTCAAGTTTAATTTATAAAAATATGAAGTACTACTACTAGAGGATTTTTGGTAACATCATACTATTAGCAATATTGGTCAAATTATTTTTCTTGACAGATGTGTGCTTACTCTACAAAGGCAACCCGACAGTTAATTATCACTATGCACATTTTAGAGAAGATAATAGAAAGGCTGCATTGTTTCCTGTCCCGTTGGTGTGTTTTGGTATCATGTGTATTAATGCAACAAGCAAACTGATTCGTGCATTCGTGTGCATGAAATGTGTGTGTATTTGTGTGCCAAGCGGGTGTCATGCTGGTTCCGGAAGGCCGCACCGAGGATGGGTTCGAGCAGCACCTCGGAGTGAACTACCTGGGCCACTTCCTGCTGACCTGGCTGCTCCTGGACACGCTGAAAAACAGCGGGAAGTCCGGTGACTTCTCCCAAGTGGTCAACATCTCCTCCTCGGCTCACCGCATCGGCGAGATCAAACTCAATGACTTGAATAGCTGGTAGGTTGGCACACACACTAACACATGCACACACACACTCAAATACAGTATATATAGATAATGCAAAAATGTTTCTTACAAACAGAAAATAATACCTATACAATAACACATACATAATAATACAGCTTCAAGACACAATGACTGACATATTAAATAAATGGTTAATTAGAGACTCACCCAAAGTATGCTCCACTAGGGCCCATAACTCTAGTGAGGAATAAGCAGTTATAGAAAATGAATAAATTTAGCGGTTATAAGTGTAGCTGATAGGTGGACTATTACAAAAACAGTTTTGTTAAGAGAGCATTTAATCTGTCCTTTACTCTTTCAACCCCCAGCCTGTCACAGCCACCTTCTGTTCCCTCTGTGTTGGCATCACCATTAGTTTCTGTTGGCATTAGTTAGAATTGTTGGCTCGGCGTAGTCCCAGTGAACAGCACTGCTGTCCACAAGCATTAGCCGCCTGAACACCTTCATTGTGCTCTTACATTACCCCGAGAAGAAAAAAGGAAAACCTTATGAAAAACATTATGTTTGTATTCATGAAAAAAATGTATTGTAAAGTTCCGTATTCCAACAGGAATCTTGTTTCACTGATGACCAGATAGATCTATTTCGATGTAATATGTGGTCGTGTGGCTGGCGAATGTGAACATTTATCTCCCAGTGTTCTCCTTTTATAAAGTTAATATCTCACCCTGATTAGATGTCAAACCACTGTCACACACAGAATGGGAGAAAAATAGCAGCAGCAAATTAGACCTGTTGGTGTGGACATTAGATGAGTTTTATTTCTCTTTGGGGTTTAGCACCTGACCATCAGATGTGTGATTGTCCTGGAGATCATTTATCTCAATACAACAGTTGAAACAATAATAAACATTTCATGCCTTTGCAGATTGAAAATGTTGTTTTATTTCCAGTGTAAAAAGAACTTGGAAAAACTGCCAAAAAGTCATTGTCATTGTTGGGAAAAGCCTCATACTCTTTCTTCCTTCTCTTACTCTTCAGTGAGCGTTATTCGACCCACAGAGCCTATTGTAACAGTAAGCTGGCCCAGCTGTTATTCAGCGCCCATCTCCACCGAGAGCTGCAGCGCGGAGGTTTCCCAGTGAGTTCCTGTGCTGTGGATCCTGGCATGGTGGATACTGCTCTCTACCAACATCTGTGGATGCCCCTCCGCCTGGCACAGGCTGCTATCGCACGTCTGCTTTTCAAGGTAATTAATATATCACGCTGTTTGCATCTTTTTTCACATATAGACCAATTTTGATTTATGTAATACTGAACAGCAAAGATCCTGGTATCAAGATCCATCCCATGTGACCCAGGCACAAGTGGACATTTCTAAAGTGTGTAAGGGCCCAAGACACAGGTCACTTTGAGATCCGATCTTCTCACATTCCTCAGTCTCATCCACACAGCCTGTCGACATCACCGAAAATAGAAGTGCTACTAAAAACTCAAGGGAGGCTGTTCACTCTGTTATATTTTAAAACACTTTGTGCAAACTGCAGCTCTAAGCGCTGGCCGCGAGCTGCTGTTAATGTCCCTGAGATTTAATGGAAGGAGACGTGTGTGCATGTTTGAGAACAAACCACATTGTCACAGGCGTTTGCCTGCGAGTGCAACCTCTGGGATCCCGCTGCCCCACATACACGGACACGTTAATCACACAAACCCGTGCACATAGTCATTAACATACACACCGTCATACACAAAAACACACTAATGCACAAAGTGTGTTTCTCACCTGTTACAACACCTTTAATCTCCAGCTGGAATATTTAGGTTCATGCCGAGCCAAAGGCTAGAAGATAGACAGGTGGACGCTGAGTAGATGGGTAGTAAAAGTGCTGTAATAATCTAAAACCACAAAACAAGCAACATCAGCAGTAAATGAGGTAGATTCCAAAACGGAGAAGAGAACTACAAAATAAAAAACTTAAATACCTAATTCTAATTTTATAAATATTTATGCCATTAAATTACATTAATAACTTACATTACATTAATTAATAACTGCAGCACCTTTGGCTTTTATGACAGAAAAGTCTTTTTTGGTAGATCTCTATCAGCATGGCACATCTTAATGGCTAATACCATGTGGAGTTGTTTAAATAATATGTCAACAGGTGCAAAAGAGTTATAGAAAATCCATAATTTTTCTTCAATAAGTTCACATACTGATTTCTGAACAGCAGAAGAAGAGCAAAGTGCATTATTTTTCTGACAATCTTATGAATGGATATAATAATTAAATCAAAATAATATTAGGAGGAACTGGTGTAATTAGTGAATATTGTTTAAAATCTGCAATATTCTTAGCAGGCAAAGTGATGAACATAGCAGCAGGTAAATGAAAATGAGTTGCTTGTTGTCATGGAAACCTTTTTTTTTTGTTCATCATAAAACCCCTGCATGTGTGAACAGACCTTTAAACTGTAGACAGCAAAATGAATAATAAATAATGAAGTTGTGTTTTACTCATGTCTTTGCTCAAACTGAAAAATGTTTCCCTGCAAGCAAAACAATAATTAATTCAGAAGTACAATTAAAATTCATGTTTGAGAAAATATTGTGGCGCACCACACACACACACACATGCACATGCACATACACATACACATGCAATGTTATTCACACAAAGTAAGCAAGTATAGTGTCGGTGCTCCCAGGATGTGATCCCCTCCACCACTGTGAAACCTGTTCCTGGTCTCACAGCTGACACTGAGATCATTGTTATATTCATTAACACTAACATTTTCATACATTTATCTAGACACACACATGCACACACATACACACACACACCCTGAGCCTTCGCTAACGCTAACATACAGTGACACCAAGCTTCCCCTGGCATTCACGCACACTCAGATACATTCTTTGTTTTGCTGTTCTTGTTGAACTTGTCATCCTGCAGACACTTGAGTTCTTTTTGGTGTTTTTGTATCTTTGGTATTTTTTATTTAGATACTCGTGTTTGTCTGCGTGCGTGTGTGTGTGCGTGCGTGCATGTATTTCCCCAGACTCCTGCAGAGGGCGCTGCCACTGTGCTGTACGCTGCACTATCTCCGACCCCAGAGGGCGGGTATGGAGGAGGCTACTGGGTCAATGGGCGCAGGGAGATGACAACATCGCTGACCTTTGACCTCCAGCTGCAGCTGAGCCTTTGGGAAGCCAGCCGCAGTTTCCTGCTTCTGCAGTAGCACGGGACCAAAGGACGGCTAACCGAGTGAAAGCCCTGATGAAAGCATCGGACCCTTAAACTCGGGCCAACCAGCCACATTCCTTTTTTTGTCCATCTCCTTTTCTCTGTTCAAACCTCATGTCGAGGTTCTCGTATTGATTTACGTTGACAATCTCACAATCCACCGCTGGACTGTGATTTGTGATTTGGGGAGTGAAGTCCCCCTTTTTTGTTCCAGACCCGCCAAAGAAGGGCTACAGGGGATGGAAGATGTTCCCTTTTTTTGTTTAGTTTTCTTTGCACTGTGAGCAGGCAAACGTACGTGCACTCACACACATACACACACACACACACACACACACACACACATACATACACACTCTAGGGTTGTGCCGAAATTTAATTTAGCTGTCATAGATATGAATCAGTTCAATTATAACCTGGATATCAGTTGTCATCCATCTCTGATACAGTTAAGTGTTTTCCCTGATCACGGCTAACCTCAGATGTCTGACCAGAGAAATTACTCTGATTCATTCAAAAACCCGTCTCACTCTGCCTTAACATCGTTAGTCCGGCTTTCAGAGTTTCTTTGTTGCCGCAGTGAACCAGATGCTGTTTCAGAGGCTTTTACGTCTAAAAATAACATTCTAGAGAAACATTCAAAATGTTTTATAGGCAAGAAAACATTTGAATTCAAAAGCTGATTTTTGATGTATTAAATGTTGGTCAATCCCTAACGCACACGCGTACATACATGCACACACAAAACACAAACAGAAGTGATTTCTCAAACCTGAAACCGCCATGCCGTGGCGGTGGAATGTGATGTCATCAGGATGTTTTGACACATCGCAGTGATCTCTCAGATCTTGGGTGTTGGCTACCCCCGTTTGACTGGGAGCACTTTTTTTGTGTGTTTTTTGGTACATTCACTTACTTTTTTCTGGTTACTTCTGTTTTACTCATGTAAACTCCTGGTAGATGTATGATGAGCTGTGTTTTGAAAAGTTGATTCTTGTTGTACTCACAAAGACGCTGAGAGAACTTCACCAACTCCTCTTTCCTCTGTCTCTTTCCACCACTCGAGAAGCAAACAAAAGACGTTTCTAATGCCTGAAAGGGGGTGTTTGGGGTGAGCTTTCACAAAAGTCTGGCCAGATTTGAAGTAATCCCCTCTGTAGACACACCAGTCATGAGACATTTGGTTTTGTTCTGGAGAATTTTCCTGCTAAAACCAGGATTTCCGGACATTCCTGTTTGCTTTTGTTCGTCTGCGGTATTTGCCCAGAAACAAAAAGCAAAGAAGGGTGAAGCACCCAACACTCTACTCTGTCCCCTTTTTCCATTGTGATCCGTGTTAATCGGTTTTGTGACACATGTGCATGTGTCCTACACACACACACGTTCACAATCAACTTGTGTTATAGACCCAATTCACGCTGATGGATAGCACAACAATGGAGCAGAGATAGGAAGGAGAAAGAGAGGGAAAGCACTTTTATTTTTATTTTCCAGTATTGCAAGCTGTGATTGGTTCCCTATTGCTGCTGCTGCTGCTGCACTCGCTTCATTTGGCGCTGCTCCCAGTGCATTGTGGGATTGAGATTTCCCAGTGGCAAGAATCAAAACTCCCATCTGCTGAGCTGACACACACACTCTCTCAGAAACATTGGAGGCAGTACATCCCAGTGCAGGCTTATCTAAACAAGCACACAGCAGATAAACACGTCTGTTGCTCATGCGGGAAAATACTCACACACACACACACAAACAAACACACACATACATCTCATCATAATACCATCATCACTGTGATTAACCATTTTTGCTGTGATGAAAAGTTTTATCTCTAAACCCCCAAAAATCCCCCAAAACTCCACTAAAATCCCTTCCCAACAAGTCATCAGTATGTGTGTTTGTGTATGAGTGTATGAGTGTGTGTGTGTGTGTGTAGTATAATGTTGCTTTGAATAATGCCATTAAGCATCCAGCATTCATTATTCTCTGCTGTATGTCGAGCAATATTGTCACTGTGCTGGCTCACTCAGTCAGTAGCACAGAACCAGACATTCACAGGTGAAAAAAGAGCCCGAGAGCCAGAAATAATCTCAAGTTAGTGAATAAGTAGGAAACAGATACCAGCCTAGAGTCACCCATATATCAGGAATTCAACATTTCTCTGTGTACATGTATAGAGTCACTGTCTACATACAATTGTCAAATTTGAAATTGTAATTTCGATTTGGAGCCGTGTCCCAGTTCAGGGGCAGGATCCACATTTCAAGTTCAGGCTGGCAGAGAGAGAAAGAGAGAGAGAGAGGCTTTACGCCACTATACACAACCACATCATATCAAGTCCCATCGCACACACTAGGATACATTGGGTCAGGTCAGCTTCCCTGCTCAAAGCACACTGGGATACCTGGCGACGTGACCCAGTGTATTCCAGTGTGTGGACAGATACAGTGGCCAACATGGTCAGTCTGAGAGTGGAGACTGTGGTGTTTCTGGCCAATTCTCTTTAACTCCCTGAGTTTCTATATCACGGTGTGTCCTGAGGAGCTACTGGTAATACACGTGCCACATAATTCAATTCTGACTGTAGAATTTTGTCACGTCACCTTCGAGTCTCTCTCTCTCTCTCTCTCTCTCTTGCTCCCTCTCGTTTCCTGTGTACTCCCACTTTAATTAAAGCTTCAAAAGTGATATTTAAGCTTAACGTCACAGAATTAATGTCGAGCGAACACAAAGACTAATAACAAAAACAATTACAGCGCCCTCTGAATTTCAGAACAGTTGAATCAGCAGGGGTAATATTAAATGAGAAAAGTTGATCTCCAGGTAGAGAATGAATATTTCAAAGCAATACAGAATGCCTGAGAGCCTTACTGCATTATGTTCCATTATAGTTTGAATTGTCACCTGGTGCCTGATTTTGGTGTTTTCCTTTAAATCAGCGATTCACAAACTTTTTAGGCAACGCACCACATTCCACATCCTGGGTTAATGCATAAATTCCCTAATGAAATGCAACACTGCCTTTATACAGCTACATTAGAGGCATCAAAATTAATCATGCATAGACAGAATAGACGTAAATAATATATTCAAAAGAGCGCAACGATGCGCTCTCACATTTGAATGTACGTGAAACTGCACTTGAACAACGTTTCTATAAACTGCAGCAAAGTTAAGAGGGCAAGGACATATTTTGCTACGTTCAAATAAAAGCTTCAGGTTTAAATAATACTTAATCATCCATAATATACTGTTTTATCTTAACTTTCTCCTCTTCCCACTTCCATGCTGTTTCTTTCGCCTCTCATTCCTTGATCTCTGTCCACCTACTCTTTCATGACTGACATATATTTTAAAGAATGAACCACTTCAGCTAGTTAGCTTGGGGCAAATGTAAAAGCAACTTTTTTTATATTTTATGTTTTCATTTCAGGAATAATCCCACTTGAACAAATTAATACTATTCATGAACTCAATGTGTTTGTATAGCACCTTTCTACCATTTTACATTACATGGCAACATTCACCCATTCACACACATTCATGAACTGATGACTCAAAAGGAGCAATTTGAGGTTTAGTATCTTCACGGCAAATCCGGGAATCTTCCAATTACTGGACAACCCGCTTTGACTTGCGAGAAGCAGCCGTCCTTTGTTGGCTTGTTATGACTCTGGCTATTTGCAGACACATTCATTTTCATGAGAGCTAGATGGTAGTGATGATTACAACTAATCTGATATGATATGAATGTGGTATTACAAAAGAAGCACATCACAGCTTAAATGAAATCTTCCCACACAGGCTGGAATTTGATTTGAACCTGAAAAGCCTCCACCAGCAGGTTTTTGATTCAATTCAAATGATTCATCTTCAACTACAAAAAAACTACACGAGGGTTGAGGAACATTCAATGAAACAATATTATACAATCTTCCCTATATTGGAAAATGAAATAAAGAGCGAGATGTTGAAGTCTAATTAAAAGCAAACCTCATCAACTCTGTTGTTTTCCCTGATGTAGCAGTTGTGTTGGGTTTGACTGCATGTCAACAATATTTTTTTCTTCTCCACGTTATCGAGCTTCTCAGAAACAAACACTCCGTTGCCTCAGCGTTGCTTGCCTAATTGCACGCTTCTCTGAGGCTATTAGGAGGTACTGACTAAATAACAAGCAACCGACCTGAGGCCCATTAAAAGAAAACATGCTCGCTTCCTTTCCGACAAATGAAAACACCAGCTTCTTTACTCAGCAGCGCTCATTTAAAAAAAAAAAAAAAAGTGCAAGGCTACAGTGCGATCTACACATTTGTCACAGAGCTATCGTATGTATTAAAAAAAACCTGAGAGGGGGGAGAGAGAGAGAGAGGGAGAAAGCCAGCGACCGTCTTTCCTATCCGAGCACAAGGTTTCCCAAAGACGAGGTGAGGAGGAGCGTGAGGGGCTGTCTCGGCGTTCCAGTTGTGTCGGTGTGCAGAGGAGGACGCTAAATTACCAGTTATTACCTTGTTATATATTTAGCCCTCTCCTGGAGTGGTCCACACAGACAGGACGACACGGTGAACTCTGAACTTGAATTGCAAATATAGAAAAAGAGCAAAAAGCAAAAAAAAAACAAAAAACAGCTCAAGTAACTTGTCTGTGATATTGTCTTAAGTCTGTGATTTTCTCGTATATCATTTCAAAGCCACTGGACATGGACCAGTGGGGCTGTCTGTAGACTGGAAATGCTCTTAAAGCTATTCTTCGGACTGACCTGGGATTACATTTATATTAAATGTTCTAGTCCCAAGTTGTGCAAATCCTAAATGTGTATACAGTATGTATAGAAAGAGAGAATATATAAATATGTACACAGGGGGCGACCAGATGAACTGAGTCCTTACTCTGGTGGCAGGTTCACTTCAGAGAAAACACATTTTGTCCTGACATTGCACCTTTAATGCACATCCTCCCCAAACCATGTTCTCCTCCTTTGGTGCGAGTGTGGGTTGCAAATAGAGGATGTTCCCACCTCAAATCCAGTGTAAACATTCAGTCCATCTGAGCCCCCTGATGGGTTTATGAAATATTAAAAAAAAAATGTTTTATTTTTATCATTATTTTGTTGTTGTTGAGATACGCATCTTATTGCTTTTGCCGTGCCTAAGAAAATCTCCCTCATATATGTGTAACTGTGAATTTTTCATGTAGAAATGAACTTGTAGAAGCTGTGAAACCGTCTTGTCCCGTGCATTGCCGTGAGTTTTTTCCTCTCTTTTCAGAGTGATGGGCGTGGAGGTGAAGAGTGTGTGTGTGTGTGTGTGTGTCCGTGCGTGTGTGTGTCCGTGCGTGCGTGCGCGTGCGTGTGTCTAGATAAGGGAGTTCATGTCCATGTTTTTTGTCGATGGTTGTGACATTCCAGCAGCAGCCACCACCTTTTCTATTATCCAAAGCCTCTCAATAAACATATCATTGTGCCACTCTCCCTCTGTCCTTTTGCGCTGTGTGTGAGAGAGAAGCCGTCAGTCGGATGACAACGAGCCGCAAACGCAGCCTGATCCTTCCCGACATTCTCAGGTTCATCGGTGTAACTCACACAAACGCACGTTCACAGTCAGTGTTTCCTGTCACTAAATACCACGGTTGTGTAACTACATATTTCACCATAGGTACCTTTACCCCTATTTTTGGATCCTCTTTGCTTCTAAAAATATAAAGAGCAAAGGATCTGTAATAATTTAACACAATAAAAAAAATAAAGTAATGATAATCATAAACTACCTAAGTAAGTAGTAAAAAGTAGTAATGATAGATTCATCAGATCTCCTTTTACCGGACTGTTACCATCATAAAGTTTATTTCCTGTCATACTACATCAACTTAACGGAAGCTTATGATCAAACTGATGATACTGATCTCACTGTGGATCACCAATACACAATCTATCATTAATATTCAACTAGCTGATCATTTTAATCAGAATCAACACAGACTGTGTGATATTGATGTTGTACCTGGGTCAGAAGGCAAGAATCCTCTTGATTCAACAGTAAATGATTGTATTCATCAAGTTTAATATATCAGTTGAAAGTTTTGTGGCACAGACAGTTTCAGTCCGTAGGTGTTTAAATTCATACAACATTATTAATTCATTTCGAGCAACGACAGCCAAATGAAACAAACATAGGCAAAACAAGAAGAAAAGAAAAAGACTTAGAGAGATGATTAGTTATGCAGACAGAAATGACAGCAGAGAGAAAATCTCCTTCAAACATGTTCAGGAGAAGCTCGGATACTGGCGGCTTTCCAAAGGATTTGCTGCTCGCAAAAAGGAATTTAAGTCCCTTTGTGTTACAACAATGATCTTGGAACGGATCTTTACATTGTTGTTCAGGCCACTTCTGTCTTTAACTGAGAGGCTATGGAACTGGCAAATAAGAGATTCATAACACCCCCCATAAAAGATGGATTGAAAAAAAAAGGCACATTTGTTCAGTGTGAAACACAAAGGTCTCATCAATGTACTCATTGTGCTCTACTTTGCAGATGGTCCTCAAAGCTGTTTAATATACTTTAATACTTCACCCTCCTCTGTTGCAAGTGATTCAAACATTAAAATACACCAACACAATCAATTTTAGTTACACTGCAGTCAATTTGTGATTTTTACATCTGTAGTATTTTTATGATTCAACATATATTGGCCTGTGATGAGGTGATTCTGTGGGTTATGTAGCATTTTTTGGTATAAAATAAAGCCCGCTCTGCAGTAAACATGCTTCTGCAGCATAGCTGTGTGATTATATCTTAGCTTGAATCATCGAAAATAAAATGTCAAAAAAATGACTCACCATCTGAACAGGCATTATTAATTACCTCAGATTTGCTCTCCCTGTTTTTGAGTTCACATCGATTTATATAACATTAGTTACTTTTTTTTTTTACATTGCCACTGAAAATAATATCAACTTTATCCTGGGAGCTTGTGGAAAAACTTTACATGTTATGTCTAATAAAACGGCAGTTACCTCGATCTGGAGCCTTTTCTAAATATCAGCTTTCAGTCAGGTGTTAGCACAGTGGTACAGAGGAGGCCAGGCCACAACAGAATGAGTGGGGGGTCTTATTTCACAGTTTGTGTGTTAGCGCCTGAGACCTCAATATTTACACTCAAGCACTGAAAAGCCGTCGTAATAAGGCCCTTTAATACATGTCTGGAGGGGGATCTCTAAATGAAAGTGCTATTTAGACACTTGATTATGCAGCTGAGCCAATATGACATACCCTCGAGAGTCACAGCACGAAAAGCAGTCTGGAGACATGTAAGACAACTCCTCAAGGTGCTTCAGAGCGGCAGACGAGGAGTGATACTGCATGTATATGCCTCCTCGTTAGAATAAATATCCGAGGTGGCGTCTCTTGCGCTTTCCGGCAAACTTTGGCAGTTCCGTGACATCTGAGCTCACTCAAGCAGAAAATGGAGAGGGAAACACAAACTGAAATGACAAAAATGATCATCCGCATTCATGTCCCCGTAATGGAGGCTCACAGACCTGGGACAGAGAAAGTGTTTACAACTAAACACACTTAATCAGTCCTTATTCAACCATGAGCTGGCTCGGGAGATTTAATAAACTCACCGCACGCATTCTCATAAAGTCGGTGGCTTCAATTTATGTAATTATTGCCAAATGGGAAAACATTATTACTCATAACAGCTTTAAAAAGGGATTGGGTTGCACAAATGCACTTTTTGTAAAGTTTTAAAATATTCACTACTGGTCACTCATAAATCATGTCAAGACTAATTCCTAATTTACTCACTGTATTGCTTCAAAGGGGCAGCAGCTGATTATCTCCATAGCATCAATTTCCCATTAACATAAACTGTTCACTGCCTTCTGCTCTTCTCAAAGTCTGTTTCCTCCCCTCTAAACGAAGCTAACAACAGATCCCTCTCCATTCAAGAGTTATGACTCATTACTTTAAATTTAATGAAATACAGTATATCAATTTTACTCCAATACAATTATTTTCCAGTTTATTTACTAGTGTTTACTCAGGTAAAAAATGTGCATGTATGAAATATATAACATCTGAATACAGCCATTTTACACATTGAGTACTTCACATATTTTTGCTGCTTTACCACATGTATTGAATGCACAACCTTTACCTCTAATTGAGTATGTTTTCATTGTTGTGATTATAAAATTAGGCATTACCTCAGATTCAATTTGTCCATATCTCATCTCATGAATAAACTGGCTGAACTCTTGTGATTACATGTTTACACAGGGCAGTGAACAAATGAAGCATGCAAAGTGTTCCCCTGTCCGTCTTCGGCTGCACCTTTTAGCAGCCTCTAAGTGTGAGATTAAAACAGCCATTCATCTTCCAGGCAGCGGCGTTTTATAGGAAAAGCCTGACAGCCCAGGGCTAAGTGATACATGGAACTTGTCAGGGCTCTTGATGAAGGGATGAAAGGATGGACAAAAGAACACACACGTACACACCCTTATCACCAGGCCAATGAGAAAGGCCACTGAGATTACTGCAGACGGAGCCGCGTGAAAGCTGTGCAACATTTCTTTATTTCGCCAGATTTTATTCTCCCCCAGCTAGATTCACACAGCAACATGCGCATATCCTCCAGGAGCTGGGTGCTGGTATTTTGTATTTATTCTAACAGTCTATGGGAGGAATTGGAGAACTGATGTGGAATCTTTGGCACTTTCTCGACTGCTCAGACATCCTCCATCCAACCGACCCTGACCTAATTATTCAGATGACATTGGCTATCAAAAATAATCCATAAATATCGGAAATAATTATTTCCTTGTTAAAAACAGAGCTTGATTATTATTATTCTTATTGTTCTAGAGTTGGGACACCACTTCTCAAATGGGAGACAAAGATAGCCAATTCTGTGATTGAGTCTCATAAATTATACAAACTATCACTTTGGAGGCTTGATTAATTATTAACTTAATAATATAAACCAGGATCATCTTATTAATAGTTAGCAGGGGTTAAAGTATTCAGGAGTTCTAAAGAAGAAGTCAGTATTATTCATTATCGTACAACATTATAGAGGCAGCATGTATTACTCAATAGCATTTATCTGCCTATAAAGTGAGGAGCATCTGTCAGTCTAGGAATCACATATCTCTCTTGCCGGATAAACCTCAGCTTCCAGATACAGCTTTACATGACACAATGGTGTGTGTCCTTTTGTGGATGGATATTTGAATCGTCTTTTGTGAAATTGTTTAGATAGTGTCAAAACGTTGTTATTATCATTATGATATTTTTATTATTGTTGTTAAAACCGTAAATTCCCATAGGTGACTTGTGGTGGTGTGGTAGTGCACCATATTAAAATGGATGGATATATATATAGATAAGATTGAACATATCACCATTTACTACACACACTGTGTTAGCAGAGCTGTGTGTGGAACATGAAAAAAATCACAAAAATCCAAACTATCTACTTTTGTATAGGAATACAGACTTCCTATTAGCACTGCAGTAATTCCAAAAAACATAAAAGACAAAACACACAATAAATTACTAAATCATACACAATAACTAAATGGTTCTACGCAGGTGTATGTGTGTGTGTGTGTGTGTGTGTGAGCTACAAAGATAAATGCCATAGTGGCTGTTTTTTGTTCTCAGGCTGTGTGTATCGCTCCCTGTCTGTGAAAGACAGAGGTAAAATGGCCGATTATTAACCATACAAACCTGTGTGTGTGTGTGTGTGTATGTAGTTGTTAAAGTCACTTTGTGTGTGTTTCAAGGCACCATGTTAAAAAGCAGCCAGTATGCATGCAGGTTTGGGACACTAACATCAGACTTAACCTCCTCATGGTGAACAAACCGAAGCACATTGAAGTGGAGCCTGAATCTAAACAGATTAACAGAGTTTAACACTCTTGCATAGCCGTGTTTGTTCATGTTACATTCTGTCCAACTCATATTACCAGGCCATGGAAAGGAGAAGAGGTACTCTTTGGTTCTGCAGGAGGTTGTCTCCAGGTCTGGCTGGTCAAGCCCCAGCCAGGAAGAGCTGAGCAGATGTGCACGAAGCACAATGTCACATAGTCCATTTGCTACACTGTTCATAAACCTTTGAATTTTCAACATTGTATTCTGTGCTGTGACATCTGTTGTACTTTTGGAGCAATGAAGTCCAAATTGAGCAGTTTACAGCAGTCTAGAGGTCTCATCAGTGTGTCACACAATCAGGCAAGTGTCTAGTGCAGAAATATTTTCACGCCACAAAAAAATAGTTTTTTACTGGCCTTTCACTCCCACAGTTTTATCTCCATCTCCCGCACGACTCTGCCTTGGATTGTTGCCACGCGCCTTCTCCCTCTTTCTCTCTCTCTGTCTCTCACAATTGGGACCTTAACCTTAACTGATAAGGAAAAGCTGTCAGGCTGCAGTGTAAAGTGCAGCCTCAGTCAGATTCTGCAGATACAGATTTTTTCTTCCTGAAAACAATTTAGACAAACACGCATCATCATGCTGTACAAGTGCTGCCGCCACTAATGATGAACAACTTTCTGACCTGGAAGCTCCATTTTATAATGAACAAAACGGGCTGTTTTGCCTCCCTCAGCAGAGCTCTCTTAGAGAAGCTAATGGATGGAGAGTTGAAAT
Source organism: Eupleurogrammus muticus (assembly GCA_036785175.1). Classification (NCBI taxonomy): domain Eukaryota; kingdom Metazoa; phylum Chordata; class Actinopteri; order Scombriformes; family Trichiuridae; genus Eupleurogrammus; species Eupleurogrammus muticus. Next base: position 16,590,075 of record JAYKQN010000001.1, read on the forward strand.
CCTCCAGCTGACAGCAATGCTGCTTATACAGTAAGCTGTTAAACCCAAACGCTGACTCTCTCTCATGTTCACACACCAATATGTGTGAGAACACACCAGCATTTCTTCAAGGACTGTATTGGACCTAGCTTTTACCTTTATTACATTTTTATTGTTTTTATAATGGTGGGCCTATATTACCTATGGCTTTACGTATATGTTCATTACCGTGAACTTGTCAATCAATCAGTCAATAAAGTGTTAACAATTTACAACAGAGACCCACAGCAGGTTCCAATCAGCTGATTGAGTCCTCACTCTCCCTGTTAACTACTTTCACAATTCAGAACTGCCACACACACACACACACACACACACACACACACACACACACACACACACACCTGATTTTATGACCACTTGTTCATCATGTACAGCCACTCTTCAATATTATTTGATTCTCAGATTGATGTGTAACCTAAAAAATCCAGCAGCAGCAGAGGTGCACAGTGCGTAGAGAAATATTAGGAAGCAAAAATTTGAAAGAAATTAATAAGTTAATTTATATCCTCAGTTTTAGAGTGGAATTGTGTCACGGTATGCCTGAGTCATTTGAGCACGGTGCAGCTTGTCTAACCTGCTTTTCTGCACTGCATCCACTCCAGCGGCCTGTTGCTTGCTCCAGACACAGACAAGACACAGACATAAAAACTCCTCTTCAGAATCTGGAGCAAGATTCTGCACCGCACCCAGTTCAAACAAACACATTGAAATCACCCCACAGGACAGAGCTTCCATTATTTTTCTTTCAATGAAGTTGGAGTTTGTTTGCTATAATCTCAGTTAATCTATTTCTAATTATGGACCACTCTGTGCTATCTGATTGTGGCCAGATTGATTTGGTTTGGACCAGTTTATGGCCAGCAGTGGTTGGAGTGTGGCCGGTTGAGATGCAGATCCTTAATTTAAATTTTAGATTGAGTCAGTGTCAACGGTGTTTGACATGTTTGTGATATGTGCGGAGAGACTGCGAATCTATAATTCACTTTGTTTGCTGGTTTCTTCTTAATAAATATAAAAGCAGCACCATATGCTATCAGTGGCACTTGAAGCAGAAATGATGCTCCAAGTGTACAGGAGGAGGGTAATTATTCATCTATGACATGTCTCCCATCTGTTAGGCTCGAGCCACAGTAGTTCACACCAACCACAATGGAAAGTTTCATGTCTGTAAATCTATAGACTGCAGCGGTCACATGATGCAGAGGTTGGATGCTCCTCATGTTGTAAATCAGGGGTTGCCAACCCTGGTCCTGGAGGGCTACCATGGGTGCAGGTTTTTATTCCAACCAGGCAGTAACACACCTGATTCTACCAATGAAGGTTCTTAGCAAGGCCTTTACTGATCGATTAGTAGAATCATGTGTGTTACTACCCGTTTAGAACAAAACAAAAAACCATGTTTCTCTGCACAGGTTTTGATCTTTTATCCACACGTAACCACAGTTGTAGACTCCAAAATCCATCATACTGTATAAGATCAAACAGTAAGTTGTATTCATGGAGACAGGGGAATCTGCTGGCCTTGCTTCGCCATTGTTGTCCTTTTGGTATGAATTTTTCCAGCCTTGTGATCTGCTATAATGGTTGTACTCTTTGTAATGCTACAGTCTGCCTACTGCTGTGACATGTGCATTACATTTTTTGAGGTGGATTTGGCATATTATATGTGGTCAAGATTTTTTACACCAGTTTCTTTTAAATAAAAGGGCCATACAAGTTTGCTTTCAACAATACCTGTGTTTGTGTGGACTAGGCCTGAGAGCTATTGGTAAAGTATTGCTTTTTCAACGGCTGACACTCCTGCCTGATGACAGAGACGAACCCTGCGGAGAATCAACCTTCATAATGAATTATTAACATCAGAGCGGCCTAAAAATGGCTGTTTTTGCACCGCTGGAGGCGACAGCTGTCCAGTACAGAGAGCGGCCTGTCAGATCCAACAGAGAGGAGATACCGTCAACGTCCGGGCCGGCGTGTGGCTGCTGTACCTGTCAGAGACGTTATCTGGAGCATCGGACACAGGTAAGGCTGCACCCGCGCTGTGACATGGTAAACCTAATAACTGAGCTCAGACTCACAGGCTGTTCGCTTCAGGACTGTGTTTTCTGTTTTCTGGCAGATTGATGGTGACCCTGGACATATGAGCATCAACAATATTACTTTGACTGCGACAAAACACACCTACGGCACACTTATCTCAGACCATATTAATGCCAGTGATAGTGCTTCAGTTGAGTTACAGTGGTAATTCATCAACAAGCACAACCCGCAGCACAAGTATTAAAGGATAAGATTTTCTACATTTTTCTTTTTGTCAACAAATTGTATGTGCAAATCCAAACTAACAATGAATCGATCCTACTTAAGGCGCTGTGTGTTTATCCTAACCTTGATTTATTGCATACCCCTGTGCTGTATGCACATGAGATCTGTTGAAAAGAAGGAAAAAAAATATAGAAGACTGCCAGCCTTCTTTTTTAAAGCTTAGTTTCAATTTGTCATCCGTTGCAGTTTAGGTGATACTCTGCACCTTGGGCGGCAAGATCCAAACATTTGTTTTCCTGGGGATGTAGGAAGCTAATAACTGACTGATCGATCAGAAACTGGCAACAGCTGACAGTAAATGCAAGTCAGGGGAGCTGAGATACTCTCTAATATCACAGCAGTTGAAAATCAATCAGTGTGGCTGAATATAACAGTAATAATAATGAAAACAGGACTCATTTAATTTCACACATACACACACACACACACAGACTGGAGTGAAATACCTGAAATGTTGCTATTTAATAAATTGACAAAAAGTGCCGCGAGCGTGTTGGAGTCAGTTTGTGGTTTTAAACTATTGCGTCATCCCTCACAGACCTTTACATTTATTTTTGCATTTTTAAAACGTAAACCTCACTACAAAAAACTGCCAGTTCAGCCAAATTGAAGTTAGAACCTCATTTTTTGGACCAAGTTTGTGATGCTCCCTCTCAAAACACAAGTTCTCATGTACATTCATAATCCACTATTATTCCAAATATGATTGTATTCTGAATTTAATATGGGTCATGCAAACAGCATATTCTGTGTGAATATTACAGATCAAGCTTACATCCAAACGTGTATGTAAATTTTCAACGACATGTTATTGTTAGTAGCAGTATTATCTTCTCAGATGTAGGCGATGTTGGTGATCCGATTTTTATATGGAAGAAACTGATTTCTAATTATGCCCTTTACATTGATTTCAAAGAAAAACACATGACACAAAAGATTTATTTATAGCTTTATCCGGAAAAAACACTAACATTGACCTCCTCAACCCACAGCTGAATAATGGCGGCTCACCTGCATAGAGAGAGATGAATGAGTGAAAGAAAAAAAAAACACAATGACCTGAATAGCAGTGTGGAAAATTAGGGTTTAAAAAAAAAAAACGCCTGCAAAAAGCCACAAATGACTTTCACAGAATTGATCAAGTCACATTTTCATTCATTTATTCAGTAACTGCCTCGGTTTGTCCACTGACGCATCTTTTTTTCACATTCGTCTAATGAGCCAACTGCTGTTTGAAAACCAATTATTCTGCCTTTGCTTTCCTTTGTCTAGTAAATGAAAATTGGACTCAATGTGGCAAGGCAACGTGTAATATCCTACCAAACATGTTCAGTGCATTAGGGATTTTTTCAGTATGAGGGTTGAGAAGGTGCATGGTGGCACACTTGGAGGCTCAGCTTTTGTATTGTGTGTGTGTGTGTGTGTGTGTGTGTGTGTGTGTGTATGTATCCCTCTCGCACTCTAACACACACAGGCACTCACACACACACACACATAGACACACACTTACATACACTTTCAGAGATGTACTGTTGAAGAGGATGGGATTTACTTTCTAAAAATGGCCAGAGAGGAAGAGGAGGAGAAGGAGGAGGAGGAGGAGGAGGAGGAAGAGGAGGAGCGGATGTGACTGAAGCAGGGTAAGTGAGAAGATACGTGGAAATGTACAAAGAGTTGAGGGGAGGGGAGGGGGAAATGTTTCGTTCTGAGCCGACATGGAGAGGAATAAGTGCAGAAGAGGGACAAGTCATGAGTCATTGGGAGAGAAGTAAGGGAGGATGGAGAATCCAAATCAGACAGAAAAAGAAATTTAAAAAATCAAGAAAAATGGATTCCCCGTACATAAAGAGATGCGGCAAGGGGGCTGGAGGAAAAAGAAAATAAGCTGTCATGTTTTAAGTAAGATTTATGTATTTGCAGGACAACAGTGATGAGCCAATAGCTCAGATCATTTATTTAAGCCCAAATGAAAGGGAATGTCAATTTTTCTTATTGTGAGTGTGTGGGCTCCACAAGTACACACACACACACACACACACACACACACACACACACACAAACTAGACTCGACCCGTCTGAAAAGCGGATGGCACAACAATCTTCGGGGCACAATGCTTCACTCCACCCACTCATCTCCGCTGAGAGGATAGAGAGGAGAAGAAAGAAGGGGGAAATAGAGGGGTGGGAGGGCATGGTGCTATTTAAAAAAATAATAATAAAAAAAAAGAGAGAGTGAGTGAGAGAGATAGGCATGAGAAAAGCCCAGAGAGGGAGCAGAGGCGTGCAGAGAGAGAAACCAGCAGGACACGAGGGAAGAGAGGGGAAGGCTCCAAGTCGATGGAGGAAAAGAAAGTGGAGAAGCGAGCAAGGGGGAGGAGGCGGATGACACAGCGGAGAAAAGAGTGTACGTTTGCGTCACATCTGCAGTGGGGAAGAACCGCCTGACAGCCATCAGACGCCTCCTGAATGACAATCTCCTCCTGTCTCAGGTGGCTGGATTATCCAACCTTCCTCCCTCTTCTTCTCGGAGAGGAAAAGCATGTCCTCGTCCGGCGATGTCCTTCAGGCTCGAGTAATGCGCTGCACCTACAGTCAGGGGTGATTTCACACCTGGTAATCCATCTTCTCTAAGACAGTATGAGCTCAGGGAGCTTGTATGTGTCAAGCAAATGCCACGTCATCGCGGTCGATAAACTATTACGGTGGAATCAATGCTAAGCATGAAACATGAATTGAATACAGTCAAGGTCTGTGTGGAGTAATTCACGGTCATCAGCTGCCAGAGCAGGTTAAAATAATTATATAAAAGAACAGCTAACAGCCTTGTTAATGATGAAGAGTGAGTTCTCTAAATACGTTTTTAGAGCCAGTGATTTAAACTGGTAAAAAAAAAAACACTCAGTAAGGCAGGTTCTCACTAAAAAAATGTTTCTCTGACAGTAGGATTTGACCTTGGCTGCAGCTAACATTGACTCAGCAGATGTTTAATGAACAAAAACCTTCATCCATTTAAAAGACATAGTTCAGAACAACCGATCTAAAAAGTGTATCATAACACTATGGCTTCAAACTTAATCAAAAGTCAATTTAGGACCAAGATGAACCATCTTGTGGATCTCAGTGGAGACAAGCACCAACGGACATTTATGCACAACATCCAGTTTATAAAAGCACGTCATGCATACATGATGCATAATAACTGTGAAGAACATGCAAGCATGAATTATTTAATCAACATCAAGTATTAATCGCAAATGCAGTTAACACACACACATACACACATATAAACTATATCAACTGTGTGGCATATTTGGAAAACATGTTTGTCACCAGTGAACTTGTCTCTGGTGATATTTTATTTTGGATTGGATAAAAAACAAAAAATTAAATCTGTTCAAGTATTGTTATACCTCATACACATATTCTGTAGGATTCTCACACATACACACACAGACATCACTCCTTGTTTCATCTCACACTACAATTCACTTAAAATGGAGTGTATTGAGTGTGTGTGGGAGTGTGTGATTTGGATAATGTTGAAGAGTTAGAAACACCTTGCACTTCTTTGACTTTCATTCCTCTCCTCTTCCCTGTTCACTTACTGGGGAAGAGTGGGAGATTAGCCTGAGAGAGATAGAGGAGATTAGGAAGAAGAGGGAGGATCATGACGAGAAGTCGAGAGACACGAGAGACTCGTGAGACGGAAGGAGAGAGACAGGAAAAATGGGGAGATGAAAGGATGAGGAGGATGAGGAGGAGGATGGGTCATCTATTAAGCAACCATTGGGTTTATGAATCCTTGGGCCTCTCTGGGCACTGTAGCCATTATATTACAGTACACACACACACACACACACACACACACACACACACACACACACACATTGTCAAGGCTGTGTGTGTGTGTGTATGAAGGCCCATATGTATGAGGTTCCATTCATATCAAAACACATGTTAACAGGTGTGTGCATGCATGAATAATTACATTTTGTCATGCATTTCAATATCACAAGTAACAAGAACACTTGCGATATGCGCACGTCTGTCTGCCACTGTTTGACACTTCCTGCTGCAAACCATCAGGAAACTGCAATCGAGCGTATGTGTGAATGCGTAACAACATTTGTCAGAAAGTGGCAGACAGATCTGCAGGCACTATAAGTGCTGTGCCCAGCTTCTCGTTATGTGTAACTGACATGCATACGTCATTTCCACATGAGATTGTGTCATAGAAATATTCAGTTGTTTTCAAGAGTGCGTTCATGCATCATTAGTGAAACTATGTTACACGTGAAGCACTACCTTGATGTGCAGGTGTCAAAGCACATGCATGTGACACACTTAGTTGATAGCAGCACACACATTTTGAAATGAATGGAACCTCATAGAACATTTCTAAATGCAACTATCAATTTAGTATGTGTGTATGTGTGTCGCTGTCAGAGGCAGAGGTGAAGCTTGTGCTCACATGACAAATTGTCCCTCAATAATATATCACACATACACACACATACACTCAGGGCTGCCATTCTCATATCATCTCATAAACGCCTTTAATAAAACATTCTATCTTTTTTCATGTGTAAAAGTGTACATATTTTGCGACTTGGATTTGAATAGAAAACTATTACATCATCTTCTGAAATGTCAAATATGTGAGCACACTCGGCAAGAAAGTCATGACCTGTGATTCAAAGGAGATCTTACTGAAATCAGGCTAATGTCATTACTCTGACGGGGACAGGCACGTCAAGATGATTACATCTCATGATGCACACACATGCTTGTCTACACAATTTTTATGGTGATCCTGTGGAGGCCTGGAGTTAACACACAGAACTGTGAGAGTCTGCTGCCTGTAGAACTGGGGATATTTTCTCTCATTGATATTTGAACAAATTGATAGTGACGTTTTTTTTTTAAATAATAAACACTCATGAAGCTTTGTGAAAATCTACAAACATGCTAAATGAGAGCAACGCTTTTTCAGTAATAGTTATACATTGCAACAAAATTGAAATGAGGTCACAGTGTCAGCTGCCTGATTTTATATTATTCTTATTGAACAGAGAATCATGTTTGGCCTGTACGTGGCTCTCAGCTCCAACCCAAATCTTTTAATTTAAAAAAGTAATTTCCTGAAACAGTTGGCCACTGTAGTTTTTTTGATGGGGTCTATTTTGAGCTTATGTGGATTAACACACATTTAGTGCTCTCCTGGATATTTAGAGTGTGTGTGTATGTGTGTGTGTGTGTGTGTGTGTGTGGATTCACTCAAAATAAACCATCACTAAGCGCTGGTGTTTATTGTAATGAAAGAATGTGTCACCCAAAGCAACTGTATCGTCCTGATGTTTTTAACAATAGAGGTATACGGAACAAATGAATAAGCTTCAACAGGCTTTGGATACTTTGAACAGTTATATGCATCATTGATTAATCTGGTAATTATCTGCTTGATTGATTATTTATTCACTTTGTCTATAAAACATCAGAAGACTGTGAATCATGCTCATTTTAATTTCCTTCTTGTTTTGCCATAAACAGACAGATCAGAAATTAATGCATTAGAATCTGAAATTTGGGAGCACTTCATTTTAATTGAATTTATTAAACAAGTGAATTCATTCTGTGATTCTGATCATTTCACTACATTTGTGAACTTGAGCAGAACAAAAAGTTTGTGTAGGTCTGTTTTCATGCTGCCACACTTCCTAGACCTATTTCTTTTTCTCTCTAGAGTTTTTCTGTCACTGCAGTCTGTATGTTAGTGTCTGTGCATATGTGTGTGTGTGTGTGTGTGTGTGTGTGTGTGTGTTGAACAAGGAAGCAGCAGATCTATTTGTAATGTGATTTGCCTGTGTGTACCTGTCAGTATTTTTTAGCGTTCTTTAAATATCTTATCTGAGAAGTGTTATGTGTGTGTGCATGTGTGCATGCACACGCATGCATGTGTGTGTGTGTGTGTGTGTGTGTTAGCCCCCCCATGGTGCAGTAATGAGACATTGGCTAGACAGAGCTTTGGGAAGGTCAGGCTAAATTGAGGCATTGAGGAAAGGAAGAACGGATGGTGTGAGCTGAGTGACTGAGAGCTCCTAATGATGAATGACCAGAATAAACCTGTGCTAAATTAGCGGGCAAATATCCTATAATGACCTAAAGGAGGGGAAGAGATACCAAGATGGAGAAAGAATGTAGGAGGAGATGAGGGGGAGAGACATAACATTAAAACACAGCAAAGATAACACAATTCAATCTGTTAGCTGTCACATTTCTTCTCCTGATAACTACATCTTCTAAAAATGATGCTCATATACAAATAATTTAATTTAGGACATGTGATGCTGCCTGGATTATGTTTGTTATCATAGGCTCGGGAACACTGAATGTATAAATATGTGTGAAATATTCACTGTCAGAGTCTTTCGCTTCCTCCTGCCATACTTATTGTGTCACTTGCAACACTTGGTTAAAGATGCAGAACATTAAAATGGCAGAAGATTTGATGCACTGAAATAACCAAAATGGCAATAAATACTAATTCAGGGATTCTGGCAAATTAGGCCTATGCTCAGGTCTGAGCAAATAATAAAATGTAATATTATAAAATGAAACAAAAGCTAAAAAAAAAGAGTCAGCAATGTCCATCAAGCACAGTTCACACCCACACATAACATCAGTGAAAATGATTAAAAGTACTTGAACAGGTTTTCCATGGCTGGGTCAGATTTAGACACAAACTGTGAGCTTTAATGGGGAAGCAAATGATTAGGCTTTAAGTGTCTGTGGCATTTAAAGACAAAATATGAAGGAAATAATGGCAATAATAGAAAAAAAAATCAAACCAACAACCTGCATCCTTATGGCAAGCTGCCATTGTCCAATACAATAACTTTGTTTTTTGGTTTTCAGGCATTCATTCATTCATTCTTTCATTCATTTATTCATTCATTCATGCATTCTATGTGAATTAGGGTGAGACCTGAGTAACAACTGCTTCTGGTAATGAACTGTCTGCTTTCACTTTGTTTAATCTGATTGACCTTTGACCCGTGGAATCATAGGGTTCTCCATTGTCCAGAATTTGGAGTGTGGGGATTAACCTCTCACTGTGAAAATCTTGTTAAATTTTTTTTGTGATATAGCATAGCACTGAAATATTACAAAGAGCAGAGAGATAAAAGAGGCCATTTGACAGCAGTTATTGCACAAATGTAGTCACTTTTTGCTGAATCCCGTTAAGTTGCTCCTCTGTTATTCTGCTGTTTTGTGTGAGCAGCTTCACCACAGAGCTTCTCTGTCTCTGACTCTCATCATCTGAAATAAGATTACATTTATTCATAGGCTGAGCACACTCGTTTGTTTTTCATTTTGGAAACAAATCAGCAACATGCTGAATACAGATTTTACTAGAGGTAACGTATAATGCGTTACTGCCGCTGGATTGACAGAAGACGTCGCACCCCTCCTCTACACTGAGTCAAAAAAAGTGAGAGATTTCCCTCACTTTGAGGGATTTCACCACTGATAAATGTTTCATATGTTGCTGGTACTTCCCTCCTACTGAAGAAATCACAAACCACGCTGCCGTGTTTTTCTCTGTCTGCTGTGACTCATTCCGCCTCGTCACATGCAGACAAACTGAAATCTTATTTTATAAATCACCAATTCCATTACTGGCCAAGTCTCTTTCATTGGCCGGTCTTTCTGTTGGTGGCTAAATAAAGGCCGATCTCTAATACAGGCCAGAGATATTATTAGAACCATTTTACATGTCCAATTGAACTTGAATTGAAGAAAAATATACAGACAAGAATGTATAGCTCATTAGAAATCAACCAGAGCAGTAAAAACATCAAGCCATGGCTTCGGTGACAAGGTCATGTGATGTGTACAGCCGCGGACAGGGGCTAATGCGCCACAAATGGCTAATCGGCGGTAAGATAACGTTGTTGCCATGGCAGCTGTGGAGCTTCTTGTAGAGGCTGGTGCAAGTGATGAGGAGATTACAGGGAGAGATGAAGAGGAGGGTAAAAAAGAGTTTTTTTAGAGGATGTTAAACTTTGAAGCAGTAAGCTTGTCTAAACCAGTAAGTTGCCTTTTGTTAATGTTAATATTCTGTATGCATACCATTATGTAGTAACCCACTTATTCCTTATCAGGGTCACTGGAGTCTGCCGGAGCCAATCCCAGCACATTACGGGGAGGGGGACAGGTCACCACTATAGCTTGGGGCCGCACACCATTCACTCACGCACTTGCACCTACAGGTAAGTTTTGGACTGTGGGAGGAAGCTGGAGAACCTGGAGAGAACCCACACTGACAGAGAGAGAACTTGCAAACACTTGCAAACTCAGAAAGATCCCAGTCTCAAGGACTTGACCCTGTGACCTTCTTGCTGTGAGTGAAACAGCTCTACCCACTGCTCCACTGTGTACCATAACGTAACTGTTCTGTTTAATTAAAAAAACCTTATATTTTACATGTTCAAATAGACACAAAATCTTGTTTTTCTTTATTTTACTGGTATTCCCTTTTACTCAAATAGAAAGAGAGACCTGTATCTAATTGTGGCTTCTTTGCAATAAAGGATGCACTTGAGTAAATAAGGGCCTGATAAATGACCTATATTAGAGGATTTACAGTAATTGTCCAAGAAGGCTGATTCTGATTATGAATCTGATAATAATATACACAGGCATCTGCTAGCTTTCAGCTCTCTGATAGCCTGTTGTTCTGTTATGGGTACAGGGTCTGTCCAAGTGAGGGATTTCCAAGTGGATTGTTGAGACAATTGAAGAGGTCACGTCACTGCCTCTGACTCTTGATATCAGGGGCCACTCTCCAATTTCTGGGGAGGAGGTCACTAAGTCCCTCTAAGTGAGATTTGGACACCTTTGGCTTGGGTCAATGTCACTGCATCCCACGCAGTGGCAGCATCTGTTTTTCTGAAAAATCCTCAGGCCGTTACCGATGCCGCGGTTCAGTGTTTAGCTCCACCTCTGGCCGTCAGGACGAATGAAATAGAACAACAGTTATGTATGTACTGGTCTATGAATTATGGATGGCCACCAGAGTTCTCTGTCAGCGCGACTCCTGGTGAGAAGATGGGGACATTTTTCATGATGGCATATATACGCTAAGTCGTCCCAGGTCCCATGTCACTTCGTCGATGTGAAATACTCGACCTGCATGTGCATGAGACGGATAACATCCACTTTTGAGCGTCAGTGACATGAATAACGGAACGTCTTTCACCCGCAGAGCCGTTTGACCCTGCCGCCCTCAGCCTGACAGTGTGCAGACAGAGCGTCTAACGACACACGCTCCTCTTTTCACTGCGTTTATGTCACAAACACACACAAATCAAACGCACAATATCACAGCAGAAGCACCAGGCTGGAATTATTATGCTAGTAGTCCTGGTCTGAACTAGACTTAATGTCTGGTGAATAGGAAGGGCAGGAGCCCGTTCACCTTGTGGTTGTTAAACTTTAAAATAGTTCCCACCTGTCAGCTGGAATCTCGCTGTCCAATCGATGCCACTTCCACACTGTTCACCTCCATTTTTCATCAGGAACAGCTGTCCACTGGGATATTCTGTACGGCTCTTGGCATGAAACATGTCTCCTAGAAATTAGATCAGATCAAAGTGCTTTTTAGATGCCCAAACATACAGGATTCAAGGTTATATTTTTAGAAAAAAAAAAAAAAACACAAAAAAACGAGGTTTGACTACGCAATTGAAACAAAAAAGCCACGATGAGATCTATTTGTTTAAGACTTCTTGGATTTGCAGTTGATGTTTTTCTGACAGCGAGTACATTCCCTCAAAGAAAACTAATTTAAAAGTACAGTATATTAGGAAAATATGCTCTTGTAGTTATAAGAATAGTGCTCCCAGGTATTGGCTTTTATCTCATCGCCCATTAAATGATTTATGAACAACATCCTATGAGTCATACACCACCTCATCCTTGACCTTGGAGGACACTGACCAGTACGATCAAGGCCAGACGACAGACCATTTCGGTTTGTCTCTTAAATTTCTCAGCCAAGAGTCGTAAATCACAGTATTATTACCCAAAGCCGCTCCGCTCCACTGTAGCTGCTGCCGCCCAGTAACAAATCAGCGAACGGATGTGCCAGAATCTTCTTCGATTAAACAAAGATAAAACTGAAGTAATTGTTTTTTCGGAGACAAAGATGAACGATTATAAGTCAGCGCTCGGCTTCAAAACCACAAACCGAGCCACAAATCTTGTTGTAGCCACAGAGCCGGACCTGAATTTCAACAGCCAGACCAGAATTAATCTCTGAGGGGGAAAAACTTGTCCATGCTTTTATCTCCTACTTGTGTACTTTCAGGTCTATAAAAAGCCGATCAGACAGCTGCAGCTGATTCAGATGCTGTTGCTCCAGTCTTCACTAAGACAAAGAAAGTCGATCACTGCAATTCAGACGGCTTTACACTGATTTTTTTTTTTTTTTTTAAACACTGCTATTGGGTTATGAAGCGCTGAATGGTTTACGCCCCAAAATACATTTCTGATCTGCTGCTGCATTATGAGCCATCCACACCTCAGCTTGTCCGGGACAGATCTGCTTTCTGTCCCCAGAGTCAGAACTCAACACGGAGAAGCAACGTTCATTTTCTTTATCCTCCATACACCTCGAACAACTTCCCAGAAAACTGCTAATCTGCTGCAATACTCAGTTCTTTTAAACCAAGGCTGATGAAATTTTTGTTGGCCGCTGCATTAAATGTTTTTTAAAGATTTTTTTCTCCAAAGATCTAGAAACATAAGACCAAATTCCTCTGAAACCTCTATTGCATGAAATATTACTTAGATGTGATAATAAATGTTTTGACTGTTTTTATTACTTAAAAATTAAACCTAAAAAATATATATTAGTTATAAGTCATAATTTTAATATTATATAATACAGTATAAGTATAACACCAAAATTTAATGAAATGAAAAAAAAATAATTCAAAGTTTACTTACCTGGGATAGTGAGTGAAATCTTTTATTTGTTGAACATTTTCCAAAATTCTGAATAAAAGCAACCTTCAGTTGTGAAATAATAATGTTCACATGTCAAATGTCCATGAGTGTAAGGGACTGGTCATGTGACCTTGTAAATGATAAATCCTTGATAAATAAAAGCCACCTTTTCATACCTAAAAATGAAGATAAAGAAATTCTAATTGAGGGTTTAGGGAGATTCAGATTCACAATCCATGGCAACTGTAATATATAATGAAATCTTAAAACATGTTTCATTTGTTGTTTTGCTTTTACATTTTTAAGTACAGCTCTTTGTTTTGCCCATTGTTGCCTCACTCTTCTCTCTTCAATGCCCCGAAAAAATCCTCCTGTCACCGTATCCGTGCGGCGTCCTTCACCTTCAAAACATTTCTCGCTGTATAACTGAAATTTGAGGAATGTGTTTCTTCCGGTGTGATGAAATTATCAGCAACTCCACCCCGCGCAGCATTAGCAGTCTCCTTACGGCCGCTGAATCAATGTCAGATACCGCAGCTGTCATTCAGCTGCCGGTGTCTCGCTGATGAATTCGCGCGGTTCAATCTCTGTCGGGGTTGAAACAGGCTTGCTGCTGTCAGTGTGATTAATGCAAGTCAAACTCCCGCCGGCACCGCCGAGCCTTCACCTTTGTTCTTTTAACAAAGAGGTCAGGAACTGATCCTCCGAGGGCAGGTAAAACAATCATCCAACTTAACAGACAGTAGCGACGTCGGACTGGGAAATGTTTTTATGAGAAGTAATAGTAAGAGGAAGTGGAGATCAGACGTTCTTAAAGTTTTACTAGAGGCTTTATGAAACAAGTAACAACTTTTTTTAGCCATGAAATCAGTCAATTAAGAGAGATATTGTAGAACATCACTGCAAGTATATCATTAAATCAAAGCCATTAGCAACAATAATCAATGTCTGAGCAGACTGGAAACACAAAGCTGAATTTAACACTTGACCAGAATAACGGATGCAGATTACTAAGTATGATGAAAGAATTTTTAACTCAGACTCAGCCAGGCTGAGACATTTTCAGGATGATTGCAAAACCATAAACTTTATTATTATTATTACGCATCTCCCTGAGGTCACTTATTTTCATTATGTGTCTGAGTAGTGAGCAGTGTTTTTTATCAGTTATCTTGTTTTACCTTGAAATATGACCCCATGTTCTTCCAGATTTTAATTTTTATTATTTGAATGACGTAACATTCGGAGCCATTGTTTAATTCTGCACCTGTTTTGTGAGTTTTCTCCCCTCGTTCCAGTAGATGTCTTCCCTTTAATCATATTATGTTTTTATTTTAATTGATCATATTTTTCCAAAATTGAAATGTATTTTAGCTAGTTTTTAGTTTAGAGGGTTTAGTGGAAATGCCATATCTGTGTAAATCCCAAAGAGAACATGAATCTAATTTCAGAGTAGCTTAATCTTGATGATGTACAGCATTTACCCCAATAAAGAGCTGTTCGTCAATACTGGAGGCTGCTTGTTTGAAGCAAAATCAATCGTAAGACAATGCTTTTTTTTGTGATTGTGTTTAGAAGGGAACAACACATGCAGCGCGAGAGTCTGACCTGAGCAATGTGGACGCTGCTCAGCTGATTCTTAGTGAAATTATGTGCTCGTTTCAAACTGAGAAGATACTTTACCTATTTCAACAAGCCACCATTAAGCTGCAAAACCTTTATTTTGTTTGAATATGCAACATGGAATATTTCTTTATTTATTTCCACTGAACTGCTATTAAGCCTATCTTCAAAAAACATTCATGTCTTGACAAATCTTGAGATAAATGATTGCAGCCCGTATTTTCTTCAGTATTAAAAAACATAAAAGACTGAATATGACACTCGGTGTGATTGATATTTGTTGCTGTGAGTCCTTTCTTTCCTCTAGTTGCTATTCTTTCCCAGTCCACCAGGCTCTTGCAGTGGAGTGCCAATTATTATGGAAATGACTGAAAACAGATATCAGATGGGTTTCCCTGGGATAAGCTTGTCATATTTCACACATCGCTCCGTGTACGTGTGGGTGCTCGTGCACGCACGCGAGTCTGTTGCGACCACATGTTGTGTGTTTGTGAGCGGCGGGAGAGCACCAGGGAGAGTTTGCCTCCATGCGAGGGATTTAGTTGTTCCTGCTTCCGCTCACCTGAAATAAACCTTTCATGGCAAGAATTTGTCACAAAACTACTTTGTTCTGCTCATCAAACGCACCTTCCTTTCAACATTTTGGACATAAATTCGGGATTATAAAAGGAGCCTGTGTCAGTGGCAGAAATTGAGAGAGAGAGATGTGATGTGTTTCCAAGGTCATCGCGGCTCCCTCCCTTCATCTCCCAGCCTTTCTGCCAGAGGGGTTCATGTATTGTTGGCTCTGCTCCTCGTGGCTTCATATAATGTGTTTCATCAAATGTGGCTGAAATGCTCAGTGATGACAGTGAAGTGCAGGTCCATTTTGGGAGCGGGTGTTGTTGACCTTGTTGCAGGAAGGTGGTGGTGAGCACATCCTGCATCAAAGAAGTGATCTAAATGAAGTAAAAGAACAGAAATGAACTTTCTTGGTGAAATATTTCTACTACTTTCATGTTTACAGCCAGGAGAAAGTTCACCTGTAGTA
This sequence comes from Eupleurogrammus muticus, assembly GCA_036785175.1. Classification (NCBI taxonomy): domain Eukaryota; kingdom Metazoa; phylum Chordata; class Actinopteri; order Scombriformes; family Trichiuridae; genus Eupleurogrammus; species Eupleurogrammus muticus. The sequence continues at coordinate 16,606,108 of JAYKQN010000001.1, forward strand.
TATACACCAAATATTGATTATATGGATTTGCAGATATTATTATATTATATAATGAGGTATTATTATGAATATTGCTACTTTTACATTTGAGAGAACTGACCAATCACTAACTGGACACTGATGGTGTGGAGGATTTTTTTAGGGGCCATAGCCAGAAAAAAATCACATTAAGATTTGCATAAGGTAAAAAATAATTTTTACTTTTTTGGGGGTTATAAGTATGTGTATAATATATGTTTTTGCTAATACTTGCTGTCAATTATTTTGTTTTAAGCTTATGATAGCGGCTTATTTGATCCTCAGTGTTTGGTTTGGGCAAGTTTACTATAAATCCTGTATTTGTAAATGAATCCTGTAAATCCTGTTTAATGAATCTTACACCATTTGTCAGAATCCAAAAATGTTCAATAAAAAAAGATGCACAAATGACAAGAAATCAACACAGCGTGTACGTTTTGAGAATCCTGATGAAAAATGTTCTGTTTTTAATTTTTTTCTAAATTTCTTATCTTGCCAACAAAGCTTTGCACTGACTCATTTATTGTTACGCATCATGTTCTGTTGCTACCTGCTATAAATTTGTGTTCCTTGTTATAGTGTTATTAGATTTTAATCTTCTGAATGAGTGATTGTGCCTAACTAGAAAAATAAAGCGAAATTAAATAGAGTATATATTTTGGTGAATTGCTGCCACAGACATTGGGCAGATACCAAGTCTGTGCTGGTCAGAACTTTCAAGGATCACAGACACACAAATTGTGAGGCTGTAGAAGGGGATTTTTTGAGCTGTAAATCATATGAGGAAAGCACTGGATTAAAAATATAGATCTGTCACTGTAAATACTGGATCCTCTTCTTCTGCTCTGTCAACACTTGCAACTCAGGGTTTTTTACTCAGGGTGTGTTCATCTTAAAATGAATGGAGAGCAGTTTATTGGTGAAATGTTATTATAATCTAACACTTTCAAGGCCCTCTTCTTCATTTTTAGCCTATTTTAAAAATACTATTTTACTGTTCTTCCAGACCCGTGGAAACTTTGCAGAGCGATAACTGTGCAGGCACCAGGTGTTACTTTTTCTTGTTATACGAGAACTTTCTAGTGAATTCAAAAAACCTTGGAACAATGTGATCATGGAGGGTCGATGTCTACAGCAACTGTTGCCCCCCAAGGCAGAAGTGATGCAGTGTTTTCATTATGGGTTCATTAAGCTTCTCTCTTGCGTTTCAGTGTAATAAGCCACTTTACATTCATAATTCATGCGTGATTGTCAGCTGTAATGAACTCTGCTTTCATTTCATTTATAGTCAATAAAATTAAAAAAGAAACATGCTTTAGAAAAGAGCTCAGCTGTGATGTTAGTATTATTCCATCATTTATTTACAGATTTCCATCAACAACGCTTATCTTTCTCTGCTTGCTTATACACATATTATGCAGGTTGCGTAAAATCAGAGAACATGAAAGAAATAAAAATCCCCTTGGGTCTTAATAGCAAGCGTATTATAGAGATAGAAAGATTAAGACACTATGTACAAACAGAAACTGTTTTATTTTTAACATCTATAGTGACAACAACAATAACATTATAGTGACCAGAAAAAACCCATTAATTTCCAAATGTATTTCAGTGTGATATAATATATAAATCCATGTAACACAAAGTAAACCAGCTGCATTGAACAATTAAACAGCACATGTTAAATAAGATAATATGGATATTAACCAGTAGGGAGGGGGTGATTTCTATGCTGTATTCACACATTTCCCACAAAGACCTTGAACATGTCCCATTTAGCTGATACATAAAGGAATCTCATCAAAGCATCAGTTAAAAGGAGAAAAGTAAAAAGTGACATTTTCTTCATTTTCTCAAAACTCAGGAGAGCTTAAGCTGACCAGAAGGGGTCCTGTAGTCATAGAGAAGTGATTATGAATTACTAAGCCAGGTGATGTGATGGGTTCAGGTTATCCATTTTATCTGATCATTAGCATATTATGCATTTGTCACTCTAAATTACTGCATATAAACCCTGGGACTTAGCTTCCAAACATTCCATACAATTCACTGTATGTAGGAGGGAGATTTGTGTAAATAGACATTATCTCTAGAAACATTCGAAAGTCAATTTCACACGTGTGCTATTTGCACTCGCGGTGCAAGCTTCACAGGTTCAAAACTGCGAGTTCAAAGGTGATTTCTTCTCTTTTTATCATTTATGATAAAGCCTGGAGACAAATGTGATTGCAGCTATAAATACACGGAGACGGCTGCAGTGCTTCTCCATTAGATTATATTTGTAACTTTGCACCAACAAATCATCGAGGTGTTGTGGAGGCGGATCTAACCAGACAATTTATATTGGCTGGAGAGACACATTTCTGCCAGAACGAGATGATGAACTGCATTATTAATACACACCAATTGTGAAGTGATGTAAATCAGCCATTCTCAACCAATGGGAGCACTATGTAGAATGGTATTATTAAAATTAAAAAGATATACATTTTGATAATTTACAAAGCTGGTTGATTTTATATGTAAATATGCTCGGGAATTAGAATTAATAAATAAATGAACAATACATTAAAAGGCATGATTTTTTTGACTATGTGTGTCTTACATGACTAGTGTCTATTGCCAGTCATCACGGCCATTTATAAATAGAGTTTGGTGTTACCATCATTCACTTAAAAAAACATAGATCAAATTACAACCTACGAATAGATTTATAATTCTAGGTGATATTTGATGTGAGTTTTGTTTTGATCAAGAGGATTTTCTTTGTAAATTTGTAAAAGCTGTGTTCTTGTTAGTACTTATTTGTATGTTTTTACTTTGCACTTATTTCTTTTTGCCTTCAACGACTGATTCCTCCTTCACTCCTACCTGATGATGGATTTTCTCGACATATTGTTACTTGATGCTTTAATACCCTCATCAGCCTTACTTATTAATCACTTTATTTCGTGCCGTATCTTGCTCATGTCTCCTGCTGCAATGACCCAGTTTCCAGACAGAGATCAGTCACATCTCCTACGTCTGCATACATCCTGCTATATTCATTCATTTGCATGACTGTGACAGTGTGTTTCGTGAATTTGCGGGATGCAAAATGTCTTCTGACAACCCTGAACCGGGTCTGGCGTGGGGAGGCTGAGTCGCCCCGGTTTCATAACCAAGTAATGACAAACTCACCAGAGCGCCTGCGATGCATGACTCATAAAGATATGATTTTTTGAAATGCTAATGAGGAGAAGATTATACAGAGAGGAAGAGCAAGATAGAGCGTAAAAGAGTGAGATAGAGACAGTAAGACAGAGCGCGCTTCTCTGCGTCTTGCCTGGTCGCCTTTGCAGGGGCTTGACAGTCGGGGATTCTGACTGAATTCATAAAATAGTTTTTAAATCTCCCTTTACCCGCTTTAGTATTCATGACTTTCCGATGAGTCAGAGAGGGAACGTCTAGGCGGTGAAGCCTGCAGTGCTGCAAAACGCGCTTCTTTCCCCTCCTCTCCGTCCCTCTCGTTCTCCTCATGTGTGTTTGACTCCGGCGTGGCGGAACAGGGCTAAACAAGGTTAAAGAGAAGGTCAAACACACATGGATACGGTTAATCTTTCTTCTGTTATTATAGCCACATGGGACAGTTCTCCTGCAGGGGAAACTCAATTATCTTTCTAAGTGGAATTTACTGTATCTTCTGCATCACTAGTAGATTTTTCCCTGACATGTGGACTTACCTTTAAAAATGCTTTATCGGGGCGAGTGATGCTATCTCAGTGAAGCCAGATCAACAGGGTTGTGGAGCCCCTCAGTAACATGAGCAGAGCGAGTATTAATTTTAGTAAAGAAGCTATCGCTCCTCACACTATCACACTCATCTTTTCCCAGTTCTTCATACCACTCATCCTCCACTCCTTCTCCATCTGACATCTCTCCCGGTTTCGCGTTCCCTGCTCTAACCCTCACTCCTGTGTTTTTTTTTCTCCCTCTTCTCCTCATAAAATCCTCCATCGCCTCCTTTTCTATACACCTCCGTCTTCTCCCCCTGTCTTTTTTTTTCCTTACTTCTTTGATTCCCTGCAACCCGTTTTCTCCCCCAATAATGCTCCGCTTTCGTCTTTCCTATCTTCTGGCATGTGAAGGTCATTGTAGTGTTAGTGGCGGGTGGGGGGGGAGGGGAGGACGCAGCTATGTGTAACTGCTGTAGCTGCTGGATAACTGCAGGACGGATGATAATAGCGGGAACAGGGAAGCAGTTAAAATGAAAGGAGGGAGAGGGTGACAGAATCCCCGTGACCTTTTGTCTGCATCTTGATGTGACGAGGACACTCTGTTCCTCGCGTTCCTGCAGCCTGCTTTTATGCAGGCACCGGTGCATGCTGCCATTTGTTTTCATTATAGTGCTCATGCGGGCCCCCCCTTCACTTTAGGATTAGCATTTAGCATCTTGCGTGAATGTTAAGGAAGGAGGATGGAAGAAAAAAAAAATGTCCTTACAACCCCAAATCAACAGTTTCGCTACAAGCGCCTCATTCCCACAGTGTCAGATGTTGCCTTTTGGCCATGCACCACCAGCGTCACTGTTCAATGCAAATTAAACAATGCGCAGGATTATCCTCTAGGCTCATAGGCGGAAATTCTGGGGGGGGGACACAGGGGACATTGTTATCCACCGCAAAAATATTTGTACACACAAATAAATGATTTTGAATGCTAAAAAATTTATCAAATAAACACACAACTCAAGTACTACTAAATTTAATCATTATTGAAAAATTCTAGACTATATGTTGAAGCCCGTGAATCATTTATCACTCCGCTTGTTTAAAATTTATCCAAACCGGCTTCTTTTTTAACTGTTGGTTAGGTTCAGACATAATGATTATTAACAAGCTCAAAAATGATCACAGCAGCAGTAACTAGGGGGAGGGAACAAGACTAGAGAGAGAGGGAGTCCTTGGGTGGGTTCTCCACAAAAGTGTTTCATAGTTTTCCTCTAGTTGATTCATTATCTCACAGCAAGAGGCAGGGAAACACCCCAGACAGGTTGCCAGCCTATCATGGGGCACACACAACATTCACTCTCACACAATATCCAATAAACATTAGTATGAGAACACGTAAACCCCACACAGAAAGGTCACAGCCCAAGGAACATGACCCTATGACCTTCCTGCTGTGAGACAACAGCGCTACCCACTGCGCCACCATGTCACCCCCTCACATTATGTATAAAATAATAATAAACACGGAACATTGCTATAACTACTATTATTCCTTTTAATACCATTGTTTAAAGCATTTAAACATGCTGAGGGATTAAACCTCCAAGGCAAGTAGCAAAGGAGTGTTACACAAGGAAATAGTGCCTCATTCTTATGGTAGTATAATATATTTTTTTCATGTCCTCCAGAAATTATTCTTTATTTATTCTGCATCAGTGAAATGGGATTTTCGCCCCTGCGTAGGCTTCAATAAGATGAAAACCAAAGATCTTATATATGTATGAAGTGAGACAGATGATGTGAACCACAGGCATAGAAAAGTCTTTAAAATATTCAACATTGTGAAATTGAAAAACAAAGGTTTTGGGTTTATATTTTTATTCAGTCTAGATGTGACATACAGTATATGACTCATGCTTCAGACCGCACTCCAAAACAAGCCTGTTGGACATAGCTGTGCCATTAATGCCTTAACTACCTAGCTTTTTGTTCTCAGTCCAGACCCCGGATGACCTCACCTGGTCAAACAGCACCAGCACCTCCACTTCCTGACGGTCCTGCTGCTTCTGGCCTTTCCAGCCGCTGTGGGGGCTGCCGTGCTGCAGAGGCAGGCTTCCAGAGGACGGTCAGAGGCAGCACGGAGGATCGTTGGCCTCACTGAGGACATTTCACATCACGCCTCCCAGCTGTGTGAGCAGCTCCCTTCCGGGAGGACCCACAGATGCATGGGAGCAGGGACAAAAAGAGAACAGTTTCCTCCCAAAAGCCAACACCACCACACTGAACATAACCGTGTGAAATACAATCATCCCAAGCAATATAAATCATTCAATCCTGTGCAATATAGATTATTCATACTTATACCGGTGCATAGCAGAACACTTGTACATATTCTATACATATTGTTATACGTTTTAATGCAAAATCAATTTTGCAATACTTCATTTTTGCACTGAAAAGGAAGAAGCCATTTGATTCAGTTCTACAATCCATTGTTAAATGACAATAAGGGTCAAACTGATTCTGATTCTCTGTCATATATGTCTTCTACTCCACATTCCCTAAAGGGACCTAAATGTATAGAGAAATACTTGTGAATCTATCATTGTTATTGTGGGCTGTGTGTGTTATATGTGCAGCCTGAGATTGGAAAGTCTGAGTGGTGGAGTCTTTTTTTTTTTTTTCTTTTTGTGGGTGGTGTGATTCTCATCTCTTCCATTTACCTCGGCCTCACTAACTGCTGAGGGCCGTGCATTACGCACTTTGGGGCAGCTGTGGCTCAGCAGGAGGCAGAACAGTCATCCACTAATCAGAAGATCCGAGGTTGGATTCCCAGCTCCTCATGTGTTCCGTGGGAAAGTAGTCGGAAGAGCAGTCAGGAGAGTAGAAACTTACTTACTTACAGTGGCTATGTGTGTGTGTGTTTTTTTTTTTTAAAGTAGCTTTGGCAAACTAAGAATGGCATCCCATCTTAAAATATGATATTTGATTTAAAATGTGAAAGAGCTCTTTTGCATTTAAATGAAAATGTGGCTATTGTGTCGAGAAAAAAAACCAAAGGCTGCTATAAGCAGTAACCTTCAGAGGTTCATTTATAGGCTTGCATCAGTCAGCTCTGTAATACTTTTCTTTTTTTTTCTTTTTATCAGGCGCCTGTGCAATTGCATGAAAGAGGAGAGAAGAGTTGAGAAGCACCCACAGTGTTGTTAGAATTGTACCAGTTGCCCTGCTGTGTCATTGTCAGACTTGTCAGGCAGCTTTCGCTCCTTCAGCCCCACGTCAGTAAAACCTCAGTTCTTACCCAGTTTAAACTGGCAGGATTTTTGCGAAAACCTGAACCGTTCTCTTTACCTCCGCGGAAGATGCTTAAAAAGAGATGAAGTACAGAGACTGAGCCTCTTTTTCCACGGCTCAAACTGATGCACTGAATCAACATGAGTGGTGGTGGCTAATAATCCGTGGAATTAAATGAGTGGGAGCCATTTCCCCTTGTGGGCCCTAATGTGACAGTGTTATACAGATTAGTCGCTCTCTGAGATAACATGCGGAAGAGTAGTTGCATGTTCGTGCATGCGGGGTTCGGCTTATAGATATACCAACAGTATGTTTTATGAATATTAATTACTCCCCTGCCCACACACACACACACACACACACACACACACACACACACACACACACACACACACACACACACACAGACACACACACTCTCCTCTGCCTGTCAAACAGACAGTGTGCCTCGCCTGTTCTGATTCCCTCAGGTACAGAGACCGGGGCAACCCTGGCATTTACACACTAATGAAAACAATCATGGGAAATATGTTAATTTGCCCGGCCATGGTATTTTGAAACAAACTGTGCTCTTTCAAAAAGGCCAGATGCTCCTGTGAGTAATCACCTATGGCAACTGAATCCATTTAACCATAACCATTAAGGCTTTATTTGACCCATTTATGTAATGCACTTTATACACTGCTGTAATAGGCAGATTGATAACTGGTTTTCTTTTTGGTCACTGGATTAAGATTATCTATTAGTGTCTCCAGAACTGCATTTTTAATTACCTGGGTAACATTTACAGGTAACAGCCGAAGCGGAAAATGAGTCAGTGGTCACAAAGCCTGTGAGGAGCTCATTACCGTGTTGGAGAATGATTTTGTTCAACAGCGCAACTCCCTGAAATTATTAGAAGTACACAGTGGACTAAAGCTGTAAAACCAGAACGAATGATGAAAGGAGCTGAACTGTTGTACGGAGCCGTGCACCCAGCGCGCTGCTGGAGCCGGGCTGATAATGACTGCAACGAGCAGAAAACGTTCGGGCTGGTACACACAACCAATGTGACTCATGGAGGAATACAAAGCAAGTTGCTGTATGTGCATTACGTGGAAAGAATGCATGCAATTTTAATGTCATGACTCATGTTGACGAGTACAGCACAATAATTAAAACTCTATTTGAGACGTGAGAGAAAAAGAAGTTATAGACTCTCTTTTCATGGCAGCCATATTGACATGAACTAGAAGGTGAAGACAACGGGTTACCAATGGCACTAATTAAGGTTAATTTCCATTCAGGTCAAATGGAGTGAGGGTGCTGTTATTCTGCATGTTTGCTCACTGGAAACACTTTGCTGCACTTAATGCAACACAACTGGAATTAGTATCATTAGTAAAACCTGTGTTTACTCAGAAATAGGATTTCAAATGGTCTGTAAATAAGAATCTTCACCATGTGATTTAAAGGTCCCATCTATATTACACTTTTCTGGGATTTTATTTAAGTATTGATATCCTTAGGATATGTTTGTAGTCAGGGGCAAAAATCTAATTTGTATTCATGGGAGGAACAAAAAAATTTCTGGAGGGAACATGAAACAAAAAAATCCTACCATGTTAGTCTGCCCACACCCGCCCCCCCCCCCTCTCTCTATCTATTTCTCTCTCTCGCCCTAACACTGCGTTGCAACTTGCCTTGCAGATTTGAGCTCTCAGCAAATTGTAGCTGAGAGCTGTTGCAAATATTTTAAACAATAAAGTGATAGCAATGTTGAATATTTATACATAAGGAAAATTAGATCTCCATCAATGACTGCTTCCTTCCACATAGCAACCAACTAGCTGACTGTCAAAAATGTGTCACTGACCCCGCCCACTGCATCTGGACCATACCACTTCGAGAATTAAATGGGGTCATACTTTTTCAAATAATTTTTCAATTGAATAACAACATGTTTTACACTAAGCAGCAATTGTGTCATGTGTTTAATTAGTATTTCTTCAATATTCAAAATTATTTTTTTTTAAGATTTTGTCCAAGATTTATACCTATGTTTGTGGGTTTAAGTACCAAAAATCATCTCACTATAGTATACAGAATATATAATTAAAGACAATACAGTTTGTAATAATAATAGACTCAACCTGGAGACACCATGGTTCAACGTTGGTCTCTTAATCCATAATCCATAGGTCACAATGGCACTTTACAAAATGAACTTCTCTTTATATATATATGTGTCTTTATATAAAACATACTCTATTGTTTTGAATTTACTATTTAATATAACAGTGTTTCCTAATGAGACCTATGAGCTAACTTCTGATCACTGGAAACCTTTGGTGACACACTGCATAATTTTCCACATACATACACCTATTAAAGTTAATAAAACCACAAATTGTAAAATTCCCTTAGTTCATACTCATGGGATGTAACTGCATTGTTTTGTTTTCCTACAGCCAGTATAGATGTTAGTGTTTCAGGACTCCTCAGCTTCACATTTATAAATGCAGCAATGAAACGGATTATGCCTTCTACTCTTAGTTCAATACAGGCATCGATGCCGTTGAAAAATCACTTTAATAAAAAGCAACCGCTGGCTGCATGCGTGTGTTCTTCCATTTGGCTCAAAGGGAATGACGTCAAAACCAGGACCTGGATGTTTCTATCCCTGGTCCCTTCCTTTCAGGGAGTGGGGCATGTGGACGGGTGACATGTTGCCAGGAGCAGAAGTGACAACTTTGTGGCTGAAATATGTCTCTGCCAGACAGCCACAACCTCCTGGTGCATGCGTGCGTGAGTGTGTGTGTGTGTGTGTGTGTGTGTGTGTGTGTGTGTGAGACAAGCTGTATTTAGGCATGCTAAGGGGCAGGGCAAAGATACAAAAAAACAGACGCAACAGTAAGTGACAGAGAGGAGGAAGGGCAAAAAGTAATTATCAAGTGGAGAAGTGTAACACACACACACACACACACACACACACACACACACACACACACACACACACACACACACACACACACACACACACACATATGTACACACACTGCCCAGCAAAGCTTCATCTCCTCTCCAAAGGTGTACCCTAACATACATCCTCTGTATTTGTAGCTCATGAAAATATACAGGTGTTTGTGTGTGGTTGTGTGTGTGTGAGTGTGCGTGCGTGTGTGTGCGTGTGTGTGTGTGTGTGTGTGTGTGTGTGTGTAGCCTACAGGGCAGACATCTTTGTCCTCAGTTCAATACTGCTGTCACCGGCCCATGAATTATGGAAGTGTTTGGAAGTGACAAAGCACCGCTTACAACCGGGAGACACTTTTATTGAGTTGTGAGATTTGATGTGTGTGTGTGTGTGTGTGTGTGTGTGTGTGTGTGCACGTGCATGCATGCGTGCGTGTGTGTGCTTGGTTCCCTTCACCGTGGTTATGATGAAAAAACACAAATCTCTCTCTCCCTCCTCATCCATGTCTTTCCTCCTCGTCTCAGTTGGAGCGACGCTGCCATCACAACCTCTCTTGTCTCAACCTTTTCTTAAAATAGCCGCCACACGACAAACAAACAACGTTTTGAATGAGATTTCCTTCGCTGACAAGCGACAAGAAGCGGACACAGTCGTCCTCATGACAGACTTTGTAACGTTTGACGTCTTATTTGTCATGTAGGAGACATCTATAGTCAAAACACAAGTAAAGAAATACCTGGCCTCTGATTTATGTGACACATCGATAGAAATAAAAACAGGTTGTGTCTGTGTGTCATGTAAGGTAAAATATGGGTGTCACTTTTTCACTTTATATATATATATATATATATATATATAAACTATACTACATGGGTACATGGGTTACTATGGCAACTAATGCCATATTTCTTTTTCAGAATCTTTGGTAGAGACGTCTTTTGTTAGATGGTCAAAAGTTGTGTTTATACACTCTATTACCATGTGGTGTAACCTGAAAAAAGGTTTTAAAAAACATGTTTTATATGTTTTATATTCTAGGTGGATTAGATATTTAAAATGTATCATTCTTTTTTAGTTACACCATTTGATATTTTGTATCAATAAATTGCACATTCTCTAACACAAACTGTATATTTAAATGTGTTTCAACTTAGACAGAGAAACACACATTTGCAAAAGAATTAGCGACAGCTCATTCTGACGACAAAATCCAAAGTTTGGGTCAGGAGGGGTGAAAGTAGAGGAGCCTTCCCTCTGCAGCAGAGGACGGCTACAACACGGCTTACCCACCACCTACGAGTCTGTCCTCCAGCAGACTTAACAATCATTCACGTCTGACATCTCCAAGCATCACTTACACTTGGCCTCAGGTGACTCCAACAAATCTAATGACAGGAGCACTAACGGACGGAGGTATGACCTTGATAGCAACTTCACCGAGGTTAAATATATATGACCAGTCACTTAGGAACCAAGCAGCCCCCTCGGATGAGAAGTAAAACATCTTCAAGTGGCTACAACCGAGTCCAGTTGCCCTCAATTCAACTCTCCTTGGAAAACCATGACCTGGATGAGTAAGAATCTTCACAGACGGCCGAGGCATTAAACTCTGCTACAACTGCTGCTCCAAAAGAGAAGAGCAGATGTTTCCCTGTGAAAACTTTGGATTGAAAACATATCTACACCACACAAAGAGCCAGAAGCTGTAATAAGCACACACACACACACACAGACACGGAGAGAGAGAAAGTCTTTCGGCTTAAACTGAACGTGTTCCCTGAAATGCCCCAAGGTTGTTATCTTAAAGTGGCATCCTGCAGCTGGAGGGTGAAAGGCTGCGTGACTTGTTGAGTTGAGTTTACCCAACGAGTGTAGTGCGTGCACGCACACACACACACACACATAGACACACAGGTGAACACAGAGAAACATGGCCGTAAGTCAAATTTCCTCTTGTTATCATTCTGATCCAATATTTATTCTAGCTTTGTGGTGTTATGTTCTTAGAGCCCATTGATTTCTGGGATTGTTCTTCTCCTATGGGAAAGAATTATAGAAGAGTTATATTTAGACTAATTCTAATTATTGTATTATTACATTTGTGGACTAAAGGAATACTGTTGGTCCATGTATCCAACTAAGACTATAAAACCCAGATGATGTTAATTCTACACTCTGAACAATCATGCTTGCTTTAAGTTTATATACCAGTATGTCTATTTCCCCCATAAGTTCTTTCTACAGCCTTTTCAGAACCTAGGTGAAAGCAGTTTTGGATGGCATGAATAATGTATGCATCTGGAGTTAACTTTTCCTTCCTTTTCTTCACTTTACAAAAAAATAAGGACAAAAACATAAGATGAATTATGAGAAAGTTTCTGCATGAGGCCCACTGTGTCATAATTTAGAGACACTCTTAAAAGTTCTTATTATTCATGACTTCTCATCTAGTTCCTGGAGGGAATACGCCTCAAAATTAATAAATAAATGTGAAGGAATCAATCATGTGAAATCAGAGGGGGATTAAATGCAAGCGATTGTGTGGGAACTTCGTGGTTATATGGACACGCATCATAAACCATCAGGGAGGGCTCCTGTCTCTGCACTATTTTGGGTTTTCATGTTTCCCCTGTTGAGGATCCTCAGCCCACCTATCGATCATCTTCTCCGTCACAGTCCCCTGTTTTTATAACTCTAGCTTTGTGGAACCCCCTATAAAACCCTCTCAGCTCGAACCTGATGTTGGCGCAATAACAGTTTGATGAGTTGGAGCAGTAAGTTGAACTGAAAAGTAGAGAGGACAAATGTACGAAGTGGAAAACATTAATCAGAGTCAAAACCATTGACAAAAAGTGAGAAAGTACTTGAAGTTTAAAGTTTAAATATTATGTTTTTCATCCTGACTGAAAGTAATCACACTTCATAGTTTTAATGATTTTTTCCTGCTGTGATTAACTGATATCATGAGTTTTCTTTTATAAATCAGAAGACTTTTTTATCTGTAATCTGAAAATCAAACAGACTTGTATTATATATCACAAAGCATGGGATGCTTTCATCCAGAGAAAGTTACCTTTTTTACTTTTTTCTTCAAAGAAGAACAACTTAAAAAAAGATCATTCTCATCCAAGCTGGTTTTAGTGTGAGGGAGGATTAGTAATTAAAGTTAAAGGAGGTAGGGATGAGTGTAGATTAGCATCAAATCTAACTCAACTTCCTATTTAAAAGGAGTCCTAAGAACTATGATGGCTTATTTTCCTGTGCATTTCTTACTGCAACTAAAATTGCATTTTATCTACATAAACACAGACTAGTGCTGCTTTACTGACTGATTATAAAGAGTTTGTTCGCCTCAGTTTGACTTAAGTTCAGTTATTGTTCATTCACACTGATCTGCAGGGATATTATTTATGAAGCGTAAGGTAAGCATTCTGCTTGTGTCATTATCTAAACTTTAATATTACTAATGTCACAAGAAGACATTCTGTCACATGGTGAAAACGCAACAAGCTGTGAATTATTCTCACTGGAGTTAGTTTTATGCATTGGTTTTATCTTTTAGTAGTCACAAAAATAAAAAAGGGAGTCTAAGATGTGAGAAGACAAAACACAAGAAGAAAGCAGTGTGCAAACTTTGCAAGAGGAGAGTGAACATCACCAAAACCACAATGCAGTATAACCTGATTACCTAATACATAACAAATACCTAATTTAGTGTAACAATTTTATTGGCTTAACGTTTCATAAACATGTTCATAAGCCAATGTTCCTCAACAAAAGTAAACACAGAAGGAAGAACACAGAAAGAATCAACTAAAGTAAAATTTAACATCATTGTCATAATGTAATTTAAGAATTACATTAAATATTTATATTTATACATATATTTAATATATATATGATATTAAAACCAATGACTCTTTTGATTTTTCTTTTATATCACAATTACAACTAAAATAAGAAAATGTAATTGTCTTTTATTTGAATGTAAAGACATAATACTGTCCTGTCCACAGAAATGCAGTATATCTACTGTAAAAATAATTACGCTAACTTTCTGGATAATTGCTGCCTGAGTTACATCTCAGCTTTAAACAAAAATAAAACATATTCTTTCACAAATGTTGAGCTATGTATTGTAAAAAAAAAAACATATACCTCGCTCCCAGAATATTTAGAGGACATTTCGACCTCTATATTGGTTTTCTTTCTCCTCTTTCCTTCATTTCCCCCTTCGTGGCCCTGAGGGCCTGCATACAATGTGAAAATATATATCAGCCTGTGACATCTGTCCATCAGTCAGTCAGCGTAACAATCTGTGGCTTTTCTCACATCCCGGCTATTGGTTATTGTCTGTGATGTGCACAAAACCCTACAGGCCAGGGCAGATGATGAATTATGAGGGTGAGGTGTATTTTGTTCTTGCCTTAAACTCACTTTAATATGAATTTTATATTGCATGAAATGGAGGGATGGTGGCTCTCTAGGTGCCTGCTTATATGATGTGTACATTTCTCCAGGCCCGGGTCAAGCTGTCTGCAGCCTCCCCGCTGCATTTCCCCTCATTAGGCCGCCTCTTTGTAAAGCTGTCTGCTAGGATTTTCTAATATGTTGTACAGTGCTTTGAAGTCCCATTAATTCACAATTTAGAGCAGCATATGAGAGGGCAGCGAGACCGAGTGGTAGAAAGAGGCTGAGGAGTAAACAGCCATATTAGAGTCATCTGAATGCAGAGCAGGGTTCAGCCAATATAATTTTCCTTCTTAAATAAATGGAAATTACTGTTGTGACGCTCAGCATTGTCACATTATGTGATCTTCATTACGTAAAGGTTTATATGAGATGGCTCAGAGTAACCTACAGCAAGTTCTTGTGATTTGTAAACTCTTTTTAGTTTAGTCACTTTGCAGAAACACACATTCTGCATGTTGGTAAAACATTTTTCTACAATGTAAAAAAAAACGCTTTTTTTTTGCAAGACGCTGTGAGTGTTGTAAAGTAAAGTAAAGTGAGGAGAATTCTGCAGCTCACACAAGTGTGTGAGCTGCAGTTCACGTTCTCTCACAGCACATGTTTAAAGTTATTCAGTTATTTGCTCCGAAATGCTGTTTCATGTGCATATCCATTATTTATTTTTGGTCCAGGGGTGAAAACGCAGACTTGTTGTTTTTCCACCAACTATCCAATAAATTCACACATCTCTGTGGGCAATATATATTTTTTGTTTTTACTTTTGCATTATTCTAAGAAAATGTGACCTTGTGATGGGTTAAAGAAGAGAAATGTGAAGTAAAGAATAGAAATAAAGTTTCAGTTAAAGTTCAAACTTTAAAGTAAATAAATAAATACGAATCTATAAAATGAAAATTAACTAAAATTAAATGTTTGCTTCCTAATAGACTAAATTTAACTTGGTTACATTTGTCTGGACTCTGTTAAACTGCTGCTGTCACCACTATAAAATGCTAAATTACATTCACAAATGCTTGCGTAAAATCTTACTTATCTGCCACAATGGAATGAAATTAACATCTTTCGATCAATTTGATAATGAGCTTCATCACACTGGCGGTGAACCGAGAGGATGATTTTTAATGAAAAGGCTGAGTCCTGAATTCTGTGGCAAGGCGAGAGAATGGAAGATAAAATAAAAGACAGGCCAAGCCATTGTGGAAGAGACGTATTGAGTCGCGTCCATCATTACGGAGATCGAGGCACAAAGACAGCTTTACTAGGCTGTTAAGAACAAGAGGCAAGAGGTTCGGGCACAGGGCTCAGGATTGAGTAATGAGAAAAGATATGCAATGAAGTTCATCCTCTTAGCAGTGAGACTGGAAGCTGCGGCTGTGTAGAGCCTAATGTGGTTTGACCTTTGCAGTGTATGGATAATCATTTACAGCAGAGCCAGGCCTGGACCGGGTTTAGTCTTTTGCTTTTTGATTTTGTTGGATGGAACAGGGTTGGCTCTGAAAATAGGGTCAGTTTTTTATTGTAGTGTTCGCAAACATATTAGCGTCTTTTTGCAACAGCAAACAACACGACAGGGGCAAACAATGAAGCAAACAGAGAAGGGTTTGAGTGAACACACTGGAAAACAACCAATATCAATGTTAGATCTCTTTATTTCAATAAACTAGTGCATACGAGCAGGAACCACAGAGAACACTGACAGGTTTTTGAGCTCAGATGTAGACATCGGACACGAGGAAATGTGAACACACAGCAGACAGTGGAGCACCTGTCACTGCTGAAAAATAACTTCTTTTGACGGCTGATGCCAGATGGTAAAGCCTGGTGCTCAGTGTATATAACGAAGCCATTATGTTACTCATAAAAAATAGCTCACACATTATCTATATAATTAATCATAAACTACAGTAGAGGGGGAAAAGAAACTTACATTAACAAACAAGCCTAGACTATGTTTCACCTAGTTGAATATAAAATGAAATATAAAAATTATGATGAATAGTGTCTGGTATGTGTGCAATTCATGTATTTCAATATAAAGAAGCATGTTCAAAATGCATTTACTTATTGACAACAGTGAATATATTCTAAAATATGACAAACACTGACAAAAAAAAAAAAAAAAGGTGCTGGAGATCAGACTGTGCAGGGATGTTGTGACTCAGCAGAATCACCTTCCTCACTCCTCCCCTCAATACGAGGATTACACCAAAAACAAGAAAAAGCTCCTACATTTTGGAAAGGCGGCAGGACGCAGCAGTGATCTCGCACGTCTCTGTTTCATAAGTCATCATATGGAACACGAAACTCTGCCACTGGCTCATGTTGCAGCACAATATATTTATTTTCCGCTCACTTTGCAATTTTAGGAAACTCAAAGTCATTGATGTAACATTTAGCAACAATGACATTCGTTCAGAACTAAATGTCTGCCGCTCACAAGCATCAAAATGACAGTTTTATAAGCAATTACTGCAGCCACTGTTTTTTTTCTTTCTATTTTCATTCAAGAGCATTCAGTTTGAGCCTGATGACATATTGATTTCACATTCAGATTGTGTAATTCTTTACCTAAAACCCTTCTCCTTGCACTCAAATAGCCGCCGCTTCTGCTGAAATTTGTTTCTGCACAGCCTGTGCTTGCACCTGTGCTGCTTCTGTGCACTTGTGAAACGTCTGTTCTCCGATTTTTTTTTGTGCAACAACAGAGTCAAAAAGCCCAACCAACAGAAGGCTGGGTGAAGCGTTGTCTAATGAGAGGAATATTAAAAAGTATGTATACAATCTAGTTCAGAATCCAATTGTTGCTCCATCTTAAGTAAGATTAGGTAGCATTTCAGACTAAATGATACAGTCATACAGACTTTAACATGAGATGACAATTCAGAGCAATAGCTCGCAGGTGCAGCTTTGTCAGTGGTGGATTACACCGCCACGCACAACTACAATTTCATTGAGATCGATTCTGTCACCTAATGACCAAGAATACCAGTCTGGCTTCACAAGAAAAGGTTAGAGTTATTTTGAGGTTTCGCTTTTGAGGTTTTCTCACTAGATGCCATGACTAATGTCACTCCCGCTAACCAAGCAGCTCTTGTTCTGCTGGTCATAGGGGTCCATTACAAACCCAAAGAACTTTTTACTTTACTTCACCTGAAAACTTCCAGATATCAAATGTGCTAGATGTAGGGAAATGCATTTAAAATGATGCCAAATATTAAAATATACAGCAAGAAATTATAAAGAAATATCCACCAAGATTTTTTTCTAAACAGCAATAGTAATACATTTTTTTTCAGATGAGAGCTTCCAGTCCTGGTACAGGAGGAGGCTCTCTCGTTATTTTTTCCATCTCATGTCTCCTTGCGTCCCAGGACTGCATCATAAATCTTGCCTGTGTGGCGGTGCTGGATGTTGGTGAAGCCA
Source organism: Eupleurogrammus muticus (assembly GCA_036785175.1). Lineage (NCBI taxonomy): Eukaryota > Metazoa > Chordata > Actinopteri > Scombriformes > Trichiuridae > Eupleurogrammus > Eupleurogrammus muticus. The sequence continues at coordinate 16,623,979 of JAYKQN010000001.1, forward strand.
GCAGCAGCCAGCAGGGCAGCGTACTGGGCAGCCGTTCTCTCCCGGCCCTCCGTCTGCACCAGCATGTTCAGGGAGTAGAGCTGAGCTGTCAGCGGGCCAGAGCCGTCTTCATGCAGCAGCGCCTCCACCAGCAGCACGCCGCCGCCTGCAGGGCACAGAGGTCAGCTATCTGTCTGTCTATCTTTCTCTAAATAATTTATGGTTTATAATCAACTAATTACTTTAAGGCCCAATAACTGCAATAAATGAATAGTACTCTTTCCCATGCCCATTAACTAAATAAGTCAATTTGTACCAATGTGTAGAAATGCAGTGGCAGTTTGAATGCCAAACAACACAGAATATTTGTCAGTCACCATGTCGTGCTTCATGATAATTATACTGATGCACACACTACAACAATAAAAGTTCTGCTAGATGGTAAATTTCAAAACACCTGATGAAAGTGTTGGCAGCGGCATCATTTATTGCAAACTGCATAGTAAAGAGTTTGCATATCACAGAAGATCCAACCCTAAGACAGCATTTAAAAACCAAAACATGACCCAGCGAACACAAAAAAAGTTCTTTTTCTGGTTTTAGTTCTGGTTTTGGTCCACTGACCAAATGATTGGCCTCATCAGGAAGAAAATGAGTAAAGCACCATCGGAAACAGTGTGGAATTTTCCAGGACTGTATACCACTATCAGTAGCTAAATATAGGGGTTTAGAAAATAGAGACTAAAATTCAGTTAAAATAATGTAAGTGTTCTGAAAGAATTATTATTATTTGAAAAGTTGCCACTAATAATTACAAAACTTGTAATTATTTAGATTCATTTTTTAAATCCAGTTCCGCCCCTAGTAAATAAGAAATGCCTTTATAGTAATATTCTCAATTATATATTCTTATAATATTGTGAGCCACCATAGAGGTGACATAGCAAACGACATACCAGCATTGCAATTTTTTCGACCTTCGACCTTGTTTAATATTGATATTAAAAATAAGAGAAAATCACAAGCATGATTCCCCCTTTAATGCTCAGCAGAACCTATAAAGCTTCTTATAGCGATCTTTTAAGAGAAGACATCAGGTGTGACTAATATTGTTAATGGCTGCAGTGCAATGTGATTACCGCTGGAAAGGAGCAACCATTAATGTTTTAGTAACACCTGTGCTTTTCCTGCTATGACCTTAAACAAGGTCTATTCTGTGCTTCCGATGAAAAACAACACACGACAACAGGTTGTATTTAAGGTCTAACCAAACTCGGCTTCTTTCCTTTTTCTCCCTTTCCATAAAAACACATGAGAGGGCTTTTTGCCTCCTGAGAGTGTCTGCTGTGATCAAAGTCACAAGGACAGATTTTTCTGGGATCAGCTGCATTGTGGGATACAATCTGCCATCTCATTTCAAGGCGTAGAAAAAAAAAAAAAACAACACTCGTCCTTTTTTTACACTCCACACACACACACACACACACACACACACACACACACACACACACACACACACACGCAAAGCAAACACACAAACACACACAGAAACCCAGAAGCACACACACACACACATACACACATACACACAAACAGACCTGGTTTGCAGGCTTTGTAGGCTTTGCTGAGTAGCTCAACACATCGGTCGTCTGTCCAGTCATGGAGGATTCTGGCGAGCACATAGAGGTCACCCTCCGGCAGAGGGTCTTTGAAAAAGTCCCCTAAACACATACACAGACACACATACACACACATATATTTACATGTACACTTCAAATGCACCACAACCACTGCTATAGTCAATTATTTTATCCAATTATCAACTCCGTCGACGGACCTCCAGTAATATGACAGTGATTCTATTAGTGCTTTACATGCTCGAACATAATTACTACAAACAAGTGATGTCTTTTTTTATCAAATGATGTCAAATACATGTGACCTAACAACTAGTGATAGATTATTTGCAGCTGCTCTCTCTCTCTCTCTGCTCTCTCTAGTTTTGGTGGGGATGTTTGGGGGGGTTATTGTTTTGAAGGGTTTTTTTTTGTACTTTGTTTTGCCTCAGCTCAGACTCATCTAGCACAAGACTGTATAAACAATGGATGTAGTAGTTATTCTGGCATCGCCTGTCACCATCTTGTTTTTGTGTAGCCAGAAGTGACCGTATTTGGATGAGAGTGTGGAGCTGGGAGGGAGTTGTACTTTGAAGTTGTACTAATTTGAATACATTTCTTATATTAAAATCCAATTTGCGATTTACTGCCTTATTACCAGCTGCAATTTAATAGTTCTGGGTACCTGCAAGTACTTGATAATGTAATATTGATGTGATAATCAATATATAGCAGGAAATTTAATCTATTATACCTCACTATATATGTGACTCAAGAAGAAAATTACCCCTTAAAAGGCAAAATGCAGTAATCATGTATTTATTCACTGCATCATCATATTTTTCCTGCAGACTTGGACATTTTCAAACAGTGTCTATGAAGATTCACTCATTTTTGAGGCCAGCATCAAGTCGTTTGAGGAACTGCAGTTTATGTCACTTTGGCTTTTTCAGCCCCTGAGGTTGTTTTGCTTGGGTCTGGCACTAATCGTGTTTATGAGCAGAGTAAACAGCAAGGATGTGATAAAATATAAAAAAAATAAAGCACCAAGGTTTTCACACCTATAAGAAAAAGAGCCAAAATCACTAAATTTTATTTTTTTGTGTTAGTTTCATCTCACACTGTTTTCAATACCATGCGAGAGCAGAAAATGCAGGAATTGATTTCAGCTCTGGGTTTTCATAATTGCAGTTGACTGAACATTTTTTTTTCCACATTAGCTGCTCTGTTAGTGAGCTGATGCAACAAAAAAGCTTATAAATATTGATAGCTTTGTATAAAATATTTTCAGTCCAATCTGCACACAGGTATCAGCATCATTGGTGTTTATTTATTTATTTTCTGCTAAGAAGCGTATGTGATAGTATGTGGTAATATATTAACTGAGAATAATAGACATGTGATTGAAACCTTTAAACCTTTAGATGTCAGATGGATGTATAAATGACATATAACACAGTATTGTTCGCTGCTAATGTTAAAATTCAAGCATCACATGACCATATTTGCTGCGGTGCCCCTTAAAATAAATGCATGTTTTCTTCCAATTTATTTTCATGAATGCAAACATAATCAAGGTGCTGGGGAAAGTTATTAAGGTATAAGCACCCTCTCCATCACACAGTGGACAGGCAGTGGAGCACCTTTTCCCACAGGTGTCGAAGAGACAGATACAGGAATTTTTTCCTGCCATACGCCATCACGCTGTATAAAAACAGCTAAAAACTCAGGTCATAACTTAGTCACTGCTAACTATATAGCAGTTAGCTATATATATATATATATATATATATATCCTGTGTAGTGTGATGACAGGTCTCTAGGATACCAAAGTACTGTTACTATATATATGTGAAAAACACGGCATGAAGCCTGTTTTGTGTCCTTGAGGCTAAAGCTCAAGGCCACTTTAACTGATACAATCATTAACACACTTGCGCCTCTGATTATGATTAGAAATGTGAAGTGATTTCACGCTGTGGTAATAACGTTACCTTCGTGGAAGCTTATCCTCTGGTCAGCCTCGGTGACAAAGTGTTCCCTTGACGTACGCACCACCTTGTGGAGGTCAAAGATCGTCACGGTGCATTCTGGGTAGGCTGACGTGCACTGCTTGGCTAATGCTCCGCTGCAGCCTGGAGACACACAAAATTATGTTTAGTTACGGCACGATGAATACGCATAACCTTCATTAAAAAAGTAGTGCATCATTCGCATACACACTACACACTGATGCTATCTGGTATGTGCTCATTATTTATCTGCATGATTTCTATTTAGTAGTATATATCCACTTTAGGAATATGGTGCGCCTACCATTTACGCCAATCAGTGAAGCAGAGAGTTGAATTGAATTTAGAGTGAGAGACAAAAATGTTTCATGCGTAAACAGAGCAGAGCCTGCAGTCTAGGAATTTTCCAGGGGACCTTAATTTAAGGAAACGCAAACACGCACAATTTGATTTGATGATCTCCTGGTTATAACTGATTTCACATGCATTTGTATATGAATATTTACATTTTAATGCTTCTAGAAAATGAGCGTGCTTCTGTCCAAACATTTACTGCACTAATATAAAGGGCTGCCAGCAGATCGCTGTAGGGCACAGATCGGACCTGATGATTTGAAAACCAGGCAACGGACGCACACAGAAATATGAAGGCGTTACAGGGATTTAATGAAAATAGGAATCTTTCAACTTGATGCTTCGGCAGTGGCGTTCATGCTTTGTAAAGCAGATCAAATTTAAAACAGAGAGCATGAGACAGAAAGAGAGACAGGCCGAGGGCAGGAGGTATATGGATGAGGAATGCGTGATTGGGATAGAGCGATAGAAAGGCAGCAAGGTGGAACACAGGATCAAAGGATCCCACTTTGATAAACCAGCAAAGCCGGACAGACCCGGGCTGTTGTGGGCCAAATTGTTGAGCCCCGCAGTCCCTTCATTCTAACATGAACTGCTGCTATTGTATCAGTCTTTATTCCTCACACACACACACACACACACAGAGGGAGACAGAGATACCCTTTGGTTCCCACATCAAACAGGGGTCAGCGGAGGATGAAAATCAAAGAGCTGCAAGGAGAGGCAAACTCAAGCAAGGCACAGTACACAAGAAGCCCAGCCTGCCTCCATTTGTTAATGAAATTCTTTTTAAAGGGGAGATCGGTGTGGTTGATGTACTGTTATTTTTCTTGCATCATCTGTTTTTTTCTTTCTCTCCATGCGTCGCTGTGATATGTATTTCTGTGCATCAATGTGTATGTGTGTGTGTCAATGTGTCATCACTGCTAGCAACTGTGAGTATTTTTAAAAATTTATAAAAATCTATTAAGTATTAACTACTGAGTCTACAATTGGATCTTTTTGACTACAACCTACAACTGTGTGAAGGAGCCACTGATGTGGGAGACCAATTTAAGATCAGTTTACTATTATTCAGCCTGTATAAAAAAAAAGCGGTGTGATGTCTTCTGAGGCTCTGGATATGATGGTTTTTAAAGTGTGAGGAAATAACCTCTGACGATGTCATTAAGGTTATATCCGCTGGTTGAGACAAGCTTTTTTTTCAGGGGGATATATTATACAGATTCCCAGGTCTATGTTATAAATAACCTGAATGAAACATAACTAAAGTCACAATATTTTGGCCTCCGCTGTTTTCTGGATCTTTTTATTTATTTATTTACTTGTTTTTTTTAATCTCCTGTGGATCTCCCAGTTTTAATAAGTGCAAAATTAAACCAAATTTAATAGCTGAAAACAAAACTGAGCCATGTTAAGTATACTGCCGCTACTTAAAATCATTAGAATCAGTTTGCAAGCAGAAGTAAAATACACTATTTTCATACAGTAAATAACGTCATTCTTCACATTGGGAGGAGATTGAAGCAATTGAAAAACCAAGTGTTGGCATCAAGAGACATGATGTTTGACATTTTAGTAGAGGAGGATAATTAATTACATTTATTCAAGTAGTTACTGCATCTGCTTGGGATTAAAAAAAAAAATCAATCTGCCTGTCACTATATTTTACTTTATGCACCTGCAGGACTTGTGGCACTTGTCTCAGGTGGATCCGAGTGTAGAGGCATTTAGTCTCAAGGGTTTCTACTTGATCTAATATGGCTTGGATTGAACCTCATTTGTATGTCACATTGGACAAATTAAGTGGTTGGCAAAAGATTGAACGTAAATGTTTCCTTTCTGGGAGATTTATACTTTTACTTAAGAACAGAGATAATGAGATAATGGTCCTGTGATTCACAGCCATGTAGAATGCCTGTGTCCTGCGTCTACACGCTGCAGGAGCGAGATTCCCAGACCACAACTAGAACCATGATGCAGTTTGTAGCTGTTTTGCGACTCTTCTGCCACATTTCGCAGGTGGGGCAGAACTCTGAATCCTATCTGGTTGGTTCAAAAACTGCAGCTTCAATATTTAAAGAGAGTCTGACCTGTGTTCAAAGCCTCTTGCCACATCACCCCCACACTGACTCCTCGAATACTACAGCGCACTATACAGAATATTATAGAAAAGCATCAAAGAAAACCTGACATTTCTCAGCAGAGCTGTTCTCCTGATTTAAATATCTTTACCAGTGTTGCATATATGTTAATGAAATGCATCAGTTGCCTCAGTGTAGTGTGCAGCTATAACACAACATATACATAACATTCTCCAAAAATAGGACCAGAATGTGCCTAGTTTTCCTAGTTTCCTTTCCAGCAACAAAAAAATTTTCAATCTCAACTGGGCCCATGCCCGTTATTTTGCATTTCATTCATTCTTTTATTCTGCAGCATTTCAGACATGAAACACAAGGCTGTTAACATAAAAGATACTGGTTCAGAACCATGCATTTTCATTGAGCTGCAGTAACCTTTGGGCTCATTATTTATTTTTAAACACAACTTAAAATTTAAATGCGTGTTAAATGTCACATTAAAATAACCCAAGTGAAGGGCTTCCCACAGTAAAAGACAAACCACCTTCAACCTTTAAATTATATGGACTGTAAACACGTGGACGGACAGACGGAGGACCTGAGCGGTAGGTGGTCTCAGACACAACAGATGCTGTGTGAGAAATAAATTTTAGAGCCCTCATACATAGCCATGAACACAAAACTCCACGCTGGGAAAGTCACAGACGAGAGGAAGGCGGCCCTGGATGTGTGGTGTGTGTGCACACATGTGCAGGTTGAGTGCTGGCCTTTAGCGGCTTCACAGCTCCCCTGTGTGGTCGGACGAGGTGTCACACACTCACACGCCTGCTGTTTCAGGTTAAAATGACAGAAATAATAAAATGAAAGGAATAACAATGTTTTTTTATTACTCTCTTTCTTTTTCTTGATAAATATTGAGGCCCTTTTTGTGCACTCTGATTTAACACAGTGGGAAATCTCTATTACTTTATTGTGATGATTAGCACTGCCTATGTGTGGGCAGAGCTACAGTTTAAACATGTATTCTTTAGAGTCTACATTCATCTATTCATATTATCTGCAGATTCTGATGTATTTAATGGTACATGAGTGGAGACATATTATGTACAATTCTAATCACAGGTCAAATGCTCTGTTTTACTAATCTGGCATTATCTTTGACAAAAGCTTTCTGATTACATTATTCGTACGTTATTCATACCTTAAGGTTGGGAGATGAAAACATCATGTGACTTCAAAAGATTTTATTTTTTTTTATTTTTCGTTTTAGTTTTGGTTTTTGTCTTGTCAGTGTTGGCTTGTTCATGTTATCCATGCTGTTATCTCTTTACATTTTATTTTTTTGGATTCTTTGCGCTCCATGAAGTATTTTGCAAGGGATCTGCTGTTCAAAAGGCGCGCATGATTTATATATCTAACCTAACAAAGCTAAGTAGATGGATAAGAAAGCTTCTTTACATGTATGTATGCAAAAGAAAAAGATGACATAAGGTGTTCAGCACATCCAGTCTTCTGCTGTTGAACCGACTATGTGATAAAACAGGATCAGGCGAGCAGAAATGTTGATTGGGAAATGTTTCGTATTGTTTCCGAACACATAGTAGAACAAAAGAAAAGCAGAGACAATACTTCATCTAAAATCATCTGGTAACTAAAAGGTTTTTTTTTTTGTTTTTTTTTTAGGCTGGATATTTAAACCTCTGCTGTTCCACTTCTGACACTCAGCTCTCAAGTGGTTTGAGTGCTAATTAGTACACCTGTTGTTTTAAATGTCCGAATGTGCGCCAAAAGCGTTATGAAGCGCGTCTAACTGCCTCCATGCCCTGACTCCAATCTTGTTTCAATTTAGGAGCGCCACAGGAGGACCCGGTGAGAAAAGAAAGAGATAGCACGAGAGCTGAGAGAGAGAGAGAGAGAGCATGGTGGCCGAGTGAGCTAGAGAATGAATGACGAGAGCAGGAGTGACCGTGGAGAGATGATGAGAGAAATTGAATGTTATTTTCTGATTTCACAATGGTTAGCTTCTAAATCATAAGTAAATAACCATCAAACGCTCAGCAGATGATTTACCGGGAAAGAGATCTCAGTTTCCTCCTCTGCGTTTCATTCATTACATCCGACTAATGCAGCAGTAAATACAAAAGACAACAGGGAGACTCTGTGTTGGCTCTGTGCTGGTGGCATTTTAAATCCGATGCCTGCAGGGCGCCACAGGAGCATCAAATGAGGTGCGTCAGTTATCGATGTCAGTGCGTTTGGGCCGTAAAGGCTGGACAAACCCCCCAATTTGCAATAAGGCCGTCATGGGACACGCAGTCGCTCGGTGGCAGGGTAACGGCAGGATTCATTATGGGGGTGACCTTGAGTCATTTGTGTTGGGAAGGTTGACTGATTTAATAAGAGCCATTAACTCTGAGAGGCTGGGAGGGAAATAATAAAGGTCACTGTTGACTGTTTTGCATTCTTGTGCAAACACACTGGGCCGTGTGCATGTGTGTGTGTGTGCGGCTCAGCCAGCTGTTGCTCAGTTAACACATGACACTACCCATTTTAAATGTTAATGAATGTGAACCCACAACCTCGGGAAAATTACATACAGGACAGGGACTCGATAAACACACACACACACACACACACACACACTCCTACCTCCGAGGTCACAGATGACCTTGAAAGGCGAAAGGTCAAACGCTGTGACCACGTCCCTGCCACAGATGTTCCAAATGGAGTTCATTAACTGCATGAACTTCACCATCTCTTCTTCAGATCTGCAAACACACACACACACACACACACACACACACACACACACACACACACACACAAACACATAAGAAAACAGTGAATCATTCTTGTTAGTACCTATTTTTTGTATTTATTTGTTTACTTAGATCTATTGTAGCTCAAGGCTAATCTCTCAAGTCCATCCTAAAATCACAATAACAACATTCTCAGAAATACTTGTATATTATATGTTATAATACCCCTATAACATAAAATATACAGAAGAAAGGTAAAGGACCAAAAATACTGCCTCCCCCCAGTGTTATGGGGCTGGGTTTTACATGAACATCACTACTAGAAAAAAGGAAAGTTAATGTGTTTGTCATGTAGAGCAGAAATTATATTGGAAGTTACTAAAGAGGTTTTTTCTTTCTGTTTCCTGGAAGAATAAATATTGGCCTGTCGTTTGAAATCTCAGATATAAAAACGGGAGATTAATCACATGGGGGAGGAGCGGCATAAAGCTGTCTGCTTATTTAAATGCATATTTAGACCAAAAATATCACAAGCACGAGAATTCCTGAAGGAGTTCAACAAATCAGACGGCTCATTCTGTGCAATCTCAGAGAAAGAGAAGTGCATGGAGGGTAAGAGGGTGTAACAAAGTTCTTTAACAGCATCAGTGCCTTGAAGGGGAATTTGAATATTGTCATTCTTCTTCTCATTTCAACCAGTTAACTTTAAGTGTCAGCCATCATGTTTTAGCTTTAGAAGCCGTCTGAATAATCTGCTTTTGGGAGTAGACAGCATTAGCCTTGTGTAGTTCAATAGCACATTATAAGAACACTCTGCTCCGCCGCACCGACCATGTGGAGAAGTGATCATCCATCTGATACGTGACCCAACTTCAGATGACATTGACCTCCGGAGGAACTCTGAAAGTGACTCATTGTTTGGTGTTTTGCAGCTTCTGACTCTGATTACATTTGATGTGAAAACATGACGTGACCATGAGGCCAAACGGCAGACTGTCAGCTTCAATTTGAGATCCTTTTAGGCCTGGGATATCTAATGACCTCTCCCGTGACATGTGCTTTTGGTCCATGATTGACTACGTTGCACATAGAGTCATTCTGTAAGCATGATGCCTAACCTGGTTACGCCTGTCATTGTACACGACCCAGATGGATAATGCTGCCCAAACATTGTTGTGTACTTTGATGTCACAACAATGTTGCTTGACCACAGTGTAACTTTTGCTTCTATCGTGTATATATTACATTTGTTAAATTTTTGAAAAAATCTTGCTAAATGTAACAAAAATAGCCAACAGTAACTGATTCCAATTGGTATATACGTACGTTGTACACACTGTACATGTTTTTTTTTTGTAAATTTTCTTTGTGGACAGCATTGTTCCATAACGCAATGAGGAAACAAAGCGAGTGAGAAACTCAAAGTGTGGCTGCTGGTTGTGAGATAAAGACATCTGAAGGACAAAAAATTAAAGAATCTTTATCTTAACCGGCAGCAATTTTAATAAGCAATTAGAAGGAAAAATGCAGATGCTGGTTTGTCCTAGCCTGCGTATACGCATCCTTCATTGCATGTGAATTCACTTCCCCTTTTCCCCTCATCTAAGGAGCCAATCACAGAACAGGGTCGGGTGCAGCAAGACAATGACGATGAGTTATCAACATTATCGATAACTGTGGATTCAACATGAAGACAGAGGGTAATTTACCTTTTGATGCAGCCTCAGAAAGGGTTTTCTAAGTCATTTAGACCGCAAGTTTATTTTTTTAAATGAGCAAAGTTTAGTGCTAAAAGTTTTTCATTATCAAGAAGCGCTCTACATATGTCATCGGGTATGTGGCACTTTGCTATCACTTCTAAATGTTTCAGATACAAAAACATGGTTTTGAAATGAAGATGGATTCTGAAAATTACCCAACTTAGACATAACAATAAAAATAACGACGCTTATCTTCAAAATTTAATACTATGCAACATCTTGTATCTGTTCGAAAAACTCAAACATCTATAAATCGGTGCTCTCCTGACAGTTTTTTCCCTCCAACTCTTTTCTGCTTTTCCGTGTATAAGAATTCAAGCTGTAAATGTGTCAGTGAATTATTCAGGTGCAGTGCATGCCTGGTTAAATGCTGATGCGTAAACAGGGTCTGAGTCATCTCGCTGACTTTGAATCATCTCGCCACAGAGCTCCAGGAATGAACTGAATGACTTCAGTGGTTGTTTCCCCTGCTAATTCAGCCACAGTACTCACGGGGGAAATCAGCGGGGACAAACAACCGCTACTACAAATTATATCAAGTGTTGACATATTTCATGCATTTTCAATCAAATAAAGCTGAATTGCAAATTTCTCATTTTCCATGCATATCGCTTTCTCTGATGTCATCATCCACTTTGCTAGGTTAGGGTCAGTGAATAACAAATACAGAAATAATGCAATTAACTAACACAAGCAGAATCATTGGAGAGTGTAGATCAGTTCACATGCAAAGTTGATATGTCAGATTCCACATGTTTTCCTCCTTCAGGACTCTCAGGGTCCTGCAGCTGATGCTCTCAGGCAGGACAATCAAAATCTATTAGTGGACAAAGTGTGAAATTTTGAGTGTGTGATCACTAAAAACCTCTGAACAGTAAATCAGTGAAGTGTTAAAACCGCTCACGAGAAACTAAACACATAAGACCTCAAGGACAGCGGCTGAGAGACGATTCTCTCTCTCTCTCTCTCTCTCTCTCTCTCTCTCTCTCTCTCTCTCTCTCTATCTCTCTCTACCCCTGCCTCTTAATGAATCCCGCGAGTCAGTTTTTTGGGGCGGAGAGAGGAGACTGACAGACAGGGTTAAGATAGAGAGACGAGGATAGACTATAAATGAGCAGGATTTTTTTTCAGCTGTGCGTGAATGTGTGTGTGTGTGTGTGCATCGAACACAGATTCTTACCTGTAGAGAGCCTGAAACAGGTCTTTAGAACTGACTCCAAAAGCTTTTTCATACTGGTTTCTTCCCTCTCTAGAACACAGCAAAGACAGAAATATTCTCATATGATGTATTTCATATGTAATATGTGATATCTCCATTCTGTATTTCTCAGTCATGGTGAAATGTGGGATCCACGTATTGATTGTCTCACTAAAAATCTGCTTTAGATTCATTGACATGGATAAATATCGATATCGAGATCAGTGAAATGTGTTCACATTAATTCACAATCATGCCCTGTGTTTGAAAGTATATGCTCTTATGCCCTAACCCTGTAAGATAGGATTAGAAAAAATGTCAAATTTAGCATCTTTATTGAGATGCTTTCTATCCAGTGGCTATCATCTCTGCTGATGCTTTGGAGCAGATGGAGGTCTCTGGCCAGCCACCGTGAATCCAGACACGCTGTCTGAGAGCTGCTGGCTGTCGTCCCCCAGACATAACAATGAGACTAGAATCCATCTTGAGAGGCTGGCATGCTGTTTAAACAGAGAAAAAGGAGGACAGAAATCCAGATCTTTGGGCTACGGATCAAACCTGCAATCTGACAGCCACTCACTGCTGACCTGTATCTGATTTCACTCGGAGTGCATCTATTTAACTAGATGATATCATACATAGTCATTAATTAGTATCTATCCTGACCTATTTTCTGAGCAGTTACAGCAACCATATATTTAGTGATTTATTTTTACTTGCTGCTCTGGTTTGCCTGTCCCAACAAAAATAACTTAACAGACTAATGGATAAATAGTTCCTGAACTCCAGAAGTCACTAATTAAAAAAAGTGAAATTCCAAACACAAATATAACTATATATATCTGATAGTTTCATATGATTCTGCTTATCAGGATGGTGCCTGGACATGACCGTGACCGACCTCCTGTCCGGAGCAGAGGTGTGCCGGGGTGTGTTCTGACCTGACGGCGTCGGTCAGGTGGTGCCAGCAGAGGTAGATGGTTCTGGAGTTGTACTGGATGGACTGGTAGAGGGATACGGGACTGGAGCGGGTCAGGTAGACGCGGGCCTGCTCCGTGTTACTGTAAAACACTGGAGACAGAGAACGGCCGGTGGAGGAGGATGCAGCACAGGAAGGGATGACTGTGAATGAGCCTCTGGAGGTGTTAAGGCAGAGCTTTGACCTTTTATGTCTACGGGGGCGAAGTGTGAAGTGGAAAGCAGACAGGATTCAGGTAGAGGGAGGTGTGCACAAAGGAGGTGACAACTGGACAAAATTATATTAATCAGTATCACTGCTGCTATTCTTTTAGACTATATTTGAGTTTTTACATTCTTGTTACTTGTGTGTGTGTGTGGGTGTGTGTGTATTGACATTGCCCGTTGTCCTGGTGTGTGTGGAGCAGCTGAAGGCCGGAACAGGCGGCCAGGAGCCTCTCCGTGCCGTCCAGGCTGGCCCCGATCGCCCGACTGATCTCCTCTGCAGACAGGGGGCGCTCTGCACTCAGTAACACATCGAACACGCCCAGCTCACAGGCCGTGAACACCGTCTGGGTCAGAGAGAGGAATATAATGCAGAGCTGCATCTGCTGGTAATGATCACTGATGATGCTTTTGATTGCCTATTTCAACATAAAAGTCTGAAAGTTGATCAGCCTAATCTGTGAGAAACTCTGAACACATTTCTGCTCATTTACACAAAATTGATCAAAAACTTAAAAAATAAAACATAAAGTGTTGTTTTAGTACGTGGACTCCAGTGAATATATTCACCATTAGGGCTGCGACTAATGATTATGTTTACTCCCAACTAATAGGGCTGCTAATTATTTTCCTAATTAGTTATTTTCTCTCTTCTGCCAAAATGTTTGCTACTTCAACAACCACTATCTAGTTTGCCTGGATCCTAATAGACTTATTATGAGGCGTCTTTTACAGCGTACATGAAGATCATGATGTGTAGTCTGTGATGTTCCATTACAGCAAAAGATTAGTAACAAGGCCACAAATCACAAAAATAATGACTTTTTATTATACAATATATAATATTATATAATTATTACACAATATATGATGCTCTTAAATTCAATCTGTATGCTTTATATTTTTTTATACTACCCCAGGATCAACAATTGTGCCAATAACTCTAAACTGAGAACAGGTAGGTTAAATCACCTGTGATGTGTCATTTACCTTTGAGATGAGGAAACCTTCCATGTACTCCAGTATTTTTCTGGGATACGTGTCAGCAGCAGGTGTCCCCTCAGTTGAACCCATCTCTAGACGACCAGCCATGGAAGCAGTTTCCACAGGAAGTTTCCTGAGGAAGAAAAAAAAACAATGATTGTTGTGTTTTGTAAACTGAACTTTACCACCGGATCTGCTCAGCTCCCGAGATGCTGCTGCAGGTGAATGTGTGAACGGGGAGTGAAGATAGAAAAAGCTTCAGAAAGAGCCCACCCAGCAGCAGCAGCAGCAGCGGTGGCAGTGGGCTAAGCTGATTACAGCCAGATAACCCAGATTAGAGCAGGGGCTCAGTCTGCATCGGACAAAGAAACAACTCTGTGGCAATACACTGCCGCCTTGTTCATTATCACTCACACCGAGACGGGGACTTTCACTCCGTGCAATTGGTTCCCACAAAGTTCCGGTGACCCCAAAAATGATCAACGCTGTCGGGGTGCCAAATTTCTGAGAGGGGGATGTGACTCTCGTGAAAGATGTGCTCCCAATCTCTTGTCTATATGGGCTGATTGCACTTATGCTGGGAGAGTGATTGTAGTTTCGAGCCCGACAACAGACGCCGTCACATCTCGTGCCGCAATGGGATTACACAGCCACTGATCACTTTGACTATTAATTACTCATCTGCACAGTTCGTTCACCCCGTGGTAAACAGGCAGGATGCAGATATGACAGCTGCAGATGCTGTCACCTTGACATTACCACATTAATTAAATATGCAAGAAGCCGTTTGACATAAGATTTAGGCTGTGTTGGCCTTAGCAAAGAATGAGACGACATTAAAGAAGGAAACAATAAGGTGGCAGAGCATCTGAAACCTGGTATCAGATGCGTCTTTGAATAATTATGCTGAACATGCTTTTCCACACAAAAACAAATACTTCTTGTTAGACACTTCGTTAAAAGAACATCTCATTTCTATTCCTTTCGAAAATGCGAGAATCTCATTCTCAGTGTGTGCATGGAGGCTTCAGGTCAGGTTACATTTGTGTAAGATGAAAACTGGAGAACGATTGGCACCAAATTAGTTGAGATGTCACAACTAATTCTCATTAAACTCAGGTTTAGGGCAAGTTCAGAATAATGAGTTATTTCCGTGGATGAATGTAAAAACGAGCTTCTGGTATCAAACTCTGCACATGCATCTGATTCTGTAGTGAAGCTCAAACATGAAACTGAAGAAACAGGAAAAATACAGTTTTGAGTGAAGGGCATTTTTTCAAGCAAAGAAATAAAAAAAATTGTAATTTACAGCATGTAGCTTGAATATATCACTGGAGCTTCATAATAATCAGTAACCATTTAAAAAATAATTTGGTATTTTAAAGGTCATTTCATACTTTTATTACAATTAATTTATAAATCAATATATCTTATAATAGTAAATTTTTATACACTCAAATGAATCTTTGGATTTTTGACTGTTGATCAAACAAAATTGGCAATTTAAAATTATCATCTTGTATTACAGAGACTTATGTCAGATTATTTGTCCGTTTTCAGATGTTTTAGAGAAATATATATAATAATTAGCAGATACCTCAATAATAAACACGTTACCCTGGCAACCCAGTACATGATCACCAGGCCAGCCACATCTTTGATGGTTTATGATTTAGTAACTTTTGATGAATACAGGTAAATGTATACTCTAGGCGAGTTGTTCTAAAACCACTAGGCCTGTGGTTTCTACTTCTTCCTCTGTATGCACCCAAATATACAAAGGTTGTGTTGGGTCACCATGGATGTCCAGATGTGCAGCTCTATCGACAAAGAGAATCATTGGTTGCCGCTATATTACACAACAAGCTTCTGGTGAAGGTTTCTTTATATAGTGACAAGATTGAAAAGTACAACTTCAATGAAAGAAAACACAGATATCAAAGAGAAACAAGCTCGGATTTTTATTGTAGTCAGCTTGACGTAAAGACATGCTCTAATAGACTCATCATATAGAACAAATGACATTTGCCCAAAAAAATATGTGACAATTTCAATAAAGAACTGCCAACAAAATAAAAACTGACTTTCCAGCAGGCGGCTCAAATTCAGTCTGTATAGTTACAGTAAGGTTAAAGAAATGTATCTGGCGCTACATTACAAGCATGAACAACTTCTAATCTTTAAATAGCACTCACTGTGCTGGTTTGATTTAAACTCCAAATTATTTTTTTCTAATCAATGACTACACATATGAATCCAGCCAGATTTTGTACACTGCTTGCTAAATCAGGTCCGGTTTGTAATTATCTAATCATCTGAGGTTTATTTTGACCTTTAACCATCAGTATTCAAACGGTTCAACACAATCTAAAACTCACTGTTGCTTTTCAGCCAAAAAAAAAATCTTTTAAAACATTCAAAAATCCAAACAAAACTAGAAGATAAGGCGGTTTGTTAGCTAAAACTATGCGATCACCAAAAAACACTGCTGTGTCGTTACACCTGACAAGTCTGTTGCTGCAGAATCTATCAAGTGTTTTTCAATGCTGAAGCATGATTCCAAGAAAAAACAAAGTCTGTAACACAGGAAAACAAAGCCACTTGGTGTGTTTGTCAGCGTAAACATGGGAGCAAGTCTTAAAACGATGTAGAAACTTCACGTTTTTAATGAAACAGCAGCCATTCACATTTGAGTTCAGTAGTCCACGTAAAGGTCTTCCCCGCCTACAGCAGCCGTGAGGGGACGTTCAGGAGCTTGTTCTAAAAATGACTTGAATGTCATGTTGCTGGCCTGTTAGTAGAGCTGACTGTGCTTTAACTCCTGTCTTATAAAATATAATTAACACAATGGGTTCTCTTTATTTTATACATTTTTTAGAGCTCAAAGTTATTCATGCACAATGACAAAACTGCAGGAAAAGAAGGTTAACAGTTCGGGAACAGGAAGCAGGATTACACTGATGTCACATCCACAGACTGAGCTGATGTTAGCCTGAAATAGAAACTTGGAAGCGTTTGACAGTACAAACAGTCCAATTTATCTTGGAATTAAGTGTGTAATGTAAAGGTATTAGATACCAAGGCAAATGAAATTGTCAGTAGATTCAATCCAACAATATGAAATATGCCTCCCCTTTCTCTTAAATGAAATAAATCACATATAAAAAGGTCAAAGCAATGATTCTGGGAAACTGCTGGGCTGTTGAACCTTTGATGTGAGGCCAGACTACATCAATCTGCTGAGTGTTGATACTGACGGCTTCAGCGTCGCCTGGAGTGGCTCCTGTCCCTGCTGTTGCTGTGTCTCCTGTACCTCCGGCTGTAATGGCCGGGACTCCTCCTGTCTCTGGTTTTATTGCTGCTCCTGGACCTGCCTCGGCTGTGTCTGCGCTCGCTGCGCCTCCCCCCGCTGTGGCTCCTCCCGCTGCTGCTCCCGCTCCTGCTCCTGTCCTGGCTGGAGCCGCTGCTCCCGCTGCGGTGGCTATGGCTGCGCCTCCTGCCGCCGTGGCGGCTGGAGCTCCTCCGGTGGCGGCTGGAGCTCCTCCTCCTCCTGCCGTGGCTGTGGGAGCGCCTGCCCCGGCTCTGGGCACTCCTCTCCCTGTGGGAGCGGTCGCGGTCTCTCGCTCGCTCGGCGCTGTGCCTGCTCCTCGCCGCCTCGTCTCTCCTCCCGTCCTTGTCTTTCCTCCTGTCTGCCGCCCTGTTTCTCCCCTGAGCTTGGGAATAAACGTTAGATTTGGACGCCTGCTTCTCTCTGCCATCCGCCGCCCTCGCCCCGTTCACGCGTCCCAGAGCTGCCGGCGTTCCGTTGTCGTCGCTGTCAGGGTCAGAAGCTACTTCCCTCATCACAGGCCCGGTCTGGTCCTGCGTGTCCGACGGTCTCATGATCTTCCCGCTGCTCTTCTTCAACATGTTGTAGAGCAGCTTCTCTCGGAGCTCCTTCTCGCGGCGCTGCAGCTCCAGCGCTCGCTCCTTCTCCACCTCCACCCTGCGCAGCTCCTCCTCCTGCTGGCGACGGCAGGCCTCCAGCTGCTGGAGCCGGGCCAGCTCCTCCTTCTGCCGCGCCTGCTCCTGCCTCTCCTGCTCCTCGCGCTCCGCTCGCTCTTTCTCCTGCTGCCGCTGCTTCAGAGCCTGCGAAGACGAGAGTGGAGGAAACTAAAGTATTCTTCACAGCTATATATAAGTTCAAACATGGGCTTTTATGAAGCAGTAAAAAGTATAAACCTGTCAAAAGTTTTGCTGTGAAATATTCACAGGAAAGTATTTCGCAATTTTGTATCATTTACTTCCACACACTCCTGGTGTGTAAAGGCCTTTACTATGTAGTAACACTGCATTGTTGAGTACCGTGCTTCTCTGATGTGTTTAGTGTATTGTGTGTACCCTGTGTACCTTGGCTCTAGCGAGCAGCTCAGCGATGAGCCGTATTGACTCCAGGTTCCGCTGGGCTAGCAGCAGCCGCCGCTCCTCCATGGCGATCTTCATCTGCAGCTTCTTCTGCTCCTCCTCCTGCTGCCGCCTCACCTTCTTCAGGTTCCTCCTCTCCTCCTTTTCCCGCAGCTTCTGCTCTCGCTTCCGCAGCCGCTCCTCCTTTCTCCTCTCCTTCTCCTCCTCTTCCTGCTCCTTTTGTTTCCTGAAAAAATATATGTCTATATAATGTCTTTGTTCTTACTGCAGAAAAGAGCACATCAGATCATCTACAAAGCTCAATTAAAAACAAATTACTAATAGTTTTTTATTATTTATTGAATAACAATAGAACTCCAGACACTAGTAATCATGTTTAAACCCAAAAACTGAGTTTTACCAGAAAATCTGCAGCAGCAATTTGTGTTCACCTCAGAAGAGGAGATGAGAAGAGGATTTGATTTGAAGTACCAAGTTGCTCAACTACTCTGAAACAAATGTGTATTAGTAAATAGGGAATACCAACCACAGGATTTAAAAGGTTGCTATTTTAAAAAAAATGTAGAAATGTAGAAACTGCACTGGAAACCTAATTGTGTCTGGAGCTTGTAAACTTATTTAATTGATTATTTTATTTTTTTAATTTACTGCGTTGATTTTCATTTAATTTTGCCTGCTTGATTTGTTTTGTTGTAATCAAAGTGATGGTGGCGTAGGCAATTCAAAACTAATTTTTGAGAGCAGCTGACCATCTTTTCTTTCTTTTTATGTTAAATTGTGTATGTAGAGGGCAGACAAGTATAAGAACTTGTATCTGCTGCTCTTTATCTGTCATAGAAGCATGCAACTGAAAATGGAAAAATCTTTTTCGTTTTTTGAACCAACTTCCATTTAAGTAACAAACAAACACATTTTTTAAAAAAGTAAAATAAAATCTGTTAATATATAACTTTATGCTAAAATGATGTCATGATTATTTTTTCTTGGTACAAAAACAAGAGTGAAAATGTATTATAGAATCTAAAATGTCAAGACAAAAAATGCTTTGCCATTTAAGAAGGATTTCAACTTCCTTTATATACATTATACAAGTATATTAGGATAACTTCCAGTGGTAGTGCAGCAGCTACATTTTTTGTGTGAAACTGGGAATTATAACAAACCAAACAAAGCATTTATCTGTTTCAGTTGAAACATTTTATGATGGTTATATATAATGTTATAACAACATATAGATGCAGTGGGGTGCAGACGGCTGAGACCACTTTCCTATTCACCTGTTAACTGAAGTGAATTTGTGACTTCTTGCATATAATTGCGTTACAACAACATATTGGGTTTGGGTGAAGCAACGCTTGTGGAGCATTTTCTTCCCGTTAAAGGCCCGGTATGTAACCAGGCCGGTAACACCCCAGTCATACCTCTCCTCCGCTTTACGCCGCTCCTCCTCTTCCTTCTCCCGGCGCTTCTGCTCCTCTCTCTGCCGCTCCAGCTCCTGCAACTTCAGCCGCTCCAGGCTCCTCCTCTTTAGGGCTAACTCACTCAGGTGCTTGCTGGTGTCAAAGGTCACCTGGAGGAAGAGAAAATACAAAAGCTTAGATACAGCGCTAACAAAAAAACGAATCTCTTCCGAGAGTTTCAAGTGCTTGGGCATTGCTTCACAATTCCAGCTGCATATTAAACTTATTTACATGAGTAAATAAACTGGGATCAAAGTGAAGATAGATTTTATAGCAAGTAGAAAAGCTTGATATTTATTGATCCACAGGTGTAAAGTGATATAGTTTGATAGTGTAATTATATTATGATTATAAATAGGTCCTGGTTAAACAAAAACAGTAGAATGCTGATCACAATGACTTATGAAGACTATTTACCAAATATTTCATGTCATATGCAGGCCTAATTACAACAAGCATTATCCTTATACATTAAAACAGTAGAACCAACCTACAATATTTCCTTGTTTGCCTCATCTCTTTCATACAGACACACTCTACTTTCTACTATCCTCATTTTGATTTCACAGTAAGGCTTATTCTGTGGATTAACGGATCTGACACCCCCCCTCCAATCTCATAATCTGAAATGATGACGATCCAGCTTTAATTCTCATTCCACTAAAAGGTCTTAAAGCTGTTACGTGACTCCGCAAAACACAATCTCTTTGCTGAAGTCTGCTCATCCGCAATGTCTCTACTGCTGCGATAATTCACCTGTGGCTTTATACATGAAGAGGCACCTATTCCAGAATATAAATACAATGTTATCAGGATTTAAAAAGTAGAAATTCAGTGTTAAGTGGCATGTTGAGTAACCACTCAGAAAGATGGATTTGAATATATTTAGTTTTTGTTTGATGGAGGGGGGGGGGCAATATGTTTCACTGTGATTTGATCATATGTCGTTTCACACACCGTTAATGAAGTTTTCCAGTAACAAACATGGCTAAGTAAAAAAAGGATTTCCACTGCCCCAGGTAGGACTTTAAATTTAACATTTATCCTGTAAAAAAGTAGAGGTGAATGACGCCATGCTCACTATTAACCTAATTAAATAAAGCATCTGTATATATATATATAGCTTAATGATGAGATGAACTCAATTCTTACTGATCAGTTACTAAGGAAAGTGTTTCAAGTTGAAAGAAATCAGGAGTGGGGATGTAAACTCAACCCAAACTACCTCTGTCCTGGTAGGGAAACATTTCAGCAGTAACCTTTCCTAACAAAACTTTTGTGATTACGACATAAGCTTTCTCATATGCAGGTGGCGCTTGCCTTGATGTTGCAGGCCACTGCCTTCCCATCGTCGCCCTTCAGCATCAGCTTCATGCTGCGCAGCGTGTCCATGGCCTTGGTGAAGCCGCAGTACTCCTGGTACTGGACGTAGGCCTCAAAGTTCAGATGACCGCCGAAACTGAATGTATTAAAGTTCTTGTCCGCCATCTCCTCCCTGTAGGGATCCAGCATGGGGATGTCGACGTTTCGCACCTACAACCGAAAGAACGCACAATTCATAATTTTGTGTTATTTCTAGCACATACTAGTGTTCACACTAATAGCAGTGTGTTTAAAACATCAAAGTTCTGATGATAATGCATGGAAGTTTTTCAATTATTTTACAGAAAATTAAAACAAAAATAATGTTAGTCTGTTCAAAATAATGGCAGCGGTAGCCTTTTTTCTTTATTATAGAATTTATTTAATGCATCGCAATAAAATATAATATTATCATAACAATTCTGGCTTTACTTTGGTTAAAAAACACATTTCTTAAAATTTGAACACAACTGTATATTTTTTGCAGCAAAATCCACATGAATTTTCTAGTTCAACATCACCTTATTTTTGAAAACTAAAGAGACAATCAAACAGACAAACAAAGCTTAAGAAAAAAGAAGCAGGCAGATGTTGCACCTTGCCAAACATCTGGAAGACAGCGATGAGGACCTCCTCAGAAGGCCGGTCTGGGTACTGGCTCTCTTTCTGGCTGAACCAGCGGCAGGGGAGTCCCTCTATGTGGATGGTGTCAGGCCTCTCCCCCGGCAGAGTCTCATTCATGTCTTTGGCGTCGCGGAAGAAGGAGTCCCAGTCGTGCCGTGTGGGGAAATCCGCCTTGTTCTCTACCGCACGGACCTGAGGAAAGACAATGTGAGAATTCATTACCAGTTCGGCAGAGCAGTACAATAATGTAACAAGTTGTCGTCAACTGGATTATTCCAGCTGGTTCACGCTCTCTCTGCTGCGGGGCTGAGCTTAGTGAGACGCAGCGAGCAGAGAAAAGGGGAAACTAGCTGTGACTATAACTGACAGTAACACGCTGCAGGGACTCTCACTAAACTGCAAATTAGGTATCGAACTAATAAACAGTCCCCACCAGGGCCTGGGTGGAGTGGCAAAAAAGTCCAACATATTTAAGTCTCTGTGTTGATTATGTCTGGTAGAAATACTTCTAAACAATCCCTGCACTTAAAAAAATGAAATCATGACAGGCGAAGATATTGTCTTTTTGGTACAATTAGTACATTACTGTTATCTTATTCCACTGGTAGATAATTCAGTTATTTAATTTTTTACTTCATTTGGGCTGAATTGGTCTTATTTTGAGAAAAAAACATTTTTCTTAAAAAACTGACTAAAATCTAGAAAAAAAAGAAAGAAAGAAATTATCTGCCAGCGAAAAAGGACAATTCTACTCAATAATGGACTAAGTGTACCGAAACCAGGATATTTTCTCCTGTTGTGATTTCAGTTTTTGCAGTGCATGAAGACAGAGAGAGAGAGAGTTCTCTCCACAGGAATGACTCCAAACGGTGCTGAAAAAAAAAAAAAGGTAATTGCCAAATAACGCTAGTCATGATGCCCTTTAAATAACAACCATTCTGGCAAAAATTCCACCTGAATCTCAAATTAGATAAAGAGAACATTTTACGGTTTAAATTGGGCTTAACCTGATTCTGGACACCGCCCATTTGGCTTTACATTTGACTCAACATGAAGATCATAATGGAGGCTGCATTTAGTTTATTCCCATTGAATAAAACATTAACAGAAACTATTCACACATTTGGTGCTGAAAACCCCACATGACCAGCACATAAACAGCAGCAGCTTTACCTTCAGCACATCAGTAAATCCACTCAGTTTGATGCTCTTCCCGTCCAGACGGGTCAGCAGGCTCTTGACCACAGTCTTGTTTTCCACCTCGCCCTCGAAGCGGATGAAGTCCATGGTGCTCTTGGAGATCCGCAAGGCGGAAAACTGCTCGGGGGCGACCATGGCCTTCACCCGCTCCATCACCTCCCAGTTGGAGATGCTCTTGCCGGGCAGCTTGAGTTGGGGCAGGGCCACGCTGATGGTCATCTTGGCGATGGGCTTGAGGTACAGGTTGTACTCAGCAGAGAGACACACCCCCTCCGTGGTGTCATGGACGATGGTGGTCATTGTTGCAGACGGGCTGGGAAGCTGCCAGAAGGTTGGGGGGGGGGAATGAAATCTGTTAAGATGTTGTATTGTCATAAAGAGGAATCTCTTATCTTCATAGGAAAATTTGAATAAACTCTGCTTTGATTAACATTTGAATGTTTCAAATTATTTTCATTATCTTCCTAAAATGAATTTCCATCCATCCATCCATCCATCCATTTTCTTCCGCTTATCCGGGGCCGGGTCGCGGGGGCAGCAGTCTAAGCAGGGACTCCCAGACTTCCCTCACCCCGGACACGTCCTCCAGCTCCTCCGGTGGGACCCCAAGGCGTTCCCAGGCCAGCCGAGAGACATAGTCCCTCCAGCGTGTCCTGGGTCTTCCCCGGGGCCTCCTCCCGGTGGGACATGCCCAGAACACCTCCCTAGGGAGGCGTCCAGGAGGCATCCTGAGCAGATGCCCGAGCCACCTCAGCTGGTTCCTCTCAACGTGTAGGAGCAGCGGCTCTACTCCGAGCTCCTCCCGTGTGACCGAGCTCCTCACCCTATCCCTAAGGGTGCGCCCGGCCACTCTGCGGAGGAAGCCCATTTCAGCCACTTGTATACGCGATCTTGTCCTTTCGGTCATTACCCAAAGCTCATGACCATAGGTGAGGGTAGGAACGTAGATTGACCGGTAAATCGAGAGCTTCGCCTTCCGGCTCAGCTCCTTCTTCACCACAACGGACCGATACAGCGACCGCATCACTGCAGACGCTGCACCGATCCGCCTGTCAATCTCACGCTCCATCCTTCCCTCACTCGTGAACAAGACCCCGAGATACTTGAACTCCTCCACTTGGGGCAGAGACTCACCACCCACCCGGAGAGAGCAAACCACCTTTTTCCGGTCGAGAACCATGGCCTCGGATTTGGAGGAGCTGATTCTCATCCCAGCCGCTTCACACTTGGCTGCAAACCGCCCCAGTGCCTGCTGCAGGTCCTGGCTCGAAGAAGCCATCAGGACAACATCATCTGCAAACAGCAGAGATGAAATCCTGTGGTTCCCAAACCAGGCCCCCTCCGGCCCCTGGCTGCACCTAGAAATTCTGTCCATAAATATAATGAACAGAACCGGTGACAAAGGGCAGCCCTGGCGGAGTCCAACATGCACTGGGAACAGGTCTGACTTACTGCCGGCAATGCGAACACAGCTCCTGCTCCGGTCATACAGGGACCGGACAGCCCTTAGCAAAGAGCCCCGGACCCCATACTCCCAGAGCACCCCCCAAAGGACACCACGAGGGACACGGTCGAATGCCTTCTCCAGATCCACAAAACACATGTGGACTGGTTGGGCATACTCCCATGAGCCCTCGAGGACCCGATGGAGAGTATAGAGCTGGTCCAGTGTTCCACGACCAGGACGAAAACCACACTGCTCCTCCTGAATCCGAGGTTCGACTATCGACTATAAAATGAATTTCTTTCTACCCAAATCTAAGAATAAACAAGTAACTAGTATTTTAAAAAGTTTAACTGGTGGACATAAGATCTCTTGTATTTCATTGAAAACTCCATGCCATGTTCTGGATTACAGGTGTAGGTGACTTTATAAATCAGTTTAAACTAACTACAGTAAATTAAAGACTTGTTTTACATTAACTGTTAAATGGATTTAATGTATATGTAATGATGCTGCAACCAAAAAAACTTGGTACTACTACTTGGTAATAGTTTAACTCTCTTAAAAAGTAAAATAAATAAATACATTACAACACATTATCAACTAGTTTTATATTCTAGGTGAATTAAATGTCTAAAATTATCATTCTTCTTAGCTTACATCATTTGAATTTTTGTGCCAAAAATAGCACATAATTGTGATTTTTGTAAAAAATAATGAGTAAAGTGGACTGTTATATGACAAAAAAACCCAACTTGAACATGCACATTTTTAGAGACCTGATGAATGCTTCCTAAACTGATTATTCTTTCACATTTACTGCAAAACAAATAGTTTAATACTCTCATGTTAATCGAACTGAAATACGCAATTACAGTAGAATGTATGAACGCAGATCACGTACATTGTGTTGCTGATACTTTTACCTAATTAAAGTAAATTCTGAATAAATCTGAGTACTTCTACCATCAGACTAGACTTTAGACGGTTTACGTGGATAAACACAGAATAAACTGACTAGTCTAAAAGACAACGTATATTTCGTGAAGCATTGCCACTAAACCCCGAACAACAGCAGTTTACAGCTTACACGTCCAGGCTCTTCATCATTAATATCTATGAACGAATAACATAACAATTGCCGATAAGCTTTAGTCAATGGCAAGAAAACGTTTACTTATTGTTGAGTTAACGTCGCGTTAACGTTACATGACGTTAGCTAACGTTAACGTCCGGCTAGTTAGCTCCAGCCGCTCTTTCACGTTTTCTTTTTAGCTTTTCGACACCGTCCGTCCTACACACATGGAGTTATGTATTCGGCGATTTATTTTACTGACACCTACCTAACATCAGCTAGCCCCCCTTTAAAAACAAGCAGCAAACTTGTTGTGATGACTTCGAGGAGACAAACACTGCAGGGAGAAAGAAATCCAACTACAGGCTACTTCCGCAAACAGCGAACTTTGACCTTTGAGAGAAACAACGTGAGCTCAATGTAGAGACGTCATTTTAGAACAGCGACCCCGTGTGGGTTTAATGGTATATATAGTACTATATATATATATATATATATATACTTTCTACTCCACTACATTTATCTGAAACTTGAGTTACTTTTTCAGGGAAAGATTTGAATATTTGAAATAAATTATTGCAATTTATTATTCTAGGATTTATATTCTTAATTGTTTTTCATATTTTAATTGTTATTCCTAATTATTTTTTCAAGATTTACTAGGCACTTTGTGTGGAATGTGATTTTTTGTCATTAAAATTTGTATTTAGTTATTACATACAGTAACAGTCTGCTTAGAGTACTTTTCCTTTAGATACTGTAAGTACATTCTGCTGATAATACTAATTTACTTACAGTAACATTTACGGTTCAGGATTTAACTATTTTCTATTTCTACCAGTAGTTAAGTAAAGGATGTGTTTTCATCCACCACTGTAAATTTAACACACAAAATTAAACCACATAAACTGACAGAGGAAGTGAGGAACGCCTGCAATCTAATGTAATTAGTCTGATTCATCATTCAAGAGTTTTTATAGTCACATGCACAGCAACACAGAAGATGGTAGTTTTTAGGGCAGTAAACTCTAGCCAGAGTTTAAAAATAACTTTTTTTCACAGGAGAGAGAGATTAGATTGGGAAAAGAGACACATTTTGCTGCAAATTTGTGCACAGTAGTATTTGTGCATATATGTGATGAATTGTAAATACTTATGATAAAAAAAAATCTAAACATTGTGTATGAGAGGAAGTGAGAAAGAGGAAAGAGAGTGTGCAGAAAGAAGCTGTCTCTGAGCCTGAGGGATCTGGATGTGATCTCTGATGCTTCTGTACCATTTGCTTTTACATCTATCAGGACGGAACCAGCAGATTTCTTGCTTTTTGGCTTGAAAAGTGAAACATTAAACAATATAGTCTGGTGGAAGTAATAGTACTTTTCTATCTGTTATACACATGAGGCAACTTCTACTTATATTTTAAGTATTCTAACTATTGTGCAATACCATTGTGTGTTTGTTTAACATGTGTTTTTATGTGTTTGCTTGAAGTTATTTGAAATGGACTGAATCAATCAACTAATCATTATTTAACTAAAGAGTTCAGCTATTACCTTCACAACCCTTTCTTTTTTTCTGATGCCAATGGGCCAAAAAAAGAAGTCAGCCAGCAGTGCACGTCTCTGACCTGTTTGATGCCTGTTTATCCCTGTTAGTCATGAGTTACGCTTCATATGAATGTTTGTCATCATCAGTGTGGTAACAGTTTGTTGCAAAAATAGGAGATGTGGATAGATTGGACTGGGATTAGTCCAACAGCGGAGGCCCTGGGCAAAAAAGTTGGCACAATTTCCCTGAAAAGATGGCACAGGAATTTACATAATAGGCATTACTCCCTTCACTGTGTATTTAGGTCAGTAGCTGCAGTCAAACAGTCTCTCTGCTCTGTCCTGATCAGTAGTCATCTAACAGATAGGCTGCCTAGGGCAACAAGACTATGGAAACCAGGCCCAGAAAAGAAGCTCATCCCTTCACTGACCTCTATATATTTTTTATTTTTGTCTGGATGAGGGAAATAACAGATAAGAGCCACAAGAGGAAAATCAAAGCTGTGGTCAATGTTCTGTTCGGGTTGCTGAGTACATTGGAAATGTATCACATCTCTCACATACCTTCCTCTATATTTACATATGTATGTTGGTAACAATATATTCAACATGCTGAATAAAAACTATCAGAAGTACTTGTTCTCTGTTACATCATATGCGTAATATACAACTTGGAACTTGGAAAAAACTTTCATCCTAACACTAACAACAATTTGACTTAAACTAGATCATCACACACTTCTAAAACCTCAGAGGACATTTTGTGTTTGCAACAATTGAAGTTCACACACACTTACACACACTCTCATACAGATACAGATACTCACACAAACACACAACAGGTGCAGAATGAGGAGTAGTGTGTGCATATATTGGGTGCAGTGTTACAGGGACAGCTTGGGAACAGGAAGCGGTGGATATTCTGTAAATGCTGGACCAAAGCTGGCACAGAGGGTCATTAGATCATCAATTATTCAGCACCACCAGACAAGGACAATCACTTGGTGTCAGCAGGAAAGACAGATGAAATAGCTTTCTCCATTCGGGGGCTTCGGACCATTTTGTCTGGATGCCACACCAGTGTTCACAGAATGCTTATTGTTTTCTTATTGTGACACTATTATGAGTATCAGTCTATAAAATCCTGCGTGTAGTCTGGTTACTGACACTGTGTTCCTATGAATTCTATATAGTATATGTTGCATTATTGTAATAATACAATTTGTAATAAAATTCATTTAAGCATTGACCTGATCTCAACTGAACATCAAGTTTAGTTTAATGCAAACATGTTCCTTTATTTCATAATTAGGGATGAGACATGAGGAGAGAGAAGACAGCGGCTCAGTAAACATGCATGGTGTTTTCTTACCATACAGTATAATAACATCACAGTATTTAACAAATAAGACAGACACATTGACTTACAGACATAAAAAAATCAACAGCACTTACATTTCTTCTACTCATGCATCTCAAAAACGTCAAAGTACATCTGTAAATTACATTTCTACATAAAAAAATGTTGCCCTCACAATAACACAAAGCCCTATGATTTGAGTACAAAGGCTACAACCCTAAATACAAAGGGGATTTTCATGAAACCATGAGTCACTGATGCAAAAATCAGAAAGGTTCACATACTTGGGAAAACAGTCAAAAAGTCCATGTGCACCTCAGCTAAACTGAATGTATTCTGGTGTGGACTCTTTACTATTCAGAGATGATGCATGCATGATTCATGAATAAATGATTGTTTACATGCAGAGGCAGACCAATACAAGAGGCCAATATAGGCAGTTTTATATCAAATGATCAGATCTGGTCTATTGCAATAAGCTGGGTATGAATAAATTTGTTGGATTGCATATTTACTTTAGGAACTGATCAGTGCTACGCTGGTTGTCTAAAAGACATTAACCTGAACTCAAGTGAGAATAACCGATTCACATTTATGGATTCACTTGATGTATCTATATTTTGGGAATTGAACTAGAATCAATTTGTAGTGATTTCAGCAAAAAAAAAAAAAACACTGCATTCCACCATCTGTAATAATAACCCCCTCCCCACCACAAAGAAGTATTAAAAGAAGAAAACCAGACTTGGAAGATGTGAGTAACATTGTAATCGTAGAAAAAGGTTATATAAACAATGCTGGCTCTCACTGTGCTCCCGCTATGTGAAACAGTACTACGGTGTAAACGATTACTGTCTTTATTAAGGTAGTTGGATTTTCTTAAAGCCGTGGTAGCCTGGTAATGTCAACCAATAGAGCAACCAAATATCCTTTAACTCTTTTGGTGAAAACGAGTGGTTAACAAAAGAGGAATGTAAAGTGGAAAAAAGTGTCATTTGTACTTTTATACTGTGTCTACCATAAATTCTTTTTTTACACCTGAAAGACATCAGAATTATATTAATCACCCTCCTATACTGTGTAGAATATCAACATATACTGGAAGTATGACATGGGCCCAGGAACAGGGTTTAGTATTGGCCATTTCCGCCCATGATCATAAACTATCTTCAAAGTGACGAAGTGCAAATGTGACAACTGTTCATGTACAGTTTGGACATCCAAGAATTCAGTGGTAACAGTTTGAATATTAAAATATGCTACTTAAAAAGATTTCATCACAGAAATGTAGTTAAAAAAATCAGCACCATCCAGTTGAGTAGAGGTTGAGATATAAAACACGTTGTATAAATATATCAATTCATGTTTCCAACTGAAAGATGGTTTTGGATCTTTGTGAGAACAAACCTAAGTGCTGTCTTTGTATCCCTCACTGCTGTGAGTCAAAAGCTAAAGTGAAAAGCTATTGCGATCCTGCATGTTTGCCTGAACATGGTTTTAGTGTAAGTTATTCATTCAACTAACACACCCAGTGTAATGTGTGGAACCTGCTCAAACACAAGAACTTTAAAAAAAAAAATTGAAAAAAAAACACCAAAATCTAGTTCAAAACTCAATTTTGAAATAAAATAAAATAAAATAAAATGATACATGAACTGTGCCCTGTCAGTGACCAAACTGCATAAAGAACAAAAATAAATTATATTTTTACTAACTAGTTTAAACTCGTGTAATAATAAAGTCTTTAAATCAGTGCAGCACTATGTGTTTGGATGTATATTATTAATTCTGATCACAAAGACTAAGTCCTGTCAGCTTATGAAGGTGAGCAAATTGCATCCTGTGAGTCAAAGTGTGTGAGAACGTTTTACACATAACTTCATCCGAACAGGTTGGACAGGGGCCGGGTCCGTAGAGGACTGGTAGGTAGCTCCTCGCCTCGCCCCATCTCCCCCGTGTCCCTGAACGAGGCGCTGTGGATGATCTGGGCTCGGTGGCGTCCCCGGTGCAGCCGTGCGTTCAGCCGGCTCAGAGACGACTTCCTCTGCACACCCCCTTTAGTCCTGGCGTTCCTGAGCGCCTCCTCCTCCGCCTCAGCCGGCGGGTTCAGGAGGCGCAGCGGGTTCAGGTTGCCCTGGAGCACCCTGGGAAACCTCCAGCCGCGTCCGCCGCTGCTGCCGCCGGTGGCATTTTCATTGTCCGATTCGGCTCCCGGCGAGGTGACCACACCCTCCTCCTGCAGGTCGGCGGCCACGGGCGGGGGGAGGTACTGGATGGCCCGCCTCCCACTGTAGTCCCTCGCCTCAGGGTCAGCCTCCCAGTCCGACAGCAGCACCCGGACCACCTGTCAATCACAGCACAAATATACAGAAACTTAGAACACCAGAGTCTGCTCTCACTGTCTCAGTCAGGTTGACTGTAAGAGTAACATCTCTCTGGTAGTAATACTGCAAAATATAGAAAACTGTGGCTTTTTAATAATTAAAGATGTCAACGTATAGATATGAGTAATCTTCCTCAACCATGTC
Organism: Eupleurogrammus muticus; assembly: GCA_036785175.1. NCBI lineage: Eukaryota > Metazoa > Chordata > Actinopteri > Scombriformes > Trichiuridae > Eupleurogrammus > Eupleurogrammus muticus. The sequence continues at coordinate 16,654,911 of JAYKQN010000001.1, forward strand.
ATTCCTGTCTTTAGTAAATATGGATAATAGCAAAACGATTATTTATACATGTACAGGCTGTTTAACAATTTATTCTCTGGTGATGAATGGGCACTGTCCCTGTCAAATCAAATAATGAATAGAAAAAAATCTGATTGGATAAACTGTGTGAACAGAATTTATTAAAATAGCCAATATGGGGGTAGCATTTGAGCGGTTTTAAGTTAGTAGAACTGTGAGATTCAAGAAAGAGTTTTCAGAAACTTACTTTCAATATATTTTGGACAAAACTAATAGCCAGAAACACTCGCTGCAAGAAAAAACTTTGTCAAAGACAAAGAGACAAATTTATTAAAACCGTAGGAGCTCGAATCACGCCAACATGGAGCAATGCGTGGTTAAGACGCAGTAGATGTCAACCCCCCCTTCCTCAAAGTTGTCACCCCTAAAAGTCTCTGCAAACACAAATAAATAATTTTCAGAAATAAATACACGTTAAATAAATGCTCTGAAAATGCTTTGTAAAATTTGACCCTCCCCTCATATTCCTGTGGTTTGTGGTTTTGTCCAGATGCTGTTTTCCAGTGGGCGGGGCCAGTACCCAGCCACAGTCAGCTAGTAGGTAGATATATGGAAGAAACCAAATAAATGCTAATCTGCAGAGGACAGAAAGCCTTTTATCACATTACTTGTTCAAAAATCTTCTTCTAAACCTTATGGTCGTTAATGAGTTCAAATGAGTTAAGTTATTGTAGCAGCAGTGGCTAGGAGGGTGTCCTCCACCAAGTTGGGAATTGTACCATGCACTGAATTTTGGTAATTGGTAATTTTCTATCTTTTGGTAACAGCTTATTAAATGGACCTTCAAACCTCCTGGTGGTCATAGCTTGTATCTGCATAGATTGGCTGTTGCTTGACGGAGGTCAGCGCTCTTAGAGGTCTTTGAAGAGAAACTTAAATGTATTTCTGTAATAGATTTTAGATAATTATCTGTTGCTTTACTGACCAACACATGACCACCATCCATGCGCCCTACCTGTGTGTGACCGTGCATGGCTGCCAGGTGCAGAGGTGTGTATCCAGCACTCGATCTGACATTGATGTTTAGAGGCACAGAATTCTCCTTGGCGAAGACCAGCAGCTGGGACAGCAGCTCGGCCTTGCCCTGCTTGGCCGCCCAGTGGAGGCAAGTGAAGCCGGTCACGAAGTCTCTCTTGGCCACCAGGCTGGGCTCGACGGCGAGCAGTGGCTGCAGGCTCTCCCACAGGCCGTCTGAGGCGCACAGCATCCACTCGTGCTCCAGTGGATCCAGGGTCACCGAGGCGCAGTCCTCGTCGGTGGCGGAGGAGAGGAGCGACGTAGAGTCGCCATCACTCTTCACAGAGTCCCGGAGGCGTGAGCCGCGGTTGATCAGAGACCTCCGAACCTGCAGAAAGCAGAACAGGAGATGTCCAGATAGAGAAATGTGATTCATCACTCCAGACGACTGCAGCCTCCACTGCTCTAAAATCCAGCGGTGGTGCTTTACACCTCTGTACCCAACATTTTGTATTGCACTTGGTGACGTATGGCTAGGATGCAGCTGCTCGGCCTTGGAAACACATTCCATGAAGCTCCCTGAGCTTCGTTCTTGAGCTGATCTGAAGGCCACATGAAGTTTGGAGGAGATGGAAGTGACTGAAGTGACACCTGATTCTGACCCTAACCTCCATTTGGATGGGTGAGTGAATACTTTTGAAGATAAAGTGTAGTGTCTTTAGTCTTGGGACCATAGCATTTGCAAAAAAAACATGGTTTCTCACCTGAGGAGAGCTGCTCATCATCAGCTCTATGAAGTTCCTGCGGCTTCCCTTAGGGGTGTTGATATCGCCAAGAGACTCCAGCCCCTCCAAGGCGCTGTCCTCTGACAGGCAGCTGGTCAGAATGGCCCGCTGGGAACCTTTGGACACCCTGCGCCCCCCTCTCACCTGCTGGCTGTGGGACCCTGCATGATGGCAATGGTCCAAATCCGGCACCCCAATAACTGGGGCGGATTCTCGCCTCCTCCTCTCTCTCAGCTTCACCTCCCCGCCCCCAGGAGCAGCAGCAGCAGCAGCAGGAGTCATTGGGCTGGTCTTGTTATTCTGGGGGGGGGCTGCAGGTTGCTCATTATCGTTTGACTGCTTGTCGTTGTCCAGGCTGGCAGGGAGTGGGCTGGAATATCCTGAAAAACAATCAACCGTTTTTTTTTTACATTTTGTATATGTAATGTAAATATGTAATATAAAAATCAGCTGAAAAAAAATATGAAAAAAAACATTTCCAGTACACATTTTTTTAATAATTAATATTTTTTCTCATTTATTATTACCCCTACTGAGTCAACACACATTTGCATGACTTACCTTTTTGATTTTCAAAATAAAAGTCCTCTGCTTCTTTCATTTTTTTTATTGGGAGAGAAAAATACATATTTTAAATACAGGGGACATGTGCCCTGCATAACCTTTGATATCTATATATGATCCCTTACATATATACATGAATTTTGTGTTGGTATTCCACTTTATGATATAGTTTTCCTAAACTCATAATAAAACATATTTTTTGTGATTTTGCAGGTATCAGCCTTCAAAAAAAAATAGCTATTGATGTTGTGGTTGCCTAAGTTACTATTCAGTGGGCCAATGTAATGCATTACATCAAAGATAGACAAATAAAATGAAAAATATTTCATTATTATACACATCCAAATAGATGAAAAAATAATATAGAGCAGTGGAAAAAGTACTCCAATCATTTACTTGAGTAAAAGTATAAATACTGTCATGACAAAAATAGTCAATAACAAATTAATTGGTTACTTAAATAATTTTTACTTAAGTAAAAGTAAGTATTAACAGCAAAATATGCCTAAAGTATCAAAAGTAAATGCAATTATTATACAGACTATGGTCATATTTTTAGGCTCTATTATATTATTTATATTTTTTATAAATAAATCCATGAGAGCATTCTTATATTTCAATTTATCAATGAGGAGATACTTTAAGTAGATTATTAGTAATGGTACTGCCTCATATTATTTCAAACAAAGTGCATAGCAAATAAAAAAAAAAGAACAACAATTTAATAGAATATATATGAAAGAATATTAAACTATATGTTATGTGTTTTTAATAAATTACATGAAATATGTAAATATTATGTAATCCTCATCTTAGAGTAGAGGTCAGATAAATGTAGTGTGTAGAGTAGAAAGTGCAATATTTCCCTCTGAAATGTAGTAGTGAACTAGCATCACGTGTAAATTGAAATGCAAGTATCTCAAAAACATTTCTGTACTTTCCGCCACTGTTAATTTCGAAAAACCATATTATTATGAAGAGACGTGCTATAAATGACCGCATCATGGTCGAGTGAAACGGTGAGTATCCCTCACCTGTTTGGGGGTTGCCATTGATACAATTGTTGTCCTGCGTGTTCCCGTTACACTCGGCGTGACCGTGGCTTTCCGCGTCCGCACGCATCGCCGACTCCGCTCTGCACCGTTCACCGTCTAAACACACGAATTTCACGCCGTCCTCAACCTTCACGAACCCCACGGCGTCCACGATGCGTGTCAGCGTCTCTCGATCCACCTCTTCCTTCGACGGGTCATTTTTCCTCCACACCGATAGGAAATGATCGATCAGCTCCATCTGTCGGACCCTCCCTCCCCTCTCCATTAGGAACTCCTGCACGGCTTGCTGTGCGCTCTGGGGCTCCATCGCCATCCTGAAGAGCGCGAGCGGAGCGCGGAGACAACGGGGGAGCGGTTACAGCGCGTTTTCCGATGACTTCATGTTTAAGCCGCCGTCAGTCGACTGAGGTGTTTTCTGGAAACGGATGACAGCATCCTCCTCTCCTGTTGGCCTCCTCTCCTCTCCTCCATGGGGTCGTGCAGTGCCGCGCTCGGGCAGATAGGAGCCGCACTTTGCCGGAGCGACCGAGAAAACGCCTCATGCTGCGTTCTAGTGCTCCCTGTAAACTTTAGCTTCCACACCCAAACAGTGGCTTGCATGTGACCTGAAAAGCCACACTTCAGTAATAGTGCAGATATATTATGCCATCTAAAGGACTTCTGTATAAGTTAGCTATTAGAATATGAATTTGTTAAAAGTATTAAAGGATCTAATATCTATCTATCTATCTATCTATCTATCTATCTATCTATCTATCTATCTATCTATCTATCTATCTATATATTACTTTATCAACTTAAGGTGTTTTTCTGGTATTGTTTATATGTATATGTTGGTATTTTTGTTGAATAAAAAGTGAATATACAAAAAATCCGCGTCTATATGATATTTGATTAAAACTGTGGAGAGCCTCCATTTTTTGTAAACCTCGCAAAATTTACTGTCAAGCATAAATTATTATTGAGTTGAAATTTACAATTTTCTCACAGTCCATAACCACAACACACGGTGAAAGAAATTGGGGAAATTAAGTTGCGCTGTACTACTATACAAAGAAGGGGGGAGTTACATGTACGAATACAATGAATAAACTGTTTTGCCTACAAATACTTACAAATGTAGTGTAATTTATGCATGCACAAGTTTGTATTTTAAGTGTGTCTGTTAAATATTTTACTTTAAGGGAATTTTCTTTTCGGGACGAATTGACAATCTTTGGATGTCACCTCATTCCTATCGTCTTTGAAATGGTCTCGTCTGTCCAGTTGTCTAGTCGTCGAAGGTGGAATCGCCGAGGCGGGGTCCTGGTCAGGAGTCTGAAAAAAAAGAAAAAAAAACTTTTCGTCAGTTTTGTGGCGTTATTTCTGAATCCAATTGGAATATTAAATTCTGTCTCTAACTATGGCTTCTTCCGATGTTGCTCGGCAGTCGGTTAGTATGTTCTTTCGTTGTGGTTGACAATGTTCATGACAGTTGAGAAGGGAGTGTCCGATGCTACATTAAGTTAGCTAACGTTAGCCCGAAAACTAACGATTATAAGTTGTTTTTTGTGTTTCCACTTTATAGAAAACCGTATGAACGTAGCTGTACAGCTTCCTCACAGCGTAGGACACAACAAAACCCCTGTGATGTACATAAAAATATACCAAACGTTAGTACATAAAGTAAAGATTTTCAGTTTTCAAAAGCTGACTGTATTGGTGTCTTTCAAGAGAAGATATCGCGATGTTAGCTAAACGCTTAGCAACATTTATTCATCGTTGAAACTGGTTTGTTCTGCAGTACCTCACAGAAAATGCCAAAGTGTTGGCTCATACTCGTAGAACCGTGCTACGTAGGTGCATTATGCTATGTAACTAGCTTAAAGTCGCTAACGTCACATTTTATGAATGAAACGTTCACGTTATGTTTACACCACCAAAGAAACCCCCCACCAATAAACTAATGATATTTGTACAACTTGTGGGAACATTAAGGTTTTCCTCCACACACGAGAGGGAGTACAAACACCAATATTGAAGGTCTATTAGGCGGAGAGGAAAGTAACTAGGTACAATTACTCAAGTAAGTTGAGTAAGTGATACTCCAGGTCTGTGGGTATTAATTCATATCAAAGAAGGATAGAGAAAGATGAATTATCTTTCAACTATGTAAAGTGAGATGATTTTGGTTTTAACATGCATTTAGCTTGGAGATTAACTCACTAATGTAAGATGTGCTTCTAGTAAGATGTCTGTATTATTGTGTGGGTATGGAGTCAAAATTCAAGTACATTATTTTGTTAATGAACAATAAATATTGTCTAAAAAGGTGAACATAATCTTTGTTATGTGAACAGATTAAGTGGTAAACAAGCACCTGAAATCGTCTGATATTTCTTCAGTTAATCCTACCCCCCTTCTTTTTTTTTGAGCAATTTGAACTTTTTGATGCGAAGAAGTCTGCAGCCTCATGAGAATGATCTGTCTTTCTGTGTCGTGTCATCCTCAGCATAATGGAGTCCGGCCCCTCTCCCTGGCGGGCCATGTGGGCTTCGATAGCCTCCCAGATCAGCTCGTCAATAAGTCCATCTGCCAGGGCTTCTGCTTCAATATTCTCTGCATCGGTACTACAGGATATATATTTGAACATACTTGTATACATAGACTTTCACTGAAACCTTGATACACACATTGTTCTAGACTCATGTAGAACGACTAATAAGTATTTATTAACCAGGCTACCTTGATACAATTCAGCAGATTCTTTTCTGGAACACCTTCAGACCACAAGCAGTACTTAACATCCCTAATAACAATATTATGCTGATAACAGTGGCAGTGACAGTAGTAGGTTAGAAGAGCCACTTGATGATGTTTTGGTTACAATTTTTTGCACCTGTGACTATCTGGGAAAATTGTTGTTGTGTGTAATTGGAAGTAATATTTCTTCTTCTTAGTCAACCGCTCTCAGTGCCAGTGATGAGTGTGAACTTGAAGCTGCTTGTTCAGTTATCTTCCCCTAAGTACATTATTTTTTTTTTTAGAAATAGAAGCTTTGTTAAAGTAGTTTGTTTTGCTGTCAGAAGTTCACACTGTTATGGATCTCTAACTCAAAACTGCATTTCATCTTTTGTTGGCTTCAGGTGAGACCGGTATTGGCAAGTCTACCCTGATGGATACTCTGTTCAATACAAATTTTGAGAACTTTGAGTCCTCCCACTTTGAGCCTCAGGTGAAGCTGCGGGCCCAGACCTATGACCTGCAGGAAAGTAACGTCCGGCTACGTCTCACTGTGGTGAACACAGTGGGCTTCGGAGACCAAATGAACAAACAGGAGAGGTGGGTGTGAGCAAGTGTGTTATTGATCGGGAACAACAGTGACCATCAACCATTTTTACAGGAAAATCTCTAATCAGCCTTGTTTGTCTGTCCTGTAGCTATCAGCCGGTGGTGGACTACATCGACAGGCAGTTTGAGAGTTATCTGCAGGAAGAGCTCAAGATCAAGCGCTCTCTTCACAACTACCATGATTCACGAGTCCACGCCTGTCTGTATTTCATCTCCCCCTCGGGTCACTCACTCAAGTCCCTGGACCTGGTCACCATGAAGAAACTAGACAGCAAGGTAGGAGAACATGGGAAGTGGGTTGCAGCGTCAGGATGATTAGCTGGTTTGCCTTATATGTTTATGGGTTGTTCTACAAAAGCCCACCCAGATTTTACCTGTTCATGTCATGGGTTTCTTTAATCTTTTATAAAATTCAAGTGATCATGCAAAATCCTACAGTTCTGCTCCCAATACTTTTTATATACAATTTTTGAGTTATGCCCTCTGAGTTAAATATAATACCTTTTAGCTGGACCTGTCCAGATCAGCCTCAGTGTTTCACATACATTAATTTATGTTTGATAGCCTGCCACAATAATGTTTTGCCCGTCACAAATTCATTTTCTATTTTTGGAGCAGCTGCACCCTGTCCTTTCACTCTGATTAGTCACGTCATGACATCTACATTTGAAAGGTGTGGTCATGCTATTTCCCCTTAAAAGAGGCTATGTGTATTTGCATGTAATAATTTCCATGTTGTAATCCTTTTTGGTGTGATGGGTTGTAAATGTACCTTTAAAAATAAAAGAAAGTATGACATTTTATGAATTTACACATGGCTTGCAAGTATGATACATTTATCATACTTCTATACCAACTGCTGAAAACAAAACAATAAAATTATGTATATAGTCATGTATTGGCTGCTATGGCTCATAAATGATTGGTAATCAGTAGGGAAAAAACGTGATCACGGCATCTCCAGTTATTAATAATTGGTTATTATAATTTTGTTTTTTCACTGTCTTGTTGTTTAACATAGATTCCTTCTTGTATGAATCTCTAGAAATCCTGGTGATGATTGCCATGTTGTTTTGCTGTAGAATTTGCAATAATTACATTTTAAATCGGAACAATACCCCCAATCATTTTATTAAAAAATATTTTCAAATTGTCATCAGCAAACTTAACCGACAGAGCAACTAAAACCACCAATAGAATAAGGAAACGTCTAAAACATGCAGGGCCAGGGAGACCCAGGCCTGGGACTGTAAGCCTGGCCTATAAATTCTTAGCTAAGTGTCGCACAATTTTCCTAAGCCCAGATACAACCTTCAGAGGTGTTCTGCCCCAGCCGAGACTTCTCAGGGGATATGCTACTCATGTGTTTATTAATAAGTTTAGGCTCCAGTTCTCTTGTTAGGTGATTGTACTGGGATTTCCTGAAGGTCTTTGAATGCGTCTTGGAGATGCTGTGGCAAGCATATAGCAAGAAAAAAAAGATGACGACATCCATGAACTTTTCTTACAAAGTTAGTTGTTTGGTGTTGACGACAGTCAAAGTAGCCTGTATTAAAGTGAGGAATAAAGTAGCAGCTAAACCGATTAACATGTTATGTGAGATGCTGAATGTTTTTTTTGTTTTTTTACTCTCGGAGGGATGTAGGTGACGTAGGGGGCCTAGCCTATAACACGTTGTGGGAAACCCTGAATTTAAACAATTAAGATTTACTAGTGAAACAAAAATGTGTGTAAATTGTAAACATGATAATTAACCTTTTCACGGGGAGGTTTCTAGTCTCTTGAGCTTTCCCAGGCAACCATTGGACACTCCAGGAAGTTAAAGATATAGTTTGCAAAGATACTGTCTGCCATGTAATGTAAAAAAAAATAGTGAATTTTATTTTTCTCACTTTTTTTTTAATCAGGACACACAGGATTCAAATGTGAATATTGTTGGAACTAATGAGTATGAGGCAGCTGGCTGTTCTGTGTCAGGGACTGACCATTATGCTGTGGTGTTTTTAGTGCGGCTGTTGGGAGAGTTTCGCTATTCTATCTTGCTAAACTCCTCCCATCACTCTTGAAGTGGTCAGAAACTTTCCCATGCTCTGTGTGTGTGTACAGACTTGTGTGATTTCACTGCCGTGGAGTGTCAGTAACCTAGGATTTGCGTGTGAAAAGACTAGAAAAAGCAGTGGAATGCTGTAATCGCCTCACGCACACACACACTCGAGTTGTCCTTTTGTGTCACTGTACAGATAGACAGAGAAAGAGCCGTTTGTTGAATCCAAAGCACTGACAGACAGTCAGTCACTCAGACAGTTGTTGGAACAAATCTTCTAGCATTGTTTAGTCTTTTCTGCTGGGATCACTGTGTATTCTGTGTGTATGTTTGTGTAGTCCGACCTAGAAACTTGTCCAGCGGCAACAACTCATTCCAAGCCTTTGGTACAACAAGCTGACGGACAGAGAGGAATGTGAGATGTCTTGGACAGCAGAATAGACTACCGGGCCATAAATAACATCAGTTAACTGGGTTTATTAGCACTTCTCTTAAAGTAACTTTAAACAAGTATTAACATTGGGGAATATGAACAAATAATAGTTTCATTTTGTACCATTTTAATGTTGTTGGAGTCTGGGTATTGGATGCCTTTTTAATGTGTGCATGTCATTTCATGGAATGCTGATCAGTGAGATTAGCTTGTTTTAGCTCAGTGACCAGGGTCAGTGCAACAGATGTTTCTGGTATCAGGAGCCGCTCTGTTGGCAAATTAACAACAATAAATATAATTGGGTGCCATATTGTTGGGGCTGCAGCGGTATAGGTGAAGTAGATTATATCCCTCTTCCCCAGTAAACATGCAACATTATACTAACAAGGCATTTCAACATTTTGTGGAAAAAAAAAAAAAAACATTGTGAGACATTAGAAAAATTCCAAGCCCCCCAATATTTCAGAGAAAGTTAGAATTTGCATGAAATATTGTAATTGCACTAGTTCACTTGTTTTTCGCATGATCTTCTCCTAATGCTTAAGAATTTATTTATTTATTATTTAAAATGTGCATTTCATTAGTTGATTGTGAACAAGTATCTCTTGTTGCTTTAGGTAAACATCATCCCTGTGATCGCCAAAGCTGACACCATTAGTAAGAGTGAGCTGCACAAGTTCAAGATCAAAATCATGAGTGAGCTGGTCAGCAACGGCGTCCAGATCTACCAGTTCCCCCTGGATGATGAGACGGTAGCCAAAGTCAACACTACGATGAATGTAAGAACTCACTCAAACACGCACACACACATTTAAACCACAAGTCTTTCTTGCATATTTCTTGCCATAAGGGTCTCATAGATTTTAAATTTAAACAAGCAAACACACTGTATTTGTGACACACTAAGAATGTTACTATATGTTATGCCAAAAACAAGTTTTATTAGTAGAACTGTTCATCCAGCTGGCAAATTATTATTTTATTTTCAAATGTATACATACTGTCAAGTGTTTTGTTTGTGCGGCTTTTTTTTAAGGGTCATTTGCCTTTTGCTGTGGTCGGCAGCACAGAGGAAGTCTCTGTTGGCAATAAGATGGTGAAGGCTCGTCAGTATCCCTGGGGTATAGTACAGGGTAAGTCTATACAGCTTTGCTTGCATTGTTTTACAGAACACAGAAACTCCTCCACTCACCAGTAATAGGTAAATATTAAGCTCATTAGGTTTTAATTAATATATTTTGTACTTCAGAATCAGTACATGAAGTGATGGCATCAGGTCTATTTTTTTGTGGCTGAACTGCACCATTTTGGATTCATCTTACTGGATGATAACATCTCATACATTTTATATAATTATAATACGAACGTTTAACCTACTCTACCTCAAGAAGCTACAAAACAATATAAGTAACATGAATTCCTTTAACTCTCAGTGGAGAATGAGAACCATTGCGACTTTGTGAAGCTGAGGGAGATGCTGATCTGTGTGAATATGGAGGACTTAAGAGAACAGACGCACACTCGTCACTATGAGCTGTACAGACGCTGCAAACTGGAGGAAATGGGATTTAAAGATACAGACCCAGAGTGCAAACCTGTCAGGTGAGTTGTCAACTTGCAAACACAAATGCAAACAGAATTATTAAAAGAGATGCCGAAAACCTATGCATGTATGTATGTGTGTGTGTGTGTGCACTCCTGCAGTTTGCAGCAGACCTATGAAGCCAAGCGTCAGGAGTTCCTGGTTGAGCTGCAGAAGAGGGAGGATGAGATGAGGCAGATGTTTGTGCAGAGGGTGAAGGAGAAGGAGTCTGAGCTGAAAGAGGCTGAGAGGGAGGTAGGCACAGAAACACAGCCACTCTTGACTAGCAGAAAAAAGGTGATGTTGACTCAAAAGGAATATAATGTTTTTAATGTTTTAAGGTCTTATTGTTTTTGGGTTTTTATTGTTATCAACAGAAAAGAAATATGCAACCTTTTCTATAATCGGATCAACATTTTAATATTTTTTTAAAGCAAACATTCTCCATATTAGCTGGTTTCAGCTTGTTAAGATCTGTTGACGACAGTTGGTTAGAAGGCAAGATATCTGAAGATGACATTTTTCTCACCTTTTCTAATCAAAACAATTGATCAAGGAAATAACTTGTTTGATAGTAAAATAATCATTAATTACACAATTTGTAATAATTTTAATCCACTGGAAAGGCAGACCTGTAAAGTTAGTATTTGCCTGTGATGACACTAGGATTTCTGTAAATCTCTCTCTCATCTCTGTGATTCAGCTGCAGAGCCGTTTTGAGCAGCTGAAGCGCCTCCATGCGGAAGAGAAGTCGACTCTAGAGGAAAAGAAGAGACTCCTAGACGATGACCAGATTTCCTTCAGCAAGCGACGTGCTGCCGCTCAGCTCCTGCAGGCCCAGAGCCTCACTGCCAATGGCAAGAAGGACAAGGACCGCAAGAAGTAAGATGCCTCGGAACGCTAATGCTGATTTCACATGGGAATAGTCAGGATCCTTCACTTTACACATGTCGATGACAATAGTATTCAGTGTGTGACTTATTTGACACAGTACACATTGCCACCTGGTGGCAGCAGTAATGTAGGACAAATCTGATAACTACAGAGTTTTTTAATATATTGACTACTATGATATACTGACATATGCTGCACAATTTGATAACTTTTGTGTTTGCAAGGTCCCAAACTGGATAAATGTTAAACGTGACTCTCAACATGTTTGTCTTCAGAACAATGCAAAAAGACCAACTTGGATATAGAAGACATAGTTATAAAATGTGACAAAGAGAGTTTTAAGGGACATGTGTTATTGTGCAGGGGGAATTCAGCATTATCGTTGAATTTTATTATAATTGTGTGAAGGCAATAAAAACTCAGATTCTGGTGTATCTGTAAATCTGTTTCTTGCTTTCTTTGTCAGCTCTGGCTTCATGTGAAGACTTTTGGATCTGAACTAAACTCCAGTGTGACCAGTGACTTGTAGACCCGTCGCATCCTTTCCAGCTCTTTGTGGCCAGTCTCAAACACTAACAAGGAAAGCCCCCCCCCACACACACACACACACACCAGCAGTGCGTACGAGTTTGTTTCTGTACCAAAGTTAAGTTAAACTGTTTTAATGACTCCTTCGCACACTTCCCTTTGTGTTATTTTTTTTTTTTAATAATCTTTGTGGGTTCTATACCTTTTGTGTGTAATATGTTATATTTATCCTTTCCTTTTTATATAAAATGTGTATGTTCCATATACCTCCTTTTTTAATGTTTGCCCAGACTGTGGGACGGTTCAAAATAGATTTTAACACCTCATTAGATCCTGTACACATATCGAAGAACATGGATAACTACTAATATTACAGAAAGTAAGGAACTCCCTCTGTTATACTTTGTCTAATAAGAGCACTCTTAACACTATTCAAAACATACAAACACCTGTAACACTTGTAATTTATCAGAAAGCCACTTTCAGACATGCACTTATGCATCTCTCAATAAGTTATACTTTCTTTGGAGTAACCATACAGATCTGATCTGATCTGACCTTATGAACTAGTTATTTGTCCTACCCAGATTACTGTAATAAGCCATGTAAATATCATATCTAATTTACAAAGAAACGGAAAATAAGCTGTAATTATTGTCCTGCAATGTTTAAAGAGGGAGAAGAACAGAGACCTGTGGTTCATGATTGAATCCAGACATCCATTACTTCCTATATTATTAGAGGATCCATGTCTGAAAAGCGCTTCAATGATCATTTCTCAATCTAGTGCATTTATCATTAAGAGGTGTCACATGGCATTATAAATATTGGCCTTTTTTTAATTGTCCCTTTTCTGTATTCTCATTATAGAATTCAGACAGTGTTATTATGTCTGAATTTGTTTCTTATACCAGCTATAAACATTTATTACAGACAAACCTGCAGTCAGGTTTATAGTTTTTTCCTGGAGGTTGAGATTTTGTTTCGATGGGTAAATGTTACAATATACACAGTATATTATGTGTGTCCCTTTTTTCCTTACTGACACAAACTGTTAACAGTTTTTAAAATGCAGTCTCTGAAAAGGGCTGACTCTTGGAAAACTAATGCATTACTGCTTCTGTGTTTGAGGTAGTAGGAGGAGAGGGAATACACATTTATTTTATCATTTTTAAAAATTCCAGTGTCTCTGGAGTCACAAGACAGGGTTTCACAAGTTGTAGTATTTAAAAGTACAGCATAAATCAGAACACTGGTTCTGATTTCCATTGAAAGTGTGATGTTTAAATAGACATTTACTCACAAACACTGCCACTTTATAATTACACTAGTGCTTAAGATGTGTTGGTGCCTTAACTGTGCTTACTGTAGAAATAAACTACCCACTTAATGTGTACATCCAGAGAAACACACCAATGCCCAATGGAGTGAGGCTTTTCTCACACATTTTTAATACACTTGTATTTATGGAATAAACAGTGTTACTTGGGAGACTTTATCCTTCTTTCTAAATAAATCTTTGTATTTTTGTCATGATACATAGTGCTTGTCTGTTTGTTTTTTGATCTCACAGCATGTTGTCAGAACAATAAGTGCCTGCTGCTTTTCATTTAATTTGAATAACCCTGAGAACAGATGGGAATACAACTAAAATGGTCCTCTGGAAGAACGAAGGACATGAAAAAGACTCACTCAGGTTTCTGTTCATGAATTTTATTTTCCACATTATGTAAAACCATCAAAGACAAGAAAAGCTTATGCGACTCCATAAAAGATGGATACAAGCTATTTAGTTTTCAGAGAAGGTTTTTACTTGATCATTTCTGTATTCACCCTCCACTAAAGCTGGTTGGCACACACTGTACGTAAGTACCCATAGGAGCTGACTATTTGCTGAAAATCTTTACTAAAACTGTAACGATCGATTATGCATCTTATTAGACACGTATGTTGTATCAAACATTTCTGCCTCCACCTCAGGATTCACCTGAAGTATCTCACTCCCTTTTGACACCATTCCGTTGTGATGTCATCATAAAAAGATTTTATTTTTCCCAATGACGCGTTTTATCCCAACACAGATAAAGTAACGTTTCATCAGGTCATATTTTATAATATTTCAAAGATGTTGCTCCTCCCCCTCCCTCCCCTGGGTATAAAAGACCATTCCTGTCTTGTTTAACAATGTAACGCAATAAAGGTTTGTCTGAATTAACAGAACATGAGAACAAATGTGGCGGCTGTGGTTCAGGAAATAGAAAGGGTCATGCACTAAACCTCATGTTGGTGTGTGTGTGTTGAATGGGTGAGTGAGCATTAGAAACATTTGTAAAGTGATTTGGATAAAAAGCCCAGTATCACTCCTGATGAACAGGCTGGCACCTTACACAGCAGCCGCTGCCATCTGTGAACGGGTGAATGCTGGCATGTGATGGGAAACGGAGTGGTCCGTAGAATAGGAAAGCTCTTTAAGAATGCAGTCCGTTTACCGTATTTGATCACACACACACACACACACACACACACACACACACACACACACAAAGGGAGTGCCCTGCTCTGCCTGTTAGAGGTCCTGTTCCCTGCAGTGTCTCACCCACCAGCCTTGTTGCCCTTCATCTGACTTGGAGCTCCACACAGACAGGTAGACAGACGGGTCTGGCGTAAGGTGGAGGGGTGCTGATCGATTCCCTGCAGGGTTTCTGCAGCAGCTCTCTGCTAGGCTGGGAAGAGGGTAGCCCGAGGGGAACCATTTCACCAAACACCTTTAGCATGCTCTCTGGGTGGTACAGCTTCTGGGTGGGAACTGATTTTTACCTTTTTTTTTCCCCCCTGCCAAATGTGAGCTCTATCTCTGCTCTGCAGAAATCTGAACAATCTAAATTTACAGCCTGCTTCCTGCTTGCCTTAAATTTAACAGTTTGTGTGTGAAGTTTTTTTTTTTTTTTCTCTCCCCCTTCCATAGAAGACTTACATTCAAGATAGCTGTCACCACACACAGCCTTGTCACCTTTTTGCTAGTCACTCTAAATGCAAATGGGGGGTGATCATTGGAGACAGGCCCAGGTTCGGGAGAGATGAGGTTGTCATTTAAGTGGGGTGCCGGCGACGCTCTGAAATTACCAATTACACACCTCGTCCGTGCCCGTGTTGGCTTGAGAACATGGGAGAGACAAAGGGACAGATAGGGAAGAGAGGGGGAGGGATGGAGAGGAGTGGGAGGAGGAGATAAGCAGCATCCGTCACTAGCATGTGTGTGTAAATGATAAAGGCAGTAATGCGCTCTTACCCGGAGCGTTGCACATAAAGGCTTCATAAACTCATAACGAGCACACTGCGGGAACATATAGCCTAATTATAATTAGAGCAGGGATATAATATAAAGCCTCCAAGGTGCAACTGTAAAATCCTAATGGTCTGTACAGTTAATGTGTTTGTTACGGATCAGAGTACACAAGTGTGTGTATTCTGTAAAACCGTCTGTTTCTGTACTCCTGGTTATAAAGCTGCAGGCACAAGTGAAAAAGGCTGAAAATCCGTTTTAAGACAAAGGCATTTATTGCGTAAAATGCACTTGACATGAAAAAAAAAACAAATCAACCACGGGTCATCAGTACAAGACAATGTATAATGATCACATGGTAGAGCATGACTTCAATGGCACAAAAGGCCTATAAATATTCTGCACAATATATAATTATATATATATAGTATATATATATAGTATATATATATACTTTCTTTTTCTCTCTCTCCCCTGTACTGCTCTGCTCAACAGATCTGACTCAGTCCTGATGAGGCTTGAGTGTCCACTAATCCTTCTCATAAAGTTCCTTTTTCAGCTACATACAGAGGCCTCCAACCTGACACACATACACATTCACACACACACACACACACACACACACACTCAAACACACAAGTATCCATAGAAACAAATATGGTCGACGACTAATCCAAGATGAGTGCCCGGGCTTCCTGGAAGGACTAAAAGAGAGTGGATGTTAATTTGATGTCAAGTCCAATTGGAAAATTTGGCATCCCACAAATGTGCAATTGTCTTTCCTATGTGGGGCTCAGGTCCACTGGGATTTACTTGGAGGTGTTTTTTCAAGCCGTCGCCTTTTAGCTCCCAGGAAGCCGGGGAAGCCATTCACAAACTTACATCATGTAAATAAAACTCATAAAAAACATTTGTGGAACCAGCGGTTCAAGTTATTTTATGTAAAGTGGCCACGGTGCAGTGGTTTTATTCCTGATGTTTGGACTGTTGTAAACTCTCCTGCAGCATCGACCCAGGGGCGGATTCTCCATCAGGCAACTGCCTGGGGCCCAAATATAGCTATAGCAGCTATGGCTTCATTAGAGTATTTAGGTATAAAGAATATTGAATAATGCTGCTTCTTACTAATTGTGAACTGAAATAACCATACATAATAAGTATGTAACTCTATGCTTCTGTTTGGGGGGAGAGTCTTTCCCCACCTTATTTATCTGGCAGATAAATGTTACTGGTTATGTTGTAGATTCAGATGTTAGTCACTAAAAATAACAAAAAAAAGGATTATTATTGATTACACTATTCAGTGTTACATCAAAATTGAAAATTCACCCTTGAACTAAGTTGTGCTGATATCACATCTTTCACTCTTCACTTTAAGACTTGTACTTTTATAGTTTTTTTACTGATCGGTGTTAATAGATTCACTGAAAAAAGTTTCTTTTCCCATTGCCAATACCACTGGTTTATTGAATTTTTTTTTTTTTACCTTTTAGATGATGCATTTGTAATTTTCTCTTATACTGTATTGCCATTTTGTGCTTGTAGTTTGCTGTCCTTGTGTTTTTTATCTTCTCCTATTTGCTAATGTTTCGTTTGTGCTTTCCATGAAAAATTTGTGCTCCTGGCTTAAAAAGTGCTGTACAAATGAAATTACTATTTGCATCATTTGCTTGGAGGAAGGGCGGAAAATAAAGCAAGACAGACTATTCCTGGGGCTCCCAGGTCACTAAATCTGCTGCCGCAAGAGACTGCTGAGATTGTTGAACTGTGACACAAAGGAGGACTTTTGCTTAAGGTTGGACGCAGTAGATATATTAGAGTCCTCAGGTCAGTGGGCGCACAGACAGATGAAAGGAAACTTCACTCCGGGAGGGGGAAATAGTCGGGGTTGCTCTGGGATTTGCTGGTTTTTTGTCATCAAGTCAAACAGGACGGAGCTGATGGGAAAACCACCAGCAGGCTCCATGTACCATCCACCAGGTGAAGGAGGAAAGAAAGAAGGCTGAGATCCATCTGCTGGGTACAGTGTGTGTGTGTGAGTGTGTGTGTGTGAGTGTGTGTAGGCAGGCAGGCACTCGAGTTTGACTGACAGCTTTTTAAATGCCAATACAGAAATGTTTGGACTCAAACTTCCAATTACTAATAGACGGGGCCAAAATTTGACATTTACTTACAATCCTTTTCATGGAAAATAAATTGGCTCTTTTAATTCACTTGACCTAAAGCGCTCCATACAAACATCATAGTCATGTACAATTGTATAAAACAGGATCAATTGAATGGTCAATTTGTAAACAATCAAATCAGCTCAGTCCATCCCTACTTATTAATGTGCATGTGTGTGTGTGTGTGTGTGTGTGTCTCCAATTTAGCCTCCAGTTGAGCAGTGACGTCCTAGAGGGAGAGAAAATCTTAATCTGAATTGCAGAGAGATCTCAGTTTCATCTGTTGCTCCAGATGCACAGGATTACCCACAGTGCACTGCAGCCAGAGGATGAGCGGGGACCATGTTGCTCTCTGTGACGACCATGTGTGTCATTGTGTGTGTGTGTGTGTGTGTGTCTTCATTTTTTCTTTCCCCTAACTTTATGTTTTTGTTCACTTTCCTTCACAGTTTTTTTTTCTCCCCCCACGATCGAATAAATGGGAATAAAAATATGTCACAAGTACAAATGGCTTTTGCTTTTTGTCTCGTCTGCTTCACCGTGACACGTCAGCGCTGCTTTAAGAGGCCGAGGTGAACGCAAAGACACGGAAATGGCTGTCAATTTTTTTCCTCTCTTTTTTTCTGTTTTAACTTTTAAGTATGTTTGTGAAAAAGAAGTCATATGGATGAAAGAGATCTATCATGTGGCAACTTTATCAGACCATTAATCTGGGGGCAAAGGGAACGAGAGAAGGCTTGTGGCAGGGAGCCGCATTCTTCAGTCAGATTTATTGTCCGTGGAGAGCAAGTTGGAAAGTATCACAGTCACATCATATGGTAATAAGAAATGACAGATGTTTCTAAACTGTGTGGATCTTGCTGTTTTTTTTTTTTTTTTTTTTTTTGTACGTTGAATTTTCAAAGAATTGTATAATTTCCCATGAAATAAATGCTCTTTCACATGTTTCACAAAGAAAACTCCGGTCAGTTTTCTCAACCTGTAACAGACTCTTGCCTCGCTATGGAAGCCAGAAAAACAGCAGGTGAGAAAAATACACTCGTGCTGTAACTGTGCTTTCACCGCTACACGGCTGGTATTAAAACAACTCACACATGCACACACACACACACACACATCCACACACACACTGAGCGAGTCGAGCTCTGAGTTTTCGCTGTGCTTCTATCTCCAGAAACCAGGGGAAAAAAAGGTAGATGGTTGTGGCTGAATGTAAACGACTGTAGACAAGCCTGGATTCACACTCGGGACGTAGAAATTCATAAAGCAGACTTATACACTCACTGAAGCAGTACAAAAATACTCGTTAAAGGTCGACAAGATCGGAGGAGAAAGTTGTTGTCAAAGGTTGGCAGTTGTATGATGGAAAACGTCTGTCCCTGCCTCCCGTCTCCAGATGTCCCCGGACGGTACATTCCTGCACGAGCGCCGTTTGGTATCACAATATTGCTGCTGTCGGGTTGAAAACTCTGAGCAGTATCTCAAGAAAAAGGTTGACAAAGAGGAATTACTGTTAGCAATCTGTGTGACAGAATGTACCGTGTCTCCAAAAGGGCCGACTGCATCAGTAGGTCTGTGTCTCATGTGGGTGTGTTTCAAGATGTTATTTTCTTTTCACTCTTGCCTGATTTTGTCTATATAATAGAAAGATATGACAAGTAGAGATGGTACAAAAGAGTGTTAAGGCCACTAAAAAAAGTAAATTCGAAGGGGGAAATTTATTTTATTTCATTTCTAAGAGTTCTTAGAAATTAAAGTCGAAACTCTGGCTTATTTTCTGGAACAAAAACAGGTTCTGTCATTCAGTTCTGAATAAAATGTTTTTTTTCTCCATACTTTCTGGAATGAGTAAAAAAAAAATTAGTAATCAAACATTTTTATTGTCAGAATTCTGAGTTATAGTCAGAAAACTGACTTTTTTCCTGGAATGAATAAAAAAAAATGTAACCTAATGTTTTTCCAGTGGCCTTAAATACTCTTCCTCACAATGGAAACTCCATCAGTCAAAAAAATAACAATAGTGTGTAAAATACTGTATATGCAGATATATTGGCTGGTTGTATCAAATATTACCAAGTGCATTTTTTTGTCTCCGTCCCCACACAGAAGATCAAACATTTTTTTTTATCTATAATTCTTTAAAGAGTTTTGGCATAACTTCCTGTTTCTTACTACATTCAGTAAGCCAGTTTATTCAGTTCACCCCAGCTGCAGGGATGTGGACTTGGGACAATTTATTTTAAATTAAAAAGTTGTTTTAAATTTACATAACATATATAAATAGAAAAATGACTTAATTGAAATGTTACTTTTTGCACCGTTTGTTTTTTTTAAATTAAACGTCCAGAGACAGATCACAGCATGACTAGTTTGAGACAACACTAATATCAATTTTAACATATAGGAAAAACATAATAATGCTACATGTACTGTTAAGAACATACATCAGGTTGAAAAACAAAACGCGTGTGCTTGTTGTCACAAACTAGACACGGAGATGTGCTTTCTGCTGATCCTGGATTCAGACTCTCGCTCTGCCCTCCTCGCGTTTCTGCGGCCGTTCCACTACTCCGTTAAAGAAAGTGAAAAAAAGGAATCGGAGTTCTGAGGTCTCGTTCTAGCGTTTGCTGGTGGACGATGTCAGGGAAGAGGACTGGGAGGTGGGGGTTTTGTTGCTTGTGCTCTTCGAGTCTGTGCCTTCAGTAGTGGACGTGAGTCTGGTCCCCCGGGGGTCGAGGACCGAGAAGCTGAACAACCTCGAGTGAAGCTGTGGCTGAAACTCCTGTAGATGTGTGTAGATGTGTATGTGGGTGAGTTGGACTGATACAGGTTTCTGAAGACTGCTACCGTTCATAGTCCATTCATTGTTTTGTGTATTTTTAAAAAATTTGAATATTTTCTATTAAATCTAAAAGTCCTGTGTCTCTTGGCAGATTATTCTGGTGAAAGCATCATATGAAGATCACCGTGTGACACTAAAACTGAAACTGAAATCCAGACAAATCACATATTTTCGGGTTAGCGGCTTCTTAAGGCAATTTGGAAAAACCGGTATCGGTCCAACCTTCGTGTGCGTGTGTACGTGTGTGAATGTAAGAACACGGGAGCTTGTGTGTGAGACTCAGAAACAGGAACAGTGTCCATTCTTCACTTTTTTTTCTCCCCTCCCCCTCCTCCCAGTTCAGAAGCTCTCCACGAAGCTGCCGGGGAACAGGCCGGTCTGGCCCGTCCTCTGCAGGGTGCCTTTGTACCAGCCGTCCTCCCTCCGCTTGTGGACGAACACCACGTCTCCTTCCCGCAGCTCGATCTCGGCCTCGCTCTGGGGCGGGTACGGCACCACCACGCGATACCTGCAGCACACACAGATGCAGGGAAATAACACAAAGAACATCTCCCGCTGGAGCAATCAGACAGTCTGAAAACACGGAAATAGTTGGGGCGAATCAATTTGTTTTAGGGGCCACTTTTTCCACGAGATACTTCAACATTAAGAGTTCTTGGCTGAAACACACCCGGTGTATTGTATGGATATTAGGGATTGGACGGTTTATGAAAACCTTTGGAAATGTTCAGTTTGACTGTCTCAGATCAGTTTGCGTGTGTTCTGTTTGGCTCATGATCATGAGCAGCAGGTGGTGGTGTTATACTTAAAGCTATCCACCTTTAGTATGCTGGTGTATCAGGTAGTAGATGGACACACGGCAGATAGTCAGTAGTTGTGGGTTAACATTGGGAAAGTGCCAGAGAGGTAGAAAATGACCAGCAGCACTTTATAAGTCTGTAGAGTTGCTGCATTTAGTGACATATGATGATGGTGGGAAGGAAGTTGTTGACAAAAGTTTGACAGTGTGCATCTTTACGATTATAACACTGGAGCCATGATATACAAAAATAAAATCCCCTCCTGCAAACACTTCAGCAAAATGTTGATTCCTGCACTGTATGAAGAGACATAATTTCAGACATAGGGACCTAAGTCTAGTGCTGATAGAGCCTATGCTTCTTTTGTTGAAGAGAACTTTGTTTGCCAAATGAAACACATGTTGGACCTATCAATGGCTCCTCTCTTGCAGCCAGAATCGCATCCACTTTTAACTTCAGACTGTAACAAAATTCAGTTTTATGCTGAAGACATGAGTGATTTTCTGATCAACATATACTGAACCAAATGGAAAACCGTAGTTTTTATGAACAGTCACCCTTCAGGGTTGTGTTTATCTGTGTGTATGTGTGTGTGTGTGTGTGTGTGTGCATGCGCACCCACCTCTCTCTGGACAGGGGTTTGGGTTCAGGCCGGAGGACCAACATAGCGTTGCTAGCGCGCGTTGCCGGGGGCGACAAGGGGAAGTTGGTATCCAGGGAACCGGACTTCCTGTGCAAAGGCTCCAGCCCTATCGCCCCCGCCATGTCGCTCTCGATGGGACAGGAGCCGGCGCGGCCGTGCGCCGCCATCGGACAGGAACCTGAGCGGGCGTGGTGGTGGTGGTGGTGCGGGTGGTGGGCAGGGTCGGTGGCCACGGCGCCTTGGCCAGCCAAGGAGGGGTCGTGGGTGGGTGGGGAGGAGGGCGGCGAGCGGGGTTTCTTCTTGGCCGCCGCCCCCGACAACAGCTTCAACAAACCCCCTGTTTTCCTCTCCTTCTAAAGATGGAGGGAGGAAGAGAGAGAGAGAGGGGGGGCAGAGAAGGAGACACAGGCTCGTAGATTAAGTACAAGGCCTGTCTAGACACAAAGTGACAGGATAGTAATGAAATAGATTCCTGTGAAAACAACACCTGCGCGGCGTCTTTTCTGTCCATTTTCTCTACATCAAAAAGCACGAGGCGCCAACACGTCCTGCACAACACGCTGAACGGAACAAATAGAAAAATGTTTTCCTGTTGACTCCATGCGACACAAGGAATACAGGTGAGAAAAGAACACATTTGTTTCGTCGGCACGGAGACATTACAGCAGGACGGGGACATCTCCTGTCCTGCATTAGGACGAGGACATTAGCTGTTTACGTAGAGAGGACACAGGGGACAGGGGACGCGTCCTCTGCACATTCTGAAATGATCCATTTTACATATCCTTCAAGGAATAGTTCAAAATTGTGGTTACTAAGCATCTTTGCTTTCTTGCCAAGAATTAGATGAGGAGATCAATACCACTCTTCTGCCTGTGTGTGAAGTATGGACCTGGAGCCAGGAGGCAATTAGTTTAGCTCAGCATAAAGGAGGGAGGTCTTAAACGCCCCATCTACTCATCCATCTACTGAGCACGGCCGCGGCAACTTTACTGGTAATTGTACATTTCTGTTTGTGCACAGATTAAACAAACTAAATGACATGTTAATTAGCGACTCCAGAAGCGGCGGCGGGGACGTTTTCCCGCTGCTGCCATTCTTACGCTTTACTGAGCTAATCGGCTCACGACAAAAATAAATCAGCGTCGGTTACTCATACTGACAGGTTTGTTTTTTCATGCCGGTTTTAGAACATTAGGATGAGTAAAAATGTGCCTGCCAGCCGGGCTGCAGAATAAACTTAGGTTTATTGCTTTCAACTAAATGCTTATTGCAGATTTAATGTTTTCCATATTCACCATCCCAGTTTTGCATAAGAACTAAACACAAATATTAACAACATGCCATAGCAACCCATAGCTTTGTAGTGATACTCGAGCCCGGACCCCGTGTCCTGACTTCCTGCACACCCTGGTCACAGCCTGGTTGCAGCAGTGTTCCATCTGAATGCTGATGAAAGCAGATGCTGTGGTCTGGCTTCAGGCTCCGCTGCGACTATTATTATTATTAGTCATATTTCAAATTTTATGATAGCAGTTACTATTATTATTGCTGTTGCTGTGAATGTTTGTCTGTCCCTCTCAGAGCCAGGTTCTGTTGGACCAAAGTTCCTCCTGTTAAAAGGGATGTCTTCCTCCACTAGCTGCTCTTCAGGGAGTGTTAGATCTCTATACTGTATATAATATTGCAGACTATTGTAAATTCTTGTCATATTGCCATATACCGGCAGTTATTACAACAAATAACACAGCCTGAATGAATGCACAGTCACAATGTGTATTTTAAACAGACCATAGACCGTATCGTTGGTTCTGATCAATGCATTCCAGCTGAATATGTGCAGCTACGGGGCCGATCCCAGCAATAAACTGCGTATAGAGGCAGATTCACGCTTCTCCATCCAGGACTCATTCATGCTTTTTATCGACGCGCTGTACAATAGCATCTATTCAGTTGAACAGAGTGTGATACGACTTTGTTGAATCGCTGTTTGCCATGATTTCACACCCAATCATGCCAACAGGGATCGATAATAAGCGTCTCGTATTGTGATTTTGTGCACGGAGCCTCCATTTCAGCTCCATCACTGCTTTTTCACTTTCATTAAACGCTATCTTTTTGCAATGCAATTCATGGTCCAGAAACATTGAATTAGACCTGTTGCAGCAACTGAGCACGGCCACGGCAACTTTACTGGTAATTGTAATTTCTGTTTGTGCACAGATTAAACAAACTACATGACGTGTTAATTAGCGACTTCAAAAGTAGCGGCAGGAACATTTTCCCGCTGCCGCCATTCTTTTGCTTTGCTGAGCCACTCGGCTCATGACAAAAATAAATCAGTGCTGGTTACTCACCCTGACAGATTCGTTTCATGCTGATTTTAGAACACGAGGGACATTTGTCATTTAGATTGTTCGTTAAAATGTCATTCGGGTTGCTTAATCTGTGCACAAACAGAAATTAAAAATTACAAGGAAAATTGCCACAGCCATATTCAGTTGCTGCAACAGTTTTCTGGACCATAGAGGCATGCAATTTTATAAATAGTCTATGAAAATTAAAAGATTAATTCAGGGAAATGGGAGAATATGGCCCCTTAGTTATTTTAGCTACAAATGTGCACATCCAACATGTTTACATGACGACTGTCCATCACAGCATTGCAAACATGTGTTTGAATGAATGTGAGGACAAATAGAAGCAGATTCCTGATGTTGCAGCGACGTGTGACACCACACAGTGTTCAAGTGAATAGACGCTAATTAGAACTGCTGCTGCAATGCAGCCCGCCTTCTCACACACTCACTATGAAGTCCCCTCTGAAAAACGTAAAAGTGACTTTATATATAAAAAAGCAGGACAGCAGCAGAGAGAAAGGATGGTTGGAAACGGTGATTGTGAAGAAGGATTGTGAGTGTGTTCGATTGAAAAAAAACAACACAGAGGAAAAACATGATGATGATGAGAGGGGAGCACCAATTACTAACTGTATTACTGCACCTCACATAAGAGAACAACAAGTGACAAACACTTATCGCTGCATCGCAACATTGTCAGCATGAAATAAAACACTGACGTTCAATTAGAAAAAGGGTGAATTCTCACTCTAAGTGGATGTCATTAAATTGAAACTTGGGCTTATGCACACAGGGATCTGAACACTCTAATTATCTGTTTCAACCTAATAAATTACATCTCAATTAGATACAGTAAATGTGCCATCAGGTGCCACATTTCCACACTAGTGGATTATCTGCCTACATAACTCATAACACTCATAACACAACTTTTCAGAGCTGCGAAAAATGTCCATATACTTTAACTTCTCAACTGAGAATATTTTCTGGTTTCTATGGTAAAAAACTGAATATTTTGACTTGTGGGACTGTAGCACAAAGGGTTTTATATTGGTCTTTGGAAAACAATCATAGACAATTCTCACCAACTGAGAAAATAATCAACAAATGAATCAATGATGAAAATAATCATCAGAAAGTTTTAAAGCAAAGCTAATTTTCACAGTGTTGCTTTTTTTTTTTTTTTACTCAGCTTCTGGTGCTTGTGTGTCGTTTGTTTCTGTGAGTTTTCCAGCTTTCACCTGACACTGTCAGAACTTTGTGTTTGCTTGTATGAATCCGTGGAGGATGGAAAAGGATTAGAGCCATTGTACGGGTACAAAATATAGAGCCTGGGGGAGCAGTAATCTGGGAAAAAAAAAATCATATTTGCTAGTTTTTCCTCAGGCTATGTGTGTTTTCTCCCCCGCCCCACAATTGCTCCGATCCTCTTCCGAAAGAATCCCAGACTGTACATGCAAACTTTATGACCTAGGAAGGCACATCTCTTCAGTCTGAAGTGAGAGTTTCTCTGCTTTCTTCATATGAGCTGTTTCTTCTCTATCCCCATTGTTCCAGTTTAAACAATCATCCACATGCTCCAGTCTGCATCACAATTACTAAATCAACTCTGAAAGCGTATCTCGGCATGATCACGATGCAAAGGACACTTTTTCGATATTGGGGGAAAAAAAAAAAAAGCTGCCACTGCTGAATGGCCCCTGAGGAAGGTCCACCAGGCTGTCATGGCAAATTTGCAAGCCTCCGCAGATTACTGTGTAACACTGTCAACCACTGAACAAGGCTGGAAGCTATTTCATGACAGCTGTAAAAAGAATTTGTCAGTAAACATGGACGACGATCAAAGTAACGATCTGTCAGAGTAAAATCCAGACCTAAGGGAAAAAGATAACACAACTCTGCAGAAATACTTCTTCAGGAAATCGCCAGTTACATCTTCATCCAATCAGTTCATGTGGACAGTTTAATAAAGCCATAGACATTCACAGTTCAGACACATGAGGCTTTTAGCAGAATGGCACAGACTTTATTATCTATGTCAAACCAGTAATATATAACATAAAAAATAAATTGGTTTGTGTATTACATGTTTTCAGGAATGTTGTGTTTAAATATAAAAAAATGCCCTACTTTGCACATATTTTAAAAACAGAAATGTGAAGAGAGTTTAGGATAAAGCCAGATTCACCGTTGCAGTTTCGTTTTGTTGACTTTTCACAGAGGGAGTTTTCCAGATATCACTTTTTATCTCTCCACAAATAAAAAAAAAATCCTTTTTTTTTTCCTTCCCCATGTTTTTAGCAGTAACATATTCTATAAATAAATCAGGCAAAATACCGTCACAGCATGTGATCAAAATCAAATAATTAAATCCTAATGAGCAGACTTAGTGTGGACTTGGGACGGCGCTAGAAGTGCTGAGCAAAGCAGGAGAGGCTCAGTGAATCCATTATAGGAAATGAACATTTTCCATTTATCTAAATGCCAAACTTTCATTATAGCATCACAGGTCACAAGAAAGTGTATTCTCCTATAAATTATATTTTTTCAAAAAATTTACAAGAGTTTTTTTTTATCCCCAAGTGCACACTGTCAAGGCTGTGAATGCTTTTGCAACATATTTCCTTCCTGTCATCTAGATCTCCTTTTCATTTTGGGAGAGGATAGAGAGGGTAATAATAAAAGATGAACAGACAGGATAAATAAGAGAGGACAGGTGAGCGAGGAAACAGTCAGGAAATAACACAACGTGGGAGAGATGGGAAAAGAAAGGATGGAAAGACAGAGGGACTGGAGCAGAGAGGTGAAGATGCTGTAGTAGTGGACAGAAATAAGAAGGGATAGATAAGGAAGGAGGAAGGTAGTAAAAGTTAATAATCTCTCTCTTCTCTCATCTGCAGGCTTAAAGGCTTAATCTGTCCATTGTGAGTGTGTGCGCTTACCTGCGTCTGTGTGTGCTGCTGTTACAATACCAGCCACCAGGTGGCAGCATGAGCTCACAGCTTATTCTGATGTCTCATTCAAGTTAAGTCTAATTTCTTGGTCTGCAGCACACTGGCAGGAACCTGAGGGGAACCTGTGGTGTTTTCTCTCTTTCTTCTCTGCTCCTCTGCTGGCTGGATAATTCTATCTGTCTCATCATCTGTGACTTCACGGTGCTGATGGCGAGTTCACGGAAGGTTGTATTGAATTGAATCTTTTGAAATAAGACGCAGGTCGCTGAGCGTTGAGGGGAGAGATGCTCCAGACGCCTGCTTCCCTGCACCCACCGACATAATCACTCTGCTATTTACTCACCCACGCTCAACACCCATTCAATGCTTTTAAGGTAAATTATCTGAACGACAAAAAAAAAAAATTGGGAAGAGATACCAAGAGTGAAAAAGGAGGACAAAGCTGTACATCATCATGTCTGAAATGCACTAATCAAGCGGGTTGTGATAATCGCATATTCTGATTAATGTCCTTGTTTTCTCTGCTCACAGCTGTCCGTTTGTTGATCCGAGACAAGGAGCAACTCCAGTTGGAGGCATACGATAAGATAACCACAACATTTAGGGTTGATACTTCTAAAAAAAAGGGGAAACAAGTGTGCACGTATTGAAATAAAGTAGCACGCAGTTCAGCAACAACGTATCGATTTTACCTAAGCTGTTGAATACCGTGTGTTAACCCGTGTGTTTGGATACGCTTTCAGACTATTTCCTGGCCTGCTGAAACTCTGCCACGGCTGCTGGCAGCTGTGCCGTGAGCTCAGTCCTGGAAACGGCCTACAAACACGTCTTAACGTCCGACATGATATGTGTCTGTGATGCTGGCGGCACCGTAGACACTGTGACAGTGTGTCTAACAGAGATTATACTGTGTCTGCCAGACACTTATCATCTCTTCTACGTCCTGTAACACAGACGGACTGCGCGTGCTCGTCGCCACGCTGACTTTTACACCCGACGCCACTGTTTCCGTGCTGCTCAGATCGCTACTGGATCGCTACTGGAAACATGGCTCACATGTGATTAAATCTGATCTATTGAGTTACCCTGCCCAAAATCAGATCAGTATTTTACCTTTTCTTCCTAATTTTAAAGGCGGAATAGGTATAATGAGCAGAATACGACATCTAATGTCTCCAAAAATCGTAGTTGCAAAACAAAAACAGGAATTTGACTGACAGGTAGCATTGGTTAAGTGAGCCAGGGAGTTAGATCGAGGAGAAAAGTCACCTTTCCTGCGACACTTTTTTACGTTTTTTTTAATTCCATGTAAATCCATCTAGTGTAGGGTTCACCGATATTGACTGACAGGTAGCATTGGCTCGTCTCTAGTCACTTTGCTTCTATGGTTCATAACGCACCATTCACCATCGGCTTTGATTGGTAGGTCACTTAACCTCTGATATTTTTACCCAGAAGTCTTGCTGTGCCCTGTCACTATTGGCTGGTATATGTAAGATATAAAGTCTCTGACAAACCCCTTAAATAATTTTGAAAATAATTACTTCACACTACAAAATGTTTATTTCTTTAGTTTTTTTGGGCATCCTAAACTCACTGTACATATCGTATTACTATTATTTATCCATGGATCTAGTAGATGCTAGCCACTAAAGGCAAATCCATATTGAGAGGTTGTTTTTGAGAGTAGCGGGTAATTTAAATGTGCTCTATTATAAAAAAAAAAAAAAACACCTGCTCCATCATAACAGGAATGGAAGTTAATGGGATCCCTCTGGATCCATGTAGCCACTCCCTCTTTCATGAGGTCTTGGACTTGACTTCTGTTTCTCTATCTGAGGGGCGGGACATTTGCAGAGTTAGTGTATGAGAAGGCAGACTGCATTGCTGCTACAGATCTAACTATCTCAGAGCTTTCCAACCATAAAGCCATGTTATTTTTTATAAATAGACCATGAAAATTAGACTATTCAACAGGGAAAATGGCCTGACGGGGCCCTTTTAAGCAATTATCAATCAGGATCTTATAAAATGCTGAGGAAAATCCCCCATGCTTTTTTTAGGGCTATACATTCAATATATAAATACCATTCAAACATATATTCATACTTCTGGTGAGATGCATTCATTGATTCATTAATATCAGAAAATAAGAGGGTACAAGCCGGCTTTGAACGGGACGCTGTAAACACGGCTGCAGTCTGCTGTTCCATAGTCAATGAGCTGTTTGTCAGCTAGCCATGTAGTTAGATTAGCTGTCCCACACACTGGAGCCAACAGAGAAACAAATGGAGCTGAGACAGATGCAAGCTCTCGGTGTCATCCTTCACTGTCAGCACGGCCCGGTTTAACATCCACGGCTTTAACGCTGCACATCTCACAACATATAGGATGCTATTCCACATTTGTGCCAGCTGCTGGGATGAATGAGACTTAGCCGAGGAAGAAGAGGACATCATATGCTCGCACACACACACACACACATGGACACACACTACAGTTTTCCATAATCACAAAACTGTGAGATCTGGATGAAAAAAGCACCAAGCCTTTTAAAGCTAGTTAAATATAGGTTTGTTTTTACAAACTGATTCAAACAAGTAAAGCACTTTACATGGAAAATAGGCAGGAAATTTAAAATAAAAAGAAAAAAAGAGATGAGACTTACCTTCTCTGCTTTAGGGGCGAGGGGCGTGGGGCCGTGGGAGGGGCCTGGCGACGGCGACTGCAGGGGGCTGCCCGGTTCCCCGTTGAGGAGCGCCGCCGACACGTTCGGAGGCGTGAGGCAGGAGAGCGGGGACGAGAGGGGGAGGAGGGGGCGTGAGGCCGGGGAAGAGAGGGGCGAGGGCCCCAGGACGGGTCCCGGAGAGACCATGGAGAGAGGGCGACCCGATTGGCCCGGGCAACGTGAGGGGGAGGAGCTCTGAGGACGCAGCGGAGATATGGCGACCATGGGGCGCTCTGGGCTTCCAGCGGGGGGACTGTGGACTAAAAAAGACACACGTCTGGATTAGTATAAATTTAACAAATGACTGTATTATAAATTATATGCAAATTGTTCAAATAGAAAGTTAATAATAAGGAAACTCTTGTCATTATTTCTTTTATTTTTCTTGCCTGGGGATAAGTTTACAAAAAGACTGGAACTGATTTTAAAGGCGCATCACACTACTTCAATTATTACCAAATAATCATAATCAACAATACAATTTTTAACATATAGCATATAGACTCCAGTGTACTGCTGCAAACAAATGAAAACTTTCGCAAATGAAAGGAAATTAAATAAGGAATATCCCCTCCCATGCTGCATCTCGAATAGTTCGTTTGGACCTGTTTGTGTTCTCGCCAGATGGACCAGACCAAAGTTTATTTTTTGAGGAGTCAAGCGGACCGAGACCACCTCTTTTTGGAGGTTTTCGCTCTGCTTGATTCAGTGCACCCAAGTGTAACCGATGCTTTCACACCACTGAAAGTGAACCAAACTAAGCATCTTTGTTTCAAATGGACCGTTTAGTGTGCACCAACTGATGTTGGCATGAAAGCACCCTGAGATTCTAAGATAAACTTTCTCAAAAAACTCAGGCTGAAGTTGGCCACTGTTCCTGGTACTGCAAATTTGAGTCTTTAAATCACCTCACTCATCACATCTGTAGAGTGGAGCACATCTAACAGAACAAGCCAATTAGAGAGGACCAAAAATCATACCACTACACTGGTCGCAAATGTGTTTCAAAAAGTTTAACTATCGTTTCTGCTAAAGTAATCTCCATGGCGGTTTGATGGCCCGCCGTGTGTCAAACTGAAATATAAAATGGTTTCCTTTATTTTCAACTTCAAATGAAAGAAGAGAAGCAAAAATAAACCTTTTAAAATGGTCCGATTACGGAGCACTTTCTCAGCCTTCAATCTGTACGAGGACATTTGGTGCCCATGAGGATAAAAGAACACAGAAATACACACTGTGTGCATGCAATAACATACACACACACACACACACACACAGAGTTTCAAGCCACCTGCTGTACTAAACTGCAGCACTCAGGCAGAAATCCATAGAGAGGCGCACTGGTCATGTGATAAAACCACCAAATGGCAGAACTATGCACATACTTTATTTTGTAATGGAGACCAGATGTGTGTTTGTGTGTATGCAAGAGAGAGAGAGAGGGAGAGAGAGAGAGAAGCAAAAACAGAGAAAAGCTAAGGAGGTGGAGGGAGAAAGGCATGAAACTCTGTCATTACGCCTCCATAAAACAAAAAGCACAGATGTCATTCAGCTGTGTGTTTGTGAGTCGATGTGCTCACTTGTGTGTGTGTGTGTGTGTGTTTACTGTACGTGGGAGTGCACAGTCTGCATGAGTGTGTCGCGGGGAAGTGTATGTTATTCTTGGCAGTGTTCTGGCTGTGTGTACTTTTCTGCCTTTCGCTGTTATCTTCTCAAAGGCTGAAGGAAAAAATACAAAGAGCGGGAGAGAAAGGGTGCCGGAGAGATGAATAGACTCTGAGTGGAGAACAAGCCCGATATGATCTCGACCTTGTGCAGCAGGTGTGTGCTTGCGCATGTGTGTGTGTGTGTGCAAAGATTTCTGAGTGTGTGCACAACAGTGCTGCTGCGTGATCAGTGCACTTGTCTTTTTGCGTTGCACTTATTTATATAGCACCTTTCAAACAAATCAACACAAGTGGCTGACCAAACATACAATGTTATAAATGGATTTAGACTAACCAAAATGACCCCAAAGCAAAAGAAAAATCCTTAATAGGCAATAATAAAAGATAAGTAGCTCTGATAATACAAAATAAGTATTAAAAGTTAATACAAGCAATAAAAAATACTACATAAAGTAAATTGATCACAGTAAAAAAAATAAAATGTTAATAACATAAAATAAATAATAATGATAAACCATATAATTATATTAGTACATGAAAACCAGATTTGGATAGATTTCAGTACTATAGTGAACAGTGTGTCTCAGAGAGAGAGAGAGAGGGTACCTGCAAATGCGGAAGTTGTGCCAATTATTTGAGTAGGAGTACAGTATGTATTGTATTAGTACAACAATCGTGCAATAGAGCCTGATGTTCACGGTTCAATTGAGAAGTTCACAAAGAGAGCGTAGGAAAGCAGGAGTGTGGATGAGTGCATTATGTTTGTATATGAGGGGTTTTCATCCGGTTTGACCACTTAAAACTCAAAATGATTATTTAACACTGAGCAGTTTTCTCTAGGCCTGTATTTTGAAGACAATAAAGCCATCCTGATGATCTTTTGGTTCCTTTATTTCACAGTTGAACATTACAAAGAGACAGGGAACATGGGTAGAGAGAGGAACATGACATGAACCAACTGTACCGTGGTTGGTATAAATTTTGAACTTCATTTATTCTAGGAAACACTGCGTCTAAATAATAATATTCTATGGGCGTAGGCAGGATTTCTGTTTGGCAATGCAACACAATTGGGAAAACAACTAAAATCTCTATAATTTAAGTTTCTAGGAGAGAGGGTTAAACATAAGTACCATATATCACTTTTTCTTGTGTGGATAAATGGGAAAAATCTCTGCATCCAAAATCATTTGATGTGTTTTCTTCAATAGCGAACTGAATTTTGTTGTGTTTTTCCTCCACACATCTTTACACGTGACCGGCAGCTTCGATGAAACTGAAAGATAAAGAAGCTGCTGTGAGCTTGCGCCTGCGAATGTTTCACATGGTGAAGGGGATACTTGAATTAACGACTGATCAATATTCTATTATGCTGAATCAGAGACTAAAGGGCTAAAATGCTGCAAGATCCCAAATGATCTGGACTTGGTTGCAGCACTGAGGATGATGTGGTGGGGAATCTCCAGAGATTAAATTATTTCGTTGAACTCGCTTATGATTCCTCTGCAGTGCTGTAACAATACTCCCATCTCTTCCACGTTTGTGTCATTCCGTGAGGCGTAAATGCAGCTGCTTCCATCCACACCTGCACGGCCGAGTTAATAACTCTATTTTTAAAGTGTGACTTTGGTCAAGAAGATTGCGCTTCTGTGGTGCACTGTGGTGCGGTGAGGCTGTTCCATTATGTTAATTCCTGATAATGTGATATGGGATCTGTTAATAAACTGTTCAAATAGAGAGAGGAAACGAAAGCTTCTGAATGTTTAATGAATCCGGTGTTTAGTCAAATTTTAATGTGTAAAAAGCTTACTGATTAAAATACATTATGCGTATTTCTTTTTTTCAAGTGTGTGTGTGTGTGTGTGTGTGTGTGTGTTTCTGCTTACCTAACTGCATGGAGGTGCGTTGGTTAACTGTGTGCTGGCTGGAGCGCAGGCAGTTCTTCAGCTGGGCGGCCGCGGTTTGTGGCGACGAGGCGGGGCTGGCGGCGTTCACGGAGTTGGGCGAGTTTACCAGCGGGGTGGAGGGGCGGGACGAAGAGGGCCCCGGGGACCCCGGGGAGGACGGGTCAGAGATTTTGCCCCCCAGCTGGCTACAGCCACTCCCTCCTCCTCCTCCACTCACTGGACTGGACAGGCACGAGCCCCGGGAAGCACCACCTCCGAAAGGAGCCCTTCAGAAGGAGAGAGAGAGAGAGAAACAAGAAGATCAATTTTGATTTGCAATTGAACATTTCAAATGATCAGGAGATGATATATATTGATTTTACAGTTCCACGGGAATAGTCATTTGTTAACATGCACTTTGGAAACAGGTTCCTCTTCCTGTCAAGCCAATAACTGCATTTGTGCTATCATTCAATACATACATAGGTGGATTCGGTCCATGATAGCAGTATCCTCTGTTAAGCTGAGTGATCTCAGTGCTATTACCTGACAAGTGGATCATAGTGTCTGACTGTAACATATATGGAGCTGCAGGCTGCTCATGTTTCTGTCTGCAGAGTGCTGAATGGCAGAATAGTGAGCTGAACATTATTGACTCGACGGTATTCACACTCTTATGACTTCTCATCGACTTCCTGTCACACATACAGAGTTATGTCTTTGTGTGTGTGTGTGTGTGTGTATGTGTCAATAAAATAAAATCTGGCTCAAATCAAAGGTATTTGATTTGAGTTCCTTTGCAAACAACATGTCTGTTTGGATTCAACATGGTTTTCTAAAGGCCCGAACCATAGCCACTCTTTATTGGGTGTTTCCTCACACCTTAAATAGAGGAGACACCATTGTTTGCATCAAAACTGTGATCAGAGTGTAAAATGCTCAGAAATAACAGGCTATTATAACACTGGCATGCATTCTTATATGAACTCTAATCACAGTTTTATATGTTACTGTTACCTAACTAATAAATTAAGTTACATAAAAATTTGAATTGCATATTGAAAGACTGGTATGTGTGTGCTCAAAAACTTTAAAAGCCACTGCACAACATAAATATGCGATGGGTACATCAGAGAAAAGTTGCACAAAAAAAATGACAATGTTGCACAATGTCCTTCTTACTGCTGAAATATTTATTTGTTTATGCGTTTTCTGTCTGTAGTGCACAAAATAAACATAGTATATATAAACACTGTTTATCTGTTGAAGGTCAAACTACTAAATATTCCATCAATAAGCATAACAAGCAAACAGTGTGCAGAGGTCTTCTCATATTTCAAAAGAAATGCTACCTTGTTCGCCTGTGTTGGTCGAGTTCTATGTACGTGCACTTGCGTGGTTCATGTTGTGGAAACATAAATGTGTTCCAACATATCCTTAAAATAAACAACAAAGTATGTTGATCCTTCTATTTTCTGATCTGACACATCTGTTGCAGGAGGAAAATCTTTCTCTGCCCTCTGACTATCACTGTCACCACTACACAGACTTTATCATGTGGTAATACTATTATGTTAAGATTAAAGTGACTTAGATTAAGTCTCCAGGAAAAAAAGCATACTCTAGCTGTAACCATACTGGACATGAACAGATCCTTATTTATTTTTCAATAACTTAAATTTCGAAAAAAATAACAATAAGAGTAACACAAAAACGTGGCTGGAGGTGATCCTCTATTCAGTCCATTAATCCATTTGACATTTGTTCAGCTGTTGCCACATCTCATGTAAGTATTCTTTTTTCACCAGTTCCTTTCAAATACATTCTCTTTGATCCTTAAAAGGATTTGTCATTTTGTTCCATAGCATAGATTTCCTAGCCACTGTTCCTGTTTCGGGGAATTTGCTCTACATTGAGCCACTTTCTTGCGACCTCTTTCTCACTTGCTGTGAGTAACACTTTTAGTCAAGCACAGACCTTCTCTTGTTCCAGCCTTCTCCATGTTCCCAAGATAAATCACTGGGCAGGTATTTGGGATTTCATACCTCTGGACATTTTTTTTTTTACAACTAAATATACATTTTGACAGTATATTCTTGTTTTTGTACAGTTCCAGAAGATGTCTGCTTCTACGTTACTGCACAGTCTCCAGTAGTTTAGTTTAGTAGCGAGTTGCATAGATTTTATTTTTGTATAAAGGAGGGAGTTCGATTTTTCCTGCAGAACTCCCTGCATCTGTCTATCTGTCTGTGTATCTCTGACTCTTTGACTGGAGCAGAGCGCTTGACATTTTGAGTCTTGCTCTTAACAAGCCGACCCAGGTTTGAGTCCTGCCCCCCCCCTCGCAATCCCTGTGTGGCTACTGTATAATAAAGGTGTTTAAGCCACAAACAAAACTTTACCAACAAGAAGGCTAGAATCCCATAGACTTACATATCACAGCACTATCCTGCAGCTGCACTTTTGTTACAGTATAAGCTCCGAATCACAGCTCCTCCTGATGTTGCTTACCAGCACTTTACCTACATTTAAAAGCTCCATTGTCCCCTTTTTTTCCACCAATCACTTAGCCAACATAACAGTATTGTAATATTTCTCAGAAACCACATGCTGATGTAGACATTCTAATTTATTCCTCATAGTAACACTGAGGACATCTTACATCAAGAAGTGTTCACAGACACTCAGGAAATCCCAGCACTATCACCTAACAGAGCAGAATCTGGGCCTAAATACAAAGTAACAGATTTATGATAAGTCCGGTTTTACTTGGCCTATCAACACAACTGATATGTAGATTGAGATCCACACTATCATCATAAAGTGTAGCCTTTCTCTTACAGTATTTGCATTTGCATGTCTCTCTTTATCTCAATTTGCCTATTAAAACTGTGTAAGAGTAGATCCTCATTAGACCAAACATGAAAATCTACATAAGCGTCCACTTTTTTATAGGAATTCATAAATCCAACAGGCACTGCTCTAGTAATAATGAATTTGTAGTGTTACTATTCCTTCTCTTGTATTTGGATGTTTAGTTCTGCTTTCCAATTTTGCTCTTATATAGAGAGTTAATTCCCTTCAAAATGCACTGTAATGTAAGTCATGGCCATTCAAATGAATCCTATCAAGTTTTTAATTGCAAAATTCCTTCTTTTTGTTAGTGTCATTTCATTGTAGCTTGTTGAAACACAAAGCTGAGGGCGGCTGGATGGATCCAGAGTCGGTCTCTATTAATTTCCACTCCTGTTGTGACATCACAACAGGAACCATTTCTAAATGGCTTACTGTTGCCAGGTTTCAGTGACACTACAAAGCCTGATTTCACAGTTTGTGTGTAAGCAGGAATTCCAGAGACTAAAATGCACACACAAGCACTGAAAAAGTTTCATTTTTTTATAATAGGGCCCTTTTAGTGAAACTCAAGGTAATGTCCTCAAAAGTGATGGCAACACGGCTGTGTGTGGGGGGTGAGAGTCTTTAGCGGCCTCTCGTTATCATATTGAGAAATTTCTGCGCTGCACTGCAGACAAAAGAGAGGGAGAGAGATAAGTAGGCAGGGAGGGGTGGCAGGAGAAAAAGCGAGTATGCTTGCGTTAAAATAACAAATTGTCTTTCATTTGATTACTCTCCCATCCTGCCTGTTTCTCTCTCTCAGATTGCATAACTGCAGAATGTGAAGCCATTTATATCCACCGGAGAAGGACACCTGCAGTTACCGCAGACCGTCTCATCCTTTTATATCATCGTCTATTTTCCTCTTTTTTCTTTTTTTTCTTTTTCTCCTTCTTCATCCTCGTCACTGTCATGTTTCCTCTTAAATGTCTTTTCTTTCACACTGTATGTCCATCCTCCTCTGCCTCTATCGCCTCATTCATTCCTCCACTGCATTTAGCTTCTCTCGTTTCTCTTCTGACTTTCCTGCCTCATTTTTTCCTTTCTTTCCCGTTCTCTGTTTATCCTACAGAACCATATCTTCCTCTTCATTGTCTCATTATCTTTCTCTCCCTCCTTCTTGTGTTTCTTTTCTAATTCACCCTTGCTTTCATTTTCCTCCTTTCTCCCTTTTTTCGTTGACTGCATTACGGGGCGGAATACAGATGAAGTGAAC
The DNA here is from genome assembly GCA_036785175.1 of Eupleurogrammus muticus. Taxonomy (NCBI): domain Eukaryota; kingdom Metazoa; phylum Chordata; class Actinopteri; order Scombriformes; family Trichiuridae; genus Eupleurogrammus; species Eupleurogrammus muticus. The sequence continues at coordinate 16,692,582 of JAYKQN010000001.1, forward strand.
CAGCGCAAATGTTTTCTTGCATACAGGAATAATGAGGGTAATTAAATTGCCAAATATAATTTCAGCGCACTATTTTTGTTTTGTTCTATGCAGTTTGAACAGCTATGAACAAAAGTGTTTAGGATGATAAAAGCAATGACGATGAGGATTATGATAAAAATGAGAATGATGAGGACACTGATGATAATGATCCAGCACCTCATCTGAAATACAGAGACAGAAATAACTGGCAACTGTTTGAACTTTTTATATTATATTGAAATCAAATTTGAAAGATTTTACCCTTTGGAGTCAAATCAGTCAAAACATGTATAGCCAGTGTGCATATGTATTTATGTTCCTGTATAAAAAAATACAGGGAGACACAGTCTAGAGAAGAGGCTGAAACAGTCTCTCTTCTAAACTACTATGTACTTTTAGCAGATTGTGCTGCAAAAAACATATTACAACATTATTTTTTGCGCTTATCATTCTTACGAGAGGCAGTCTGAGCACAGAAAAGCAAGTGCAATTACCTTTAAAAATTACAATGGAAATTACTACAACCATGTCACTGCTGCCTTTGTGTGAGAAGGAAATTAGGGGTCTGATTGTACTGCACTGCTGGGTTAAACCTGCAGGGCGGTGAGAGCATAATTACAGGCACACTGAGGAAAAAAAAACACAAAGCTGCCATGTTGTGGCAGAAATGGCTTCTTTCACTAGCGGAATATGATCCATTTGGTCTGATAACACAATCTGGGAAATCTAGAAGAGTCTGTAAGATTACATTATTTTATAATGCACACACAATCCAGGTTAGCAGAGGGCCACCTGGAAGCAATTCTGATCTGATGCACACTGCCTATAGACCCTGCACAGGGTGCATCCATGCAGCTGCTGGCGGTGTCTCCACAGACACAACATTAAAAAACTCATTCTATTATGAATACATTTACCCAGAGGTGATAGTTTGCATCAATATTATGTGAACTCCTTTGGCAAATGCTTTATAATAATGGTAATCAACTTCATTTGTATAGCACCTTTCATACAGAAATGAAGCTCTATATTATAGAGGATATTTAAAAGTTCAGCACGGCAGCTTTACTGGAACTTATGACACAATGACCACAACCTGTAACTCCTCAGCCAATCTCTAAACTCAGTGTAGTTCATGGGCTACATAGAGCAATTTGATCTCAAGAGGGCCTATCTCAATCTTCAATTCCAAAAAGAAATTGGTAAATTTATAAATAAGTAATTAAATTGTTTGACTTCTTACCTTAATGTTGTATCTTTATCTGATATTTTGGAAAAATCCCAAATAAACTGAATTATAAATAAAAATTAAAGAAAATTCTACTCAATGTTTGGCTAATTGTATTGAATACACAATTTTATTTTATGCATTGCACTAAACAATGCTTATTTTTTTTTTTAGCAGCAGGTGAAGTTATCTGCTGTCTTACAAACTATTTATAAATAAACTCTTTGTCACACTTTGTAAGTCATCCAATGGGCCGGATTGGGCCCTGGGCTGCATGTTTGACACCCCTGCTCTAAACCAATTCCGTTGAGCTATAAACACTTTTTCTGCTTTAGACCCATATTTCAATTCTAAACCACACTTTCTCCAAAACAATACACACAATTCTCTCTATTTTGCACATGCTTCATCCGTCCATCCATTAAACGCCTATTTTTCAGGGTCTCTGCTGCAGCCAATCCCAGCGTACTTCAGGCAAGAGGCAAGGCTACATTCCAGACAGGTCACCAGTCTATCGTGGGGCACACTCAACATTTCACTGACACACTTATTGTGTGTCTAACTGGCAGTTTAGAGCGTCCTATTTACCTAATGTTTTTGGACTATGGAAGAAGGCCAGAGAACCTGCAGACACAGGGAGAACATGCAAACTCCACATAAAAAAGTCTCAGCTCAAGTTGCACATGCTTCATCAGTGGTAAACCATACAGAAACAGAACACACTGTCCTTCAAATGGCAAAACTTCCATTTTCAACACTGTGCAATTTCCAATCACGGCTTTAGCATTCGAGCCACTGGTAAGGTCCTGGTTTGGGTCAATGAGGTTCTGTATCCAGACAGGAATAGTAAACTGCAAAATATGAAGAAGCAGCCTAGTTTAAAAAAAAAAAAACTTTTTTATTTCAGATTTTTCCTCCTTTTTGGATGACTATACTGACCTATTTTCGATTGTTCGATTGTTTTTTTCTGGCAGATCATTTACACACCCACTTGTTTTGCTGTGGTGTATAGATTAAAGCATAGAGACATACTTCTGTTGTTACTGTACCGTGCTGATTTATATTTGAGTAAAAATATGATATAGTAATAAATCACAACATGACTGAGCTACAATAACGGTGAACATTAAAAAGGCATAAGGTTCCTCATAAGGCTTCATATGGTGTTGTCATTTAGTCTTTTCTGTTCAGCACATCCGTGTTCAATTGGTTCTTAGAAATGTCTTCTCAATGGTCTATGTGCCATTTTAACATGAACTACCAACCATTTTGAGGAGAAAAAATATTGTTTTGAAGGCAAAGTACAATTTTATATATATATATATATATATATATATATATATATATATATATATATATAACTGCTAGCCACAAGAGGTCTCCTACTTCATTGTGAGATATGCTGTAAGCCTACCTTTTAACATCTGATTTACAGGGATCACAAGGAAGCTTTCCACTTTCAGCTGATTAATGGGGAAAAAAAGCATTCCAGTGTCAAACTCATTGAGCAATTGTAATGTTGCGTAATGCACTATTTTTCTTTTTCTTCTTGCATATTTGAGACATTTTATTACTGTTGGAAAGATGAGAGGAAATTCAGTTTCGACTTAAAGTGGGTATTTTAAAATTCATGGTCACTGCCTTTAAGGTCCCATACCACGCAAATAGTCACTCCCATGTTCTAGATAAGGTCGAGATTATATAAACACTTTCCAATGCATCAAACACTTGAAAAAAAAAAAAAGGAAAAATGTACACAGCTTAGACTTAGAAACTTTATGAAACTTCTTTGACTTTGTGATGTCATGCTGTAGATGTTCCCAGCATGGCCCACATGGCACACACCTGCTCCCAATATCATATCCAGATATCCATTTTTTTTGTCTTCTAACAAAGATCTAAATTCGAAGAGAGATTCATGAATATTTATGATCCAGAACAAAAACGACCTGTCCTTTGGGGAGCTCCAGCAAAGGCGCCTGTTAACTGTTCGACAACAACACTGGGTTGAATTTTTGTACTTTTAATTGCACATATATCATGTTCAGGGTGTTAAAACCTAGAAAAGTGCACGACAAGCTACCTTCAAACCTCAGTCTCTCCCTCCTCCTCACCGGGAGGACCAGTGAAGAAACATTTTGACAGGAAACACAGGAAGCTGTAGGAAATCACCATGTGCATATGCTGCGGCCTCTTTAACAATGAGTCACCTTTCCTCCCCCTGGGAGCTTGGGCGAGGTGAAAAACTGTAGTCGGAGCTTCATCACCAGATATACACCCCTTAATATCACTGCTACTACTTAACCACCCCTTTCATCTGGATGTGTGGCTGACAAAGTCCCTCAGGCAGCCTGGGTTCTGGCTCCTGCCCGAGCCTGAGCTCACTGACCTGGACACGGGGGTGACGTAGTTCCCCGGGAAGACGCCGGAGGCGGCGGTCCTCAGTGACGTGCCTTTGAACCATCCGTCTTGACACTTCTCTGTCACCCGATACATCTCCCCTTTCCTAAGTTCCAGCTCGTCGGCCTTCTGCGGCTTGTATGCGTAAAGAGCCAGGTATCTGGGGAACAAAGGACAAAGAAAAAAGATGGACGTGTCATGAGCTGTCACTCATCTAAAAACAACTGACTAATTAACCACAGGATGTTATGAAATGAACTGTGAATAATTTCAATTCATTGATTTATAGCTTAATTTTATAATTATGACACTTTTAATAATGGAAATTTAAATGTAAAATCACAAAATTCATGTAGAGCGATCACAAAGGAACTGTATTGAAATTCAAATCCAATTTAATTTAATAGCATCTTTTTTTTCCATCTTTGTTGAATTTTGACAAGATAACAACAGTCTAGCAAATAGCACAAGAAAGATTCTCATTCACGCATGAAGGCACGAAGTTCAAAGGAACCTTTTCCCTCGATGCCTAACTTTGGAGCGTTTTCCAACAAGCTTTGATTACATGGCTGCTAACAATGGAGGCCTTATGCTGCGGGTGATAACAGGATCTTGAGCAAAGGTTTAAAAGTGAATGAGCCTATTACAGCCTCTGACAGACAGTAATATATGCATATTTTTACTAATGCATCAAAGCCTTTTGTGCAAAGCATTAAATAACAATTGCATGTGGATTATCTCCTACAGATGCATATCTAATGCACATGCAAATAAATAAATACATTTATTTAACAAAATAAATATCAGCAAATCAATGCATTCAAAAACAAGTAAAAGAGCGGGCAAACGACATGATTCACTTAATGCAGAAGCAGATACACCTTCTGGTATGAAGAACATGGCTCAAAAATATTCATTTCACTTTTGGTTTTTAACTATTTTTATTATTCATCACAGTTTTTTTTCAAGTAGAAGAAAACACATTTGCGTACATGTTGTTTGCACAGTGAATAGGTAAATCCGTTTTGGTGAGAAATCTTATCGACCATTAACAGATCCCTTCTTCCATTTCTATTGTCCAATCCATAGTCCTTGGTCTCTGAAGATAATATGAGGCTTCGGCAGTTTGATTTGGACAAATAAAGTGTATATCTTTCATTCTTTTTAGAGCAATATTCCCTCTTTTATTACTATCTAGTGACTGCAGTTTAATGGGGAACCTCTGGCCAAGGAAACACAGAGTGAGTCATGTAGTAAAATGAGTAAAACTTTAGAAGATGAGCAATTTATTTGTCCTAAGTGGATATACTCATTCAGTCTATTACACTGCTGCGGACCAATATCCATAAAATGAACAGCGTGTTAGAGTTAGGGTTAGCATGATAGCCTCAGCCAATGGCTCTTGGGGGATGTATCATATAGCAATACATTATAAACGATAAGACAAGTGCTTCACAAATCTTTGTAGAGAAAAGATGATGTTCATGAGTACTGTGGTTTGCATCTGCGTTTACATATAAATGAGTTTCTGGTCCCGTCGTTGGGAGATATTTGAGCATGTAATGCCAGACGATGAGACCACAGAGTAAATAAGCCCTATATGTGCTGCCTCCCCCCGTCGCCATGGTAACAGATGTGGGGGCCGTCTCCTGTCTTCCCATGGCAACAAGAATAGTTGCCAGGTCAAGATGGAAATGTCCGACCTCATCAGTAAGACAAACCCTCTCTGGGTATGTGCGTGTGTGTTAAGTGAGGATGTGTACGTGTGTGTGTGTGTGTGTGTGTGTGTGTGCGTGCACGCATGTGCGTGTGTTTTTCTGTTTTCCTGGCTCTGCTTAGAGCTTAAGGTGATATCATCAAAGCTGACAATGATTCTGTATTTGACTCACATCCTAAGACAGTACACCATTTAGAAGCAAATGATGCTCATGCCATGTCTGTACCTATGAGGACCCTCAGTCCCCAAGAACCAAATCCTAACCTTTGAAACAAAGGGTCACTGACCAAGTGGCTGAACTTTCCAACAATATCAAAAAAACGTCCTCCCGCTCAAGGTCTAAGCTCTCTAAATTAGTCCACACAAAGACACGTTCACCTTGAGGATACCCGGTATCGTTCTTCAAGAATTCCATTGTGTTCGTGAATGTGTGTCAGGCGGTTAATCAACTCAAGAAAGCGCCGGCCTGCGAAGTCAATGATGTCGACGGCCAAGCCTCTAAAGACTATGCAACTCTGCTTTGTCTGTCCGGTGTATTCAATACATTCTCAAACCAAGCCGTCAATGGTTTTCCGTCTTTTTGTCGCACAACTTCTCTCTGTCGCAACTTCTCTCTGTCTAGATATATTTTACATACAGGTTTTTTTTTTCAGCATTTGTTATAAAATGCTAAGACACATTATGACTATTATTTTAATGATAGCATCATATTAGATAAATTGGTGTCCACCACAACTGTGGTTCCCGACCTGTGGGTCAGGAGCCTCACACAAACGGTCACTGGGTTAAACTAAGGGCTCATGAGATATGAGGACTGCAGGAAAAAAAACACATTTCTGACACACTTTTTTATTGCCGCAAAGTTTCGCTTAATTTATTGTAAATTATGACAATTCATCTTCCTGAGCCGCTAAGAATGATTCCAATAAAACATAGGACTCGTTTTTAATTTACTGGGGTCACAAGCTAAAAAGGCTGGAGCCACCGCACTACAGCAAGAGCCTCTAAAAAAAAAAAAGACGCCGCACCTGGCCTTTTGATCGTTCTGAAGAAACCAGTAACAAGAATATGTAATGAATTTTGTGTTTGGAATATTCCACTCTATTATAGAACATGCTGTGAAATAAATTGCATAGTACGAGCCATCGGTCTGCTGTTGGAAACCTTGTTATGAAACGCTGATGTAGACATCACACAACCGAGGGAAGAGGTGTGCGACTGTATTTTCCCTTTTTGAGTAGGATTTCATCCTTGACTAGTGAAGGAGTAAATGTGGCTGCAGAGGTGGTGGAACATGGCCAATATCTCTGGGCACACGAGGGGAAATATTTTTATCGCTGGCAGGAGGTTGGATTCTGAAGTCATGTTTGGATCCCCGGGTGCATTTTCTATTGAACAAAAAAAAAAAAACTACTTGAAAGAGAGGAAAGTGAAAACCCGGGTCACAGGTGGGTGAGCTGACTCAGGTGTACTCACATGTTGAGTGGCAGCTGCACCTTGGCGTGGGCCAGCAGCTCAGAGGTTATTGACGCCACTTTCGGAGGCACCAGTACCCCTGCCGTGGAGGGAGAGGGACCCGGGGAAGATGCATCCTAAAGACACAAGGAAAAATACACACACTTACAAAATGCCTCCGTTTAAAATAAAACATTACTTCTAATATATGCCTTGCAGCTTTCGTTTTGTTATTCTTTTTTTCCAGCATGCATCCTGGGTATTATTCAGAGAGAGCAAAAACATATTGAACCGAGGTGTAAATGCAACTGGAGGCAGTAAATATAGAAGCAATGTGTCTCTATTTCAAAAGCTATCAAACAGAGAAAGTATTTTATTTGCATGGAAATGTCAGAGGGAGTGATTGGGGAATAAGTTCTCAACATCTGGTGGGACAGAGGGACCGATGGATATTCTGGCTTGAAAAATGCATGTTCATGTGTACTTCATCAGCTGGGATGATTTATCAGCCAATATTGGACTATCATGGACACATCGGTCTTGGTGTAGCAGTGCAAGTCAGCAAGTATCTAAAAATGTTGTTTATACTAATTGAAAGTGGGTGAAACTTTGGAATATTAGTGGTTTTTGACTGACGCTGCTTGCCTGCATATTTTGTGGCATAATAGAATGATTCATATTTATTCATTCATTATTAACAAGACCAAAACTTACAATATCTGATTGGATCTCTAAATAAATTCTGAATTGTTCTGTCTGAACTTAAGTTTGCTGCTATACAAACACTAAACAGTATAGGTTTTTTTTTTAGTTTTTTTAGTAAATTGCTTGCTTGCTTGTAGCTTTTAGCGAATGCTGCTCAAGCAGGAGTAAATGAGCATTTGTTGCAGAATATTTTCACCAGTGAATGAATACAAATGTGAGTGTTCATTTCGTTTTTTTTTGTTGTTTTTTTTTTGTTTTGGCAGGAATAATAATAATCATAATAACAACACATGTCACCCAGTGCAGCTCTGCGGTTTGCTGATACATTTTTATGGAGGGAGGCATTCTGCATAATAATTCTGCATTAATACACACAATAACAGCCATTTTATGGTGGATATTTCTGTTTTTACTACAGAAAAGGGTTGAATTTTATCATGTTATAATTAAAGTGTGCATGCATGCATGCGTGTGTGTGTGTGTGTGCACCTGGATGCGTGCAGCGGCCCTGGGGTCAGAGGAGCTGATGAGGACTGGGTGGGAGATCTCCATGCTGTGTCTGTTGTTGAGCTGGGCCGCTCTCTGGCTGACGGACAGCGCTGTGAACGAATGGCGCTTTTTAGCGTTCTTCTTCCCCTCGCCCCTCCGGTGGCCGGAGCCGTTTACGTTGGACGGGGAGGAGCTGGGGGAGGGGCCGGGAGAGCAGGGGCCCAACGGGGTCGGCTCGGCGCTCGGACCCGGCACGTTAGTCGTCGTGGGCTTGTCGATCTCCATCAACTGCTTCGCTGTTTCATTTAACTGCGAGGAGAGGAGGGGAGAGGAGAGGAGGGGAGAGGAGAGGAGGGGAGGGGAGAGTATAGGTGTTATATTTCATTCCTCAGTGATTCATTGATAACAACCTCTCCAACACCTTTTCTCACTTGTTCTTTTTGGCACTTTATCAAACCAGCATCATGAAAAATCCTCCTTCACATCAGCTGGTGCGACGTCCTCTGAGTAACACGTTCCGTCTCTAACTTTTGTCCAACATTCCACTCATACCCGAATAACCCACTTAAAGGTGAGAATCTTTCCGCTCGAATTATTCCTCCTTCCCTCTCTCCTCATTAGTTCTGCCTTGGGGAAAATCTATTGCATTAAATCTTATTCATTAAAGATGTTCATTTTGAGGAAGTCAGCAATTCACAGATGGGCAGAGGTTCTATTTGTGTACCCTTAGATATACTATTTGGATTTCTTAAATCCTGTATTGACAGTTTTATGCAAGGGAAAATTCCAATATCATAAGCCTTCGACCCTTGTGATCGAGTTTTCCATACAAAGGGTTTTCCAGTTGCTTTTTTTTTTCTCTAAAGGCAGGAAAATCCCAACAATGAGCTATTATGTCATTGTACCAACATGTTTCGTGCCCCGTGGCTGTGAGCACATCTTGATTGTAAATGGGAAACTTGTCTAGGAAACAATTACTGTGTGTGTTCCACAATTCCAGAGCTTTGTGGTAGTTTAGGCAGGCACTTCAGCTGTTTTATAGTCACATGTTCCATGTACTGTTCAATCATTCATTGAGGCAGCCATTACAAACACACTGGTGCTTATTTATTCTAATCCGATGCTCCCGCTGCTCCTCATTGCTTCTGAATGACTCCTATTGAAGTACTTCACCTCTCTAGCCCCCTACATCATATCTATCAGGTGAGATTTATGTTATTGTGTATGTTGAACGGAGCCAGTGTCAAGCTTGTGCAGCATTTACATGTATTTGCATTGGAACAGATGTTGACAGGGACAGACAATATATTGACATAAGTGTGATTTTATGCTACTTTAATATAGTCATGACATCAATATCTTTCTTAAACATGGTCAAAGTTCCAGAGCACAACCACAAACGTCATGTTTAATCATCAACATATTTAGGATACAAATCAGGTTTAAATATATACAGATGTACTTGAGAGGGTTACAAATATAAAAAAGAGTGAAATCTAACTGCTATTGTCTATTTACATTGCCACCTCTAAGGACAGGAGCTAAAACAGCCTGTTTCAGACAGAGGCTGAACTGAAGGCCTGTGCAAACGATCAATATAGGATAAATAAAGAATTATTTAAACTGTAAATAATGCAAACATATTCCAGTAGAGCCCCAGAATGCAAATATAGACCTGGCAGTGTGCAAATACGTCCCCTTGAAGGCCAGATTTTATGGCAAATGTTGCAAGTAGATAAAAATGGTTTCAAATTGGCTACACATCAAAAAGGTAAAATCCTGCAACGTGCTAAAGGAAAGCAATGAGCTTGACTGAGGTATTTCTCTTTTGTTACAGAAACACTGTGTTCAGTGCCTGCCTCTAGGTTAAATTCTATAGCATAATCTCTGCACGATGTTCAACACTTGTCTCTACAGTGTAAACATCTGAAGCAAATATTGTAACTATGCAACATGTGTTGAATCAATATGCAAATTTCCTGTGTGGAAATTCTTGGTGTAATATTGGTAAGACTTTAAAAGGTCATGAAGTTTTCCTCTAAAAAATACAAAACAGAGGTCAGGGACACATAATTCATTAATAGACAGAACTAGTTTCAGCCCTTCAACAAATTTACATCGCAATCATGTCTGCTTAGTGTAACCTCAAACTCCAGAACAATCCCCGGAGAGAAAGTCGAGTTATTTCTGTGTGTGTGTGTGTGTGTGTGTATGTGTGTATGTGTGTGTGTGTATATGTGTGAGCGAGAGCGAGCGTACATGACCAACCCGTCTGTGCTCAGTGTTGGTGATGTTGCATTTCCATATTAATAGATATGCTAATCAAAGCCAAATCATATGCTAATGAACATGATGGATTGATGCTGCAGATATAACACTTTGCTCTCATGAGGTGGACTACATGCACAAACACACAAACACACACACACGCACAGAGATGCCCGCACGCACGCACAGATGCACACACACATGCACATTATGTCACTTTTGTAGACTTCATATAGACTTACATTCATTTCTTGGAGATGTACTCTTTTTTTAAATACCAACTCAAAAATCTGCATTCTACATCATCCCCAATTAACTGGTTTAAATCTGATTTGTCCCCGAAAGTTACCTATGACATACCACACACCTCATATATACACACGCACACACACACACACACACACACACACACACACAGTCAGCGTCTGCTGTGTCAGTTTCTCTTTAACTGCTGCTGTTTCAGTGCCCGGTCATGCTGCAGTAAAGGAGATAGGGGGCTATAAATGTGTGTGAGAGAAGGAGCGAGAGAGGGGGACGATGTTGATAGAGACAATTCTTCATTCAGTTCGGCTGAATGAAATCTCAAAGGTCATCTATTATGTGTTGAACTAACTGTACACTCCCGCCTTCTGGAAGGGAGAGTGCTCTCTCTCTAGGTAATACTGAGTCTCCAGGTGATGAACCGAGATCTGCATTGCGAAAAAAAGGAAGCCAGCGAACACACATGCACACACAACCGGTGGCAGGTGTTCCCTTTAACAAATGGAGGAGGAAACAAACAAGCAGAGTAAGAAATAAAGAAATACGCTTTGCATCCGTGTTTCACACCATCTGTCATGTGCAGCCGTACTGTGTGCGCTGTTTGGTGACGCGGTGGGTGACGGGATACAGTTTGATGCGCTTCACGGCAGCGCTGGTACGGGATGTGAGAAGTGCCAGAGATTGCTCGACTGACGGACACATGTCAAGAAGAATCCATTTTCATATTTGATTTCATGATGACAACATTCGAGCGTTCAAGGTGCTGGAGTAGAAAATGGAGAAAGTAAGGAGTGATTTCTTGTTTGAAAGGGGTTCAATACACACTTTTTTTCGGAGCTTGTGTGTAAATATTTAGCTTTCTGGTTTTTTGGCTAACGCACAAACTGTGAAAGAAGACCACCCACTCGTTCTGTTGTGATGTGGTTGCTCCCACGGTGGTGCTGCAACCTGGCTGAACACGCCGCAGAACGACACAAAGGACTTGCTGCGGTTTAACGGCGTTGTTGAGGCAGCACCGGTGGCGGCGTGGGAACCGAATCCTAATCTCACCTATCGCATTGAAATAGCTAGAGCTGGCCCTGATCTTTCCCTCAGCTCCAACTCACATCCACCTGAACACACACACACACACACACACACACACGCGAACCATCGACAGTAACAGTGTTTTCTACGCTTCTACAACACAAACCAACGCACTCATTGTCAAACCCACCTCATGTTGAGCCTGGAACAACGAGGGTTGGCAGCTGGAGCAAAGCGTTCCTGTCACTTCAAAGCCTTCGGAGCATTTTTTATTATTTGGTTGTTGTTTTTTTTTTTGCAAAAGCTGGATTAATCATTAGCAAATACAGAAATTTACTGTTGGCAAAGAATGTGAACATGTTGGTCTTTCTGTCACACAACCTGGAAAAGCAGGGTGAGCACTAATATGCTCCTATCAGTCAGAGCTCCAGGAATGCTGGTTTGTGTTAAGGCTTAAACCGCGGAAGATATTTTACTTTGACTCTAATTAATGTTTGATCAACGCACACTGAAAGCAAAGGCACAATTTTCAGTTTGATGTGTAGTGTGCTTGTATAAAGCCTCAAATGAATTAGGTCTACACTTTCTTTTCCTTCATGTTAATCCTAAGGCAACAGAAGCAATGTGGTTAATTATTTAACATGCAAAGGTCTACACCGACAAAGGCCTGATTTCTCCTTTCTTTCCATGGGCAACCCATTTCACTTTCAAAGTGTTTTTGTGGCCAATTTACTTCAGTAAAAAGTTAAAACCTTGAAGTCTTATTTTGCCTTTTGTCTCCCTATAGAATAATAACTAAAAATGAGAGATCCTGATAAAGGCTTTGCACAAAGTCTGAAGAAAGTGACCTACAAATTTAGTAATTCTATTATCTATAGTCTTAAAATACACAGAATAACAGTTTCAAAGCCCAACAAAAATATATCTTCCAGCTAAATATATTTAAAACGGCATATAGAATTCCACTCCAGGTGCTTACTTTCCATTAGAGATGTAACAGTATGCAAAATTGATCATCACAATTGTAACAAATTATAATATACGATACTGTTAATATGCTGGAAAATAACTCTTTAATGAACCAAGTCTTAATCAGTACTACTATTAATACCATTTTTAAAAATCTAGTTTCTTAACAAATGCAATTTTTTCTAAGATTAATGAATTTAATAGTATATTCTCTATAGTGTAATTAATAGCCAGCAGTGCTTTTGGCACCTAATTAACCAGTGGTAGGAAGATAACGTCCTTTGGGCCAAATCTGCCCCTCTATAAAAGATTGTGTCGCTCTGAAACAAGCTGAAGTTTTCCTTTTTCCTGCATAACTTTGACATGACTCTACATATACAGCATCTATAGTAGATAACAAGGTAAACACAAGGACAATGTAAATCCCCCATAAATATGACCTTGTATCTTCAAACTGTGAGCTGTATAACTTTCCTAATTTGGCACAGATTTAACGGCTTTAACTCCAAATAGAGCAGTCCACTGTTTACTGTGTGGATGAGACCCTTTGCCTCATAGTGTAACACAGACAACGTGTTCATGCTAATGAGTCACTTTTTGCCTAATGAGTACTGACATAAGCTGCCGTAACCGTTAGCCGCTTTTACTAATGGGAATTATGATTTCAGATAGAACGCTACAAGAGTTTTATAAGCACATTTTTTATTTTTTGATTGATTAAAAGAATCTGAGTAAAATGTCTGGTTAGTGGTTTTGAACAGCGTTCTCATGAGTATCAGCCCAACCCAACACCTCTAAATGTGTCATTTAGCACCTTATATAGATCTCTCATACATATGAATTAGTGTGCATTATTTCTCTTATGAATCTATATAAACAGGGAAAGACAACAGCCTGCTCCGCTAAGTGTAGCGACATGCACACTTTTTTTTTTACCTGCTATTTATGTTCTGAATGCCCCACCACGTCGACAACGAGAGCGCCCACTACTAATAAAGTTACTGCCAATCACTTCAAACACTCCCCATGTCACTTTGACTTTTTGCAGTGGCGTTCCGTCATCATCATCTGCAAACCCCTCATCACCAATCTGCAGACATTATCCACAAGCAGGCTTCATTCACATATGAGCTGTGAGACCACGGCACACACACACACGCGCACACAAAAAAATCAGCAGAAGTCCAGCTGGGCCCTCCTCATTAGATTCTTACTGCACGCCCGCACACACTCACTAACTCACAGACACACACACGCAGTCCCCTATACCCCCGCTGTGTCAGAGTGATGGAGAAGTCTAAATTATTGATGCATCTCTATCTAATAGGAACCCCGGTGTGTCTGTGTGTGTTTGTGCTGACTTGACTCGTCCCCTGGCTTAATCACAATCACCTCTGAGTGGTGTTTGGTCAACCAGATCAAGTTCAAGCCTGTGTAGGCCACAAACCTAAAGAGACAGGAAGAAAGAGAAAGAGAGAGAGAGTTTGGGAAAGGCAGTAAAAAACAGAAACGCAAACAGGTAAGTATATCTGCATTGGTGTGGATATAAACGCCTGCAGTGTGAGTGATTGTGGTAACGTTTAGAAGTTGCAGGTAGGATGTGTCATCCCATTACTCCATGCTACACAGATCTGCCTGTTTATAACCTGAGCCTTAATTAATTTCTCTGTGGATACACAATCCACCTGGTACCTGACTTTATGGCAGTCTTGTTGTCCTGGCACACACACACACACACACACACACACACACAAACACACAGCAGCACCTCCCAGTATGATAGAACCTCCTGTCAACTTTCATCATTTGTTTCCCGACAGGGCCGTGAGAGAAGCCTCGACAGCGCGTTCACAAACGTGTAGCGGTGAAGGAGGGAAAAGAGAAGCCTTAACAACAGCAAGAAAGAAGAAATCAAACCTCCACCAATGGCTTCTTGTTCTCTTTTTTTCTTTTTTCTACCACAGCGTAAAAACCTTAAATGCTACCCAGAGCAAATGGTGCACAGCATTTATTCGGTAGCACAAGGATTAAAGTGAAAGTGTATTGCACAGGCATGGAACCATGAAAGAAGTAAAATGTTCTGGGTTTTTATCCTTTTACTGAGGCCATTCCTTAAAGAAAGCAAAGTTACAAAATGCAATTTGCACTTCTGATGCATTTATAATGTATGGCTGTGTATTCTTACAGATACATGGTCATAAATAGACACCATAATATCTTTGCCCTATTAAATAATGGCCTAAGTTATTTTTTGATGAAAGTTAGTTTTTGGCCTAAATCATCTGTTGATAATGCTGCCAGATCTGGTAAATTTACCCTTCAAAATCAATAAGTTTGAAGGATCATACTCTTTATGACCTATAAGACTGATTGATTGATATTGAATTGGATTGAATTGACCATGAATTCACGTATGCCTTTTTAGTTTTTGCTAAAGCCAGCATAAGTTTGATGCTTTCATAATGGCAGAATCAAGATTCTAGGGTCCAAAAGAAGCTCTAAACATGATTCTTGAATCAATTTCTACTGGTGAGTGATAAAGGCTATAGGCCATAATGTTTATTAGTAATGCCCTAATAATAATTTAATATAAAGTGCAGTGCCTATAAACAAATTGAATACATATTTAGCCAAATATAAAGAAATAAAGTAAGTTCCAGCTTCTTCGGTTCATTAAACATGTGTCATCACTTCAATTGCCTCATCTCAGGTTTCAAAAAGTTTACAAAAGACTTAAGATGTCAAAAAGTTGTTCAATAAGAAACAGAAGACCTGCCTATTTTGTTTTAAGGTTTTCCCCTTTGGAATTAAAGGAAAGTTAAAGCCAGGTTTAAAATTGCCCTTAATTACACTAGAATTTTAAAAAATTGTCCTGAATCACTTAATTCTTTAATGTTATATAAGTCACAACCAACCTTCTATGTGTATCCACAGTCATCCACCTTCGAGGCCTTTTTGATTGAAATGAATCATAAATATAATATTCTCTGCATTTGATAATGTGTTTTTCCCCAATAAAATAGAAAAAGTGTAGAGGTAAGAATGAATCCCATGTTTAATGCAGACTAACAAGTGCACAAGCTGAGGAAAAGCCCATTGTCTTGGTTTTATACCAAAGGTACAGTGTCTGAGACCTGCTTTCAGCCTTGGGGGGGTTATAATCAGGTTGGTTGGTGCAGAGTGGCCTATTTACACTTACTGCAAACAAAGTCACTGTGCCATCTGAAAAGGAGTGTTAAGTGCAGTGGATGTTGATGAGGAAGGCTGCAAATGGAACAAAGACGGAGTGAACCTGAGGACCCTGTTGTAGCTCCTACTGTTGTGAATATAAAAGATAACCAGACTGTTCTGTAGCTTGCAATTGTAGTTATATAAAGTGATTATATCCTTCCCACATCAGATATTACATCTGGGTGTCCAAGTTGCTCTTTCTGTCCTTTTTGAACACATTTGCAACTGATGCTGCAAAATGCATCAAGATAATGCATCACTACTCCGCTTGTCTTCCAAATTTTGAACACATCAGTGTCTCTTCCTGTGACTGATGAGGAAACCACAGCGGCGATACCTCAGCTTACTGCTTTTCATTAGACGCCATTAAAGCGGCGAGGAGGTTTTATCCACCCATGAAAACAGAATATTTATGAATACATGATAAACAAGAGAAGAAAGCAGACTCTCATACAACTGCTCGGCTCAAAACTATGATATGTGGGTTTTTTGTCTTTAATGAGAGTGTGTGTGTGTGTGTGTGTGTATGTGGGTTTACCTCCACATAGAGAATGGGAAAGATACCAATCTTGTCTCCCAGCATGCCTTCTGCCCAGTTCTCATCCACTCGCCTGATTACTGTCAGCACTTCATCCTGGAGAGAGAGAGAGGCGGAGAGTGAGACTATGCGCACACACACACACACACACACACATACACACTCCCTGTTGGTACCTTCCAATCGATGTAGGAAAATGTCTTATTTGGTGCAATCTTAGAAGCAAATGAGGGAACAAACAAATTGAAGTTTGTTTTATGGGCAGTTTGGCAAGTGTTCGAATCATATTCTGATGGATACGAGACTTCTGGGAAAACTAAAATGACTATCCCTGACTGATTGTGTATTTTAAGGGGATGCACGGCATCATTTTGCTCTAATGGAACTTTGGCAAAGGGTGTACTATTTGAGTTAATCTGTTGCATAGGCATTTCTGAACTAATCTAACACATATTTACTTTGTTATTTTACACCAGGTGCCAGTCATGTGTGACATGTGTGGGTCAGTGACAAATCATGTTTGGCAAGATGAGAAAAACAAAGAACAAACATTCGCCAGGCTTTTTTAAATGTATATTTTGTGGTCATGTTTTTTTATTATCATTTAAAAGTCCACTTGTATCATTTATTTTTAATAAAATAATCATTTTGTGCTATTTTTTTTTTTTACACAAAATGTCACATAGAATATAAAAATAGCTGAAAGCATGTGTTTTTGATTTTAAAAACCTGTTTAAGGGAGGTAAACTCATCTGGTAGCAAGTTTTAGGCCTGTTTTACACCACATGCCAGTTTTGGCATTGTTCCAGTTATATATTGAAATATTTCCTCTCTGCCTGCCTTCACCAACACTACAAATTCTATATTGACTAATGTCTGTTAATGTTGTTGCTGTTGTTAATGAGTTTGTCTATCTCTGTTAATTTCCCTTTTTAAGTTATTATTTTTTAAAGCATTCTCACAGTTTGAGCTACATTCTATACACACTCTGCGTATGATATTCTGAACAATATTACATTGTATGCATATACCGCAGTGACATTATATCTCTTCACCAGGCACACACACACACTGAGACTTCATCATGAAAGTGTTTCCCCCCTCTTGTTCTTCTCCTCGCATGAATATAAAGGTCTTAGTTAGACCATTAGGGGCAGCAGTGATAATGCTGGTAAATGGCTGTGTATTAGTCATACTGAGTAATTACCTTTCACACTGAGAAAACAATATCACACACACTGCTTCCACGCGACGACGCGCATACAGCACGCCACAGGGACGTTTAATGGTAGGCTTATCATCGGGGCGCCCTCGCAACGCTCACGCGTTGTGTCAGAATATATACTTTGCATACGTTTGAATCCATAGAGGACGGCTGAGCCGGATAATGATGCGATAGCATCGGTGGGTCACCTGTGCAGCCACAGCTGTGTGTACCGAGCCAGAAGTGTGTGTGACTGCAGGCAACTAATGTTCAGATAATTAGCGGAGTCAGTTAAACTAGTTCTGTATTATGACCGGCTGATGCTGCCGTGAGCGTGACATTTTGACTGCAGCCGTGGGATGGCTATAACTTTTTTCCTTTTTCTCTCGCGGTAATTATGACTGTAGCCATGTCGGTGGGTTTTATTGTTATACTGACAGCTGTGACACATTAATAATGGGTGTAACTTACTACATGCAGGGGTGGTGTAGTGTGTGCAGTGGAGTGAAAGTGCAGCGCTGGCGCCTACTCATGAGTGATAACACACCTGTCATATTTGATAGAAGCGCTGTATTCAAATCCTGAGTGTGGGACTGTTAATCAGAGCAGTAAAGATACAGCCCAGCTGCTGCAGCCGGATCCATAGCACCACAGCAACCACGACTGCAGCCATAGAACCAGCAATGACTATATCCGCAGGCCACACACGCAACCGGAGCACAACCCACATCTATGAGGCTACAGCAGTGGGCACGGTCAAATCAAGAAACAGAAAGGTACTGTGAGGTAGCGCAAAAAGTACTAGAGAAAATGATGTCAAAGGGCTTTACTCTTGTGTCAAAAGACAGTGAGGGACATCAGTGGACAGCTCAACTCACCTGTGTAGAGCCAGGATAGCGAAAAGTTGGTTGAGATGATTGACCTTGAAATGTTAGGATGGATAAGCCTCTAGAGGCAAAGGAGTGCAGTGCTCACAGTATAGGATTCTAGGATCCTAGAATAGGATTTGACATACTACAGCAGCCTCGAACCTGGATGCTCAAAGCACCACAAAGTTATTCTCATGTAGTCACGACTAACCAAATAATTACTAAAATATTGTATACATGCATGTAAATGAAAAAATCAAAGACCTCTAACAACATGTTTAAATCTTTTATTCCTTTTCAATTACACACAGCTGAGAAATATGGACCAAATTTGCAAATTTCCTAAAGTTTATGCTTAAGTGGAAATCCATAGATAAAGTTGTAATTATTATTTTGTTGAATCAAGAAGAAAAGAGTGACAGTCCTTCTTCTACCGCAGTTGTCCCGGTGACTTCTGGGATAGTGTAATGTGGTTCGCTTTCACTCTGCAAAATAGGACTGGATGTAGTAAGCCGCCCGGGTACTATTTGTGTACTTGTTGATGCCGACTAAGGTATACAGATATTCTAGATAGTGGAGTCCTCATTTTTACTTACAATGTAGGAGAGTAGGCAGCAACAGAATGAGGAAGTAACAAAAACTGCATTCCTTTAATGTCTACCTGCCCTTACGAAAATTAACCATGGTTTTACCATGGGAAATACCGTGGTTTTACCATGGTTTTTTGGGTCATGGTTTACCATGGTTTTTTTGTGGTAACCATGGTTATACTATGGTTTTTATGTAGTAACCATGGTTCTACCATGGTTTTTGGAAGTACCATGAACCAACCATAGTAATACTATGGTATCCAAAAACCATGGTAGAACCATGGTTACTACATAAAAACCATAGTATAACCATGGTTACCACAAAAAAACCATGGTTAACCATGGTTACCCAAAAAACCATGGTAAAACCACGGTATTTCCCATGGTAAAGCCATGGTTAATTTTCGTAAGGGTGTTGTTTGCACTAAAAGCAAATTAATCCCTAAATTAATCCCAACTTTACAGCAAAAATAAATACTTTATGTTTACAACCGTTTTGGTCCCTATAGATCATTTTTCTTTAAAAAAAGTTTATTTTTATAATAGAAAAAATCACTCAACCTGTGTGTAAAATTGTAATAAGTCATTTACTTGCATTCAGCAGAATGAGCTTGGCAGAAATGGAATAACAGCCTGTTTCTGTGTCTATTTCTGTAGGTAACGACGAGGTGGGTAACCTACGTCAGGTCACCTGGTAAAAAGCTTGCAGAAAGATTAAAACATAAGAATTTAGACCAAAATGTTAGTTTTTGGATCAGAATAATTACAGATCACTACCGTGAACCTGAAAAAAATGATAAAAAAGCTTTAAGCAAGCAAAAATGATCACAACCGACCTTTAAGGCTTAAAGTCCTGCAAAATGAGTGGCTGCTTTGATTGACAGATCCACACACTCCTGGGCCAAAAAAAAACAGCACGTCTTAACTCAAGGCTTCTTCACTGTAGCTAGTCATCCAGTGGAGCAGACTGACAAGTGGAAGGGTGTGTGTGTTTGTGTGTGTGTGTGTTTGTGTGTGTGTGTGTGTGTTTGTATGTGTGTGTGTGTGTGTGTGTGTGTGTGTGTGTTTTTTTATCACCACGCGGGCAGCTGCAGAGGTGTGGTGGCAGATGTTAGGGCTCAGGCAAACACGCAGTCCAAGCGGGAGATGACAAGTGGCAACGGCCTCTTTCCTAATGAGTCAAGGACGGATCCGCTTCATGTTGTACAGGAAAAAGATACAGAAATGTTTTTTTCTGCTGCGGTTTTGTTGAGAATGAGGGATTATCCTTAAAGATTTACAACCAAGCTCTTTTTTTTTTGCAACACAGATTATATTGCTCTAGGTGTGGATTCTTGTTCTTGTTAAATGTAAAAGCCAATAAATGTAATTTTTAAATATGTGTCCGAAAAAGTCAAAACTGCAGCTCCTTTGGGAAGCAGCTGCACAACTTTACTCAGAACTTTACTCAGTTTGACATTGCTCTGGTTTACATCATAATAACCAGTCTGCAAGTCGTCAGTAGTGATAAATTCTGAGTGTATTAGGAAGGAAGAGCCTGATTTAACACCACAGAGACCATAATGTCTGCTTCCACTGTGGTATTTATGCTGTTGTAAATTCATTCATATCTGTATCATACTGTGACTGATACAGAAAGTGTCCACAAAGAAGTTTGTGTGTGTGTGTGTGTGTGTGTGTGCTACCTTGCTGAAGGCCAGACAGTCTTTATCCTGGTCTTTGTTTTTGACCTCAAAGTCATACAGTGCTTTGCCCTGAGGCGGAGTTTGGCTCAGGGGACGCAGCAACTGGATGTAGCTCGCAGGCAAAAATCCGTGACACCCGTTGAGCTCGCCGTGGTACCAGTTGTCATCCACCTTGCGTCGCAGGATGATGATGTCGCCCTTGGCGAATTGGAGATCGCCGGGCTCCTTGCCCTCGTAGGAGTAGAGGGCTTTACCGCAAGGCAGCGCTGGAATATTCTGCAAAACACACACGCACAAAACCCGTTTTTTTTTTTTTAGCGCACAACTTTGAAACGGACGTGGACACACAATGCTGCTATCTGACAGCATCAAAGCGCTTCAGCCCGCAGGCGAAAAGAACAGACAGAAGTTTTCAGGTTCCTGTTTTCAAGAGCGTTGATGTGTAAATGAGTCTCAAGTCTCGCTTTGAAGATGCACAGAAAATACACAGGAAAGGCGCTATCGGATGTCTACTGAGTCATAATCGCTGAGCCAGTATCAACTAATTATGATCAGGGGATGTATAATCACACACATTTTCTGTACAACAAGACACGTGACAGACACCACAAACAATAACCACTCTAAATAAACAAAAAACACATTACCTGAACCATGTCATGTTAAATACTCACACTTAAAAATCTCATTTAAACGTGTGAAGATAGGCTACAAACACTGTAACTAAGTGACTACACTTTCACTAATTGTCCAAGCATCCAGCCATACGTAGGTTCCACCTCATCCTGAACATTGTCTATACATTTGAACGTTACGTTGGTCAGAAGTAACTCCTACATTTCATATTCATAGTGCTAACTCACTCCTGCAATAACAGTGCTGCTCATTTATTTTTTATACTGCATCTCCTGCATGGATCATTAAATGGCGAGGATGTTTCATGAATATTTACCTGGAACATTTAGCTTTAGCCTTGAGTCTTTTTGCATCATTACATGGCACTGAATTAGTAATATCCGATGCATATTTAAGATCCGTTTATAGGATAAGGTGAAAACGTTAAAAAAGCCAACGAGCAACATAGTTTTATCTGAAGCCACATAATAATGTGTGTTAACAATGTGACATTGGTATATGTGTAAATGGGATGATGCACCGCAGTAACAGCATAAGAAGCCACGTCTGTGTTTGTGTCTTAAATTTCAGCTTGTTGCTTTCAGTGCGCGGATGTTACTACCTGCCAGTTATCTTCCCCTAAATCAGAAACCGCACTTTCATTGAGGATAAACTGCTCATCTGCACTGCCGCTCCCCTCAGTGATTCATATAAAAGGCACAGGTGACAGGTATATTCTTTTAAATTAAAATCGTACACAGAGCAGCATCAAGTGCGTTTAAAAAAAAAAAAATCTACAGATGATAAAAAGCACTGCTGTCTAGCATTAAGTGTCAGTGTGTTGAAATGATGGCATATAACTACACCTCTCAAACCTTAGGGATGACAAATGTGTGCAATTTCAATGAAATGCTGTTTCATTATAGTCTTTCTTTTAAAGAGCCGGGAAGAGCCAAGTCTGGAACAAATCAAGTTCAAGTCTGGTATTTGACAATTTAACTACATTCTATGTATTTCTCTCTCTCTCTTAAGGACAGTAAGAACAATCATACAGTTCCTTCTGAATCCAGCCTGCTTCATTATTTAACTCTCTCACATCTATTTGCAGTATTTGCTGCATCTATTGTGTTTTTATGTAATTGTGTTTTTTATTGTGCCTAAGCTTTGATGTGAAGGGATGTGTCCTCTAATGTGTTTCATGAAACTTGTTTTTAATATCATGCAAACCAAAGACACTGTTTTTTTTTCCTCTGACATTTTATATTTTGAAAATACTAACTTTCCTCTAGTTCAGGGGTGTCCAAACTTTTTACAAAGGGGGCCAGATTTGGTGTCTCAAAAATGTAGGGGGCCAACCTTGGCGGACGTTCTTTACATATAACAGCAATTAATTTAAATACATTTCAGCGAGCCGTTCTGTTTCACATTTGCTTTTTTATTTTAATTTCTTAAGCATATGTTTTGCTTCATTTGAAACATGCATATCAAAATTCAATTGACATTGAAAATTGAAATTAAATATTCACTTAACTTTACTTTTTTTCCACATTTTAATTAACTTTTTTGTAACAGTTGAAGAGAAGTTATTGTACTCTTGGGTGCAAATTACATTTGAAACATAAAAAAAAATGTCACCATGGCAGTTAAATATTTGCAGAATTTTTAAACACAATAAAAGAGAAATTGTCATATCAACAAGTGCAGGGTTAATCTAAAATATGACAGTAACTATAAATCTAAAAGAAACTATGAATCAGCGCTGCTACCTCGTAACTATCCTTTGTAGCGTTCTCGTTTGACTCTCGAGTTTTTGTAAAATATTGCTGCTGTGAGATTAAGCTAGCTTCAAGATGTTTCAGTTTCTCGCTGCGTTCATTCCCTGTGATCTTGTCATATGCGTCAGCATGTTTTGTTTGGTAATGTCGCTTCACACTTAACCCCTTAAAAATAGCCACTGTCTCCTTACAAATGAGGCAGACACAGTTGTTACGTATTTCAGTGAAGAAATAGTCCAATTTCCACCCATCCTTTTTTATCCTTTTAATTGCTGCCATTTTAGAAAATTGGGGGGCCTCACATACTAGTTTGCTGTTCCTATTTGGGCCTCTAGATGGCAGCACTTAGAACACGCAGGTAACTGCGCTGCTGCCCAATGTATTACGTAATTCTACACGCGGGCCAGGCGTTATTGATTTTATGACGGAGGCTGCGGGCCGGATGAAAATTGAGCACGGGCCGCATTTGGCCCCCGGGCCGGACTTTGGACATGTCTGCTCTAGTTTAAGAGCACTTGCCCTTCCTCATGTGTCACCTATGCTCTGCCCTGTTTACGGCTCGTCTCCAGCTGTTCCCCCATTAACCTCCAGGTGCTCAAATAGTCTGTTTCGCTTGTCTTGTGTCAGAGTGTCTTTGTGCATGGGTCAGTTCACCTGAGTCCACAGTCCACAGTCATAGAGATTGTTAGTCTGTGGAACCTCAAGGTGAGTGACTTTTGAGAGTAATATTTTACTAGATTAGATCCTCATTCATAGTTTCTGTTCATAGGTGTTTGCTTACCGCTTTATTTTGATTTTGTGATAAATGTTTCATAGCCTAACCTAGAAGATCCTAGTTTTGTTAATTCTTTATCAGGTCAGGAAATCCACCTCTTTGAGTATTTTGTGTTAGTCTTATTTTCCCTGCTGTGATGATTAGTCATTTTCCTCCTTTTGAAGTGATTTTTCTCCCTTTCCTTAGATTAAAAAACAAAAAAATTGCACCTTCCCTCCAAGAGCTAAAATAGTTTCTCAGTAATTTCAAAACCATATATTTGTCACTTTGTTAAGAGGTCTGGTTTTTACAGATAAATTCTGCTATCAATAAGTTCTCTGTGTCTGATTCATGCCTTGAGCCGCGGCCTGACAGATACATTCTTCCTTTTGCATGCACAAAGCAGATTATTTTTGTATTCTTTTCATCTTAGAAAGGTGAAAATGAAGCGGTAAATTCTACATTCAGTAAATTAATATAGGGGAAACCTAAACTGGGAATTCCACCCCTTCTTATCCCTTTTCTGGCAGATGTGTTCAAGCATCTCCAAACAGTGGAACATTCAATATGTTGCAAGCTGTTGTCCCTGGAGACAAATTTGTAGTAGAGCATGGATAGTTAGATATGTGCTCCAATTTTAATTTTATTCCCCCCAGCAGTATGTGAGATATGACTGGTTATTAAAATGTTTGCCAGGTAATTGCTGCTCCCACCTTGGGCCACACAAAGTAATTTTAAAAATGTCAGAGCAGTGTGATGCATGACTCAGTCAGGTCTGTGGTGTCTAACTTATCACATGTCACGGGCAGACTCGTACCGACCCACTTACACTACACAGACTAATTTCTTACATAATGCTGTACTTGTGTAGATGAGCAAAAATGAACCTAAATTCAGTCGTAATTAATCCATGTCCATTCATAACCTCTGCGATGCTCCCATTACTTCATCGCAACACCTCCCAGACTAAGGTGATGGTTGTGGTCTTTGGGAGGAGGAAGAAGCACAAACCAGTTGCACTCAGGGCACTGTGGTGGAGCTGGGCTCCAGTTTCAGCTGCAGCAGGAAGAGCCACACGCAGGTGCTTTGCAAAAAAAAAATGTGTCAAAACCAACTGTAAGTTTTAAGAAGGCTGCGATCCAGACATCTGCAGGTGTGTATTGTTCAACCTTCTGTTGTTGCGCTTTGCGTTCTTTGGCACGGTGAGCTAGGGGGGGAGAAGAAGCTCACGCCGCTGACAGGAATAGACTCAGTAAACTCATTAAACAATTACAATTGAGCAGGTGGCTGAGAGAAAGAGTGATCTGTAAGTGAACTACGTCGTGAGCGGCCCAATGCATCCACTCCCGCCTCGCCGGTGGTTCGGCAGAGGACTCTCTGCCACGGGCTGATCCCACGCAGCAGGATGTCTGTCTGCCAGCTGCTGTCACACTCTTACATGTTCTTATGAAGTTCATTTGGGTATTTCATTTAAACACCAAGTATTTTATTGAATTATTTTATTTTTTTGTTAGTAGAAATATTAGGAGGGTTGCGGCGTAGCTGCCTCACAGCAAGAAGGCTGCAGGTTCGAATCCTTCGGCTGGGAACTTTTCCCTGTGGAGTTTGCATGTTCTCCCCATGTCTGCATGGGTTCTATCCAGGTTCTCTGGCTTCCTCACACAGGCCAAAAAATGCTTAGGTTGATGGGAGACTCAAAATTGCCTGTAGGTGTGAGTGAATGGTGTGTGCCCCACGATTGGCTGCCTCCCACCTGTAAAGCTCTGGGATTGGCTCCAGCAGACCGCTGAGACCCTAATGAGGAATAGGCAGATAAAGAAAATGACTGACTGACAAATTGTCTGTCTGTCTGTCTGTCTGTCTGTCTGTCTGTCTGTCTGTCTGTCTGTCTGTCTGTCTGTCTGTCTGCCTGCCTGCCTGCCTGCCTGCCTGCCTGCCTGTCTGTCTGTCTGTCTGTCTGTCTGTCTGTCTGTCTGTCTGTCTGTCTGTCTGTCTGTCTGTCTGTCTGTCTCTCTGTCTATCTATCTATCTATCTATCTATCTATCTATCTATTGTCTAATATTGTTATTGTATGTTATTTTTAACTTGTTGTGCTGTTAAAAAGGACGCAGTGAGGCCGTATGTTTCCCACAGCTCTTCCTCTGTGGAGACCTGTGGAAGCGGAGCTCTCGTGGAGTGCGCATGAATGCCAGGCGGGGGGTCCTCCCCCGCTGCGACATATGCCAGTGTGATAGCTTCACACAGCCAGTGGGCCAAACGCTGTTTTGTCGGCGCCTTCTCCCCGAGAACGCACTGATGCACGGTTGCGTTCGCTGTGAAGGCTGCTGCGTAATAGAACAACGCGTCCTGGACAGAGGCGGCGTGAGGTTTCGTCCCCTCCGCTTTCTGCGAGGATGGAAAACTTCCAAAGAATTGTTCTCTCTCTCTCTCAAATTGAACCGTAGGCGACTGGAATTATATTTGTCTGGAAAGAAGTTGTTCTACTTCTTATTGAAGTGGCTTGTTCAGCGCTTAGATCTGACTGGTCATACATTAGTCTAACCAAAAGAAATAGATTGATCTAAAAAAGCTGGTTTTCTTCAGCTGAGCTCTTGTCACCTCTGGTAATTGTCTTATCTGAAGATGGAAGGAGTGAGAGCGCACATGACACGGCTGAGAGGGAGAGAAGTGGGGCTCTAAGGACAGTAGTTTGAGAGTCATAAGGGTATTTCGGCAGAGAGCATAAAAGCAGCAGTAATCCCACCACGGTACCGAGGAGCGTCTGACAGTTCTGTCGTCTGACTCAAAAGCTTAAGCAGCGGATGCGCAAAGACAGATCTTTTGTCCCAGATTATCACACGAGATAGAGGGCACGCTGTGTGATCCGTGCCCCTCTCCATAGACCTGGCGCTGACAAACGGGCCGTTTTGCTGTGTGCGAGGCAGTAGATGGAGCTCTCACTCCCTCCCTGCTCCAGAAGGAAAAGCCTCACCAGCACAAAAAAAAAACGCTGGCCTATAACTGCAACGTGTCAGCGTTGCCACGGGTCTCAGATAACAGCCGTATCATTGTGGGGAACCATGATGTGCATGCATGTTCTGGAGCCACTGGTTTAACTGCTCAACCTTCCCCCCTTATTATGTTTAATTTCTTTTGTTACCTCCGCCAAGGAGGTTATGATTTTACGGTTTATCTCTCTGATTTTAAGCACATTATCTCAGAAAATATGGGCCGGATTTTTGTCACATTTTTAGTAAATGTTTGGAATGGTGCCATGAACAGATGATTACACTTTGGTGATAATCTGGAAAAAGGCCTGATTTCTGGATGAGTTTTTGTTGTTTGGTAACAGCGCAGTAAATGCTCCTTCAAACAGGCACCGTTGAGATCTTCACCTGCATCGCTTGTTTTCTTTGCACACTGCACCAGAGACACTAGGAGAAGACTGACTGGGACTAAAAAGACTTTCCATGCTCGGGGTAGGTATGAACTGTCGCTTGTACACATACTTTTTGACATTGACTTACGTATGAGCATTTTTGAGCATTTTGATTTCTTGTCAGCATATCAACTTGGTTTTCAAGTAACGTATATACATGTTTTACAGTCATCACAGCACAGTGTTGTATGCCTTTATAGTTGTCACTTCCTTTCTAGTGTTAACTCAACCCTTTCTATGAACAGATTTTGACATGTGCAACTGCAGGTTCTTCTATGGTTGCTGAAGGCCTGCCTTTTAGTGTTTTTCTAGTTTAGTTCAATGCAAAACATTGTGTTTCAAAACTGAATGTGTGCAGTCTCTGTCTGTTACATTCCTTTTGTTTATATATAATTATTAGTAATATAGAGTGTGTGCTTAAAGTTGGGGAATCAGGAGAATTGAGGGGCAATCATTAAGCAGAGCTCTGGGCTACAGAGAGATGGTATCCTGTCCACTCATGAAGAACCGTAGTGCTCACTGTGCATTTTTCTCACAGAGGAGAACATATCCAGCTCTGATCTCCTGAACCTGTCTCCGATAGTTTTGAGAAGGACATTGGATCCGCGGCTTAGTTCTGTTTTTTCAAGGATATAGATCAGTCTGATGGATAGCCTACATACAGGGCTCATTGTTATTCATCATCACTGCACACCTGTATTCAAATTCACCACCAGCCACACCCAGACAAACACTGCAGAGCTCAGCACACACTTAATATACTCCACATAAATGTTTCTGAAGGACACTATTAAAAGGGAGCTTATCTTATAGGATCCAGGGAAATAAACGGCAGTGTGTCGCCAACAGAAGAGAGGAAATAAAAACAACTCATTTTCCTTCTAGAGAAGGCGTTTACTATTATATTAGCACACACACACACTCGCATATGCACAGTCTTTTTATACCCCCTCATGCATGCTGATTCTCTCCAGAGGCTGCACTGAAGAGAAAACCTGCCTGATTGTTCTGAGATCAGCGGTGACGCAATCTAAGGAAACGCATACACACCCAAACAACAGAAACCCAGCCCTAATGCTGACTTCCACTGCTAGTAAGCCATATCACGGCTGCTGTCACCACATTTGGGCTCCCCAACTCAATAATACTCTATTAAATACTAAATATTTTCATAGGTCTATTTTGTGGCGGGGACTTTTCCACATCTGTTCCTCCCTGTTTTACAAGAGAGCCTATTAAACATGATTCAAAGCGCAACCATTTAACTTCAAAGATGGGAAAGGGAGAAACTGTGATGTGGTTCAGATGTGTCTATATGTTCACATCACGGCCTTAACATTTGTGCAAAGCTTCAGCTTCCAGTTTGGTGTTAATAGAAGTTTCTCAGAGAAATGTCCAATAAATATAAGAATTCCTTGGCTCACTATTAAGCCCCCCCCCCCCATCGCTGCAGCTGCTCTCATCCATTTCTATTTTTTATTGAAAAAAAAAAACAAATGACTCAGATCTGATGGCTGCAGAGCCAGAGATTGGATATGAGTGTTCCTTTTTCCTAAAAAGAAAATTCTGATATGAGTCATTTAAAGCAGAAAAAAATATATATTTTAGGGTATTTTCAGTATGCACATATTGTCATACATGCCAAAATGGGGACAAACATATAGAGAAAAGGAGAGGGGATTAGAATGAAAAGAAACAGGTTGAAAAAATCAGCAGAGGAGAGGGAAAAACATCTTTTAGAAAAACAAACATCTCAAACCACCAAGATGTCAGGACTAATTTTATCACGACATCTGTGTTGTGAGAAATATGGTTTGTGGTCGTGGCAGAATTTTGAGAATCTTACTTTACAAAATTATGAACAGGACAGATTTGCATAGGATTAAGATCAAATCACATGAGGTCCCTGGGTAATACACCTCCCAATCAGCAGCAGGGCAGGGTGGGTCATGATTTTGCTGTCATAGGAAAAAAAAATATTGCACACTGTTATCTCTGGTGCAGGTTAAAGAGCAACGTCTGACCCCCCCTGTATTGCACTACTGAATCACCCTCGAGGAGAAGGACGAAATTGTATATTTCTCTTTAGTGTCACTTCTGTCTCTTCTTGCATCTACTCACTTTCCCTCTTCCCCTTATCCCTCGATGCTTCTGTATCCACCCTCACTCTCCTCTTGTAGTCTCTCTCCTCTCACTTTAACTACACCTTCGTTTCTCTTCCCCTCGGCCGACACTCAGATGAAAACCTAAAGGCTGCTGGAGGGCGTCATGAGGGAACCGCTGGGCCTGCTGCTGGATGCCGGGAGGAAGTCACTGAGTTCTCTCTGTCAACGGAATCTCGGGGCCGGCTGCTGTCTTTCTCTGCTCTGAGCGGGTCAGGAAGCTGTCAGGCTGCATGCAGGAGGTCTATTTTAAAAGAGAAAAGATCCCACCTGAATTTAAACTTTGGGCCAATTCTGTTGTTTGATGTTAAAAAAAAAAAAAAATCAAAGTGATCTATCATCCCGAGTAACTTCTGTTCCCAACTTTCACATCTTGAAAAAGCTTAAAGGGAAAGGCTATCGTGCACATTTCCAGGACTATATATTTGTGCACAATTTACAGTTATAAAAGTCTTATCTCTGTTTGTCACCTCAGGTTTTTGTTCTACCTCCCGTGGTACATGTGTGATGGTGTCAGCTTTCCTCGGTGTCTTTACACCTTTAGCACCGTGAAGCCCTTCAACACATGCACTTGACTCTTAGTCGCAGTATGGTAACAAGCTGTGCCATATGTTTTATATAACAGCTTAGTAAATATGACATTTCATTATCATTGCCCATGCACAGGAGAGAAAATACAATTTTAAAAAAGAAATGCAATGCAATTTTGTAGAAGAGATATATTTAAAGCTGTCTTATCCTTAATTTTTTTTTTCACATGAGTGCAAGGGGCAAAAAAAAAGTAAATCTTGTAAATCCGCCTTCGAAAATTGCATCGTACAAACACAACACAATCAAAGTTTTCAGCATTAACTTAAGCCAACGTCTTACAGAGAGAAAATCCAGCAAACGGCTTTACCTACAAAGTCACCAGCCTGTGAGTCTATAAGGGAACGAAAGCCAAACGTATCTACAGTATCGTGGCTGTTTTAATTTTGGTGGTTGCGTGCTACCCTTCCGGGCCATTTATTGCATGTCACAAAGATTTATTCTCTACATGGGCCTACTGAAGCAATAATCAGCCTTTTTTTTCGCAAAATATTCTTCAAAACGCATTAGCCAGCCTTGTGCATGTGCAACCTCCGAGACGGGTCTTTTTGGTTGGTGTCGTTACACCAATGTTTTCCTGAGCGTAAAAAGAACAATGGGTTCAGAATAGGTGGTCATGTTTGAAAAGAGTTGACATGGAATTGTGTGAATGGCAACATCCATTGTCCAACACTGCATTTGTTGTTGTGAGCATAGTACCTGACAATAGCAGCACATACACACACACACACACACACACACACACACACACACACACACACACACACACAGTGCATGCTCTCTCACCCCCACTATTTACCTGCAGTAAATAGTGTTGTGGATTTTTGTAATGAGACGGAAGGAGTGTATGGTGTGTGTGTGTCCAGTCCGCTGCCCTTATAGGCCACACACAAACACACAACAGATCAATCAGTTGGTCGATACTCACTTTTCAAGGGAAAGCCTCTTGCATCATTTGAAACATTAGGATACTATTGACAATCATAATATGCATTTTGATACTGACGGCAAAACTGAGACCTTTCTTTGAGGAACAGAACAAAATCCTATTTTTAAATAAAAATTTAAAGGGTTTGGCTACATTTTTTTCTTATTGGCAACAAATTTCATGTGCAGGTAAAAACCAGAAATAATTGATCTCATTAACAAGTACTGTGTGTGTATTGTCATGTAATTAATTACTCTTCTATGATAGTTGAACAAAAAATTTTGATTGATGGACTATATTTTGAACAAACTGATGGAGCTGATTTTGAATGTGAGTGGAAAATTATTTGATATTATACGATATTTATATATATTAAAGTAATAATCGCTTCCTGTCCTAAAATAAATGCTTGTATGCATGTAGCTATGAATGCATGCATGTGTGTATGCTTCATATTTTAGACACATAACACGATTACACAGTTTTCAGGCACATGCATTCTCTCACACACACACACACACACACACACTCACACACACTCACACATCCCCTTTTAACAGGATTATAGTCAGTATGCCACACACGCTGAGCTTAGCTTATTAAATCAATAATTAACAGCCACACTCAGCTCTGTGTATGATAGTCAATGAGAAGCAGTTTCCTGAGCTGGAACAACACGCCGTTGATACACACTGACCCCACTTACATCATGCATTCATCTTTCAGACAGACTGTGAAATAACATTTAAAGTGATGTTGTGATAAGAGCATCAGTGTACGTTCAGTTCAATTTCATTATTATCTGATTATCTTATGTTATTATCTGGAAACCCTCTGAAAGATTCTTATCTCAGCAGCATCTGGACAGAAGTGGAGAATAACAATTATAAGTATTGTTATGGTCACATAGAGCGGAAGTGACAGTTTGGTGTTGAGCTTGGTTTATTGGCTTAGAGTCATCACTGTCCAGAGGAGTGAGCTTGCTGTGAACGGCGTCTGGTGAAAGGGTCAGAGCGTGGCTGTCTAACAGGGACGGGAGGGGCCTCACTGAGTCAATGCTACAGTTCCACCTACACACACTTATTAAAGGTTAAAACTGAGCTGAACAAACAAACCTGAGTTTGGGCCAGTGTTTGCAATCGTCTAGCGGGTTTGTGGGGAAGCATAGACACATTAGCCATTCCCAAAAGCACCGGCTGCCGAACGACTGTGACATTAAGTCGAATTAGTATATACGATTCAGTCAATCAAAAACCAAGCTTGAGCTTAGCCATTTTATCAAAAGTCTCCCTTTTATTATCCATCACACGTCAATCAATTCAATTGTGTTCCTACCGCGAGATCCAATAGTTAGTTTGGTAAATACCCACCAAATAAAAAAAAAAAAAACGCAATGACATGTAGGTTTGCATCCTTAGCAATCATTTGTGACAGGCTTTAAGAATATTGGACTCCAAGAAGAAGACTAATATAAGGAGGTGTGTTTTTTATGGTATCAGTTTTTTTATATACAATATATAGCATTATCTTTAAGGTGGAATAGGGTTTGTGACGTTGCAGCCTGTTCCAAACGGAGGAATTTTGTCAAGGGAAATTCCCTTTAACCGACATTCCCTGAGCAGGGAGCAGTGTTGAAGTACGCTGAAGAATTTAACGCAGCCGGGGTCATTAGTCTCATCCTAACAGGTGCAACACACACACAGGAGAGAGAGTGGGTGAGTCAATCAAGCACAGCCTGCACACACCCACACACTCCTCAAAGGGCCTAATGAGCCCAAATCAGTGGAAACACATGTTTGGGTTTAATATAAGTGTGCAGGGGCATTTTAAAGATCTTATTTTTTTAATTTTATGTTTGAATTAAAATAACCTGAATACACGTCAGTCAATGAAACTGTTCACAATATAGCATTAGATATAATAAGGAATTTAATTCAACTTGACAACACCCTTCTTAGTAGAAACAATTACTCCAGATTAATTACAATGTCAAAAAAAAAACGGTTAATGCTGTCATCCAAGCAAGCTGCAAAATATGTATGCAGCTACTGCGTATCCCTCGTGGCCTAAATAATAATGACAAAAAGCTTTGATGTGTGGATTTCAATTACCTCACATTATGTAGTTGATATGGCCTCCCCACAGGAAGGACTAAACAGATTACAAACACTTTGGTAGATGATTGAAAAAACAACATTGTGGCATTAGTATTGGTCCACTGACTTATCTTATTAGTTAGAGTCAATACTTTATACACGGCCAGTCACAGATTTGGACACACCTTCCCATTCACTTTATTAAGTGTGTCCAAACTTTTGACTGGCACTGTGTATCATATATAATATAGGCCTTTTAGGGGGAAAAAAATACTAATATGAAAGAAAAAAACAATGAAAAATGTGGTATCCCTTTGTATGGGAAACCATAACCTTTTAAATATTGCTGGATTTTGAAATAAATAATAAATTGTCCTAGCATTAGAGGCACGAAACAATAACTGTCTATAAAACGAGATATGTGTATTTTATATTTTAGCATTGTCAGGTATTTGGCAGTGGTAAAAAGGTTTGGGAGAACCAGTCTTCCATCTGTTCAACAAGCAGAGACATACAGTATTATAGTAGTAGTAGTAGTAGTAGTATAACTACCAGCATTTACAATTACAAAAGTCTGCACAGATTCCACCAATATATTACATCTGCATAACTTTAAAGTAGATTTATAAAAATATATAAACATCAGAACACTACAATAAGTGGAAAGTAATAGCCGTTGGAGAAATTCATATGCTTAGAAATCTATGTGTAAATCAAACTTTTTATTTATGAGGGGGAATAGACAGGAGTATGAATCAATAGAAGAAACTTTATGGAGTGTGAAATAGAGGTGGCTGTTGTTCAGATTGAGGCTTTATTGCTCGGTGGTCAGAGTACTGATCATATCAAGTCAAGTCAATTTTATTTGTACAGCCCAAAAATCACAAATCACCGGTTCACCTCGGGGGACTTCACGGTCCATACAGCGACGCAACATCCCGACTTGTGATTCCAACAAGGAAAAACTACCCTAAAAAACACTTTGACGGGGAAAAAAAAGGGAAGAAATCTCAGAGGGGTTCTTCTTCCAGGACAAAGAGATGGATGCTGTGCATATAGAGTAGGTCACAAGAAAAAGCTAATAACTACTACTGGTATGACCAATAAGAGCAAATTTGAATGGCAGCAATGAACACACCTTTCCGATAAATGGTAAGAAAATAAAAGGAGAAAACGATATTCTGGAACGTCTGATATGAAGCGATTGTGGGCGGATATCAGACCTGACAGGGAGCAGCGTGTTGCTGTGTGTACTGGCAGAGCCGTGCTGTAGTTGTGTCTGCTGAGGATCAACAGCCACTGGAAATCACTGCCCTTAATAAGTGTCTCACTGCTATAACTGGAAACCGCTTCCTTGTTAAAGTTGTTTCTCGGAGGGAAGGAGGCACAGATCTGACAGAGGACGAGGCCGCAGCAAAATAAACAGGCTGCTCCTCGAGCATGAAGCAGCCCCTATCTCACACTCCATATATACTCTTTCTGCCTGGATATCCACCGTTACCGCAACTATAACTACATTTAGCCTTATTTGCTACCATCAAATATGCATATATTTTAATCAATACAGATATTTACACAGAATGTGGAGCAGCTCTTGCTGCTTAACTTATGTTTTACAAGAGTAGCCTTGACCCAAAGAATCATTAGTACTACCACTAGATGCTTTTTTTAGTTCACACCGGTGGAGGAATGGAGGTGCATGTATCCCCTCTTCAGACATGTTTGCCACGTCTGTAACTTGCACAAAAACAGACGAGCAAACACCCGCTTCGCGGAGTGATTACGACAGCTGAGCGGAGGTGAGAAAAGAGTCAAGGCGAGGCGGCTTTATTTATACGGCACATTTCAACACCGGGGCGAGTCAATGTGCATCTCATAAAAAAAGGAGTCAAGAGTTTTGACTTCATAACCCCCCACCCCCCAGCTCTCCATTTTCATTCATGATACAATTACATTTAAACAAAAGAGCAACACTACTGGAGGAGGTTGCGTGTCCCCACAGCCACGCCCCTCCTCTGTGACAGTCAGCTCCTCACTTCGTCTGAATGACTCTAAACACATTTGATTTCTGATGTGGTCCTAAGAACAAGTCCTGATCGACCATGAGCTTGCTCCCAAGCTGCTGCTGCTGCTGCTGCTGCTGTGTTGCTTTCACTACGCTGCCTCTATCCGTCTCGAAAGGCAGCCACGGGACCAAAGCTCCTCTGCAGGCGATGGGATCATTGTTTGACCTATGGTATATTGTTGCCACTAGAATCAATCACTGGACAAGTGCAGTGCTGTGCCTCAGGTCTGCTGCTGGTTAAGTAGAAGTTGAGGTGGTGTGGGAGTTGAGAAGCAGCAGTCGAAGCAACGGCTGGTGCTTGTTGACATTGCGCTGCCTGCTACAGCTCCATGTATGGCACACTCGGCTACTGGCTGGCACATAAAAGAATACATTATCACAGGTAGATGGCTTGAAAGCCATGGCCAATCACACCGACTCCTTTCATCTCTTTTAAAAGCAGCATTCCTGCTATAACATGACAGCGGGGGGGGGGGGGGGGGGGGGGGGGGGGGGCTCTCTGAGAAAATGAATATTCTTAATGCATGCGCAGAATTTACCAGCATTAAGACATCATCACCTGGTATTCCGCAGACGTCTCTGTTAAAGTTGAATTCATGTTTCTGGATATATTTAAACTTTGACACCAGGAGCGGCACGGCTGTGTTTGGCATCTCAAAGATCCGCCGCTGAAATGTCAACGCGGAGACATGTGAAGTGAAGGCAGGTGAAGAGAGAGTGCTTTCCATTTTTGGTCCTGTACCTGCACAAAAATGGAGCCCAAAATGTCAACAGTTACAGGAGGTGCTCACACTTCCCTCAGGCTGCCTTTAGTGCCTATGCGGTGTTTACAAATGGAGCCGCAAATTAATTAATATGCAGATGTAGACGCCTTTTTCCAACACCCACAACCTGTCACCGCACAGTGACAGAAGAATGTGTGTCACTGTCAAAAATGTTTCATGAGTTTTTAATTGAAAAATGTTGAAATACGAGAGAACGCAGTAGAAACAATTTTGTTGTGTGTTTTCAAAAACACTGAATGCGTGATGAATGAGTGACAACTTTATTCATACCCACAGGGACAATTCAAGGGTTTCAGCAGCTCAAGATCACATGAAACAATGTGAGCGACTGAGAATAAAAACTATAAGTAAAAAAATGGTGTACCGGCTGTTGAAAGCCTCCATTTTTTGATGTTTCACTTCAAAGAAAATATTTGCATACTGGGCTGTGGATTTCAAGGAGCTTCAGGTGAGCTCTGAGGGAAATAAGGAATTAAAGGCACTAAATGGTCCCGTTTTGAGTGGTGGAACACATCCGGTGCGCTGGATTCACTCATCTGTCAACTCCATTGCCCGGCAACACTAACATTCTCACACCAAGCCAGTGCATGTGTGTGTGTGTGTGTGTGTGTGTGTGTGTGTGTGTGTGTGTGTGTGTGTGTGTGTGTGTGTGTGAAGGATGGTAGATGGGACAGGATGTTTCACTCCGCTCATATCCTCATCCATTTCTAGCATCAAACCATTCTCTGTCCCCTGTAGTCCATCTCTCCGCCTCTCTACAGACACTCTCTCTTTTTTAACTGTGATTACTCTGCTCTCACTTCTCTTGCTCATCTGTCCTTGGAGGGGCACTGGGCCATTACAACTTTTTTCCTCACAGTGTGTGTGTGTGTGTGTGTAAGAGAGTTTGTGTGCGTGTGGTAATAGCATAGTAAATCTGCAGAGGTCTTTTTCCACTCTGCTGTGAGAGCGCATTTTATCATGCTGTGCTGTTTTATTGGAGCAGACACTCAAATACAAACCAAATACACACACATGCACACACACAAACACACACACACACACACACACACTCACACACTCACACACACACACACACACACACATGTATGCACACCTGCACACATACCTGCACAAATTCATGCATAGACATAAAAGTATTACCCGTGTGTAATTTGAAAAAATTAAAAAAAAAACAAAAAAAAAACTTAAAGGGCACAAAGGCTTTTCAGGATTTAAATATTGTTAAAAAGAGATTCTTAAGGAAGAGTTAGGAGAGGGGTTTGCAGACATCTTTCACTTCCTGCTCAGCCAAGCAGCAGAGCACCACTGCTGTTCCTCCAAAAATGAGGAAAAAGTAAAAGCCACCCTCCATGAAGGACTTCTGTCCCACTGACCTCCCTTGCCTGTCATGCAGCACATCAAGGCACACGGTGGAGAAGCTAAGGCTGCTGGATGTAGACGCCAGCACCTTCAGCTGGGTCCTGGTCGGACTCAGGACCCAGAGACAGCAAAGAGTCCTCAGACCTCACTTCAGTCGGAGCAAAGCGACATAAAAGAAGACAGCCGAGTAAGATCGTTGTTCTTCTCCTTTTCCCTCCTGGAGATTTAAAGAGCATCAATGCCGTGCTGGCAGATCCACCAGGATCATCCAGGAAGCCCACCACCCCTGTCACCCTGGTCTGGTTTTCTTCCTGCCATCTGGGAAGAGGTACAGTACAGGAGGGGCCATGCCAAATCCGGCAGAATGCCAACACCCCCATCAGTGCTGGTCACTCATTGACATGTACCAGCTGTCAGCATTGAACAGAAACATGAACTGCACCTGAAACATCTCTGTAAATGTGCTTTAATGGATTCACATCCCCTTCTCTGAGTATTCTGAGTGTTCTTTCTGCTTCTTTGGGGTCTCACTTTCATGCAGTTCATTTACTGCAAGGTATTCAACCAAATCTGTGATATTCTTCCATGGAAGCATGAATGCACTAAAACACAAACTCAGAAAAAAGAAAAAAAAAGAAAAGCAGCTTATGTGTTTCAATCATTTTTTGCAATCTGCATTGCTGAAATAATCCAATTTATACTTATACTGAATAATTATCTGATTTCTGGTCGATCAATCACAAAATTTGAATGTGTATAATAAAGACACGCAAACACCACAAATCATGGAGTTACAGAAAATGCAAATATTGGTAAATAGCTCTTTGAAAATTCAAATGTAATTATGTGAACACGGAACTACACTCACACAGACAATGCACACACACACACACACACACACACACACACACACACACACACACACACACACACACACTCCCAGGCTGTCTGGCAGTAATTCAGCACACTATTGATTCACTTTCCATCTATAATTCAGGATACAACACACACCTCAGGTTAAGTGGACACACACGCACACACACGCACACACACACACAGATACACTGGCAGTTTCTGAGAAGTAGTAGATGAGAAACACAACACCACTCAATGTATATAAACTGACACACACACATGCACACACAGACAGACAGACACACACGCACACACACACACACACACACACACACACACACACACACACACACACACACACACACACACAAATTTAAACAAGTCTAGCTAGCGGAAACCAGGCATTCATTCATCTCCGTGTTGTCTTCCCCTCTCCCTCGCTCCCTCCTTCCTCCATGTCTTCTCTCCATCTCTCAGGACATCCCTCCATCTCAGCCGAGGCTCCGCCCCTCCCCCCCCGACCTCTCAGGCATCTTCCTCTCCCTTTGTTCCTGTCTTTGTCTTTTGAAGGAGCGTCACTATAAAAACAGGTTCCTCTGGAGCATGAATGTGATCAAAGAAAGTGTCACAAGATGCTGATAATATGGGAAAAAAGGAGTAAAAAGAGGGTAAATGTCCAATATGCTGACTAACAGACAGGAACCAACTGAGACTCCATTAAACTGTGTGTTTGTTTCTGTTTAGTGGGTCACTGAGGACTGTGAACATAGCGATCATATGTCGTGTTGCTCTTACTGACTTTTTTTCCCCAGTTGGAAAGTTTTAGAAAGACTCAGCTTGTTGTTCTGTTCTTTAATGCTTTGAAAAAAGCCAGAATAATAAAGATCCTCCCATGTGTCCAAATCCCTTTCATTCACAAATCTGACATCACCATACCTGATCAATGATCTGTCTGCTTGTGTTCCTCGAGCCAGACAGGTCTTGGATGCTGTTCTTTAAATACTGTTGCCCTATTAAAATAATGGTTTATGTCATTTTTTTTATGAAAGTGAGTTTTTTGCCTAAATCATCTCTTGATGATGCTGCCTCGCTGAAAAAAATCAACTTAATCCCAAATTGAAAGGATCATCTCTTTATGCCCGATAGAATAATGGGCATTTTACCTAGGTAATTTTTTTTTTTGCCCGAGTCAAAGGTTTTAGGATATTTAGAAAATTTGTTTTGGAGATTTAGGATGCAATGCCTGACTCAGGCAATTTAAAAAAAAGCTTTAATGATGGTGGCTGCTTCAAGAAGCAAGAATCTATGATGCAGAAGAATGATACACAGGTCATATAGTGGTAGGTGACGATCAGAGCAAGTGTGCAAAGGAAGAAAGTGCTTTGTATAAACCGCTGGTGCATGTAATATAAAGTGATGTTGCATAGTGAAAACATTGTTTTGTACAAATTTAAAAAGTAATAATCTAAACTGCATGATGTCCCTATCAGCTGCTACTGCATATTAGTATAAAAAGTTGTGCCTAACAATAAGTTAAATAAATATGTGTATAAGTTCCAGGATCTTCAGTCCATGAAAATTGCATTTCATTGAAATTTGCCACATCTCAAGTTTCAAAAAGTGGATAAAACTGGATGTTGGAAATGAGTTACATTCATTCAAAAAGCGACAAAGACCTGGCAAAGTGATGAAGAAAAGAACTGACATTTGTTTAATTTACCTACAGGTAATGTAAGTTTTGACTTTGCACTATGGAATGAAAGGACCGTTTAATCCAGGTTTATATTTGCCTAAAGTCACACTAGAATGTTCAAAGTTACTTTATTCTTTAATGTTACATAAGTGGCCCTCATGACACACTACATTTTTATGTATGCCCATAGTAATTCACTGTCAAGGCCTTTTTTAATGAAATGATTAATAAATATAATAATCTATGCATTTGATCAAGTTTTTTTTAGTTTTTCCAAAAACTTGGGGAAAAGATGACTTTAATAGAGTGATTATATTACTGTTTTTAATATTTGATCATCACCATTTTATCTGGATAAAATGAATGGAGAGGATTGATCTTCCTTATGCAGCTTTACTTCATCTATTTTATTTTCATGGTCCTTGATTGAAGGGGACATGTTTATGGGGATTTATGATTTACATGCACTGCTATAATGTCAGATCTACTATGTCAAAGGTTTAATACATGCTGCCTTCAATTCAAAAACCCAGAGTTTATCTTGCTCTGAATGTTCCATTTGCAAAGTGAACCGGACACTTCAGAGGATGGATTGAGTGGCTCCATAAAGAGTGAGTGTGAGTTAAATGAGTAATCTTCAGTCTTTTTCCACAATAAATGTTTATACACTTCCAATTAAACTCTCCTTATTATACTGTCTGTGATATATTAAACACACAATATGTCATTTTCAGCAATTAGGCATCTCTCACCAAAACAAATAACAAAAGATGGTGTCTTCATTACCAGCTGGTCTCTGTTAAGATTCCTTCAGTGATCGTTAGGGAGGATTTTACCGGGTGCCGCATTATGCTCAGAGGTCTTTCTCCAAACCAAAGGACCCGTGATTAAAGCTAATAAAAACACTGAATAAAGCAGTTTAACGTTTAAAAAAAATTATCCTTCCATGTGGCTGTTTGGCGGATACAGGATAATACCGGGGTGACAGCGAGCTTTGGTGTAGCCTACCTTGCATCGCCTATACATAGCTTAAAATCCAGATGTTCCGGAAGTTTAACTGGAAGACAGATTATCTGCAGATGTCCTCTCCAAAGCAAACAGACATTCAAGTGATTAAAGGTAAATGCACTGAACTCAGCTTCATGTCATTAAAATTCTTTTCCTCAATAAAAATGATATACATCCAATTCATCTCTTTTTACTAAACAATGTGTAATAAACTCTATCAAGCGTAGGTAAAGTGAACTGCTTTGCAATATACATTGTATGTTCTCTTGTGATACCTCACTTATACAGAAAGGCTGGTATCAAA
Source organism: Eupleurogrammus muticus (assembly GCA_036785175.1). NCBI lineage: Eukaryota > Metazoa > Chordata > Actinopteri > Scombriformes > Trichiuridae > Eupleurogrammus > Eupleurogrammus muticus. The sequence continues at coordinate 16,733,647 of JAYKQN010000001.1, forward strand.
CCTCAATAATCTCTGAGTACAGAGATTCAATATAATCATCAATACATGCCTGAAGCATGTTTTGTAAGATTATTGGTCTTATTTATACATTCTGTTTAAAGCAGTCAAGAGGAACCTTATGGATTTCTATATGCACATATAGAAATGTTAATTTATTTTCGGGCAAAAATGTGTACAGACAAGTTTAGTTTAATGTTCGACTTCGCAAAACATCATTTGCATTTGTCAGTCTTTAAAGAAATGTAAATAATCAAATAATAATCTAAATAATTAATTACTTACACTAATAGAATTGTGTGTAAACCTACAAAGAACTGTGCAGTAAAACAGAATAACTGCTACATGTTCCTAGAGCAGAGACCTGTCATACTGAATTCAACACATTGAATATTCTTTGTGATTACACTGCATGATGTACTTCGCTGACTTCATGTCATGCCTCTGTATCTGGGGTCTTTTTCTGAGTGAGCGGCTGAGAAAGAGACAGTGACAAAGGGAAAAGCGAAAGATATAGCAAGACGAGGAGGAGTAGCGACAGCGAGCTTTAGTACAGAAAGCTTTGGGGATCCATGCATATTCATAAGACTCATTTCCATCTGAGCTGTGAGAGAAATAGTGGATATGCAAAAAAAAAAATAAACACACACACACACATGCAGCAGAGCTTGTTAAATATGCAAGCTGTTCAGCAGTGGAGTTGTGAAAGAGATGGATGTCTTACCTGATTGAGGATCCAAAGTGTCGGAGCAGGGGACGTGAAGAAAGGCAGAGGGGAGAGAACAGAGAGAGAAGAATTAACATATTTTTACTGACAAAATGAATCTGTTAAAGGTCAAATATAACGTATAATGTACTAATTGTAACAACTGAGATTTGCATAACTCACAGAATATGATAACTACTTATAATGTGAATACTAAATTCAGGGTTTCCCACACATTGTTATTCTCACTCATACGGACAGAGAGCGAGCGAAACTCACTACAAACACAAACACACTACTAAACCTTATGGGCAGCCTTCAGTCAAAGTCAAGTCAAAGTGAGCAAAAACTTTTCCAAGTATACTCTACTTGCTCTGTGGGAATAACTGAAAGTGGACCTGAAACATACACTCAGCTCACGTTCTATTATGAAGGACCAATAGCCTTGATTGACAGATGTAATGATACTATTGATTGTAATTGCTCTGGGCAAGATGATGAGTGTGAAAATGTGTTTAAATTATGTTTTCATTTTTATATAAATTTAAAGGGAATTGGTGGTGGAGGGGTATAGATAAATAATACAATATGACTAGGACTATGATGTAAAAGGATTTAAAACACATTTTTCATCTTGAGAGGACCTTAACGCTTTACTTGTGATGTTGATAAGTTGCTAAGCTCCACACTCGGTGAACTCTCTTGCAGTCAATTACACAGATACCCAATCAAATAAGAACCTTGACTATCTTATCACAGTGAGCTCTGTTGAAGCTATTACATCACTGCCCTGCAGCAGATTAAAAGACGCGATAGAAAATATGGCGTGCCACCTGATGGTTATCACGTGGATTACATCACCTCCATTATATATTTAATGTGTTTTTGATATGTTTTTATGAGCAGTGGTTACAGTATAGACAGGTGGGACTGTGCAGTGCATCATATGATTCATACAGGTTCGTTCCCTTGAAGGATGAGGCGAGGCACTTTGCATCAGATACAACTTTGAAATTCAGAACGTGTCGTTTTGATTAATGTTTTTTCCTTCGGGGATCTCTTTGAAATACAGATTCAATAAATGGCTGTCTATAATGTAATAACGACAAAATGAAATAACGACGTTGCAAGTGCAAGAAGAAGCTGATATTTCATAAGGTGCCATCTTGACCAACAGTCTGCAGAATAAGTCAAATAGTGCAAAACACGCTAAACTGCGCAGCAGGAAGAAAGCTTTGAAGTATTCTGGAAAGTTATAAATCTTGGATTAATATTTTCGTTCAGGAATAAAATGTGTAATATGGGTGATATCTATAAATTGTATCAGCGGTCAGACTGTGGAGCTACCACTTTGTTCAAGAGTGAAATAGCTTTTTCCACATCCTGTGCTCACAAATCTGATAGTTGTATTCAGGGGCCGAACCTTTCAGGAATATTTCTAACAGTCTAAATTCAACCGATGTGAAAAATAAAGGACGTTTTCTATCAGGGGAGAGGGATATTCCAGGTTGCTAAGGGTGACAGGTTGTCATGGATGTTGCCCTTTCTATTGGTCCCCTCCCCTCTCTAGACCCCTGTTACTGTGGCGACAGGGGGCCTTGAGTGACAGATGGTTGCTGAGGCGTGTCAGTGGTTGTTAGGAGTACTAAATGTGTCAATCACAGTAATAATAAATAGAGAGCTTAAAGGACACGTGGTGCTCATGGCAAAAAGAAACACTAAAGTAAGGTGAAATCGAGAATATGGACCCAAAAGCATCTGATATATTCTGAAGGATTTCCTAGTATAAGTATGTAAGATTTCATGTGGTGCAAAAGTTCACGAGGAGGGATTTATGTCATGTTGTGCTTTTAAACGACGCTTTCACCTCTACACCACATTCAGAATGTAATGAGCTTTCGGAGACGGAAGCTCATTCAGTAGCAGCCGCATTTAAATCCATTTAATGAGAAACGGCCACACTGTAGTTTGGAAGTAGGGAAAAGCAGCGGAGCAGCGCCAGCCTCTGGGATGAAAGGTTTACTCATCAACATCACAGCTGGGTGTGGTCAGGTGTGTTAGCTCGTCCTTGACTTGAACACGATTTGGTCCTATAGTACGCTGCCCTGCTGCATCTCAGCTGCACAATGTACAAAACACATGTTGGAGTGAGATAATTAGACTGGGTGAAGTTATATATTTTTTACATCCAGGTACAAAATATTACAGGATTTTTTTTTCAATGCAACAAGGAAACACTTTTCTGAATGACCATGTGTAAAAACAATTCACCCCTCAGCCCTGCCCTAGAAAAGCAAACTGAACCTGTGTTTCATGTAGTATATTTACTATACTCACTACTCTTATTCTTATCCTGGTAAAGCTTTTCTTTCTTTAAACTTGTTCTTGTTCTTTAGCCAAATTAAACAAATGGAGGATCTCTTCTTGCTGCCATGAGCTCACCATGCCTGTGAGGTAGGCATCAATCGTAGTGTAGAAACTCATGCACATCTGGTGTTCAGATGCGAGTCTTGTAGCTGTCCGCATCTATTTTAGAGTATGAACAAAGCCTGAACCTCGCAGCACAGACGACACAGTACACAAACCCCAATCTCTGGTGTCAAGGTCTATGTTATACTCAGCCATCCAGCAAACCACGTTGAAGAAAGCGGCAGGGCTCTGCAAAAATATTGATATTGAAATACCACCCATCTTGTGATATGTTATCAATACACTAACTGAAAAGCAGTCAATCAATCAATCATCCTTTATTTATTCCACAGAGGGGTGATTCAGGTTAAGCTACAGCCCATCTAAGAAACACAGAAAACACATGACATATACAGTGGGATACATGAGCGGGACAAAGTGATCTGAGCAAAATCAGACATCAAACTGCAGCCTTTCTCCCTCTAATTGCAGGAGTGGAGACAGGTGTTTGGGCAACCAGCTGCCACTCGTCCTGATTAATCCTGCTACAGCAGACCTGCTTCAGACGCCACTACTTAGCCAGATCCTGGCCTCTGTTTACAGTTAGTCAGGCTCCCAGCCCTGAGTTAGTTTGGTTCTGTCAGTCTCCTGCCTGTTTTTTGGATTCTCATTTCTTTCCCGTTACCCTGCAGACATCCTCGGTCTGATTCCCGTCACCTGCTCCGACCCTCTTCTGGAAGCCGGCGGTACTGGATCCCCTCAGTCACCTGTAGCCTGCAGCCCCTTCCAGCCTGTGTTCTCCTTCTGCCCCCGTCCCTCGGTTCACTCAACCCTGACACATCAAGGACTTCTAAATCCCATACTCACACCCTTTAATAAATACCCTTGAACACATCTTGCAGCCTCCTCCACATGTCTCTGCTTCCAAGTCCCGTACTAGACATAACAATTACTGCCTGGATAGTCTAGTGTGTTCACCACACAGCCAGTTGTATTTTCAGTGCTATTTTTAAAGCTGAACCTACCTAGCACTACAATGATGGTGATTACAAATCAGGAAAAAAAATCAAACAATAGTCAAATCAAAGTTAAAGTTAAAATGTGTTATTACAGTAAAAATGAAAATGGATGCCTGAAAGTATAGACTAGTTCCTGTCAAGTTACTGTAAGAAGTACAGTAGTAAAGTATGATTGCGATGGGACGGTTTATAAAAACTTTGGGAACCATTCGGTTTGACTGTCTTTTTTCAGTTTGTGTATGTCAGAAAATAGTTCAAATATTCCTGTATTTTCGTTTGAATCATTCAAATTTTTGGCATTGTTCTCTTTTTAAAATGAGGGGTGTAAATCATGTAGACTCAGTAACATTCTCTAAGCTGAAATGTGAGGTCTAAGTTTTCACAAGGCCAGGGACATCATGAATGATGAAGTATCCATGCAGTCACATAAAATTGAAGAGGATTGAGGTTTCTGTCCATTAAACAGTCTGGACATCTGACAGTCTAATGTAACAGTGCTGCTGTATCTGGAGTGCTCTGTCTTAACGTAAAGAGCCAAATCACATGAGTCAGCACATCTGCTGACGTTTTTATAAGTGAAACGCGAAGACTCTTGCAGGGAGAGAAGTCACCACATCACTGCGCAACATGCACCTCTTACTGTAAAAACAAATCGCAAGCATGTGCACACATGCATGAGCACTGAAGTCAGGGAACACCCCCCCCCCAAGGCTCATTTGTTGAACGGGAGATTCCTCCACCATGATGTCAGTTCTTCACACAGAACAGCCAGTAGTGCGCCCGCCCATACACATATGTGCGTTCACACTTCTTCATTGACAACAAACATGATTGGAGCGGAGCCGTCGGCAGTGTCCAATCAGCTTCTAGTTAACGTGATGACAGCGCCGGCCCTCTTGCCAACACCTTCTCTTAGCACGTCTCTCTTTATATCCTCCACCTACTTTATATCCTCCATCTGGCATGTTCTCCTCTCTATCACAAGCCACATCTCTCCCTCTTCCTGCTGCTCTCTGTCTACTCCTGCTTATCTCTTTTCCTCCCTCCTCCGTCTCATCCTCTCATTGCGGGGTGTTTTTTTTTTCTGTATTCTTTGCCTATGTCTGTTTTTCCATTTCCCATTTTGCTTTTCAAGATGTTGAAGTGATTCAAAATACAAAGTACAATTTTTCATTAAGAATTTATTTATTTATCACCTTTGTTTAACCCTTTATGTTTTAATGAGAGCAGCTTGTTTTTTACAAAGCCGACCTGACCAAGCGGTTGTAAGAAAGTACGACAATGTCCTCTTTAACAGCACGTTATTAAAAGAATAATCATAATGGATTTCACTGACGTATTGCTTGCATTTGAAATATGGATCTTGTCATATTATTTTATACTATGCATTTTACATGACTTCAGAGCAAATCGCTGCTATAACAGTTGGAAAAGCACTCAGGCTGCACCTTTTTAATTGCAGTGACCATAGAGTATGACTATTATTCTTTGATTTGTCTGCTTCCTCACATTAACACTATACCAAAACGGTTCCGGCAACACAATTATGAATTAATGAATCAGAAGAGACTGTTGTTTTTCCTCTTTCTAATCTTTCTAACAGGCCTGATTAGCTGTAGTGGTTGCTTAGGTATTCTGTGGACTGAGGGACCATGTAGAGGAGAGTGAATTCGCCTCAGCAGCGCAGAGGCAGACATTTACTGAGATTTAACTGCAGACTTGAGAGTCTTACATCATCGCTAACACGGCAAAAAAGAGAGGAGCACTTTGATTCATTTTTCCCCAGGTATCATTACTGCACACAAGTCCCTCTACTGTCACTTCTCTTTCTTCCATTTTTTCTCTTTAAACTGAGTTAATTTATATAAATGCAAGCAACAGCACATAATCCACCACTGCGTGTTTCACTGATAACCAGGACAAACACTGTTGATTTAAAGAATGCAAAGAGCCTAAAGATGCATGAGCCACATAGAATCAAATGATCCAATAACAAACACATTAAAACGGGAACTGGCTGACAATCTAAACACTAGACACCCTCAGTGGCGCAAAATCTCACAGATTTCTCACCTTCAGTTTTACCCCTTTAAACAGACGATTCTGATGACAGAACGTGCATCAAATTGCACACTGGCACCTCCCAACATAATCGCCCTTTGTGAGCTGTGTTTTAGCCTGTAATTCATGTTGCTTTGGAGAGTGAAGAGAGGCAGCGGGGCAGACAGGTGGCCCTGCTGGCTGCCGGCGTGTAGCAGCTTCAGTGAAAGCTGGACTCCACCAGACCAACAAAATACCTACAAAACAAGGACGCGGAGGAGGAGGAGGATGAGGAGGAGGATGAGGAGGAGGAAGAGGAAGACCCTGTGACTCGCTCAGCCCTGCTGCTGCCACCGTTTTTCCCACTTTGTCCTCTCCCACTTGTCTTTAAATCACCTGTTCATGTCTTCAATGAAGTAGATAAGTGGAAACACCAACGATGAAAAAAGAAAAAGCCAGAAATATTAAAATAGGTGGAAGTTACTGTTGATTTTGACAAACCGACCTAAAATATAACAGCAGTGGGTGGAGGCATTGATATAAAATTTCTTTTGCAGACTTTCTGTGCTGGCTCGTTGTCTCACTGTTATGTCTTTCATCCATTTTCCTATACCTACTCCTTTGCCCCTAGGGTCATGGGGGTCTGCTGGAGCCAATCCCAGCATACCACAGGTGAGATGCAGTGATACACCCCAGACAGGTCACCACTCTACCATGGAGTACATACACCATCAGGGTTGGGGTCAACAGGAATTCTCCAATTTAGAAACTTTACCTAAGATTTTACATATTATATGAGTGAACCTAAATACAGTTGGGGGGAAATATATATCATATAACATTTTTGAAAATTCCTATTGACACAGCAATAGGTGCTTTACCTTTTATATACAAGCTGTTTTCCAGACCAGCAGAGCAGAGCCACTCAGCTATTGCTACTAAACACCTAATGGTGTTTTGTGGTTTCCCTCATCAAACTCTGCAAATAGACAATCCAGCAACTCCCAAACGCTGTGGTGGATTAGTTGTGTCCTGCGCATTTACCAGGCTATGAAAACAATAACTGTAACATTACCACACATAAAGCAATACACAGGACTACTTTCTTTCACTAAACGTGTGCTTTTGAGATCACCTCACCCAGCAGTCATGTCTGGAGTGTGAAGTCCAGCTTTAAATTGACCTTGAAAACAGTTCTGCCTCATAACATCTGTTACTATTAACTTCCCGTGGAAATTTACCATAAATCCCCCCTCCCCTTTGCACCTCTACCATACCATTCACTCATGCATACACATACCTTCAGGCAATTCTGAGTCTCCAATTAACCTAAGTATGGTTTTTGGACTTACTGGAACAAAGAACCGCTGAACATCAAAATGTTAACAGTGAAAAAAGGACTTGTTGCTGCTTCGCTGGCTGATGGAGATCCTACTTTTGTCCCTTTATTTGCACCTGTGTCGTTCCTGTGAGTCAATACGTCTTCAGTGGGAAAAAAAAGTCTATTTCTACTGTCCCACATGAAAAGACATCTCACATGTACTGCATGTGTGATTAATTAATATGTACTGTACGGTACAGTTCGCCTACAGGCTTTAATTTAACACTTCATTACAGCTTGTTAGAACTACAGGGGAAAAAACTCTCAGCTGAGATAATCTGATAATGAATGCAGCTGATGGGAACATTTATTCTGGAGGGGCTTCTACAGGGAACGAGATTGATGATTGGTCGATTTGTTGATTGATTGATTGGTTGATTGGTTGATTGATTGATTCAGAAAACACATATAAACCAGTCATTACATTCAAAATTTAAGGTATCAACTATTTTTTTTTATAAAACATAGCTTCATATACAGAGATATTGTGAAGTTTTATATTTTTAACGTCTTTATTTTCACTCCACATTACTGATTTGCTGTCATAATACAGTATCTTTTGGAATTTTAACAGTGTTGATGTGAAGCCCATCCTTTCAAACATTGCCCTGCCCTTCTGTCTTGAACATCAACTGGATATTCTGCCTAAAGCGGCTCTTTTATAACTATTGGCAAAATAGCAATGGAATAACTGCGCATACTTGAATAGAGACGGAGCTGAATCTAATTGGATTATGGGTTGGTTTCTTTTTTCTCATTTTTATGTTACCACAAAATACAAAGTACAAGAAAGTTTTATTGATTTGAACCAAACACAAAAGTCAAAACATTAAGTCTCAAGGAAGAAAGCAGAAAAAGTCAGTATGAAACTGGAGAGTTTACAGAATCGACTCATGATAGGCGAGTATTAAACCCTTCAGTTTAAATCTTCGTTCCTGAAAAATAACAAATAGATAAAGAGAAGAAAAGGTCGAGAACATGAAAGAACATGTGTGAACATATCTTCTGTACTAACATTCACTTTAGTTTTGGAAAATGTCTGATAACATTGACCCGTGTCCTCACTCCTTCAAACTCCTTAACAGTTGAATGCAAAGATTTCAGTGTTCCATAAAGATGTTAACGCACCTAAAGAAAATAGCACAAAGCTAGTGATTCGGAAAAGTATGGTTTGAAAAAAGAAACTGGCAAGAACTTTTGCAGTATCTACATACAACTAAATATAAGCCTTACAGAGCATTTTAAAACAACAGAACATGTAGAGTACAAACTTTCCCCAACGGTCTCCGAGTGAGTCTCCAAATGACACAGAAGCAGAAACTGGTAAGAATTTATGTGTTTGTTTTACTGGCTTGATAGTTTGGCAAGTGATGTGAACACAGCACTGTGGCAGCAGACGTGGAGGTCCTGGCTGATAGAATCTTCCCACAGCACTTGAATGCAACAAGATTTATGGCTAAAAACACAGAAAGATCAAACAGAAAATTTCGGTCATGACCGTGGACTTGAGTCTCTCTATATTTCAGCTGTGCGTCTGCTACTTGCAGGAACTCTTGACCTTAGCAGACGGCTGGGAGTAAAAGTTCATGCTGCACATGGGCAGACAGTAGTAACTCCTCCTATATAAACAACAACATATGTGGATTATTATTTTACTAATTTGATTTGCTATAGATACAACTCTTATCCCGCGTCTCCTGAAATCTACTGTTTCACAAGAGAACATTTTCTGATTTGATAATGCTGCTATGTATCTGGTCTCTATTTTTTAAATCTTTTCTATCCTGTTTTTATATTTGAAACATATCTGTGAGAGTTTAGTATTGATGTGAGAACCCTCTAAATTCTGTCATTTCATAACACTTTGTTTCCATTCATTCACAAGCCACTTTAGTAGCAGCTGCAATCCTGCATGTTCGCTAAACATGAGGACACTACACTAGCTGTAAAACGGTCTTAAGAATACGTGTTAGGTGATGTGGTGAAAGAAGAAAAGCTGCATCACTAATAAACTTTTCTTTGTTGTTTTATACAGTATGTTCAGTTCCAATCACCCAAAATAGAATAGTTCATCAACAATCATTTATTGAACATATTCAGGTGTTGCAACTCTCAAACAATATCAGAAAAAATCCCTTGTGAGAATTTTTCTTTATCTTGAATAATCTTTAATTTTATCTGCTGACTTTTACCACTGACTGATCCATACTGTCAGAGATCCACTCCCAATTCCCCAAGTCAGTGGTCACGCCAAAATAATATTAATATTAATATTATGATAATATAGAGTCATTGCATGTGTCCTCAAATTTAGGTTTAGGAACAAAAACTACATTGGAGGCAACACTTTTTTATTTTGGGTACATTATGTTTGGCCTTGTGCACAAAAATTAGGGTTCCTGATAAAAGGTTGAGGTCTGGGAAATATTGTGGTTTGGGTTGAAATTGCGTTGTTAAGGACCTTTCTCGCCATGGTTACAATAATAACCACTTGGTTGAGATTGCGATCATGCTTAAAAAAAAAAAAGACATTGAATGCAACCCTCCTGTTTTACAAGCCGTCAGTTTTTGACCGATCCGTCCACCTCATCATCCTCCCTCTGCTCCTTGTGTCTCCATAAGTTCACCCGACTCCCTCCATGGACCTGACTCCCTCCTCTGCTCCTAACGCAGAGTTAGGTATTATCGCCCATGGCAGCGGGGGGGTTTTGGATGTCAACAAAGAGAAGAAAGTTGTGTAAACGACCTCTTTATAGCTTCATTGGCAGGGGTAAAATACAACTAACACTTATGAACAAAAAATAAAAAGAGCAATAGAAAGACTGTCAGTAAATATGTCAGTGAGTGAATGAGTGAGTGAGTGTCTGCATTGATGACACAGTGGGAATGATTGGACCATTTCAAATTTTCTCACTTGTGGAAAAGTAAACACTATTTTCAAGCCTCTAATTGTAAGTAAAGTGCACAAAATGCATAATTTTGTGGCTCCTTGCACCATGTTACTTTGAAATGCTAATGATGGTTGTGGTTCAGGCTCAAGTGCGTGTGGTGTGTGCATGTGTGTGTTTGTGTGTGTGTGTGCAGTCTGGATTGTATAGCCGTGCTGTTGATTTAATGACATCTCCAGCTCTCATTTGTCCCATTTGCTCTCATTTGTCACATACAGTTCACACACATGCAAACCCACCCACACTGAATCCCACACCTCATCTTTTTTTCCTCTCTCTCTCTCTCTCTCACTCACACACACACACACACACACACACACACACACACACACACACACACACACACACACAGGCACACACAGCCTTGCACTGCTCCATATCTATCTTGATGTACTAGGAAGGTGAGCTCCCTACCAGCGATTACTCTTCATATATCAAGTCATAGACTCTGCTGCCTCCCTGTCTATTACACCTAGACATCGCTCAAACACACACATGAACATGCACGCACACATACACACACACACACACACAGTTTTTATCTCTGCAGTTACTTAGGAAAAGGTCATGACCTATGTAGGGTTCATTAATCATGCAGCACAAACTGCTCTGATTGTTGCGTTCACATTTAACAAGAGGCGGTGACTGACCTTTGTGAAACGATGGGGCACCGACAGGGAGGCTGCAAGGCAGTGGTGATAAGCCATTATCATTATCACTGCATTTAGCCCGTTCTTTAGTGAAACTGTACAAAGGAAGATTGAGCGGAGTAGGCTGCAGCCTCAGGTAGTTTGATTTGTATTTGTTCTGGTTTTGTTTAGGAGCATTCACTCAGTTCCACAGGTCTTTTCTCTCGCCGTGGCTTTCAGACGCTCCTCTCTGTGTAAAGGAGGGCTCCTCTATATTAACAGTTACTGGAGCTACACAGTTGGTTTCGAGAATATTCAGGGCCGTGTGTGGGTGTGTGCATTTGTGTGTCTTAGGGATCTCTCTTGGCGGCCTGATGAAGGGAGAGAGGAGATGACAGCGAATAGTAAAACAGTTGGGAAAACATGGTAGTTTATCTACATAATGTGTGTCCTTGGGGGAAGAAAATGCTAAGAATGCCAAAATGAAATTTGATTGCCAAGTTCCTAGTTATCTCCAGGAAGAGCGGTGAAAAAGCACTGAAGTAATAAGCCTAAATATGGCGACAAAACAATGAGAATTGCCACATTATGCATCTGGGAGCTAATTTATGAACACTGCATATGCACAAAAAAGGGGATTTAAAAGATGTACACGCTACTTCCGCTGCAGACTGAGAGTCTGTTCACACAAACAGGGACGCAGTGGAATAACACTAAATGTCCTAATGAGCCTGCTGACACAGTTTACTCCAAATCCAACTCAAATGGTATCAGTTATAAACCCTGTCAGGACAAATATAGTCAGTGTTTGTTTGCTGCCGTTTCAAAAACTAAATGTGAAAGGACGAGCCGCTAACGAAACGTGCTGTGGCGTTAACGTGGTCTAACGTGTGATCAGACCACGACATTATCAAAACCTACAAAGACCAGACACCTCACATAGATTTTTTTCTTAATCCCTGACAGCCGCAGTAGAAAGGAGCGTACGTCCAATAACTGAGTAAATAAGGATGACAATACGCCGGACCACAAGTAGACTATGATTAGAGTTACGTTGCTAGGCAACACCCGAAGACCCGCAACAACCATAACTCTCACCATTTCCTGTAAACAGACATCCTTCAGAAACACTTTGTCATGGTAATATATGATGTAATATACACAGGAACAGAAAGGGGAATGTGTAAAAAAAAAATGTCAGGCTCAGATGAGCTAGTGTAAAGACAAATGAAGGACTGTAAATTGTGCGGCGGATGTCGACAGCTGAGGGTACGAACTTCATAAGAGAGAGGAGAACCTGATGAGATGGATTATAAAATAATCCTTGCTCATGGCACAATGCGCTGTTTTACCACTTCATCCCCATTTTTTGACACTTTTAGAGCTTTTAGTCTCATGTTCATGAGAATGATCGGCTAATATTCTTAAAAGACTGGAATAGGCTTCAGTCATGCCCACAATCGCACACTGTAATAATGATGTTCAAATATCTTAATGTATGTTACAGCGCTAAGACAATTTATATGTTGCTGTGCAAACAATCACTGTGTTATCTACACACAGTTTTTTGGAATGAGACTTGTGGACTGTGTGACAAAACATATTCTGACTTTAAAAAATAAACATATTTAATGAAAGAATTACATTTATTTTGAAATAGTTTAATAAATAATACCTCTCTTGCTCCTTTGATACCTATTTGTATAGCTACCAAGACAGATAATATTACTATTAATTATCATGATAACTGCTTTTGTAATAGCATTATTATTGTTCTTAAGATAATTAAAGCTGTCTGTGTGTGTGTGTGTGTGTGTGTGTGTGTGTGTGTGTGTGTGTGTGTGTGTGTGTGTGTGTGTGTGTGTGTCACATGTGGCTGACACCGCAGAGAGCTGACTGGGAGACAGAGAGGGATTGGGTAGCAGCATGTAATGACTTTAGGGGCCTGGGGGTCGGGTGGATCAGGTGGCACATTAGGTGGGTGGGCTACTACTCTGCTGCAGGCACAGAAACACACACAGCAACACACACACGCACACACACACACACACACACACACTCACAGACACATACACTCTTCCTCTCTCTGTTTCTCACATACACACCTTCTCCTGACTCATCTTGACCTGGTAATAACCTCAAACAGTTACCACATAGACATATACACACACACACGTATCTTCAGCTGCTCAGATCATTCAACCATCCAGTGTTCAGCTGCTGGACTGAACCGATTCCCAACAGTATCTTTACAGGGTTTTTTTTTGTCACATGCTGCCATTGAGTTTAATTTCGCAGTTAATTAATATAATTTACAAACATCTACCCAATTTGATGTTTTTTTTCTGACCAAAATAGCACAAAACAAGGAGATGGCCATTACTCTACTCATCACCCACAGTAATTATTAAGCTGTTATTCTAGTGTGGAAAATGATAGGAAATATGTATATTGCTCTTTTTTGCGTTCATACAGCAATATTCTCCTCTGCAGTTAAGGAATAACAACATTACACTTTCATCTTATTTTGATCAGGGCAAAAATAGTAAACATACTTGACCTCATTTTAGAAAATGAAATGAAACAGCTCATTTTGGAAATATAACATATAATATATATTAAAAAGTGTGCAAATATACCGCTTGTTTAGAAAAACAAATTACACCGCCAGAGAGTCACAAATTACTTTTAAAATGAGTATTTAAACTCCCTGTCCTGCCTGGTTATCTTATCATTTCCCTACACAGACACACACACACACACAAACACACACACACACACACATACATTGTCTCACACACATACACACACACACACACACACACACACGCAAGCACAGTCGCTCAGTGGCAGGAGATGGGAGAGAGCTATCACTAACAAAGACAAATATTCATCAAATCCCACTAGACAGTGCATAATTCATCACATAGGGATTTGAATTATATATATCGATCATTAAATATTTACAGTATTTGCGTTTTTCAAGAACAGGGGCGGATGTAGTCTTTCTACATCAACTCGGTATGGCAGACTGAGGAAAAAGAGAGTTACACAGTACAAAGTACAAGATGAAATGTTTTTTGTTTTTTTTCCAAATGAATGCACGTGGCGACACACAAACGCATCATGTAACAGCACTTATCAAAAGTTTTTAACTTTGCATTAAAATCTAATAGTAGCTAAATATGGCAAAAAAGAAACTGCATAATAGAGCAAAAGTGAAAGGAAACACATATGCAGACACTTGTAACACCAGGCAAACATCTGCTTGATTTCCAGACGAGAAATGCAGGTGGCTGCAGTACTGGGAACACATTATAATGGCATTCCTAAAACAAACAAACCTGTGTGAAGAATCTCGGCATTAAATAAAGTGTTATTTCCACCTGTGTTTAAACTGCCCCAATGGGGAGTGGATGCATGTCTCTCTAATTGGTTAGATTTGGTGATGGTAAGTAGCAGATTAACTCTGTGTGCATGTGTGTGTGCATATGTAGAGGTTTTAACCTTTATTAAAAGCTTTAATATCTGTATTTTGGCAAGGAAATTCATCTGGTCATTTTTGAAAACACAATGTATGGGAGTGTGTGTGTGTGTGTGTGTGGGACATGGGCTGTAGAGTCTTCCTCTCTGGAGTAGGGATAGGTATTATTAGGATTTTATCAATACTGATACTTATCAAAAGCCATTTTACTTACTACTTTGCTCACAGAGTTGAAAGATTGCTTCAGATTGATATGCATCTGTTTTATCATGTTGCTGGTGATACCCTTTGTGCATTAACGTTAGGGTATTTAGCTGCATTTAATCACTTTTGAACATTCTGCCCTGTCACCCATGATTGTGGAGCTTTGTGCACACCAGTGATAATTACTAATAACTAATTACTTTTTCTATCGTTACTACACCATTACTGCACGTTACTGAAGCGCAGTTTTTTTCTCCCTTTGGTGAGGAGGTGTAATGATGATCGGCTATAAGATTTCAGGGTAATCCAATCGGAGACGTAGCAGCACACACACACAAACTATCAGAGATGGAGAATGCAGAGTCGAGAGGCAAGGCTGTGTCTGCAGGATGGAGATGTAGGCCACCACTTTAACTCATCGATGTAAAAGTGTACATGTTGAGTGTACATTATGTCATCCCAGAGCAAAGAGTTGGTCAATGTCCAATGTAAGCAACTCCAATTTAGTAAAGCTAAAGATATTTTGATTTCTGAATCTATTTATAAATTAATAAATGCCTAAGGTAGAACAATAAAACACAGTACACAGTAAAATGGATACACAGTAAAACAAAACAAAAAAAACTTTTGTAAACACTTCAAGTATGTAAAGAAATTGTGAAAGTTTGATTTATTTAGGTTATTCACTGCAGCAAGTTTAAAGAATTTCATATTAAAACTTTTCATACTTTTCAGATGAATAAAATATTTGATGTACATTTGTGGTCTGTTGAGGTGCAATAAATATTAAAACCTCTGTGCAGGTGCCTGTCTTTGCTGTTCTACTCTATGCACCTGGCTTCTGAAACCTGGTCTGGAAATTCTTTGACATTTTTAAACTTAAAAAAAGAAATGTTTAAACAGTAACACCATATATAATGGAGTAACTCAGCTATTTTTTGGTACTGGTACCTATAAGTAATTACTTTTTCAAAGTGACATGCCCAACACTGATAAATACATAGCATCATTACTAGAGGGAGAGGTTGTCAGCACCCATCTCTTCTAGGGAAGGAGAGAGAAAATGAGAGAGAGAGAGAGAGAGAGAGAGAGAGAGAGAGAGAGAGAGAGAGAGAGAGAGAGATTACCTGACCACGGTGGACAGAACTAAACAAAGAACCACCTTGACAAAGCACAGACTCAGCGAGCTGGACGTCCACACAGGCCCATACAAGAAAACATGGCTCCCCAAAGAGGAGCTTCTGCCAGCTGTGCTAGGAAGTGGAGAACAGAATGCACACAGCTGCAGCCAGGACAAGCTAAACACTTCCCCGAATTCAAAGACAAACACCTGAATTGGACCACATCAGCGACATAAACATAATCCCAGTGGTATGAGGAGAGCACACAGAGAGCTGCAGACCAGCACTGAGTGACCCCGCCACTGTTGTTGCTGATATCCATCAGTTATGCTCAGCTATACTTATGTTACTTTATGTTCCCTCTCCTTTGAGCACAAATTAATTATAAATAGCATTATATTGTTTATGTTGTTGTAATCTCTGTAATCTTTCCTTTTTCTCGCTATACTTTGTACAGTGTGCAATGGCAATACTCTAATTTACGCTGGTCGTAATAATAAAACCTGTTTGAATTAAAGAGAATCATTGAACATAGAAGAGTAGCTGTATAAGATAATGCCTGACTGATGGATATAAGGAGGGAGAAAGCTGCTTTCTTAACTTCTCTCTCTCATGTTCTCCTGTAGGTGTCTAGCTCTCTCTTTCACTCACTCATAGAACCACTGAGTCTTTCATGCAGCTGTCAGTGGATTTCCTTGTCTTTTTATTATTTCAAATCAGACAAATATGATTCCTCAATCACAGACCAAACACGAAATACAGTAGCAGTAAGCGATTGGTAATAATGAAGGCACACAAACAATCTCGTGAGGAGAAAAAAAAATGTCACTAACACACCGTTTATATTAAATGAGACTCACCTGCGTCACTCTATGTCAAATAAAAAATAAGAAAATGTGTCAGTTAAGACAGCGCGGAGTGTTTTTAGTCAGCTTAAATCAGCCACTTTAAGATGTTCAAATTCAACATGTCAAGGTTCTCTGTGTGTGTGTGTGTGTGTGTGTGTGTTTCTGTGTCTGTGTGTGTGTGTTCAAGTTTTCCAGTCAAGTATCTGTCTGTACCCACAGAGGTTCATCATTCAGAGTGGATTGACTGCAGGATGTGATGGATCACTCCTAGATGAATGCAGCTTTGCAGGGCAGGCACATACACTGACTCATGCACACATCTAAGAACATTATTATTATTAACAGGGCTCGAGCCTTGAGGGCCAGGGCTGCGGATCCGTGATAGACTACCTTTCAATTTTCTTGGAAGCATTTCACCAAACAGGGAACTTGATAAGAGTCACGACTAATGCAAGAACCCGATAAGAGTTTATAATAAAGAAACTTGATATGAAGTAAAAAAAAAGATAATTTGATAGGCGTCACAATTTACATTAAACAAGATAAGGGGCATTAATGAATGATAAAGAAGAAGAAGGATTAAGTGGTGATAGAGTAATGTGAATACACTTAGGTGTAAATGGTACAAGGGGCTTCTGTTATATGTGGCTGAACATCAAAACAGTCCAGAACATCTGGTAAATTAACCTTGATTTGTTGTGGAAAATTTAGAAAATTCTTTCTCTGAATTCCTGTTTTTTCCACCGGTAAAGTTGCCAATTCTTTTCATCCACCAATAACACCAATGAAGTCATTTGCATCAAGGCCAAATCAACAAGGTCTTCACAGAGATTTTTTTTTCCTGCATAATAATTGAAGGCAGACTTTGATGCAAATTAACATTTATGTTTCGCAATGAGCCAAATAGATCCAGGAGTTGACATTGCACAGTGATAAAAGCTGCTTAGAAGTCACTAGGACGCTGCACGGGAGAAGTCCTAATTGATTTAATTGAAAAAAAAAGAGCATTAAATGAAAGAAAGGTCACATTTAACAATAACAGAGGTTTGTGGAGATGGAGTCATTCTGACCCCCCTCTCACCTTCCTATTCTTATTCTTTTCACATCATACATGTTAAAATGGTTCTATGCATGGACTCCTTCCTATTCACATTCCTGAGTGAGTCTGACAACCATTTGAGGGAAAGTACAACTAGGTTTAGGACCTCGTTCATTCTCCATTGCCTCAGTAATGGTCAAAAATGTGCTAATGAGAAAATGTTGTTCTTTTCCTTCGTGGGAAGCCATGCATCAGTTCATCTGGAATGGAATGCAAATTACACCCTAATATAGTGTATTTCAGACGTGGGATAATGTGCAAGACATCATACAGCGAACACATAAGGAATATTTCACGGTGAGAGAGTAGGAGGGTGGGGGGGTTGGGGGGGGGGGTATACATGTGAGGAATAAAGTGTATGAAAAGGAAAAAGAAGGAGCAGGCTGTGCTGTCAGATGGAGCAGGCAGATGGTTGGAGGATCCGTTTCCAATCAGTCTGGTGATGGGGGTGAATCCTCAACGCCGAATACAGAAAAATCCTTATGATCAAAACACACGCTAGCTCCAGGCCAACCTTAAGGTAACAGTAAACTACCCCCCCAACACAAAAAAAACGGCCCTTTAATTCCTGCTTACAGCTCCTGAGCACAATGGACTTCCTTTCTGCCCATTTATTTTAGGACACTGGGTAAGAGCACGACTGGTATTACTGGCAGTAATTTTAGATTGAGGCTGGAAACTTTGTCTGTATCTTTCTGATATATGGTATGTTGTATGGTACTGTATTTCTTTTTGACATTGGCTGGTCTGACTGGTCTGTAGTGGGCGTCGCCCAGTTGGAAAACGGCGATGACACGTTTTTCCTGTCACGACAAATCACAAAATGTGATAATAGTTACAGAGTTCTTTTTGGAGAACTGATAATCAAAGCTAATGAAGCCATGAATATTTAAAGTTACTGAGAAATTCCTGAGACGTGAAGCCACATGTTCGGGGGCTTTAATACGTTTGGATTCGGTGGAAGCGTTCCACCGCCGCCTCTGGTTGAATGTGCTAAGCGTGTTACACCTGTAAGCCGTCCAACGGTGATGTCATGGTGCATGATGCACACCCGGGAATACACTTCCACATCACTGCAGCGGGCTAGTTAAGCTGCGTTAAGCCACTGGACGTCAGCTCCACCAACATTTACAGTTTATGTGAAGTGCCCGTGGCTGCTTCAAACCAAAGTGGCTTCATAAACACTAACCTATGGGTGATTTCCCCACTGCAACAATGTTCCTTAAACTAAAAACAAAATCTTTGCCAACTGTCACACCACTTTTTTTTTGTGAATTGTCTGAAATGTAACTGTGTTTTTTATGTTGGGAAAACAACAAGTAAATTAATGAACAGACACATAACATAAAGCTGTGATACACACAGAAAACTATCCCATAGCTATTCATCCCCTCATCCAGCCCAGACGTCACTAGACCTGCCAACAACAAAAATCATTGTCTTCCTCGGTTTACTGACTTCAGAGACATCCGTCTCTGTTTCTGTTATCACCGAAACTGACCTCGTTCGTGCACAGGGTTCAGCCATTTTAATTTGGGCGTGTCCTTTTAGGCTTTTTTTTTTTTTTTTTTTTTTTTTTAACTTTTTTAAGAATCACTCTATGCGAGTTTCTGCTGGTTTATTGATGTCATCACTAGGCTGCAGCTGCTTGTTGACATCATTACCACAGGACAGCTGAGAGCAGCTGCAACGCCCCAGAGACACAGAGACAGACAGAGACACAGAGACAGACAGAGACACAGAGACAGACAGAGATATAGAGACAGGCAGAGATATAGAGACAGACAGAGACACAGAGACAGGCAGAGAGACAGAGACAGACAGAGAGACAGACAGAGATATAGAGACAGACAGAGACACAGAGACAGACAGAGACACAGAGACAGACAGAGACACAGAGACAGGCAGAGAGACAGACAGAGATATAGAGACAGACAGAGACACAGAGACAGACAGAGACACAGAGACAGGCAGAGACACAGAGACAGACAGAGACACAGAGACAGACAGAGACACAGAGACAGACAGAGATATAGGGACAGACAGAGACACAGAGACAGACAGAGACACAGAGACAGACAGAGATATAGGGACAGGCAGAGATATAGGGACAGGCAGAGATATAGGGACAGGCAGAGACACAGAGACAGACAGAGACACAGAGACAGGCAGAGAGACAGAGACAGACAGAGATATAGGGACAGGCAGAGATATAGAGACAGACAGACAGAGATATAGGGACAGGCAGAGATATAGAGACAGACAGACAGAGATATAGGGACAGACAGAGATATAGAGACAGACAGAGAGACAGAGACAGACAGAGATATAGAGACAGACAGAGATATAGAGACAGACAGAGATATAGAGACAGACAGAGACACAGAGACAGACAGAGACACAGAGACAGACAGAGATATAGAGACAGACAGAGATATAGAGACAGACAGACAGAGATATAGGGACAGACAGAGATATAGAGACAGACAGAGACACAGAGACAGACAGAGACACAGAGACAGACAGAGATATAGAGACAGACAGAGATATAGAGACAGACAGACAGAGATATAGGGACAGACAGAGATATAGAGACAGACAGAGAGACAAAGACAGACAGAGACACAGAGACAGACAGAGATATAGAGACAGACAGAGATATAGAGACAGACAGACAGAGATATAGGGACAGACAGAGATATAGAGACAGACAGAGAGACAGAGACAGACAGAGATATAGAGACAGACAGAGATATAGAGACAGACAGAGACACAGAGACAGACAGAGACACAGAGACAGACAGAGATATAGAGACAGACAGACAGAGATATAGGGACAGACAGAGATATAGAGACAGACAGAGAGACAGAGACAGACAGAGATATAGAGACAGACAGAGATATAGAGACAGACAGAGACACAGAGACAGACAGAGACACAGAGACAGACAGAGATATAGAGACAGACAGACAGAGATATAGGGACAGACAGAGATATAGAGACAGACAGAGAGACAGAGACAGACAGAGACACAGAGACAGACAGAGATATAGAGACAGACAGAGATATAGAGACAGACAGACAGAGATATAGAGACAGACAGAGATATAGAGACAGACAGAGATATAGGAACAGACAGAGACACAGAGACAGACAGAGACACAGAGACAGACAGAGAAATAGAGACAGACAGAGATATAGGAACAGACAGAGGCACAGAGACAGACAGAGACACAGAGACAGACAGAGATATATGAACAGACAGAGACACAGAGACAGACAGAGATATAGAGACAGACAGAGATATAGAGACAGACAGAGATATATGAACAGACAGAGACACAGAGACAGACAGAGATATAGAGACAGACAGAGATATAGGAACAGACAGAGATATAGAGACAGGCAGAGAAACAGAGACAGACGGAGACAGAGAGACAGACGGAGATATAGAGACAGACAGAGACAGACAGAGACATGACTTTAGGCCATCAGATCTCTCCACCTTTGTCTATCTGCTGTTTTTCTTTCTCTTTTTGTCCCTGTGTGTCTCTGCATGAACCACAACCTTCCCGACACAAACTGAAACACAAACTTTGAGGAGTTCAACCTCTGGGCCTCACACACGCGCTGCCAAAAATACAGCATGGGGAGTCGATTGTAGCCATAATTGTGGTTCAGTCAGTCTGAGGTGAACTCAACCAACCAACAAGGATTATGGCTTATTTCCTCTCTTTCTCTTTCTCTTTCTCACACACACACTGTAGTACATGCCTTCTATTCTGGTTCTTTATATGCAGAGATTGTGGCCAGACATAGATGATTGTGATTTAAGTAGAATAAAAATCCTGTATGTGTGTGTGTGTGTGTGTGTGTGTGTGTTTGTGTGTGTGTGTGTGTGTTTGTGTGTGTCTGTGTGTGTGTGAGGGAGAACGAGAGGAAATAAGCCATAATGAAGAGAGATTAGTCTGGCCAAAACCACAAAGCCAGGGGGAGGCTGTTTCTCTGCAGACAGACAGACACACACACACACACACACATCTCCCTTCATCTTTTTACTTCGCAGGTCAATCATGACCTCATTGAAAAACATGTTGGATCATGTGGGTTTAAAATTTTTCATCCTGAATTCCTGGGTTATTCTGGACAAACCAGAACTATATTGAGCGAGGAGGAGTAGGCAGTGAATGAAAGTGGACTGAATCAGATTACACTGAAATTACCCAAATTTGATTTTACCGGAGGAATTTAGGTGAATTATGGTAATCAAATTCAAATAGAATGATACAGATTAGTTTAGTCAGTGGATGATTAGAGAAAGCTGCTGAAATCTTTGGTCATAAATCATACGTGTCTCACAGGTCACGCTGTTGCATGTAAGATGAAGACCAAGTTGGAGCTTTGGTGACCTACAGACAACCTGCAGAAAAATTGCAACAATTTCAGAAATTTAGGAGCAAATTCCCATGAATATAACGGCTGCTACGACCCAACCAACAAAAAAGAAACCAACAACACCCAACAGGAAACACAAACACAAAATGATGACATGAATACACTAACCGGTGTGACATCTCCTCCTATTTTTTGATAAAGGTTGATGATAAAAACACACTTGTCCTCTGTCAACATTATGAAAAAAGACACTTTTTCAGTGCGTGTTCCTGCTTACAAACTGTGAATTATGCCCCATTCATTCGGTTGGTGTCCTGACTCTTCTAAAAGCTGCCTGAACACAAGCCATTAAGAAAAAGCTCCTGTTCTGATGTCACAACAGGAACAGTTTCTCTGTCAGAGTGAGTGTGTGAGAAGGCAGACTCCTTTAATGTATCCAAAAGCATGGAGGGACATGCATTGCAGCATTTTTATGAATGTGACCTCATGACGTGCCTCCACTTTTATATAGTTTTTTACATCATTGCAGAGATTTACTACACATTCGTCACACAATCTGTCACGGCTCTAAATGATGGTACAGTCTGACACAGACTGCAACCAATATTCTGGGAGGTCTAGCTCATATGCTGTGCAGGGTGTCTTTAATTTTTGTTTGGTCCAGACTAATTATAAAGTCAATTAATTGCTGGATCTAGTTTCAGGATTGGGAAAGCGCTACTTGCTGAAGTGTCTGAGCGGGACGGTGAAATCCTTTCAGTCTCTGACCTTCATAAAAGTAAATACTTCCTCACAGGGATCGACAGGGATCATTATCTGACATTAAATTGGTTCAGCTCATTATGTTTCAGTATGCTCTTTCTGGGACTGAGCTGTGAAATACCTCATTCGGATGGCAGGTCAAACAGAGGAGCTACAGGAGACACACACACACACACACACACACACAGCTCAGATACCACATAGAGGGAAGCCACAGCGCTGTGAGCACAAACCAGACTGGCTCCAAATGTTAAACACACACACACACACACCCATACGCAAGGCATGAGCACACACACACACACACAAGCACATACGTACGCAGGGCATGAGAGTGCGCACACACACACACACACACAGATGTCTGTACAGGGACACCAGGCCGCCCCACCTGTCCATTTTTGGACCACCAGCAGCTAATGAATCAGTGTCTGTCTGTGTGTGCCGAAGCAAAAGAAGACGGCAAGGACAACCAATCAGAATAAAAACTATTTTATCTGCGTGTGTGTGTGTGTTGTTCTGCCTCATGAGGCACACGCCAGTCATAAGATTCAATTATGAAAAACAAGAGATATTTATTCACGACTGACAACGGCAACACACACAAACATCTGCAGGGTTCGCAGCCATCTGCCGTTATAGACTGCTCAGTCAGCCCGGTGTGTGCCCAATGAGTCTGGATGCCACATATCATACCAGTTAGACATAAACCATTGTTTTCTGAATGCTCGTGGGCGTGTGAGAGTGGTTTCGTTAGAGTATGTACAGCTTGTGGCTGGGAATGTCTCTGAATAGGAATGTCAGCTTTATGCAGAACTATACTTACACAATCAAAATGATTACTGGGAACAAAAAGAACATGAAGATATGTAGAATGAGGGAAACATTAACCCATATGTTGTCTAGGAAACACATAGGAGTGACTGTTCAACATATATCTATCTTGACTCTTTTAAAACCGGCCTGGAAACTTTTTTTATTCAGGAGAACTTGTTTCTGACTAAAATGTTTACGCTATAGTTTCTTTTAACTATGTTTTACTTTATTTTCAACATGTGAATGTTTCAAATCTGGTACCAAATAGTTACACTCTCTTAAAAAATACACGCTATCAACTAGTTTTATTTTCTAGGTGAATTAAATATTTAAAACTTACCAATCTTTTTCAGTTACACCATTTTTTTCCCTCAAAATGCACATCAAAAAATCATGATTTTTGTTTAAAAGAATTATACAAATGGGCTTTTAAATGACAAGACACCAACATTTTGAGGGACCCGATAAATGCTTGTAAACATGTAATTTATAAAGTTTTTGACTTTCTCAAACCTGCCAACCATGATTAACCACTGAGCCATGAACCATGTACTGTTGGACTCCATGGAGTGAAGACTGTGTTACAAATTAAATGCATTATTATTATTATTTAATACTATACATATATAATACGGATCAGAAAAGCAGCCCCTGACGTGGCTTTTATCGACCCGACCCGTTAATTACTGGGCTGATATCGTGCAGTCTGAACCTTTACTTCCTCTGCTGTCGATCCAGATCCATCTTCTCCCTCCTGCCCTGCAGTCAACCCTGTTTCCCCACCAGCCCCATCACCTGCCTCTCTAATCCCCTCATTAATGCCCCAGCACATCTACCGAATAAATCGTCTCACCTTCCGAACCACATCATTTAATCATTCACTTTAGATCTGTCTTTCACCAGAGTCGGGGTAAGTGATAATTCACTGAAATAAAGTTAAAGTGTAAAGAGACACACTTTTATTTATCCTGCAACCAATGGATCAATAAAACCTTGGCTAACTAAGACGCTTGTCGTTGAACAATGTTTAGTTGACTGTGGTTTGCAGTCAACTAAAACCAAGATATGAGTGTTCCCACATCGTGAGGTCAATCAGGTCCTTTGAAAAGGTTTTGGGTTAATGTACCTGAAATAAAGTCTGTGGCTAAAACATGTTTTTGTTCAGTGACATAAAAACATCAGTAAATGTGTGTTCAGCCTCTACAACAGTGTGGCATCCCTGCAGCCCTGTATTGCAGGGCAGCCCTGATTCCTTCCTGTTATTTGGCAGTATGTTAGAGACAACTTTTTTCCTTTTTCCCAGTATCATCTTCTTGAATCCTGCGTCCTCATCCCCGTTTAGCTTTGTTACAGTGACACAGGCCATTCTGTTTTTTTTTTTTACCTCTCAAAGCACTTCACACTACCCTCCCCATCATCCCATTCATAAGCTGATGGTGGTAGCTGCCATATAAAGTGCCAACCAGCTTATCAGGGGGATCTAATCATTCAGACACACTCACACACTGCTGGAACGGCCATCGGGAGCAATCTGGGGTTAAGTATTTTGTCCAAGGACACATTGACACATAGCCCGGAGGAGTCGGGATCCACAGATCTAACTGAGGCCTGACCTCCGAGCCACGGCTTAACACAATACACTTACAGCAAATCAAAACACATAAATGTGTGTGTTGATACTCATTCAGTTAAAGGAGAAGGGAATTTAAAGTGAATTTAGACTAATCGGGCTAAAGTCTGAAACTTTATCAGCACAATAAAATTACAGCAGTAATGAAATCAGCAATCTTAATCCACCTTCATTGATTCTGTTCCTTTGCTGAATAAAAATGCCCAGTGACATTTTTCCCTCTAAATCAAAATTGTAAAATAACCCCTGCTTTAGAGTTAATTTTTAATGTCGGAGGCACCACAATGTACTGAGACACCATTCACGACGTATGCAGTAAATTTTTATATAAAAAATAATTAAAAAGATGCCACTGCGGTGAAAGTTGCCACCAGTAATAAATCAAAAAAATATAAAATTACGTTTTTTACAGACGGTTCTCTAGTGCGCCATGAGCTATTAGCATCAGCCGCTCTACAAAGAAACTTTTGAAAAACAAAAAAAAAACAGCAAACAGCAAACAAAAGTCACAAGCCTCTGCTCCATGAAATCAATTTCATAAATCACCATTAAATCCTCATGTTTCACATTCTCACTTCCACATTCACACAGAGCTTCGTCTGTTGGAGGAGACGACTGCTGACCGACCCCAGTAGTGATGGAAGTACCCAGATCTTTTAGTACCAATACTGGTCAAATTACTTCATCACAAGTAATAGTCCTACATTTCTTATCCTTAAGATAAGTTAAGATTAAGTTAAAGTATATAAAGTATACTGTATCAGTAAGTCTAGATATAATAAGCACTATGCTCTAAATATATGAATATTATAGCGTAAACATGCCAAAAACCAGCCAAGAACTTTGAGAACTAATATTTAATAATCAGGATAATATATAAACTAATCATTATGTTGTTACATGTTACATTTTAATCTGAAAAGTATCTAGTACTTAAAGCCGAAGATAAATATAGTGGAGTAAAAAAGTACAATATTTCCCTCAAATGTATTAAAATTCTAATGAATGTAATTAACAGCTTACCACCACTGGTACTCTGACGCTTTTCACCCCTGATAATCTGATAGAAGAGTTAATACTTCTACCTTTTGTCCCAGGAAGACTCTCATTGGGAAACATATCGGCACAAATATCAACTATTAGCAACTGTCAGCAGCCATGACGCTGGCATTAAAAAGGCATCCTCAGCCCAGCGATGTGGTGTGTATGTGTATTTCGTGTGTGTGTGAGGGGGTGTCTATATGCACCGCGGGACATGAGTGACTTATCTGGGACGGGGACATCACAGAGAACAGCGGTGGTGGAAATTCAATTTTCTGGTGGCGAAAGAAGAGAGAGTGACTGAGCAGGTGTGACTGCAGAGGTTTTCCTTTAATACAGCCCAGATCATAGAATACACAGCAGAGCCGGCTGTTAGGAAAAGCCTTCCTGCTGACATTGTTTTATGTCTGTAAAAGTGTGTGAGAATGTATGTGCATGTGTGCGCCTGTACGTGTGTGTGTGTGTGTGTGTGTGTGTGAAAGCTGCAGCAGCTGAATTCAGCAGATATAAAGGAGCACGAGTGTCACTCAAACCCAGAGGGAGAGAAAAGAGAGAAAGAGCGCACAGAACAAAAAGAAGAAATAAAACAAGGGGGCAACAGCTGAATTGCAAAGTGGACATTAGTCAGTGGAAGACAATAGCTGCTTGTGTTTTCACCTCATTTTTATGACATTTCTATTTTGCCCTCTCCTGACAGTCATCCCTCTCCCTGCACCTCGGTTCATGCGTCATGGCACCGACTCATAGGAGCGTTCTCTACGGACCGTTCTCTACGCGCTGACATTTTCAAGCATGTTGCACTTCTGGCCGCACCCCAGAGCGGCGAGGTCACAGGCAGGCATTTGTCCATCAGCTGTCAAAGGCAAAACACCTGTTGAAGCATCACTGACTGGAACCAGAGAAAAACACCCTGTACTTTAAATAAAATGTAAAAAAAATATATGTTGAAATCTCAAATGAGCAGCGTGGCTTCCCGTGAGTGTGAGGTACTCAAACCTGATTCACGGACGCAGTAAAAGCAGCATTAATCAAAGATTGATGCTATTGTTAAACTAGTACTGTCCCTTTTTATGCCGGTATGCACCTTTATTGAGAGAATGTGAGGGCAAAGGACGTTCTCACAAACAGCCATTTCACACTTTTACGGGAGATTGCAGCATCACTGGGGTTAGACTTTCAAGGCCAAAAGAAGTGCCTTAGAGCAAGAATCACGATTGCATATATGTACTAGAAGCTATGGTGTATGGAAACAGGGTTGAAACAGAGGTGATTTTGGAAAGGAAGCTGTGACATCTGAGGCTCATTTCGCGGGCAAAGCTGCAGAATGCAGAGCACACTCCGGTGTACGTTGCAGTGCAGCAGTGACAAACTACTTTTGGTCCGTTCATGACTCCGGGTTGCAGGGTAAGAAAACAGGGTGGCATTATCACACATTCTCGGTGGATTTACGAGGGGCCGGTGTGCAGCAGTGTTCTCCCCTGTGATGTACAGTACTGACAGTTTAGTAATGGAGAGTGCAAAGGAGCTTCTCTTGAGAGGAAATTCGTCCTTGAGGTGCAGCATTGCAAGTTCAAATAGTGAACAGCGCAAATGTGCTGCAAAGGGCACAGGATGTCTCTTCTTGCCCACGTTTCTGGACTCATTATTAAGTCCAGGCGCCACTGTGACTCCTGCAAGTTTGTCGTTCAACACTTGTTGACACATAGAGAGATGCATCTTAGTGATCAGCAATTTAGAAAAGTGAAATTTGGATTTGTTAAATAAAAAAATAAAGATAGAGAGTTATTATGTCAACATCATTTAATATCTCAATTTTTTTTTTTTTTTAAAAAGGCAAACAGCAGTGCCACAATCCAAATAAGAGCCACTTTATGATGAACAACATTGTGTTAGAATGTAAGATAAATGTAAAAGTGTAAATGATTATTGAGAAGATGCAGCACACATCACACAACTGAGCCTTTGCATGGTTGCTATAAACTGACATTTTCTGTGACAGTCCAGGGTTGCTCACCAAATAATTATTTTTCCACCACAATGACATTTACCTCACGCGATATCAACAGCCCACAATTCTGCTCCACCACCCGATCACAGCCGCGGAAAATGTGCACTGCAGATATAAATGGAGGGCTTTTGGAAAGAAGCTGATGCATGCACGTCTTACCCCAATAACCTGGTGTTGTTGGACAGTCCGGAAGAGGTTTGATGGGAACGGCATTTTGAGAATGTCACTATAACCCTCCTGATGATTGCTGTGCACAATACTGAAATGTATCCATAACGATTTGCACAAGAACAGAAGCATCTGTGTACTCATTTTTCTAAAAAAAAAAAAAAAAAGGTTGATGCTTTAGTCAAATGTACCACAGATCTGACTTAATATTATATGCTCTGAAAATCTCATCAACTCTAATTCACATAAACACACACCTGTCATCTCCAGCTAAACGGCAGATGTGTGTGACAGTTGGCCTAAAGAATTAATCATTGATCTCAACTCTGCCTGAATCACTTCCTCAAAAATCTTTGATTAAACTGTGCCTTTCTGTGCAATTACAGGTGCTGACTGGCTGATTTTGCTTAATGGAGTTACAATGAACAGTCACAGGAGATAATCCACAATTTTGAGGTTCGTCAAGTGAAAATGCTAATAAAACGGTAGATTTGAGGTTTGCGAAAGCAGCTTCTGCCTTTCTATGGTTTCATTCATATTAAAGCACTGGCATCTGTTGGTTTTATATTCAATGATCTGTCTTTATTGGTAATTTCAAAATCACTTTAACATGACTGTTTGCTTTTTTGCCTTGAACAAGAACAAGCAGCATGCTGGAGTTGGACACATATGAATGGACCATGTTTAAGCTTTTAAAGGGTTATTCTTTGAAACGACTGATACAGAAAGTGACGCCATTCGCTGTGACTACACCACTCAGTCGACCAATGAGATTAACTTCATCACTCAGTCAGTCAGGAGCAGGAGTTTTGTGTTTATAGGGCCGGCACAGCGTGATCCAGCCCAAAAAAAGGGAGGAAGGAGGGTGAGGTAGGAAGGCGGAGAGTGTTGATGAAGAGAAAAATGGGGTTAATGTATGAAAGAATGTGCTTTCAGAGAGGAAAAGGGAAAGCCATGGCTGCAGGGGCTGACACTGTCCCAGTTTTACTACTCTGCCTGTATCTCCTGTGGCTCCCCAGTACATTTCCACCCAGTTGATTAATGCTACCATCACAACCATCGCCAGCCTCTTTGAAGACTAGGAAGAAAAAAAGAAACTATGATGATCCACATAAAATTCCTGCTCAGCATTGCGCTGAGTTTTAGTCTACAATTCTGGGGCGTGATGGCACGCTGGTGGAACTAGGCCATGACGGCACACTACAGTATAGCGGCAGGACGGCGTGGAACAAATTCAATTCATGGAGTTTGAAGAGAATGGTTTTCTGATAGCTGAAGTTGCTCCTTTTTGTTTCAATAATTTCTTTAAACATGACAGTTTTACGGCATCAAAGGTGTTTCCCTTGAAAAATCTAAAAGGTTTGCTTTAGGGCGGCCGGGACAGTCTTCTGTGCTGCAGTCCCTCGTGAGCCACTTTAGTGCCACTTTGTCTTTAGCAGCCAATACTGGAACCATCAATTTACCCGTAATAGGAACCAATCTATCGCAGCACACCAAAGTTAGACTCATCTCAACCCCTAAAGCTGTGAAGGAGGCAGTCGCAGAGAGACTGCAATCTGGAAAGACCATAACTATTCCAAATGATAATAGTTTTGTAAGGAAACAGTTGATTAAATCCTTTTATTCCATGGTCTTGGTGAATATTATTCTCTGATTGGCCGGCAAGTGTGCCTCAAAACCATTTTAATGCACACATAGTTGGGCTGAAGTTTAATCACCTGTTCTAAACTCCTCCAAAGCACAGCTTTCAAACTTCACTTGTTATCAGCTGCCGCAAGCACAGCTGAGTAATCAACTTGATAAACTAACAACCCGAGTGTAAAGGAAAACACACCCATGGCTGATTTGGACATTTCTTTCAGTCTATTTGAGAGAAAACAACCGTTCGGCAGAACGGGAGGTGGCAAAGGAAAAGTACATGGAAAAAAAAAAGAATGAAAGCAATCGTAAAATGGCAGAATAAATGAGCACCTGTTTGGTGGCTATGTCTCTTATTTAACCCAATCAATTAAGTGAGTGAAGTACCACTAAACTCAAGCTTTAGTGTGATGGAGCCTTCACTTACCTCACTATGAGTTGTGGACCAGAATGCGTCCTGTTGTCAAGTCGTATCTTAGGTCTGTCCTATTTACTGCACTAGTGAGGAATTTTAACATCACGTGAGAATGGGACAGTGCAGTTATTAGTCAGGCCCTCTAGATGTTACCACGGAAACCAGGAGTTAACAATCTAATTTTTGTTTCACTGGCAAATGACCATGATGCTATGAGCGGGTTCATCAATGGGAGTTCTGCATTAAAGAAGTTTACTCTGTACAAGCAGCAATATTTTATTTTACTTTTAAATGCCTAAGTCTATTTTCTTTCAATCTGTATTGTTTGTTTAAATCATCCTCAGACAGATTGGGAATCGGGAAAATTCAAGTAGTTCTTCTAAACTTCTAGAACTTGCACTTTACTGACAAATACCACAGAAATGACAGCACTCGCTGACGCTATTTGAAAAGTGCGCAATAAGATTCCTCCCCATAATATTATGGGGCCGGAGGGTGTGTGTTGGCTGTAATTCTCAGTGTATGAAATTGCAAAATGAAAGATGAAAGATGAAAGAGAACGATAAACAGAATTTCCAATCAGACAAAAGTAAAAAAATAAAATAAAACAGATTTTTCAAAGAGAAGAAGAGGACTGTAGACTTTCTCTCTTTCTTCTTCCTGCACACACACAGACACATACACACAGTTTCTGATCTTCCACGTCTGGCTCTTGTCTGTGTCTATACAGGAATTTGATAATAATTCAGTCACAGTCTATGCATCCAGTTTTACAGACTCCAGGAGCTGCCATCATAGTCAGACCCAAGCAACTGAATTTTTCTGTATGTTAACACTTCCCTGTGGGGTTTGTGACCTCTAGTTGCTCTAGTAGGTGGTGACAAGCAGGAAATAAAATGATTCATGTTCAGGTTACACCAACTACCTAAAATAGAGCGATCAAAACCACGAAAAAACTACGACTCATATTTTGAAGTGTAATTTAAGGTCTACATCTTTCGCGTTAGACATCAAAACCTCTTTTCTTGCTTCTAAAAGACTTCAGATGCTGATGATTGGACAGACTGTGAAATTTCCCGATGGCAGCGAAGGGCGGCCTGTGCCAGAGACCAGCGTGATGACCTATGGTGTTTTAATAGAGCTGGCAGGACTTGGTGGAGGAGGCCTGAGATGAGTTGGGACCCGGTCCAACTGAAGACGGCTGAGGAGAATGAATGGAGAGCAGAGCGGAGAAGTGGCTGCAATCATGTGCTAGAAGTCCCTCCGCGAGTGGACAAACATCATTCAGAGACAGAGACGGGCGTAATGAAAGAGAGGGAGCGGAGAAAGGAGAGGATGAAAAATGAAAGCGATGACAGTGATGCGCAGCGACGGGGCAGGGCGCGGAGGGGCCGGGTGTTCACGGAGAATACTAATTCTCAGTTGGTTCTACGCCTGTAATAGAATTATACATCACTGATACACTGGCAGCAATATTCCAACATATAGTCATATGATAACATTGTACTTTCTTAGTTTTTAAGTCTAATTTGATTTTGAAATTCCTTTTAGGTGAGTGGAAAGTGCACTTCTGCTTTGGCAGTTTATCCTTTTGCTGGCTTGGGGTAAACTGACAGTTAAAATGATGTGTGTGTGTGTGTGCGTGTGTGTGTGTGTGTGTGTATGGGGGGTCACCCCCCCTTTTGTTATATAGACTATGGTCTATGGTGATATTATCATGCGCAAAATATCCTGTATAGAGAACCAGTCAAAAGTTTGGACACTTTCCGCTCACTTGAGTAAGTGGGTTAAAACCTTTGACTTCTGCTCTATACAATGTTCTCTCTATAAATATTTTTAACGTATAGAAAGAATATTGATAAGGACTTTGTTCTGGCTGGTTTGACACTATCGTTGCCAGATTTCAAGGCAAAAGGGGGAAAACAAGCGTGTGAGAATGACTCCAGCAGAATAATAAACATTTCTATTCCTATCATGAGTGGAAATGATGGATTTGAAGTTTCGCCATTAACACACATACACACACACACCAGTAGATAAAACATGACTCACACACATAAACAGATAAACCCACACAACAGAGCAAGAACAGTTCGTTTTGTTTTTCGGTCATTTCAGTCCAAGCTGCTAATACCTGACTCAACGTTTTTTGTCTGATGAAAAACAAGCCACATAAAATGAAGACTATCACACTTGAAGCGCTTATAAAGCTTTGTGTGCCTCCAACGAAACTCCTTTTCCTAACTCAATGTTAATATTTAATGAAATGAGCAGTGAACAGTGCTGTCTTAGGTTAAATGACTGAATTGGACTGCAAAGCATCCCATTCTCAATCCATAATCATGTGGGACTTGTATTACCCGCGGAACGTGATTTGTAAGATTTGCGAAGGTCGTTTATGATCTACAATAGCTACCCTATGCTGCTAATGGTAAAATTGGCAGAAATAAAAAGTGTGCATCCTGGTATTAGTTCAGATACAAACAGTTACTCTGTGTCACGCTTTTCATCACCGTTATGAATTTAGATCATTTAGAGACAATTGCAGTGGATTGTATAGAAAAAGCATCACAAACTACACTGTGTTGCAAAAAGTATTCACTCATCTGCCTTGGCATCCCATTCCTAGTTATGGGGTTTAATATGACCTATGTCTTGGTTTGCTGCAGCATTCACACTCCTTTCACTGGAACTAAAGGACCAAGCCCAGCTCCTAAAAAAACACCCCCCAGCCATAATCCCCCCCCCCCCACTAAACCATACACTTGGCACAATGGAGTCCAACAAGTATCATTCTCCTGGCAACCACCAAACCCATTGACTCTGCAGACAGTTGGCGACCTCTTCAAGGGGTCCGCTGACCCCGATCCATCAGTTTACGTGGCCTATCACTTCCTGTCGTTCCCAAACACTTCCACTTTCTCACAATACAGCTGACATTTGACTGTGGAATATTTAGGAAGCGATGAGAACACCCGATTCTGATTGTTTGGATGGGTGAGCGGATGCTTTTGGCAATATAGTGTATGTGATTGACTAGTGCGGAATTACAAATGCTTATTGTTTGCTTAGTGTACATAGTAATAGACTTGTAATCACATTTCAAACCAGTTATTACTTTAATTATATGCAGTGCAGTGTTGACACTTCACAAATCATTACACATTAGGTGTGATATCTAATTGCTCTAAATCAACAAGACCTTCACTAATGAAACTGGTAATCTCTGCACAGCACGTTTTACACTAGTGGCCCATTTGTACATTTGACCTGAAATTAAAATATATATTCTTATTAAAATCCCAAGAATCTTCCAAAGAATTCTTACCCGGATGCTTGAAAACCTTCTGGACTACACAAACATTGTGCAACTGTGGGACGTGCATTTGGGCTGTGCACATTGCCATAGCAACAGTTCTCTGTTGATTTGTCCAGAGTTTCTTTAAGATAGAGTATGCAGGAACTGTCGGTTGCTGTTTGCATGTAGCGACTGGTCTCACATACCCTGCACTGTTACTGGCTGGGTGCTACACACACACACACACACACATATGCTCACACACACTGCTCAAAGGTGACGTCCCAAAAACGTCCCTGTCCTACTAAAACAATAAAAAAAAAATTAATAAAAAGTAGAAAAGGCAGTGGGCAGTTTCTCTGCACCAAAACACACCACCACATACTTCTATTCCAGTGGGCCATGAATACTGATTGAGAGTGCTTACATTTGTATAAGTTTATATATTTTAAGGGAAATCCTGCATACTCTACCATTAAAGTGACCAATAGAATAAAAGGTCAAGCATCAGTCAGAGCTTGAGTGGCTGTACAATATCCAGCTCCTGAAAAGAGGGACTCCAGTTCCCAGCTTTGTACGTTTGAGAGTAGAAGTGTTAAATTGTACCGGTGTTCCCATTGTTCCCAGTCTAAACAGGAGGAAGACGGTATGTGACCTTGCTTCTTTCTGCTTACATAATCCCTGTCCTGCAGGATGAAAACTGCCAGATATCTCTGACACACACACACACAAACACATGCGTGCGCACACAAAATTCACCACATAACTGCCACTAGGCTTTTGCATTTTCTCCCAACTTTCCCCACACACTCCCTTTCCCTCTAACATACTACCATGAACAACTGCTTTACACACCCCTAAAACATACACACACACACACACACACACACACACACACACACACACACATGTTCCTACTTTTACACTTGTGCAATAATCAACATGTGTTCTAACTCTGTTTTTATATAGGTTCTTTTGACACATTGAGCCAAGGAATACACACAATTTTGTTCTGCTGTAACTACTCATATGTATAGTCTTGAATAGTATGAACTTTGAAACCATTATCCTCAACTAGTGCAACTTATATAGCACAATAAGTTGTTAAGAGACACTGCTTTAAAACATGAAGCAGCCAAAAGCACATACATAAGGATATGATGATTTATAGACATGCTGTACATACACAGATGGAACATTTATTTCTAAGTACATACACAAACCACCAGCAAACACCACACCAATCCCAATATGCACACATAGTATTTACACACATACTCTCTCTCTTTCATACACA
Source organism: Eupleurogrammus muticus (assembly GCA_036785175.1). NCBI lineage: Eukaryota > Metazoa > Chordata > Actinopteri > Scombriformes > Trichiuridae > Eupleurogrammus > Eupleurogrammus muticus. Next base: position 16,769,001 of record JAYKQN010000001.1, read on the forward strand.
CGCAGACACACACACACACGTACACACACACAGAGCCAGGAGTGGATGTTTGGACATGGACGTCAGAGTGGAAAGCTGATCACAGTTGTACTGCAGCCATGAACACTGTGGATCAGTGTGTCCCGAAATAACCTGAAATATTCTTATCTGACCCCCAAAATCTCATACTGCATGCATCATGCAGAACACACATTACAGGGAATATCACATGCATCCACAGTGAGAAGGACACTATTACAACTAGAGAAACAACATTTCTATAGTCACAAATGTATCATGTCTAAAACTAGTGTGTTTACATTAGCCATATGTCACTTTGCACATGTTCACAAGTACAGCAATAATATTCCTTTAATGTTTGTATAGGGATCATCTGCTATAGCAGAAGGGAAAATATTTTTGTAAAAGCAAGCATTTCTTCTATTGTTGAAGTTCAAACTGCTGAAGAGTCCAAATTACACATTTCAAAGCGCAAATTATTGTGAAGTTTTTAGAAAAAAAATCCTCCAGGACCGAATGAAGTACCTCAGAAAGTTCAATCAGTCCTACAGGCAAGAAAAAAAAAAAAACGAAGGGAGAAGAATGACTTCACAAAAGGTCCATAAACACTGCTGATGATGAATTGAAGTTGAGAGCTGTGAGAATGAACAGCAGGTCGATGAAGAGGAAGACCTGCGTTCGCTGCCATGTTTCCAAATTCTCTTCAGATGTGTGTGTGTGTGTGTGTGTCTGCGTGCATGTGTCTGTGTGTCAGTGTGTACACCGATCTCTCTCTTCTCCACCGTGGCCAAGACTCCGTTTCCTGCCAAGTCTAAAGTGGGCGGTGGGTATTTTTCAACATCTCTCCATTACAGAGAAAGATGAGGAGGAGTTGGAGGTGGAGGATGGAGGAAGCATATTTGCAATAAGACAGGAAAAAACTGAATGATATTAACACGCAAGCACACACACACACTGACACACACACAGGTGACACACACCTTCACTGTCTGCTGACACGTGGAGAAACCACAGTGTTTCAACAAACCCCCATCTCCCAAGAGGAACGTTCCACTTCTTCGAGCACATCACCAGTTGAACCTCATCCGTTATTACAGCAGACACACACATTACGCCGCATGTCGCTGGAGGAGTTATCAGAGTCTTAAAAGTAAAACTACCCGGAGTCACAAGCGGTGACTCAGTGCAGCAAAACGGTTCGGAGCTGCTCACGCGTCGAGCAGGAGTTAACTGGTTTTGTTTGTTGTCACTTTAATTAGCCAGAAAACATGAAATGTAATGCCAGAAGCTGTGACCCCCCCCTCCCCATGAATGCCAACTCACGTCTGATAGTGAACTAATTATGAAGTTCTTGCTCTACAACACAACACAACACGGCTCGGCGCTTTCTGCTGCGCATTCAGCCACTTACTGCTGCTAAGGTTGCTGAACGACAGAGTAAAGTCTATTTAATTGTGCTTCTTCCAGTCACACTCACCAAGGGGGTTGAAAAGTTATTACACAAGAGTCATCTAAGTATAAAACAAGATCTGTCTGTCTGTCTGCCCGTTGAGTTACATGTCCTTCACATTTCCGGAGAACCGTTCATCTGATCCACTTCGCACTTGGCGGGTGTAATGCTGGGCACCCGAGGGCGTGCGGCGTTGAATTCGGCGCATTTTGGACATGCGACACGTTTAATATTAATATATCTGTGTGTGTGTCTCTCTCTCTCTTTCAGCTGGTTGCCCACCTAGAAGACGCTTCTGTCTGAGGTGTCTTCCTGCTAAATAGAAGGAAATGGAAGTTTTTTATTTCCATTGCAATTATGTGTTTGCTCTGGGAGGAATATTTGGTCTGTATTTTTAAATATATGGTCTAGACCTGCAATCAGATTAACTGGGTTATGATTTAGTGCTATATAAATAAAATTGACTTGACTAGTCTGATAATAGAGTACATACAGACTTCTTAGCAAACATGTTTTTACACGTGTTTATTGCATGTTTATGAGGTCGTGTTGCAATTTCCACCTTAAAATGTGCCGCTGTTCCTCTGACTGATGCGTTGGCCTAACCAGTGACCAGTGACATCTCACCCTCATCTCCATAGTAACAATAGGAACAGGAGCGAGGGGGTTAACCCTTAACCTAATGTGTGCATCTGTGTGAGAGGGGGGTGGATGGGATTGATGGGATTCCACCCGTACACACCCGTGGGAATAGCAGTCAAGCTCCAAAGCTTGTTTAGGCTTTAACACCCATTACCCATTATGCACACCCCCCCCCCCCCCCCCCTCAAACTAAATAACACACACACACACACTAACTCATTACACAATCTCCTAAGCTTTAAGCTGCCCTTGACCACCACGCTGCCTCCATCCATCAATCCATCACCTGACCCACCTCAGTATATATACGAGCAGGGTGATGGCAGAGCCAAGGAGAGAGGCTGATATAGGATGACCTCCCCCGGATTCAGGGCAACATGGATAAAAGGAATTAGGGCAACACGTTACGTAATTTAAGTACTGGGGTGGTAGAGGGGGAGTCTCGGGTATATCAACAAAGGCTGCCATATGGTTCCACAAACTAAATGCATATATATCAATATAACAAACAAATCCTGCCACTCTTGATGATAATCATATCTTCTCCAGTTGTTGCCATTATCCTCTTACGCAAATCAAGGGATCTACGAGTCAAATCCGATCCAGACCACACTTCCTACATTAATCATTAATCACAGAGATCTGCATCCCGCCACAGGAGAGTAGAGAAGCCGCGCCGTCAGCTCTTTGGAAAGACATAAACTGCTCAGAGACTGGTAATCCTGATGCTGCGCTCATTGTTGCTGTAGACTTGTATCAGGCTACGATTAGGACGGCTACGCCGAACTCAGGAAATGGTTCCGGGCCAATCAGAGATCGCCCTACAGTGTGCACCACATGACACATTCTGGTTTCACACATGATCCAAAGTCTGACAAAATAACAGCATAAACATTTTAAACCATTGGACAGTGCACAGTAACTGTGGAAGCGTCTGTGCAACCAACTTAAAATCCAATAGTGCCTGGTTGAGAAAAATCTAGTAAAATATTAGTATTAGCAGAAAAACTAGTAAACAAGCAAACAAGCATGGAAATAAAATGAATGCATACTAATACTTGTGCTCGCATAACACACACATTAGTGCAAAGTTGTGGACGCAAGTAAACACACAAACACACACAGACACACACACAAGTATAATTGCAAAGACATCCCAGGAGGCACAAAGCCTTGTCATTGTCATGTGTGTGCGTGCATGCGTGTGTGTGTGTGTGTGTGTGTGTGAGTGAGTTTGTGAGAGTGCGAGTGTGTGAAGGGAAGTTTCATTATGTGGTATCACTGAAATTAATTAAGTTTCTTTCTGATGAACCTCAGAGAGGAAGATGAGATAAAATTAGTAAAGAACAGTGTGGTTCAGAAGCACAGAGATCGTTTCACCGTACACACACACACACACACACACACACATACACACACACACACACACATACACACACACACACACACACACACACACACACACGTACCCAAACACATTTAAAAAAACATTGAAAATGAAGCATTTACAGCAGGTTGAAGCCTTGGTTTTTTACTTTAAGGAAGCATTTGTATATGTTTTTGACCTTTGACCATGTTTGTGTGGATATCCAACATCAAAAAAATATTAAAATAACATCACAAAATCACATAAAACATGATATTGCCCCTTTAAAGACATTAGGTCTTTACTGCAAAAAGTGAAAATATAACAGGTGAAAGTATCTTGTTTTTAGTATAATTTAGTTTAATGTTGAGTAAAATGATCTTATTCCACTGACAGGTAATTATTATTTTTTTCTGATGTGGGTCAGTTTGGTTTCATTTTTTCTTTAAAAAGAAAAATGAAAGGGGTAAATTATCTGCCATCAGAATAAGATAACTCTACTCAATATTGGAGTAATTGTACCAAAAAACTAAACAATAACCTTTTAAGATTTCAATTTTTGCAGTGTTGTGTTTGCACCATAACACAAAAGGCAAAGGTTCAAAGGCTCATTACAGGGATCGGTAACAGGCCATTTGCTTTTTTGGAACTTCCAACCTTATCCTTACACTCACATACACAACCCAAGACACGTGGGAATGACAGGGCAAAGGAGCCATGGTAACTCCAGGGCGTCACCGCAGCAACCCCAAGTTAAATACAGGTAAAGGAGAAGATCAAGGGTTGAGGTCATTACGGCAGACGGCTTTGATGGGAAGCTCCGGCCAATTTCTCAGAATTGATCGGACAATCCTGCAATACTCGGAAACAGAGCAGCAGTATTTGATGAGGGTCTGATCATAAAACTGTGTGTTCAGAATGTGAAAAGCGGTCATTTTAGGTCACCCAATGGGACGAAGGATGGTGGATATGCTGCAGTTTAATACATATTCAATCATTTTGGACTGAGTGTCTATCGCAAGTTCTTACCATTGATTTTGATATGACATGCCGATATTTTGATTGCCAGAGCTCTATAGAACCCATCAGGGTGCTCCGTCTCTGGCAGGAACAGCCACAGAATTTATTGTGCTACTGAACATGCTTGAATATTAAAATAATCAAAAATCCAGATACATACAGCATTCAAGGATGAATCCTCACACACATGCTTAGAACTGTCCTGATCGATGAGTAGACAAAAAAAAGATACCTGGGATACCTCTATTAGCCGCTAGAAGTACCAAACAATATAGTACATACCCAGCCAGCCAAGGCCAATAAAAAAAAAAAAAACATGAATCAGTAAATCAGCCACCACATTCATCGTTAGGTATTGATTTCATTACGTTTTAATGGCTCGCTTTTATCCAGTCTTGAATGCCTCGCCTCTTCGAAATCCTGCATCTTTTCTGAAAAATGAAAGCATGCTGTTGTTTCAAAGGATATTTTCCTTTTATACATCATTCCTAAATAAGACCATCACGCTGTGAAATGTACTGCTGTGTCTTGTAGATTATATTGGCTTTTTTCTCTAAGCCCTATAAACGGGAAAGTAGTTTTCAACATTTAGACCATATATTTATATATATACAGTAAACACAAACCAACCGACCTCTGGACAATTTTAATACAGGAAAAAAGCTTGATGTGATCCATCAGCTTTATTTGACGTTGCAGATTTTTTCAAAGGCTCTGTTATGTATTTTTTTTTTCAAATGCAGCACTTAGTTTACCTAAAATGAAAAAAAATGCACTAATATAGTAGTAAATGGTCCCATATTTCCATATTTTACACTTTTCCTGGGTTTTATTTGAAGTTTTTATATCACTAACGAAGATATATTTTTGGTTTTAAGCACCGAAAGTCATCTCACTAGAAATATTGTTTCTTTCAAGCTTCTCCATGGAGCTAGAGAAAAAGCAGATGTTATGTGTCTGGCTCAGCAATATTAATGAGCCTCTCCTCTGATTGGCTGAATTGAATAGCTATATAGTTATTACATCACTAATTCACAGACTTGTGTATTTCTCTGTAGATTGAGTGTTACTGTATGAAACTGGGTACGATATTTATTTAGCAACTAACTCTTTTTTTGATCAAAAAGCCTTTATCATCTGTATGTTTATAACAGGTGTGCACAAAATTGTATATGTTATTTATTACTTTTTTCAGCAAAAGTTTATTTCTCTGCACATATTTCATACTGTTAGAAAATGATCAGAAGCCCAAGGAGCACAAATAACAAAAGGAAAAGCTGTTCTTGCTGCTGACTCAGCAGGTCTGCTCCTTTTTCTATGTCCATAGCAACACATTTACAACCAATCATACCTGACGCAGAGTGTTTCTGTTTGACCTGTCTGACTCCTCCAGTGAGTGTGTGTGCGCAGCGGCGCTGCACGAGAGTGTCGGATTTAACTCTCTCCACAGGACCCCTGCTTTCTTTGTGTGCGGGGCGATGCACATCAAGATGTACGCGCGCGCACCCACACACACACACACACACACACACACGGTCACACACTATACCCCACAGTTAAAGGAGATTAATTTACACTTTCATCACCAAGCCTTGGTCCCAGAGGAAGCTGGAGGAGACTTGGGCAAAGTGGCTGCAGGGGATTGCAGGGGGTAATGGGTTATAGGTGTGTGTGTGTGTGTGTGTGTGTGTGTGTGTGTGTGTGTGTGTGTGTGTGTGTGTGTGTGTGTGTGTGTGTGCGCATGTTCACTGGCAATAAAGGATACACTCACAGTGCAGCGCGCGCTCTCTCTACGGAGCCCTAAAACAAACACCAGCTGACCATGACTGAAGCAGGAGAGTGTTTTGTGTATATTACTGAGGGCCTGTGATGTGATCCAACGCTACAACAAGGGACGGAGGATACAAGATTTTATGATAGGGATGAACTAAAATCTCCCTTAAGTTCACGGCGAATTTATATTATCAGATTAACCATGAATATCCTCACAAATGACTTGAAAAAAGATATCCAGCGCATTATTTTACACTCTTTTATATATTTCATGATCTATTTTGAATTGCCACAAGGGGGCGCCCACATCTATCCAGTCACTGTTAAGTTTTGTTTTTTTTTCACTAAAAAGGATGTTAATCAAAAGAATTCCTACCTGTGATGCAATAATGTATTAATTTCTGCACAAAATGTAAGGGAAAGTAAGTCACATTTATTTTGGCCAGGATAAACGCGAAGACATGAAATGTCGTATCATCTTCCATGCCTAGCTGCAACTAAAACAATTTCGTGAGCAATTTCTCAGAATCAATCAATAAATGAATCATTAAATCTAAATTTCATCGAAGTGTTCACTTCACTTTACAAGATCATGAATTGATTAGTTGATAAGTCATTAAATGACATATATGGTGAAAATGTTATATTTTCTGGTTTCACGTTTCGAAATGTGTGTAGAAATGTGTGTGTGCAGTTGCCTCGTGCAGTTTTAACCGAAATCTATCACTAATGTTAAAATCCTGTATTGCAGCACATCTCTTTTGTGTGTGAGCTATTGTTCCTTATGCACTGCAGGCATCAGAATTGCCCTGTAGGGACAAGTAAAGTGTATTGAGTGAATTGAAATGAAGTGTTAAGTGTTAGTGGAAATGTCACTGAGGGTTTGAATCGCTGTTCATCGCCATGAATGAGTGACTGCTCACCGCTGCTGCACTTCATCACGCCAAAGCGCTCCACTGCCTCAATCAATGGTTCACTTACCTAATAAGATCAGCACTACACCCACCTTAACAAGTTACAACAAGAAGTAGGCGACCAAGTTTGGCGAACTGGGTTGTCTTTAAAGCAAAAAAAAAAAAAGTAAGGACCCAGTCAGTCGAGTGAGGTCATCATAACTGTTGTGTGTTTCAAGCAAATTAGAATGAATCCAGTGTTTCCTGATCTTATCCTGAAATGAAACCGCTTGCATTTCTCTGTTTTATATCATTTCATATTTAAAAATCTTGCAGCTTCTTACCAGCTGCAACAAACTGGGTATTATTTTATCTCACCACAACAGTCACACGTTCTTTGTGTGAGATGTTAGATTACAATGAAATGTATCAGCTTTTTTTTGTTGTTGCAGCAGTGTGCTGATGATATCACAGCCACTGTCTCCTTGCCAAATTACAACAGCTTCAAGATAATACATTGGATGCACCACAAAGCAAATAAACAAGGTGTTTGATTCCTCACACTATGAGCTGGGGTTATGAAACCTCATGCTGCTGCAGGCTGAGGTCAGCTGGGCTTCGCCGGGACTATGGCAGCCACATTATCACAGACAGGTGACCCTCTGCTTCTGCGTCTACAGCTCTCGCTCAGTCGCTCGCTTTGAGTTTAATTATACCTCAGTGGCATCACAGAAAAAGAAATCCCAATTATGATGCCAAAGCAGCAGGGAATTCTACCGGCACAGGACTGGAGATAACACGAAGAAGAAAAAAAAAAAACAAGACAGCACAGTAATAAGCTGCACATCAGTCAAGTCATCAGCAACAACAATATGAGGGCAAGCCAAAGCAGTGTGATGCTGCTGCTCCATTCAATTACACCTGATGGCCATGCTGAAGTAACGTTTTCCTGTTCCCTATTCCTCCGTATTTCCACGTTTCATAACTTGCACCCAGTCCCCAAGTTTTTTTTTCTTGATTTATCTCAGTTATCAGGCAATCTGTGCTGCAATCGGTCTCACTGTGTGAACAATGAGGGACATTTTCATCCGTGGAAGCATCCCCACACAGCAGCAGGGACTGTGTGCAGACAGCATGCTGCTGAACACACTGTTCCCAGTGCTGGATAATATCATTTATAACAATAAAACGAGAATGCGATTATTATAATAGAATAAGCATCCTCCTCCTGCAAAATACTGCGGTTGCACTGGTGCGCAGGGAATCGATCTTAAAGTTGGCAATTATGTTGAAATAACAGTAAATCATTGGACAGTGTCTGTGTGCGTTTTTGTGATTAAACATGCATACAAGAGGGAAGACACGTAAACTTGTAGTGCTGCGTGCGGACAGAGGATGCCAGAAAGTCACCGACCTTAACGGGGGAGCTCCGGGTGGCCACGGGCAGCTCTCTGGTGGCGGTGCCCGGGGGCGAGGTGGACATCCCGGCGGCGTAGCCCTGCAGCGAGCCGCCCCCGGCCAGCGGCTGCCTGCCGCCGCCGCCGACGCTCCCTCGCTGGGGCCGCTGCTTGATGCCGTCCAGGAGGCGGACCAGCAGGATGTTGGCCGGGAGGTCGTCCACCCCGCAGTCCACAAGGATGCGGCACTCCGGGCAGCGGAGCTCGTTCCGGGAGCTGACGATGTTCTCCAGGCAGCGGCGGCAGAAGGTGTGCTGGCACGGCAGCACCTTGGCCGTGGTGTCCAGGCGCTCCAGGCACACCGAGCACTCCAGCAGATCCAGCAGGGACGAGGACTCGTCCATGTCGGCGGAGAGGGTGAGCATCTCAGCTCGAAGGACCGACGGCTTCTCACTGCGGGTTACCGGGGAAAGGGACCGGGAGCACGGATCATTCTGGAGCTTCAGCCGGCGGGAAGAGCCACACGGAGCGGAGAGGGCTCCGACACCGCTGCTGGATATTCCGTTCTGGAGGTACTTCTCTCTCTCTCTCTCTCTCTCTCTCTCTCTTTGCCTCCCTCAACGTGTTTCCGTCTCTCTCTCTCCCTCTCTCTCACACACACACACTCTCCCTGTCTATGTCTGTGTGTGTGTGTGTGTGTGTGTGTGTGTGTGTGTGTCTCCAGCAGCTGTGCAGAAAGCGGTGAGGTCACGCTCTCATCATCATCATCACCCGCGCGCACCCCAGAGACACACAGATAAGCTTTTATTATTTTATTTTATAATATTTTGATATTATTTAATGCTGCCTCTCCTGGGAGCACAATCAATGCATATGACATAGTTATAAATTACAATATATTTTTCATACGGTTGTAATTTTTATTATTATTTAGTTGTTATATGTTATAAACAGTGGATTTGTCTGTTTGCACTGCTTTGCACAATGTTCTCTGGCTGTACTGTAATTTACTATAATCCTGCTAATAGAGAGGGAGAGAGAGTCCATTCAGTCAATTGAGGCTCAGTGATAAAAAAAAAAAAATTGAGGAACATGGGGCTTGAAATTGGCCCCGAAACAAATCCATACGACCAAATTTGACACCGGACCAGTTACTTAGCCGCAAATGCACCTCTAGGACCACAAGTCATTATCTCAGAGAGCAGGAGGAATCAGCTGCAGACAGACCTGACAGGCCATGTCCTCACTGTGATCTGAGCTCCAACCACTAGAGAGAAGCAGTGGCTCAGTTATTAGCAGACAGTTGTTGTTGTTTGTCTCCTCGCACTTCCACACGAAACACAAAGTGAGAGCTGGTGTCAGAGTCTCCAAAACCACCCGGGAGACTGCTGAGTGGCTGTGATCTGTGTTATCACTCATGGAGAAGAGGGGATGCAAATCGTGAGTCACCAAAAGGCAGAGCACAGTGTGTTATAGTGGATTTCATCTCGTTTTCCTTAGATTTTCTTCGGATTTTGTTTTGGTGTTTTATGTCAACCTGCAACACCCGAGTTAAAGCAGCAATATCTGCTTTTTCTGATGCCCAACAGGACCAGCGCAGTGGGACATCCTCAGAAACCACTCCAGGCGCTGGAAATGTTGGTTTCTGGTGACGCCTGGTGGCTCTTTTTTCTTCTCTCTTCAACATTTGCTGAGTGCATTTTTTTTTTTGCATTTTCCCATTAGCCTATGGGTTAAATACACACAATTGGTCATCTTAGAAATATTACTGATGCAAATGAAACACATTTTCAGATAAAATGAAAACATAAAATATATTATTCAATCAAATACATCTGTGTTTATCCCTATAAGGCCAACCACGCAGCTGTTTGCCACCCAGATCAACAGATACACACGCAGTTAATGGAAATGAGTGAAAAATGTGATCGTAATCACAAATTAAAAAACAATCAATATTTGTAGCACCAACAGGGATAATATAGGATTATACAACCACAGAAAACACAACATAAATCATCAGGTAGATGTTACCTTTACAGATACAGTACTGGCAAACATAGCCTATGTATTTGCAGTAAAAACAGCATTTCCACTGAGCTGGTCCCTGAGGATCAACGTCATTATGTGCTATTTGATGGACACAACTGATATAATGGAGAAGGCGTCGCAAGTGTGTGTGTGGATGTGTGGGTGTGTGTGTGTGTGTGTGTACATGTGCTGTTACTTCAGGCTTGCTTTGCCTGTCCACCTGTTCAGACCTGTTCCGCACTAACACTCAGCCCCCAGAGGTATAGGCAGTGTATATGCTTGTCCGTGTGTGTGTGTGTGCATGTGTGTGTGTCTGTGTGTGTGTCCACACCACTAAAGTGACGCCTTCCTGGGTGAGAGGTGGCACCACTGTTTACCACCCACGATGAAGATCAGAGGGTGGACTGTTCAGACAAGAATAGGAAAGAATGTGTGTGCTGTGTCCAACCACGACATTTGCATTGATTAGATAATTTCTTTTGTTACAACGGAGAGGATTTTCCAGTATTGTGCTATTTCTACACATTAAAACATTTGTACACACATCTGTAGTTCAACAGAGAGACATAAAGACATATACACGTAACAAAATTAAATAGGGCCTCCAAATTAAAATCAATTAAGGCTGAAAAGGTGATTTTCATATGTGATATGAAGCCACACATATAAAAGTAGCAAACACTATTATCGGATATGCTATACTGGCTATAAACAGGAAATGTACAGGTCAACATAGGCCCCAAAATCCCCACTTTTCCCACTCAATTGTGAGAGGAAGTTCCCCTTGTATTTCATCCGCAGAGACCTGCCATTTCCTGTAGGTCTATTTGTAGCCCCATGGCTGCAGAGCATTGCAATGCAGTCATTCAGCCAACAAAAATGTTTGTGTGTGTGTGTGCGTGTGTGTTGTTGTTGTGAAGCCCCGATTTTGAAAGCCTCAGTCATGCAGCGGCCCCCGAGTGCTGGCAACGGGCCCAAACCCGTGGTGTCTCTCTCTCCGTTGTCCTCGTACCCGCTCATGTCTTGCCCAGTGTGTTTCATCTGCCTAATACAATTCTCCACAGCCAATGATTCAGAATCTACAGGGAGAAGCGGGTGAAAAAAATGATTAATGGATGCAAATAAAGTCAATCCATTTAAGCAGCATAGTCAGAATCCTCTGTAGGACACAGGGCTGTCAACAACAGATAAAAGGTGGATGCTGGCTAAACAGTGGATGTCTCTGTTGGGATGGAAACTAACATGTTTGAGTGACAAGGGTTAAATAGCTCTGTGATATGGCACTAATTAGTCCAATAATGATGTAATGCATGTAATGAACTTATATTATGCATTTGTATTGCACACAATGTTATATTAATTTTATTCCTGCATTTCATTCACATAGTGTCTATGTAATTATCATTTGTATTATAGTTTGCAGGTTGCAGGTTTTGCTGCTTTCTTAATTTAGCTGATTTATTTGGCTATTAATCCAGTCTCTGTGCCACATTTAGTATTTTATTGTCTTACCATTATGTCAAAATCTCATTTTAATTAACTTTTACTAACTAACATTATTTACCTCTTGGTATGTGACTGTAGGCTGATCAGGGCCCTGCCAAACCCACTGAACATTGGGTGAGGTGAGTCAGGACAATGTTTAAAGTTTTCCAATAGCCAGCTGTCAGTGTTGTGTACTTCTTTTTTTTTTTTATTTTGTTGATTACTATACTACATTACGCTGCATTGTTGCACTTCATAGTGGTGAGCTATGAAAATAAACCTGACCTGACATTACCTTGATCTGCATTCAAGGCTTTTTTTTCTTTTTTTCTCTTCTTTTTCTCAACCTACACAGGGATCAATTATGTTTCATACACTCCTATATTACCATCATCTTTACCAAAAATCTTACACATTCATCCCATCACTTCTCAGCAAACACAAGAATTCTCCTATGAACTACTATGGAGAAATATTAAATCTTGTTTGCCAGTAAAATATAATAAATTGCGCATGTGCGCATGTGTGCATGCGTGCGCATGTGTCCGTGTGTGTGCAGATTTTCCCTATGTACCTATACCTTACACCGCTCCCTTATCGACCAATGTCCTTCGTTCATGCAAAAGTAGGTTAGCTGACACGGCAGTTACCATGGCAACCAACGGGCTCTTTGCTTCATTGTTGCAGGGTAGTTAGAGATGTGCTTCCATGGGGGAGACTCAGTGGTACTAAAGACCATAAGTAGGTTCACTTGTTCAGAATATGTATGTTCTTCAAGTCATGACAGGTCAGGTAGTTGCATTTTTTTTCATATAAATTAAATATATAACCTTTTATAGATACATGCATAATTGTATACCTTTTATATATAAACTAGAAAGTTTAGTTTAGTAGAGTTTAAGATATTATTTCTACATCAGTTGCACTTAAACCTTGAATCATAATGACAGCTGTATTTTTGAATATCTTGTAATGTTATAGACACCACATTTTGTTTATGAATTTCATTGGTATGCAAACAGATAGATAATTAAGACAGATAGTTAAGATAATCAGGAGACCATTATCTGAAAAAAAAATTCTTTTGGAGGAAAAAAAAAAAGGTTTGCATTGTTTTCATTGTATGAATAAATAAATGAAATGCTTCCCCTTCCAGAGCGGAGCCTCCTCGGGCCGCTGAAAGTCAGAGGAAGTTTGTTTTAATGACCATGCTGAAAAATTAAGTCACTCCAACTACATTAAACCAGGCAGCAAATTAGGCCTCCACTGACTGTCTTTGATGTGGTGGGAGCCTCCTCCCCCCTGCAGCCACCATGCCTCCATGACAGCTGCTGTACTTTACTTAATCTTTCAAGTTGTGTTCTTCAACATCAATAAGACAGATCATAAGTTTGCCATAAAACTGAATTTATATAAATCAAGAGATTAAAACACCTAATCTGATTTGTTTAGAACTAACAATTGAATGCAATATTAAATAATACATTCCAATAAGGAAAACAGGAAGTCAATAGGGTAACATCAGCGGTTAGAAATATAGGTGATGATAAATTTAATGAAATATATACTGAAAAGTGCCAAAAGGGAAACCTAACTGGTGATTTATGAAAAAAATAATCTGCAAAATGCAGTGATGAAATGTAAATAAGTACATTAAATAAGTAATGTAGCCTAGTGAAGGACAGTTTCACACAGTTTACTTACATACATTATATATAATTTATACTCTACTACATTTAATTTTAAAGCTTCAGTCATTTACTTTAGATGAAATACAGCACATTGTAAAAGATGAAACCAGTGGTTTTTAATCATATTGTCTTTTGATGTCTCAGTGTGTAGTCAGCTCACATTTCACCAAACACTGATTTTCCCTCTAAACTTCTCACATGGTTTCATTTCAATAAACGTTCAAACGATCTAATATTTCATAAAAAAAGAAGAAAAAAAGGTTAGAGAAAACGTTCAAAACTCAAACCAGACTTGCGTATCAGAACTTTTTTTTTACTTTTTTTCCTCTCCTGTGAATCATCTCACGACCCCTCATATTTGTCTTCATATTCATAGTGACACTCTTTGGACAGGCCCGACCCCTGGGTTTAAACCATCGGACTAAAACTAGTTCACTAACTAGCAGCACCTGCAGCAACAGCAACATGCTGCTCATACGCTGATGCTTTGGTATTAATAATCTAATGTGGGGGACAAAACAAGTTTTTCTACTCTAATACTTTAAGTACATTTTGCTGTCAATATTTATATAATTTTTACTTAGTTAATCTTTCCTTTCCTACAGTAGGGGTTCGGGCACACTAAATCACAGGCATCACACAATATAGACCACCGTACAACTCTTATAACCTAAGAAGAAGTTACTTATCTAATGTTCCTAGGAACAAAGCTCTTTCATAGGATTTCTACATTGCTGCATATTACTTATTACTCAAGCATTATTACTGCGTAAATGTTGCTGTCTTCCTCATTCTGAATGCATCGCAGTATATTTGTATTTTCTTTTGTATTCTACTGTTTAACTCGATAACAACTTTATTTTCCCGCAGGGATCATGCAATAATATGTTATTTTGTACCATGTTTTGTTACATAGCTTTATCCAACAATCCCTGATCTCATCATATCTAATCTTGTTTAATCTTGTTTTGTCACATTACGCCTCATGTATCCGTCTTGCACAGTGTTATATATCATATACGTCCTATTACCTGGACATATCCTATCTCGATATACCCCATTTCACCTTATGCAGAGTCTGTTGTTTGTGTTTTCGTGTGACACCATCCATCACGGTAAATACAGCTTTTGCTTAATATGTGTTTTTGTCCGGTCTGTGAGAGCAGAGCAGCCATCATTCTATCAGCAGAGCTCATCACTCTTCTCGTTATCCTCTCCTCATCCCCTCTTTATCCTCTCTTCTCATCTAATCTCTTCTCCTCTCATCCTCTTTTTCAGTCAGGAAGCCCCTGGATCGACATCAATGAGTCTCTAAAAGGGGGGGGTGGGAGGGCTGGGGGGGGTCAGACAGCGATAGAATGACAGTGAGTAAAGAGAGATGAGGATGGAGAGAGAGAGAGAGAGAGAGAGAGAGAGAGAGAGAGAGAGAAAGATGCAGATTGAAGAGAAAGACAGAGATAGTGAAATTAAAACAAATGAAAAAAACAAAAGAGAATGACCAAGAAAGATGGATATGGGGAGAAAAAGAACAGGGACAGAGGGAGAGAGACAGAAACATAGAGAGAGAGAGAGTGTAAGTAATTACAGGACTCCCAGTGTTTTCAAAGCCGCTCTTTTATCTCATGCTTCCTGTGGCTGAGAAAAGAAGAAGCAGCGGAAAAGGAGATGAGGAGGAGGAGGAGGAGGAAGAGGAAGACTGAAGTCCAAGCTTTAGTCCAACACAGACAACAGGCACCAGTCATCCACATCACACACACACACACACACTCAAACTAATTTATAGCCTGTTTCAAAAGGCATTTTTCATCTAAAGGTGTGTATGTGTGTGTGTGTGTGTGTGTGTGTGTGTGTGTGTGTGTGTGTGTGTGTGTGTGTGTGTGTGTGTGTGTGTGTGTGTGTGTGTGTGTTGGGGGGTTATTCTAGTTTTGGTTTTCATGCAGCTTCTTCCTTTGAAATGAAGTATATTTAGTACAATAACTGTTATATACTGTGTGGTATATTTTATATATCATCTAGCATGTATTGTATGCTTATTTATGTTGAGCTTCTGACATTGAGTTTAAAGTGTGTTTTCCTGGCTAAAACTAATTCCACAGGCTCTGGTTGCATGGCCAATACAGTGAAACGAAGTAGTGATATTATCAGTAGTAGCTGAGGTAATAGAAACAAAAGTGGAGGTAGTAATAGGCAATGTATTGTTCGGTAATGATAATTAGATGTAACAGTATAGATACAAGTTTATTAGTAAAATAAAAAAACACAGTTGCTATCTGGTGCAAGGAGAACATCTGGTGCAAAAAATCAAAAAGGAGCAAAGGCATTTTGCAGCAGCGTTGTCAGATTCACTCTGTCGTTGTCACTGTTATTAGTCTTTCATTCAAGTTTGTCAGCTGACCATCACCCTGCAGTACTGAGCAGCCTACAGGCAAGTACAGTGAAGTGGTATACACACTACAGTGTAAAAGTTTTACATGTTTGTGAAAAAAATGCTCTGAAGCACGGAGGCCTTAAAAACAATGCTATGAATAGTTTTTCTTAACCCATGGGGTCTACAATTTTCAAGCAAGATACTTCAAACAAAACAGCAAGCCCGTTGTTCCAAGCGTTTTGGAGAACTTGCCACATTTCTTTTGTGAAATTGGACATCTCAGTTGTTTCTGTCTCTGAGTGTTGACTCCCTGATGTCGAGATCAGGGCTCTGTGTGGGCCCAACCATCTGTTAAACACGTCCTTGGCCTCCTTATTGATGAATATCCTTCTTTATGACTCTGTGTTTGAGGAGGTTGTCACGCTGCAGAATGAATTTGGGACCAATCAAATGTCTCCCTGATTGTATTTTGGAATCTGAACTTTTGAAATACCTAAGGCTTTTTGCACAATATAATATATAAGTCAGGGACAAATACTGGTTGGTAAGACGAGAAAGGCAAAAACTTTTTAAAACACAGTTTTTAAAGCATTCATGAGCATTCATGAGGTAATATTCATATTCAGGCATGTGTTTTTCATTTCTTAAAACCTTTTTGAGAGAGTTAATTTATCTGGTACAAAGTTTTAACAGTTACACCACATGGTGTTTTTGACATTATCCCTTATAACGTCAATATATAGTATATAGTATACATGTATACTAGTATATAGTATACATATATATGTGTGTGTGTGTGTGTGTTTGTTACATGTGATTAAAGGATAATTAAACAATAATAATACAATAATAATAATAAAATAGTAATAGTACAAAATTTAAAATATATATATATATACACATACTATATGACAGTTTATTTTCTTGTGTTATGCACCTTTTGTAAAAAAAAAAAAGAGCTATAAAATCTATAATTGTGATTATTATAGGAAAGTGTCTAAAGCTCCATATATGAACTACAAAATGACATATATTTGTTATAATAAAAACAGAACATATCATTTACTGTAAAACTTGTTCTTTTTATACTTTACATACCTTTTGCTGATAGAACTTCTGTACTTTTACTCAAGCCACATTTTGAATCATCCATAACTTTTATTTGTAAAGGGGTATGTAAAAGCTGAAGTATTTGAACTGTTGAAGCATCTGGATAGTTTTGTAGGATGGGTAGTTTCCGTGTGCGGACACTAGATGGCGCAGCGGAGTCGCAGCCCGTAGCCTGACACCGTCTCCGCCGGCAGAGTCTCTACCTGCCCGGGACACTTTCAACCCCATTCTTCATTCAGGGCGGAGAAAACTTCTCACTTTTTTCCCCCTCTCTCTCTCTCTCTCTCTCTCTGTCTCTCTGTCATCAAGGAGGAGCCTGCAGACACACCGACATGCGGCAAAGTGGAGGCTGAGGCGCACAAGTTGCACTGCGGGAAGCGGAAAACTCGGCGTGTGTCCGCCCCCCCCCCTTCCCGTCACTTCGGCGATGCTTCTCCTCCGACGCCCCGAGACACACTGATCAGCCACCGCCGGGACTGAGCGCCTCCTCCCCGGGGAAAGCAGAGCAGCGAGCCCCCCTCTCCGAGCCGCCAGGTAAGAGACGTGCGAGCGGCTCCGCGCTCTGGAATGCGAGGACGGGATTGCTGCAACACTTCGGGGAAATTCCTGAGCAACACTTATTATACCAAACAAACATGTACTTAGCTGTGATTTTACCTAAAATACACGAGCTGGCATCGCTGTTGCTTTCTCACCTGTGGAATGCAGGTTTAGGGAGTGAAATGCTGTAGATGCATGTCAAAAGAGATACATATTTATTATGCTTTTCATAGTTGTTTTAATCTGTGCTGGCAGTTTGAATCAAAGTAAGTGACAAAACGTAACTTTTCAACATTCAGGCCTCTCTGACAACTACTTTTATATCTGACTGGCTGATGCTGACAATCCAAACCATATATAAGGCAGATGTACTTGCATTTTTTTAGAGAGTGCATAAGGATATGTTTCCAGATTTATTATTTGCATGGATGGCATCTACATGAAATATGTAGTTTTCAGTTGGAGACACGGTGTGTGTAACAAGCTTTAATCCTAAATCCAAGCTTATGCGACAGGTACATGTTGTTGCAAAGGTTTCAAGTTCAGAACAAAAATAAGATTGTTTCCCACATCACAGACTTTTGAATCCGGAGCAGGGAGACATACGCTCTGGCTTCATTCTCTGGGGATGATTCTCATTAGCATGAATTTCATTAGAAAAGAGGAGTCTAGGTAATTAATAAGTTAATTATAAGTCATTATAATGCTGTTTAATCTGTGAGACCTTCCCGATCATGCACACGGAGGGAGTTTATTTTTTGGGTGACATGCGTTTGAGTGTGTGCGTTTGTGACCTTGCACACCGTACTCCTCTGTGTGCATAATTGTTTTCTTGGTGCCGCCTGACTGTCCCGGGCTCCGGGGCCCCCGGGGGAAGTCCTGCCCGCAGACAGGCAGCCCGGCCCGGCTGGGGACATGCCGGGTCCTGCCGCTCCTCTGAAGTCTGCTGGCTGGCTTTGAACTGCAGCTGCTGGAGGTGGAAATCAATCCGTCTCTATGCCCCCCCCTCCTCCACCCTTCTCTCCCTTCTCTCCCTCTCTCTCTCTCTCTCTCTATTTCACCCTTTCTGTCTGTTTTATCTCGCTCTGGCCTCGCAGCCCCCGAGCACAGTCCGTCTCCCCTGCCGCTGAATCTTTCATGTTCACAGGTAGAAACGGCTGAGGAGACACAGAGTGAGGTGGGGCGAAAAGAGATGTAACTCATCTTCAAAAGAAGTTAATATGGTTTTTTTGAGGATTAAAGAGATGAAGGCGGAAAAAAAACTAACAAAGCCGACGCCTGTAGTCTTGATCATCCTACGATTCTGAACTGAATAGATAATTTGTTTGCTTACTCGTCACCCCGCTAGAGAATTATTTATTTTGCAATGGCAGGAAAAGGAGTCCTGTGTGTTGCTGTGAGAGCTCTGCTCATGATTTATGTTAGATGTTGCAGCTGATTCAAATCCACAGAGCATATCCATTTCCACCCGTGGAGACATTCATAGAGTTCAGGAGGCCCATTAGAGCCCAATGTTTCATAATGTTTCACACATCAAAGGCAAAAAGTCAACTAAATATGTCAGAGTTTACTTATGGAAGTAAAGTTATTTCAGCTCCTTAATTTATGACAAAACTATAACAAAGTTATAACAGAATTAGACCTAAGTGCTTAACATTTGAGATTTGTTACTCTAGTAATCGAAGATGATAAGAGGTCAGTACAAAAATAGTAGTTCAAAACTGCGAATTATACCAATTGCAAGATGTCAGTTTATTTCTCATGTTAGTTCCAAAATTTCAGGTGATCAAACATCAAAACGCTGCTGTCCATTCTGTAGCCTTTTGTTACATGATGTACACTCGCGTATTTCAGTTTGAATTTGGCCATGAACATGTATGCACGGTTTATATTTTGAGTAAAAAATGGGAGAAAAATGCAAGATCTGACTGATCAGAATATAAGAAAGGGGACATTATTCAGTAATGTTAATGCATTTAGAGGCACTGTTAACAGAAGTATACGTAGATGATTCTTCAGTCTGATATACTTAAACCCTACCTACCATTATAGAGAGAGAGAGAGAGATGAGTATACATGGTTGGAGCACAAATGAAACTCAATTTGGGCACACGATTAACTAGACTACTCCGATTGTAACTAACTGAGTTTTCAATGTTGCTTTCAGCAGAAATGATAAAGAGGCTTGCCCACGATAAACATATGCTGTCCGTAGACATGATGTGCATAGCGCCTGTGCATAGCACCGTTTAGGCACAAATGGACAGCTGGACAAGCTATATCTAATACTAAGTGTAAACAGGGTCAAAGTCACCAAGACTAAGCAGGTACCAGCTCAGAACAGGGCAGTGGGTCTCCAGAACCTCCTAAGGGGCTTCCAGGAGGTCCCTAACCAAAATGAGAAGTAGCTGCATTTCATTATATTTTAAATTACATGCAATAATCCCAACGAAGCTACACAAAAAAAGGGGAAAAAAAATCTAATCATGGGTTTCACTTTTACCACTATTATTTTCCCGTGCACAATTCAACAAAGCAGTACTAAATCAACTGTTGAAATTGCTCCATGTAGGCCCCAGGGACCGAGTGTAATCAAATTGTGGTTTGTGGTCTAATTTGGTTGGCTTAAAAGTTCTCTGTATAGTGAACCTACTTCAGTTAGTCATCAATTTCTTCTGTACAGTCTGTGGACAGAGCACTGGCACCTATAATGGGCCCTCCTGCAAGTACGATTAAGTATTCTTCTCGTAAACCTCCTGTTCCTATTTCTGAGAATTGTTTGAGTTCATAAATAAGTGTTTCAACTCGTTTGTTTTAACCCAATTAAAATCCACCTTGACCTTGCATCAGGGGATGTTTTGATGGCAGCTGTCATGAAAAAGATGAATTTCACAGAGCAGAAATCATCAGACGAGGTGAGGGACAATGTCATTAGTTCTCCATGTTGATTTTAGAGGCAGGTGACGGTAACCTGTTTTTGACTCCAGGAGTCCACAAATGCTTCTGTTCATTAACATTTCAACCCTCTAATTCACCTTCTTAACTCTTTACTTTCTAATGGATCAGGTAGGATTTGTGCTTTGAAGATTCCTCCAGCCTCACAACCACATCCATCATAGACTAACTGCTGCTTAGACGACTGGAATTATCCGCCCACAAGAAACACTCCCTGGAGCCTCTGATTGGTTTAAAAGAAATACTCCGCAGAGGGTGAAAACATACACCTATATTTTAAATAGCTGTCATATCTTTTACTGAACAACAGTGTTTCAGGAGTCACTCTCGTAGATTGAACTCATTTACATCAGAGATATGGAAGTGAGACTCAATGTGTGGTTTCATGCATTCTTTAATATTTTTTTATGCTCACTGGTAGAATCGCCAAAATATATGAATATATTTAATGTCTTAGTTGAGAGAAGTGTATTGTTCATAATTCCTTCTTTATTGGTGTTGGAATTCTAAAATAGAAGGAGTCTCTGTCTGTATGTCCAATCATTTCCTTGACAACAGGCCGTCCCATCAACTCAAGAACGTGACGAAGTAAAGCGACAAGTGTGACATTGTTTGGATCAACCTTTTCTTAAAGGAAAAAAAAATTGCAAGAAGCGATACCAGAGGCCGAGCCCGTTCGGAACAGGCACCGTTTCGAAGGAGCACTCCGCTGCTCCCCGTGAATTCCAGGCTGCAGATTAGGCTTTCCACCTACAGCCACTGCAAAATAAACAGAGACGGAGACAGAAAGACGAGAGAGATGTTCTGCCCCAGCGGAGCTAAAGAGGGGAACAAGGTATCAGAGAGACGAGACGATGAAAGACAGATCACCGGCAGGCAGAGAATCAAAGAGTCTCCCGACTGACTGACTGGAGCTGGGAGAGGTGTGTGTGCTCCCACAGTGTGTGTGTGTGCATGTGTCTGCTTCTTTTCATGTGCCCTTAGAGTTTGTTTTTCCTGCGTGCTGAGTGGGAAGCTGACACTAAGTCTGTAATTAAAGCAATCAAAAGATGAAGAGAGATGAAGAAATATACACATATGCACACACAGATATACATGCACATACAGAAACACGCACATCATTATAGTTCTGGCCATGGGGCTGATGCAGCTTTATTATTACGATATGTTATAGTTTTTAAGTAAAAAAAAGTTTCATTTTAAAGTGAAATAATAGTTTACTGTGGCTGATATTCGAGTCGAGAGCCCTCTTTGTGTGTCTCCGTTAGTCTTGAGTTGTCGGCAGAAATTCAAGTCAAGTGATTTTCCACTGCCGCGCGGCGTGTTTTGACATTCCCGTGAAAATACAGTTCACCCCAATAAACCGTGATGCTGCAGTTGGACGGGATTTGGGAGTAAATGGATATTTAGTCAGGAGACGAGAGCCAGCTGTTGTTTGAGGTCTGAGTCCGTCTCCAGAGCTTTAATCATGGGTTTATTTTCATATCAAACTTAGCCGGTAATCACGTTGCAAATTAGACTCATTTATTTCTGGCTCATTTAGCCGCTGATAACTGAGCCTTGATGGCTACGCTGCTCATCGACGTTGACTTCCTTCAGCGCTCAGGCGCACTTGTAGAGCTAGAAAAATGCCAGCAGAACGGGAGTGAACAGTTGCAAAAACACGAGCGCCGCTGCCTGATTTTGCAGAATTGTAATGATAATAATTAATACATTGGAACAATATAGTGCTGCCTGAGAAGTCGGGATTCAGCCGAAGGTGAAAGCACTCGGTTTATTTGACTGACAGCCCTGCCGCTGCCCCTCTATTTGCTTTCCAGCTGCCTCCAAATCATAGAAAGGAGACAAAATGCCAGCAGCACATTCCTCCTCTGTAATTCACTTCAGAAAAGGGCACTTTTGATTACCTAAAATGGATTGACAGAGGATTTGTCAAATTCTTGAACGCACAGGATTATTATTGAAAGTCAGCGTGCACTTGAACCGAGGTGCATTTTGATGCTTTTTTAATGGCTGATGTGCAGTTATAGCTATGGTATTGATTTTTTTTCTTTACCCCGGATGATTATAGATTATTGAAAGAAGCTTTATTGTGCTTATTGAGTGCTCATAATTCATGTGTCTCAATTATAGGTTTAGCATTCACTTTATGTGGTGGCTGCTGGAGGCCTCATCATAAACCAAGTGGAAAACCCGGTGAGAAACATAAAGTAGAACTAATCAGGTGTTAAGGTAGAAATATAGGCACAATGACTCCCTGTTAGAGTTGTTTACCTAAACAGAAACAGGTTTTAATAAACGACTAGAAAGTGAGACAATGTTTATCTGCAAATCGAATAAACTGAATTGATTAGCCTACTTGTAAGACTTCAACTATCATAATATGCCGCTTTATTTAATTTCCATTGCACTTTCTGTCGTTTCCCCCCTTCATGCCACTTGTCTGCCAGCTAAATTATATTTGCGACTGCTAAATTAGCTGTTTGGGTTGGTTGGTTTGATGTCAGGTACACGCTGTACCGACATGAACGGGCCTAATAAAGAGGAAAGATGTGAAAAGCACGCGCTGTGCTTTGGAAATGATCCGCGCCGTGTGCCACAGATGGTAAAATAACGCGCGTCTGTGTCATGTGAAGTGACGATAATAACGGCGACCGGCTCTTCTTCTGTTTGACACGCTCGCTGACAGTCGGGAAAACAGCAGAATTTCAGCTGTCATGTGCACTCACACAAACGCACAAACAATCACACAAACAAGCAGGGTATGTGGGCGACATGTGTTTGAGATCTTCCATGGATTTGGCAGATTGAGCCCTGGATTCCAAATGAATACAATAATCATCGCCTAAATTTATATATATATATATATATATATATATATATTTTTTTTTTTTTTTTTTTAAGGGTAGAAGTCAATAGTGCAGCAAGTTTGTAACCTGTTTATGTCCCAGAGCAGAAGAATTACATGTCAGAGTGTGGTTATGGAATGGTAAGGCTGATATCTGGTCAAATTACTATATGATGGGGTATGTTATATGTTATAATCATGGTATTCATTAGCCCTGTTTGTAAAGTCTGGAAGTTTAGATATATTATACAACTTTACACTTAGTTTTTCTAATCTTTACACTTCAAATATCAGTCTAAATCCCCTTCAGCTTCCAGACAGATAACACGAGCATTATCAGAACTTTTACATATACAGTACACATATATCATAACTTTTTAAGTATTGGATGGAGCGGCAGGGGAGTCTGATTGTTGAAAGAAAAGGAACAAGAGAGAAAGGAAGAAGGTTTTAAATGAAAAGCAGATTTCCTTGTACGAATACCAAAAGCCAGGATAACAGAAACTCCCGTATGCTGCTGATTTAATTGTCATCAGAAATTAAAAGAAGAGCCCGCAAAGCCTCCTCTAACCCCATCCATCATCTTCATTGGTTTTGGTTTTTGGCCCGGGCTTCCTGGCCACTGATTGGCCTATTACTTAATCTGGCAGGAAGTCATTATCAAGCAGCGTAATGAATATCCTTTATGGGGTTAAACACTGATGTTGAAAAGGCATTTCCCATACAATCCATCTGCAGCTTTACTGAATGACATATAGAGTAGAGGTGGAAAGACTGGGAATGCCAATAAAATTAAATTAGTTAAAATCTGTGACACAGGAAGACATCATTGTTTATTTTATTATATGATCCATGAAAACCAAAACAATGTGAAAACCATTAAAACGGGTTTAGTTAACATTTCTGGAAAAAATGATTTTATCTCTCTCATTTTCCCACAATGTTGTTTCTGGCATATTTTTTTTTTGAACAAACAGATGAAGAACAGATGATTGTGAATGAAATCTCTTTTTTTTTTTTAGAGGATGTGAGGTCTATTTGAGCAGGTAAATTTGGTTTGTCTGCAGCTGCACTGATGTGCACAATCCAAATCCAGAAGGCAGTGGGACAAATAAAAAATGGAAATGTGCAGCAAAGTGAAATTTGGAAAGATTTATCGAGGAGGTAGTCTGACTGCACCGCTTAGGAAATTTGGCTCTGGGGAGGAAAAGGGGAAAATTGACTTGCTCCAGTCTGCTTATTAAAGCTTATATCATCATTGTGGTGCTAATTTTCAAGTAATGCTCGTGATGAATAGCCCATTACCCTTAAAAAACAGTCAATCCACTAAAATCATTCGACCAGGGCCCCTAACAAGTGCCTAGAGTTCCTAGGCCAGTCCTCGCTTTCCTCTGCTTGTGCTGTTAATGTCTAAAGCGTTACCACAAAGAAGACAAACACGAGGAAGGAATGACAGCGGGAAGGATGAAAAACAACAGATTGACTGGCAGCCGTGTCCTGCGACTGCCAAAAAAATGGGAAAATCTGTCTACTTAATGTGTGTTTGTGTGAGCTGATCTATGGGAATTTCCATATGGCAACCCCTCCTTTCACCTACAGGGTCTTACCAGCCCTGTAATGACTTTTAGCTTAGTCTATCACATTCACCTGTCATTTTTTTTTTTTTGCTGCAGTCTGTTTCAATACAGACTTAATTATGCTTTGAAGCTCTGCACTGGATTCTAAGCGACATTAAGGCATTATCCTTGTCCCTGTAGGCGTGGGAACTTGGACGTTTTTCTTAAGTTCTTGTTGATTTGCATTGTATTTTTTTTTTTTTTTTTAGGTCAATGGGTTTGTTGTTGTGTTTTTTTTTTGTTTTTTTTAACGACGCAGGGTAAATTGTCTTCCCATAGCTGTGTGGAGGTCTATATTGGGTTTCATTTCCGAAAAAAAAAAGAAAAAAAAAAGCGCAATCAAATGCAAGCAAATGAAAAACAGAGATGGAGAAAGAGCTAATGAAGGAAGGGAAGGAAAAGAGGCTGCAAAAAATGCTGTTGGAGTCAAGCAAACATGGCAATCTAATAAACCTTTAGAGAAATTCTTATCGTGCGAAGTTGAACTTTATGTTTTTCCTCAGCCACGCCAGCTTTATATTAACAGGTTTATACTGGGAACTGGCCGTGTACTCAAGCTGCGTAGCCTCTGTCTGATAATGATACGGATAGAGACACAAGGGTTATTTATCGGAGATTATGTGGTCGTTAGATGATTAATACCCCCGGGTGGGGGGTGGGGGGGGGCAAACGACTCGGGCTGACTTTCATCTCAGACCTGCCCCGACAGGGAGCGCTAGGGCTGGAGAGACGGAGCGAGAGGGTTGAAAAGGGTGTCAGAAGACGCAGAGTCTTCAAACACAGTGGCATATGCATAATGAATCGCCTTCAGGGGGGAAAAGAGCCATTTGGCAGCTCTTCATTTCCTCATCTAGGGGGAAAAAAAGAGTTCTATCTACCTTTTTATCTCTTCACACACACACACACACACACACACACTCACACACATTTGTACATGTATGCACATACCGCTTGTGGTCTTATTACCACAATGACTTGCGCAATTAAGCTTATTTTGCTCTCAGATGCCAGCCCAGGACTCTGTGTATTTATAGGACATATATATTTATATATATATACACTACATACATGCATGCATACATGTGCATGTGTGCAGTCTCTGCTCACACGCAGGGCAGCAGTATAAGATAAAAGAAAGCTCCAGTGTATGCATTAGAGCTTGTGGATGTTAAATGACTTTTTTCCACTCATTATGTGCTCTCAAATCTACAAGTAATTACAAGGTCAGCGCTTTGAACTAATATTTGCCACTATCGGATCACTGTCAATACGTCCTACTGACACATGCAAAGAATCCTTTCATCATGTCAGCGGATGGATAGATACATTGAGTGTTTAATTAAAAAGAAAAAGAAAAAAGAAAATTGCAACCATGAAAAAATGTAACCATAAACACGAGAACTGGAAGCTAATTATTGCTTTTCCCTCGTCTTGCAGGCGATGATTCATATTCACAGCGAAATAAAATTGAAGTAATATTTATGTACATTTGATTAGCTTGAAACCCAAAGCGGAGGAATTCAAGTAGGACACCAACCATACACCACGTACTGCAGATAAACACAAACACAGCTGTAATTACTGTTATTATGTGCATTTCTCATGGAGCCTCTCCGAGTGTCATTTGCTGGATGAATGACAGAAAGACAGAAGTTAAGCGCTGAGAGCACAGCAACATATCCACATGCAGGGCTTAACCAGGCAATAATTTACTATTAATGCAAGGTTTTCACAATATTTTGTTCCCAGGGGACCACAAAAAAATCTCTCTTTGCTATATCCACAAAACTATAGTAAGGATTTAGACTTTAGGATCAGGTATTATTCCATATCTCCATCTGTAGCAAACATTACTATTAATCATGAGGATGATTATCCTTCTTTTTAGTAGGTTCAACCACCGATACCCAACATGCTTTCACCTGGAGGCAGATCAGCAAACAATTGCTCTTATACTGTAGTTATGGATTTTGTTTCTGATTGATGCGAGCTGGGGTCACATCAGTTCTATTCAAACGCACCAACAGCTGAACTTTCTATTCACCTCGCCAATTGTCAGGAGCATCAAAGTGTGTTTGTGTGCGAGAGAGGAAGAAGGCGCCATTATGAGCTATCTGAGGTCAAAATCTGTCTGTCTGGCTCCAAACCATAGCTAATTATGCCCCAACCCCCAGGGTTTGATAATTTAGCTTAATTACTACCCACACACACATATACACACACACACAAATACAAAGAAGTGAAGAACCAGGTTTTTTGGTCTCTGAGAAGTGATTTTCCTTGAGTACCATTTTAACACAACTATCATCTAGAAATGGTTAATAGATAGTTAATTCTTAAATCTTGTTACTGGTTAGTTATTGGATAATAATTGTATAATATTATTTATAGATGTTTATAAACCAATTATTAATCTTTGACAGATTACAGAGTAAAATCACCAGTGTTGAGATAACACTTAAAAAGTCCATTTAACAGTATTAGTGTTTAATTTAACTGTTATATTAACACTGGAGATTTTATTGTGTATTAACTTTCTTTCTAAATAGCAGTAATAGATCCTTTACAAAGCATTTAAGAAAGCATAATAATCAGATGAAACTATATAATAACATAAACATATTAATCATAGATGATTTACAACATAATTATTAACCACTAAAAACAATAAAATGATCTGATCTATTAATCATTTATATGTTAAAGATGGTGGTTATTAGAACATTTTAACCAAGTATAACCAAATTACCTTGAAATGAATGAAAATTGTAAGTGAGAACAAACTGTTTCTTGCTGTTAAAGTCGAGTCCAAAGTCGAGGAAAGGAAGTGATCAATTTATTTTGTTTGTTTTGTTTGTTTGGATGAGGGATTCTCGGCTCCTCACTTCTATCCAAACTTGGCTTAGAAGGTGATTCTTTTCCTCGCCAGCGCATCTTCTTTCAATTACAATGAGGACATTATTTACACAAACACGCACAGTAACTGCAATCACGAGCCTGACCTTGCCGGCGCTTTTATGAATAAATAATCAGGATCCAATTACCATGCATGCACGCAGATCCACACAAAATATACAATAGGTTCTGCTTTAATAAGAAAATATCCACAAACGCGCACTTTATGAAGCGCTGCTATTAAGTGAAGCCAAACACAAGTTGTCTTATCACAAGTATCAAACGGTGGAGACATGTTCCTCTCTGAAGGCTGAAGGGCTTTTATGCTTTTACAACCTCGGAGGTTCCCTGCCAAAGTCATTAGGACGGTTTTCAGCGGAGGGTGAGAAAATATTTCAGCTTGGTTGCTAGGACGACCCCAACAAACCGTCTCCGGACCTTTAGCTGAGGGTCACGGTGCTGTGTTCTGGCCTCTTTGGTGGGTGAGTGTGTGAGAAGGCAGACTGTATTGCTGCTACAAGTCTAACTCGGTGCTTTTAGACCATAAAACCACCATTAAAAACTGCAAAGATGGCAAAATGTTCTTTCTTGCAAAGCTTCTTTCTAAAACAAACAGGATGTGTTTTTTTCCTCTGATGATTTTATTGTGACTGACTACAGTGACGAAACGTAAAAATTACCATGAACCTCTACTTGTTGCAGCCGTGAGGTGAATGCATGACAGTTAAGTAAAATCTGCGAATTCTGCAAACACTGTACGTGTGAAAATCAACTTGATGTCACTGCAGGTTTAAGTCTGTTTGGGGTTTTTAATAAAAGTTGCAGAATAGATATAACAGATAGAGGTATGTCATTCAATGTTATTAAGTGTTATCACACCCACCTTTACTTAAACAGAGGTTTTGTGTGTGTGTGTGTGTGTGTGTGTGTGTGTGTGTGTGTGTGTGTGTGTGTGTGTGTGTGTGTAGCTATGAGTCAGAGGAATGCCGTGGGCAGTTCTGCTGCTGTTATTATTAAATGTTTATGGGCGACAACGTAATGTGACGGGACAGCAAACTCATCTGGCCCACACACACAAACACACACACACACACAGCACCATTGTCTAATGTTTAAAGGCATGACTCTGCGGTTTCGTCAATGCATGACTTTGCTGTTTTTCTAAATGCAGTTTGGTCAGTTTTTCGTAAACTACATGTTTAGATCAATATATTTTTCAATAGATGATTGACCGCTTTTCTCTGTCTCTGTGTGTCCCCCAGGAAGAAGTCGCAAAAATGTCAGAGAGGAGAGGTCAGACGAGGTCCATCTTTCTGTCCTCGTTATTAGTAAGTTTCTATTCTCTTCCTTAATACTTCCCTCTGTCGTCCTTCTTAATTCCTTAACCAACACTTCTTCTCTTCACCCACTTTTGTATTTGTAACCCATTCATTCTTATTTCCTTTCCTTGTTGTACTTTCACTCTGCTCTTCCTGTTTCTTTGCTTTTTTCTTGTTCGCTTCTGCTTCACTTCCCTAAATATTATGAAATATTACAAAGTTGTAGCTTTAATCCAAATTAATATCATCATCACATTTCTTGTATCTGCCTTCCAAAACCTTTATTGCTTGGCATGATGTCATCCAGACTTGAAGAGTTATGTGCCAAAAAGCTTGCACAACTCTGCAACACTTGTGCAAATTAGGGAACCTTAACATTTTTTTTCTTGTTGTTGCTGTTTTTTTTTTTTATATAGAGCAGATATCTGTTTAATCTGACCAGGAATCTAGGGATTATTTGCTTGTTTTGATGTTGAAACCCACTGGCAGCGTTCCCAACAGGCTCCTCCACCTCCTCCCCACCTCAGTCACAATGTGTGTGTGTGTGTGTGTGTGTGTGTGTGTGTGTGTGTGTGTGTGTGTGTGTGTGTGTGTGTTTGTGTGTGTGTGTGTGCAGGCTGACACTGGAGTGCTCAGTCAAAGAGAAAGAAACGCCTGGATTAAGTCAGCGGTGTCAAGTCACCAAAACCACCAAGAGGACGGATTAGATAGAAATTGCCACAAATTCTAAAACCACTTAGACAGAATTTCAGGAGGCAATTTACAATAGATCAAATAAACATACATTACAATTCAATGCTTAAAATCAAAATCTCTGTATAGTGTTACTTAATGATAATGATACAGTTATATCCACGTAACCTCTTACTTAGCAAAGTTGTGTGATGAATGACACAAACAGCCAAAATAGCATCAACGAACCTGAACTTTGGCAAAATCACATTATTGTAATAATGTAATAATTTATATTTTTATCCTACTGTCTGCTAACTATCAGGATCAGCAGTCCCCCAAAATACAAACATCGGATTTACGAATATTCATACATACGAAGGACTACAGACTCCATGTCCATGTGTCCATAAATATTCGTGAAATGCTATATCGAAATCGCAAGTCCGTATTTCGTATAAAGCGCAAGGCAAGTGATCATATAGGTAGAAAGGTAAGAAATGTCAGGCAATCTCCATGGAAACAAAGGTTGCCTTCATCGAAAAGAAATTATAGGTTGAAATTTACTATACAACCACTTAGGAACAATTCAGCTTACTAGTGAGCAGCAATCAAACGCATCTAACAAGTTTATTTAAGTATATTTTCTTCCCTAATCAAACCCCTCATTATGAGAGCAGAGCGGGTTATGTGTGCTATTCATGGCCAGCAGCCGCCCACAGCTTGTAGAGGTAATTAATATGATGTCAAAGGATAAAGAAAGCCAAGGCCAAGTAAGTGAATGTTATTGGTGATGGTTCTGGTCGTTTTTATCTGCAGCAGCGAAACTTCCTAATTACAGAAGTGCCACCTATTATCCTATCTCAACTTTAGTTAGGAAAAAAATCCTATTACAGAGGCAACTCGTGTCTGTCTCCAACCTACAGTATCTCATCTAAAGGGAGAATGAAGGAGAACTTCTGCTTTCAGTGTCAGTGTGAACTGAGTGGAAATTTGATCCAGATTAGTTTTGGCGATTCTTGCATGACAAAAAAAAATAAATAAATGTGCTGCTCAATGCAAAAATTGCACGTAGCACTTGTTTTTGCAAAAATGTCCAAAATGTACTAGATCTATAGAGATAAGAGTCTCATTGTCCTAAATAATTAGCATGAGGTGTTAAATCAGTGCAGGCTTAACACGAGTAGAGCTGCCTCCATGCTCAGCCCGTGGTAGCAGTGCTATGATACTTTCTGTTGCTGTGAACACACCTTTCTAAGATTTCTACTTAGCTGCAGGTCTGGGATAAGCAGACATTTAAGAAATAGGGATGATCTCGTGAAACACACCACACTATAAAACATTTGTTGAAAGTCCCTGAACTGCAAAACTAAATCGACTCTGGCCAAACGCAGAAGTACTTCTTAACTAGATGCAGCATTTAAATTCATTCGTTGTGTGCATTTAATTGTTGTTAGAGTTGCAGATGCAATTTAAATTATGAACTGATTATTCGGCCTGAGGTGACAAATTTCCCCAAAACTTGTACATACACACAGTCAGTGCATATTTGTATATTTTAATGCTGCCGTGCCTGTTGTCATTGGACAGTCATTAAGAAGAAGAGAGACAGGAAGAAACAATGGAGAGAATTAGTCATTCACTTGTTTACTTTGCCTCTACCTTTTTGTTCTGGACTGCAGACGATTTTTTTAAAAGTCAGTTAGTTTGTTTGGAAAAGCACAAAGAGTTGAATAGCAGCTGCTACTTATTACAGTTAGCCACAATGACATAATGCCTAAAACTGTGCAGGGATTAGTTATTGTTTGTGTACTCGATATACAGAAAAGCACCATGGTATTTTATTAAACTTGACTTTATGTTGGGCATTTTAAAGGCTAAACTCATAAATGTGTACATATAAATCATGAATGCAGCCTTAAACCACTGTAAATAAAACTTAGTTCCAAAGCCTCCACATTACACTTCAATAATGAAAGGGAAATAATAATACAGCATGAACAGGTTTTAGTTATGCATCATGTCCCTGAGATCTTCAGGCTCTGCGCTGGGAAATATGTAGAATATACATAGAAATATGGTTCTGTCAGTTTGGGTCTGACTGTCTCTGTCTGTTTCTCTCTGTCTTTGTCCCTCCAGGTGTGTTGTATGTTTGCGAGTGCGGAGTATTCCAGCTGTGGAGAGTACGAGTTCCTGAACCAGACCAGTAACAGCTGCCAGGCCTGCCCCCAGTGTCAGCCAGGACAGGAGCCGCACATGGTGAGGAGCCGTCGCTTCTCCCCTCATTTCTGTAACAAATTAGCTTCGCAAAGGCTCTGTACGATACGAGCACACCCCCAATTCCACTTTCACTCAAGGAGATTCAGTATATTACTAATTCAATATTCAAGAATATAATTAATAGATGTTCACTACTTAATAATCAGCTACTGGAGTACTGTACATGAGTGAGATCAGTGGGAGAAAACTGTAACACATGATGAAGAAAATTAAAATCAATCATAGTCATAATCGATCCATAAACATCCTGAACCGATGATCAGCATGGAGGTTAACCTTGATTTGCTCAGACCACCCACAGTAAACACACACATTGCTGCACAGTGAAGGGTGCTTTAATTCCAATGAACAATTCGGTTCTGCTTTATCGCTCGCACGGACACGGAGGTGAAGGCATGCGTCACGGTGAATGATCCGCAGTAGTCACGTAGCGATCCAGCCTCCCGTCAGTCAGTCGACAGACAGCCAAAGCAAACACGATGATGGTGAACGCTTCACTGGACACCAGAGGGTGTCACGCTCTCCAGAGACAGACAGATGCACCCAACAGGAGTGAACAGGAGGAATTAGAGTCATACGCCGTATTTATTCGATTTGTGCATCCTTTATTTAAACACGGGTAGGTGCTTTCCCTTCACTTCACAGTGACAGTAGGGATTGAGACAGGAAATACAGGGAGACAGGAGGGAGATAACATGCAGCAAAAGTCCCTTTTTTATATTACAATACTGCACCATAAACTAGACAAGGTGAATTACAGCTGCATCAATATGTACAAACATGGAGAAATTGTT
This sequence comes from Eupleurogrammus muticus, assembly GCA_036785175.1. Lineage (NCBI taxonomy): Eukaryota > Metazoa > Chordata > Actinopteri > Scombriformes > Trichiuridae > Eupleurogrammus > Eupleurogrammus muticus. The sequence goes on from JAYKQN010000001.1 coordinate 16,802,146, forward strand.
ACAATGTGTAATTCTAAGCTCCTGATCATTATAATTAATTAGCTTTTAACAATACAGTTACTGCAAATACAAGTTAATCTCCTAAAATCAATTGCAAGAGATCAGATAGATATTTTGTAAGAGTCAGGAAGCTTATTCCATTCATTAGTGGATTTAAACAAAAAGAGGGATTTTACCTTTACTCCCACAGAAACCTTGAAGCTTTTTTTATTTGCTCTGAGCAAAGTTTAATGAAGTTTTTCATCAGTGGAGGTGCAGCATCGAGAGATATTTTAAAACGAATGTCTGAAGTCAAACTGATATTAACAGACAAACACTGTGCATGTGCTACATTATAATTGTTGTGGCTTCGATCCAAACCTTTCTAGGCCTAATTGGTTTTAAGGATCTTGCTTGAGATCACTATAAAAATGTATTAAATAAAGAATAGATCTTTGTGATGTTTTGTGGCATCAGTCCAGTGATTTCCTGATGAACACAGAATCATCTGTTCGACGTGATTATTTAACCTAAGAGTGGGAAACAAACTACTGTAAATGCCTTAAAATAAGGTGAGATCATGGAAATTTTCAACAAGTAGTTGTTGTACCCGAATAAGCAATCCAGTCACTTTCATGATATAAGTTTAAAAGCTCAACAAAACAGAAAGATAAACTGACTTATCCGTCCTTAATCCAGCAAGGAATAATTACATAGTAACACCTTCCTTCCTTCCGTACTTCCTTCCTCTTTTAACCCTATAAATGGCATACACACCCATGAATAATCCCACTGTGCTTATTTGTTTTTCCCCTTCCTCCTGTTGTCTTTTTATATAAAAATCATAATGTTGAACATGTAAAAAGGAGAAAAATGACACAAACAAGCAGAGAGAGCAAACAAAAACTTAATAGTAACAATAATAGTTAATAAACCAATATTGTGGAGCTTTGTCCCAAAAAAAATGATCAAACATTGGAAAAATCAATCTACATATCCTAAAAAGTATGGAAAGAAGAGCTAGACAGAGAAGGTCCCACTGATGAGCCCACAGCTCTGTTATGGGGAGTCATTTCACCATTAGTGAGCAATAGAGACATCAGAGGAGAGCGGAGTTTGATCAGCGAGATGAGAGACGTCTTTGGACTTTCTCCTGTCTGTGATCCTCTGGGTGCCAGAGCTTGTAATCCACGTGTTCTTCTATTCTCCTGAGATTTTTCCCCGCGAGTGTGCAACACCCTTTTAATCACAGGATAACCATAGGGTTCCTCCGCACAACGGAGAATTCAGAAAGTATGTGCCCACACACACTGCTGACAGACACACACACACACACACTCCTGCATGCATTTTGTATCAGATTGTGGCTAACGGAGCTGGATTCTATTTCCGGCCTTGTGGCCTGTTGGGAACGGTGATCTCCCGGTTCGATCCTGGCTTGGGATATTTTCTCCTCCCTTCTTTCTTCCTCCTCGTTTCTTTCCACCGTTGAATGAACAGAAGCCACGCTCCACGGCCCTGTCTACACACATCCTATTCGAGCTTTAACCCGAAGCGAAAACACTCTGTCAATAGCAGTCCATATCAACCAATCCAGGAACACAGGATGTAAAACAAAAGAGAAAGTATAGAAATATTAGATTGTTCCTAGAGAGCCTGTCTCCTGAAGCTCAAAGCGAGAGCCAAGAGACATCGGCCTGTTATAAAAGACACGTGAAAAAAGTAGGAAATGAATGATGAATGAAGATTAAAATTAAGATTGGGAGATGGGAGGTGATTACAATGATACAATGACGAGAACACTATCTGGCATGAGAAACTACACACACACACATATACACACAGGGACCTCTGTAACCAATCAGATTCCCCTTTTGTCATCTGAAAAATGAAGTGCCTGATTTGTTAGGATCTGGACAGAAAGTGTTTGTTTAGAGTGTGTGCGTCCGCTCCGCTGTTCTGCATCATGTCAGCAGCGCGTAGTGATTCAAACATCATATTATAACGCGCTGCAACGATATGAAACAACGAGGGGAGAAACGTTAACCAAACGATACATCATCATCGTCACGTGCGTTTGTGTATGTTTCGTAGACGTGCGGCTATGGCGTGAAGGACGAGGACTTCGCCTGCGTGCCGTGTCCGCAGGGGAAGTACTCGAAAGGCAAGTACGAGATCTGCAGACGCCATAAGGACTGCGACGCCCTCTACAAAGCCATGGTGCGAGTGGCAGGGACTCCAGACAGCGACGCAGAGTGTGGGCCATGTTTGCCAGGGTAAACATCAACAACACACACACACAACTCAAAACCATAGTACTACACAATAGCCTATTTTAATATCATTCCTATTATTTTAATCATAGAAAGTGATCACATCACACACACAAGAGATGCCACTGGCTCTCTGGTTTCATAAAACTAAATCACGTGAGCATTTCATGTCGCCACACATAAAGTGTCTTGCTTAATCTCAGGTTATAAAAACACAGCAATTCCCATTTTTATTGGATTATATGCTAATTAAAACATTTCTGCGAAATGTTCCCCTCGATGATGCTAAATCTTACACACAGCACATACTTTTCAAAATGTTCTGTACTGAAACAATTATTATAATTGGCCCCTTTACATTAACTTTAACTGCTCTCCTGCAGCTATTTAAGTCCTTATGCATACACTTGCTTTAAAGTAGTGTGAGTAAGAATGGACACTAAATTTAATACAGACTCCTTCATTTACGCATGACAGCTGTCACTTAGAGACCTTTAAATGTTACCAGACCTTCCTCCTCCTCCTCTTCTTCTTCAGCCTCCAACTCATTATCCCCCAGCCTCATATTTGTTGTGTCAACACCAAAACTGTTTCTTTCTCACAGCCTGTTACATTGTTTTTAGTCTCCACTGCTTTGAGGTGATTATTTGACTCAGCCACTTCAGTTTAAAGGAAACCCAGTAACTATGAGAGATTCATGATTTGGAGGTGTTAGATGATCGTTCCACTTCTAATAGAGAGAGATCAATGTTGGACGTTTCGCCCCTTATTATCAGTCTGGATGCTGACAGGCTGCTTTGTAGTTTTCTTGGCTTTCAGTCATCTTTCAGAGGATGTTTTTTGCTTTTGATTAGTGTGATCGCTACAGGGATGAATCTGCGAATGCTGAGTTTGGTCATGTCTGTTTCTGTGTCTGTGCTGTACCTGAACTGGTTGTATGGGGTGTCTTGGCAGAGCCCGTACATGTCTGACGCAGAGCAGAACAGGCCTGAACAGTTGCTATAAAGTTCAGTCAAAGTCTCAGAGGAGAGGAGAAGACCTGAGGAACGACTGTTGTGACATAAGGAGAAACATCAGAAGCCCTTTGAAATGTTTCATGTTTAGGAGTCACAGTAACCAGTGACTTTATTGTGATTTGATAAACGTTTCTATGACATTGATTGTGTCTCACATGGGCATAATGAGTAATGCAGATAATGATATATTTCTATCTATAGATAGATAGATGGTTACTATATAGTTCTTACACATATAATATAAAAAAAAAACCTTTATGGTCAATAATAAGTACATTTTCTGTAAAGATTTTATGCATTTAGAATATACATCCACAAAGAACATTTTATTTATAGGTTTTTGAGAATAAAATCATAACATAATCAATTAACGTTTGCTCCTCAACAGTTAAAATCTGTTGAAAATTCGTACTATTGCATCTTTTTTAGGAGAGTTGGCAAGTTACTTTCAACATGTAATAAATAGATATCAGTAGTTACCTTCATTTAAGCATGAGAGAAAATCAAACATCGGTCATACCATAGTACATTTGCAATCAAATCAAATCAGAGGACTCCTCTTCTTTCTGTCCACCCAACAATTCCCAGAAATAAGTGAATAAATTCTTGTGGTCTTATGATGCTGCAATGGAGCACAAGACTGAACGAGTCGCCCTGATTTGCTCCGGCTATAACCTGATACGTGAGAGCGTCGGTAATTCTGCACGCCCTATACATTTTGTGTACATACACATTCTCCACATGCTCCCAAGCCCAAATACTTTACCCAAGTTTAATAACCACCGCCGTTCATTCAGAGAAACTCTCCTGCTCCCCTTTTTTCCCCTGTCGTAGGGGCTCCATGACTCAGGGCCATGTCTGTACCAAGCCACGCTCAGCCTCAAGGGAATCAATTATACACATTTCTTCACCGTGTCAAACTTTTCACCTCGGCTGCTTCCACATATTAACGCGCTGCGAAAGGTGCAGTACGTCTAGGAGGTGTGGAGGCCACACGCCCACACACACATCTGCCGCGTCCTCGTATAAAATGTTGGAGCTGTTTTTATATAAAAATCTTCTCTTTCCCTTCAAGTGGTTTTGCCTCTTCTGTTTTGTCCTTCTTATGGTGGTGTAAGGGAACAAAACGGGTTCATCAGGGTTTCTGACATGGTTAAAAATTTGGAGGGTGAAGGATCTGTTATTTTACCAGTAAGTGGCTTTGTGACAGAATGATGTGTGTATGATGTCTCGCAGGTATTACATGCTGGAGAACAGGCCCAGGAACCTCTACGGGATGGTTTGCCACTCCTGTCAGAATGCACCACCCAACACCAAAGAATGTAAGGACAACATCTTCCTTCTGCTTCCTCCAACATCCTCTAATCTAAGTTTTTTTTTCCCCAGCTATGAGATCCCTCCGTACCTTTCACAGCTTCCTCTGTCTAAACACAGACCTGGTTTCCGCTGGGTTCAAACCTACCAAACATGATAAAACCTTCTGTCTGAATGAAAGGAAATAAAAGGGGACAGGTTGCTCAAAAGCAGATGTACTGTATGTCGAAAGCCTGGACTTGGTTTGAGGGAACAATCAAAGGTCAGAGGCTGTGCTGAGTTCTCGCAGAACCTCCCTGTCAGCGGGCCTCCTCAGAAACCCCCTCCCCTCCCTGGATCGCTGCTTCCCTGGCTCCAGAGGGGTGTTTGGCAGCTCATCCATAACCCCACTGCCTTACTGATTACTCTGCATACCTGACACTGTGTGTACATGCATCTGTGTGTGTCTGTGTGGGTGTGTGCGTGTGTGTGCATTCATGGCGCCAACTGTAGCGACCACAACTCTGGACGATAATATTTACCGGAGGTTGTCTCCACTCTTCCGTTTCCCATCCGCTATCTGCCCGGCAGTTCATAAACCTTTCTGCACACATGTGCTTGCAACAGGAAGCATAAATGTCATCAGGTGACAACTCCCCATTCTTTTTCTGTAGGATATCCTCACGTGCAGTTGAGGCATTTGATTTGTACGTTATAGTTTTGTACGCTACTTGTGTTTTGCAGGCGCAAAATAAATAGGAATATTGCTTCCATATGAACTACATGTAAGCAAATTCACTTATGTGGACGGATGAATATGAATACTTTTCTGTCATCATCTCCTGCTTGAATTTTGCATTTTTACAGTGTAAATGTCATGAATAACATGTGTTCACCAGGTACAGCTAAGACACATTGACCTCTGTTAACCCCCTGTCAGTTTACAGTACAACGCCATGAATATGACAAGAATTAGATTGATTGGTGGTTTGGAAAAAACGAATCATGGAAAGGAAACTCATGATGTGACCTTCCCTCCTGTTAAAACACAATCTGCCAGTTGTGGTGATATAAACGGTGCATCATCAATATCTTGAAAGGCTGAATCCTCATTTGTCGGAATAAATTCCTCGGAGTGAGAGTGAGGTTTAACCATCTTTTCTTATAAATCGAAAGATAAAATGAGTGTTTTGATCCACTTTGATGCAAAAACATGGGAGCGTCAACTGAATCTGAACATTGTCTTTGACCCTCATTGATACATACTACTGTGGGTTTGATTATTTATGGGCCCCATAATTGCTCAAAAACTTCTTTGAGTGTAATTGAAGAGCCCGGAAATGAATGGTATTGTTATTGTGTCAAATTTAATGAGTGTGTCGTGACAGATGAAAACGCCTGAAAGCAGCCCGGGCCTGCAGAGCACAGGGTGTGAATTAGGAGTCTGTGTGTGTGTGTGTGTGTGTGTGTTTGTGTGTGTGTGTGTGTAATAGAATAAACACTTGCTTTTCAACAGAACCCTAATTGTTTCTCCCAGGCATGAGAATGAGTGATGCTGGAATGAAGTGCAAATCAGAGAGATTTAATGATGTAATACCACAAAAAAAAAAAAAAAATCGCAAGTGAGGCAAGTTATTTGATCTTGTACAGTTATCATGCTACTATGGGAATTGGCATATGTTATGTGCCGACAGATTTCAACATTCAAGTTTCTTGTTTTAAAAGGACAAGCACAATTTAGTGCTTTTTCGCTCCATGCCAAGATTCACATGTGAAGATTGACACCACCGTAGGATACAAAAGGGCGAAGCCTGCGCAGTGTTAAGCTCTCTCCATAAGAAAAGGCCTGTTCTCTTTAACATTTGCCTGAGGAAGATTGCACAGATTGAAATGTTGCCTTGTCAAAAAGGACAATAATATTATTCACCGGAAGCTCAGCAGCATGCAGAGCTCATTCCTTTAAATCCTGCAATGAAAACCTTTTTGCCTTGAAGCTGAATATTTTTGATAGAAGGTAATCATTGACATGCACTCCAATGCTCTCTATCCAGTATCCCAGCAAAAGTATTATTCAAATTTTGCACTAAAATGTCAAATACTTCCTTAAAAGTAATTTGTAAATCATAAAACATGAATGGCTTGTGATGTAAAATCTGCAATGTATGTAATTTAATAAATCTGTATAAGTGCTCAATATTTAGTCAGTGGTGTGTTTTAATTAAACCCCCTTAAGATGAGACCATAGTGCACCCCCACGTAGTAAAAAACAAAAGGAAGGAGCTCAAAGCTGGGAGTTCTGGGTGCTCAGGGTGAAGGCAGGCTGACACTCGCCGTGTAATCTGTAAATTACCCTGGCTCCTGCCTCGCTGTGTGTGTGTGATAATTAAAACTTCAGTGGGTATGAGAAAGGAAGATGATTAGCGTGTTAGCGCTTGTTGTGGTGCTGGTCTCACTGCTCATTTTGATTTTTTTGTTGACTTTTTCTGCAGTTGCCATCTCACGATCAACTGACTTACAACTACAGTATCTGTGCAACCCACATTTTCCCTCTCTGTACTCATAAAGACATTAGACACATGCAACGTCGCCTCATCTCACAATTTCACACAGACATATTTATGGGAGTTAACTTTCATCTCTGCTCATAGATCCTGATTCTTGCCTCAAACAAAACTGTTTTGACTTATTTTTCTTATATAAAACAGCCCTGTAGCTCTGCTCCTTAGCATTCCCTCCAGAATTACCATTTTGCAGTGTGTGTGTGTGTGTGTTGAGCTTGAGTGGAATGATTAAGAGATTAAACCGCAAGATGCTAAACAGAATTCCAGTTCAGACTCATATCCTCATCCAGGGAGTGTAAACACATACCCTGAGCTAATGTCTCCAGCCACAGGGCACAATGTGTGTGTGTGTGTGTGTGTGTGTGTGTGTGTGTGTGTGTGTGTGTGTGTGTGTGTGTGTGCGTGCGCGTATGAGGTTCAATGCGTTTCAAAATGCATGAGCAACTATCAACTGAGCATGTCACAAGTAGACGCTTTGATGCCTGCCTGACATGTCACGTAGTTTCCCCATTGACATATAATGTATTCACGTGTGATGTTGCTGCACCATGGTAACACGCACAACACGCTGGGTCTACACGACATTCATGCGTTTTTTTTGGCAATCACACACATTAACGCACGCATGAAGTTAATTGAACTTATTTATCACACACTGACATGCGTAAACGATGTACACACACACTACATCACACGCAAGAAGAAGCTGTGTGCAGCACCTAATAGTGCATCTCATAGAAGATCCACTTCCAGTTGAGAAGCACCAGAAACTTTGAACACATGTATGTATGAACGTTTGACATTTGTCAAACAGTGGAAGACAGACATACACACGCTGTAGGTGTGTAACACCGCTTCTTGTTACAAGTGAAATACAAATGTTGCAACAATGCATGCATGCACACGTGACAAAATGTATTGAGTTAATCATCATCAATCATTAATCATGCATGCACACACCCATTAATGTGTGCGTCTGATTAATTTGATATGAATGGGACTTAAAAAAAATGCATGTGTGCATGCATGTGCACTTGGGGTGACATGAGGCTCTGAGACCATGGGAAGCGGCACGACACATGCCAAAGAGGTCTAAAGTATATCAAGCGGGTGAAATAAAAGACTGATTAAAAGGGCTGATTCATGAGCTGCCAGGAGTTTACAACTCCATTAGGAAAGAGGAAAAACAGTCGATGAATAATCCAGAAAGAGCGCAATGGAGTGGGGAGAGGGAAGGGGGAGGGGGGGTGATGGAAAGTAATGGAAAGATAAATTCGGACAGATAAATTCCTCCCTGCATCCTGCGGGCAGCAGCTGAGAGAGATAAAGTTTAGGACAAACTGCTCTAAGTGGAAATGAGAGTTTGTGAAATGTTACTGCTCATATAGTTATGTCATAAAATCTGCCAGTAATATAATTAGAATACATTTCCAAGCTGGACAGGGTCTTTCCCTTTGGACCAATCAACAGAATGTTATTACCCCCTGGAAGAAAGTGGTAATAGCTCATTTATCTGCCTTTTATTTCAGTATTTTTTGCTGATTTTTAATGAAGAATGTCCTAGTCTGTTAATGTGGAAACCTGTTATTAGTATGTACTGTAGGTTTACCAACTTAAGTATGTATGTGCATCTCTGTGTGTGTTTCCCAGGCATGCCAACCACCGGGCCAATTGAAAAACCTCAGATTGATCCTGGCAGTACGACTGTGTTACCTAATCCACATAAAGGTACAAACAGGAGCACAAATACGCAAACAAACCTCACCTCTGTCCCAATGCCCATCAGTTCTGTGTGTTGTGTTGGTTCTTTCACACACACACACAAATCATTAACACTTCCTTACATCATCAAACTGCTCCATGTTCCAGGTTCTGCAGGACAGGGTCACCTAGCAACAGCTCTCATTATCGCCATGTCAACCATCTTCATTATGGCCATCGCCATTGTCCTCATCATTATGTTTTACATACTGAAGGCCAAACCAAGTGGCCAGGGTGAGACACGCAGACACACGATCTCACACACACATGCACACACACATTCACACACACCTTAATAGTTTCTGTTTATATGTTTGGTGTGTGTGTGTCTGCCTGCAGCGTGTTGCGCTGGACAAGTGGTGAAGGCAGTTGAAGCACAATCCAACAAACAGGAAGACAAGAAAGATGTTTCTGGTGAGACCACACACACACACACACACACACACACACAAACACACACACACACACAATGAGGTTCCATTCGTATCAAATTAGAGACACACACATTAACAGGTGTTGATAAATTTTGTCATGCACGCAAGCGTTGTTACGCAAAGTTTGTATTTCACATGTAACAAGAAGCTGTGTTGAACATCCACAGAGTGTTCATGACTGTCTTTCACTGTTCTCTTGTTCAATCTTGTTAAGCGTTCACACAAACGTGTGTTTGCAATTTCTGATTATACGTGATCATGGTGTGCACTCTAAATTAAAGGACACCATTATTAGTCAGTGGCTGGATACGCACACACACAATAATTAATGAGCCTGCAGAATATTTACACTCAATGGATTCCCGATCAGTGTCTCACAGAAACTGCCTTAAAATTTCAGCTTCATAATTAGGAATCTCTGGCAGCGAACTGAGTCTTCATGATTGTGTCTTTACGCAGACTCGTGTCCTGACATGTTTACATAAAACATATGTAATTTTGTTATACATATCTTTGCCTACATAATTCTAATTTCATCCATGATTCTGATCACATGCATGTGTGCATCACATGTTTGACCTCACATCCTGCTGCTCTGTCACTTCTGATCCGCCTTATTTATCTCAGCAGTTGATGAACACAGTTGTATATATATGAATCAATCCCACGATACACCTGGAAAACACAATATAATTAAATAGGTATGTTGAATTAGTTTCTTGTAACTTGAAACAAAAATATATGAATAAAAAATAAAACAAACAGAAACAGTGAGGCATGAACAAACAATAAACTAGTGACATTATCATCAGTCTCTGTGCAGGCCATCTGACTTTTCTTCTTCTTCTCGTTTTTTTCATATCTGTAAAAATGAATCTGATCATTACCATGTTTCCATCAACTTCACTCACGCATTGCACAGTTTCTAAAGGAGAGCCTCCAGAATACGCAACAGATGCACTTCAAACTGTCGCTGACGTCAAATCTGACTTAGAAGCACTTGCACAAAGCTACATAATTATAGTAACAACTCAAACTATAATTAGCTATACCAATCTTAGCTTTACTGTCTGTAAAATAAGTCCAAATTGATCACAGTGATGCAGTGTCAGTGCTCAGCAGCCAGTAGTAGAATGAACAGATACCACCCAGCAACTATTAGAGAAACACAATCCTGAGGCAAAATCCTTTGTAATCCTGGTTCCGGTAACTGCATGATTGGTTTATTTGTTAAACCCGAACCTTGTGTGCCATCTGTGGACAAGCCTTCTTGTGCAAAAGCTTCCAACACTTTCTTGCAGTGCTGAGGGCTCCACTGATGAATTTTTGATACAGCTTTAGATTGCTGACCTCGCAGACCAGAGTCTTTGTGTGAAATATAGGTTGAGACCTGCAAATTGAAAACCAAAGCAGTAAAGAGAAGCCTATATTTAATGTGTAATGAAACAAATTATCCCCAAAAATGTGAAGGAATCTCATCTACATTTTTTAAAAGTTTTGGCTCAATCTGTTAGATTCATATTTATGTTTTGTGGCATAATGCAGTTTAGGCAAATCAAAAGTGTGCCTGTACACTGCGGGTGTTGTGTGTGCATGTATGCATGCGTGTGTGTATCTGTGTGTGTGTGTGTGTGTGTGTGTGTGTGTGTGTGTAGGCTGACAGACCTGATGAGGACATCATGGTGGAATGTGAAGCTTCCAAAGCTAAAGCCATACGTTGCTTTAGGCACCATTTCTCCTGACAATGATGCTCTGTTCAATTTCACTTCCAGAGTAACTGACTTAACAACTTACATGTGGTGTGAACAAGAACACACACATGCACGTACGCACACGCACACACACACTCACAGTAACTGTGATCAAAGACATTATGTGGTACAACTAGGTTGTTACTAACTAATAACTAAAGGAACATGATTAAATAATTATATGATACAGTTATGTATTGTTACTTAATGTAGGGTTAGTGTCAGTGTGTGTGTGTGCGTGTGTGCGTTTGTGTGTGTGTAATGAGTGAGTGAGTGAGTAGGCATTTTGGATGACTGGTGCGTGTAGAGAGGCACATTGCTCGGAGCTCACCGGAGCTAGCTGTCACTCATGTAGACATTGATTTAATAAGGCTGCAAGATGAAAGATACAGATGCTTAAATATACACACACAAACACACACAGGCACAGGCACAGACACACACACACACACAGAATTTGTTCCACTTGTGTATTCACTCATTACACTGTCTATTCCTATCAGTGTCCATGATGTAATTGTAATTCAAAATAATAGTCATTGTAATCATTTTACATTCCGCCCTTTCATCCGTTTAGCCTCAGGAATCTGTTCTCTTCTGTAACTCATGCCAAACTTCTCCCATATAAAGGAGATTACACATTTTAAATTTAGAATCGAGTTGCCAGCCTGCTCAAAAGTTTTTTTTTTAAATATACATCTTCTTGATTATTAATTTACAGAAAATCTAGTCTTATTATACTATAGTTGCCATTCAGGACCACAGTGGGCGCTATTTCTCCAAAAAGTGAGAATCTTTAAATTTTTTTTTTTCTCCCTCAGACAATGTGGTGATCTACTCGGAGAAGGACGAGTTTGACAAACTCAAAGCTCCGCCTCAGAAGACAGCGAAAAGGTGAGAGAAACGTCTGATTCAGCAACCAGCCGCAGCACACTGCTTCTCAGCGGGTTCTCCTTACATCTGGACATCTTTTAGTGGGTTTTTTGCAGCTAAAGGATCAAACACACCAGTGATCGTACAAAACCTTAAAGACACAAAACAAAATTTAAAAAGGGGGCTATGAAACTTTATTGGTGGGAGCTTGTTGTTAAAAGGGTGAATTTATAAGATAATTACCATGGATTCCGATAATGGGAGTTCACAAACAGTTTAACAGCTAAGGAATCACGTAGCCGTTTAACATTGTATGACTTGACGAATCAGTGTGGGTGAATCCTGATCTTTATACAATCTTTATTCAGTCGGATAATCACACTGAGATAAATAACTTTTGCAAGACAGACCTGAGTACAGCAGAAAAAAAGAAGATGGAAAAAAAACAGCCAAATAAGCACATACAGCATCGGAAACAATCACATCACCTCATACGTTCGAGCTCGAATGTTTGGTCTGTAATTAATTCCATTTATAAAAAAGGTGGCGCTAGATGACGGCCTCCCCTTCAGAGCTGGCATTCTGAACCGATCTGGTTCTGTTCAGTCACGGTTCTGAATTGATTGAGAGGCAGCCTTTGCAGAAAACATTTATAGGCCCTGATTGAAAAATGAAAGAATGCCGTTCTGTTATTGTCGCTGGTGACGACGGCCCTTCTCTTTTCAGATGCACTATTGTTTATGGCAATGAGTGGAATATTTATCATTTTTATCCTTTAGTGTGTGCGCGTGTGTGTGTGTGTGTCTGTGTGCATTTGTTTGTGGCGTCACAGGGACTCTACACAACAGAAAGGGCCCTTTTATCATTTTTTTTCAGCATATGCCTGTAATTAAGCCACCACAGAACGAGTCACTGCAGTAGTAGTATCATTGCTGCTGGCCTTTTTTTTTTTGTTGTTGCTGTTTCTTCTCCGTGTGTGTGCATGTGTGTATAAGGCATGTAAAAAAAAAAAAGCTTGCTTTAGTTCTTTTTTTTGTTTTCTTTTCTTTTTAATGAAGCAGAAAGCCATTATGTGGCTTTGGAAGAGGCAGAGGGGTGAGGTTTTGGGTGGGGTGGGGGTAGGGGCGGGGGGGGGGGGGGGGGGGGGCACAGATGAGCCCTGAAGACTAGCAAACACAGAGATGGATGGAGGAGGGGGGGGGTGCTGTCGAGGTGGATAGGGGTATTTATTCCAGGCCTCACCTAAAACCACCACCAGGTGAAAGCACATTCCAGGCAGAGAAACAAAAGGACGATAGTTTCCTCACCTTCGTCTATCTGCATATCGTCCGTGTGCAGACAATGCTGCTTTATAGCCACTAATGTGCAGGGGACATGTGAAAATACATAATAGGGCACGGTGCAAACCGACAGAGAGCCATTGTGCTCACCCGCGCTGTGCCTGTAGCGAATGTGCTCACGTTGATACACTGGCCGAATATATGGAAGGTGGGTGGATTAAAGAATGGATGAGATAAACATGCGTGCACACACTCCTCAGCATCAATAGCAGTAAACAGTGTGGTAACGCAGCATGCCAAAAGATGTGCTAACTCACGGCTCGAGCTGCCAGAGCGGGTGTTGGATGTCCGGGAAACAATGGCATTCTGTGAGCGTCGCTGTCAAATAGGTGCTTTCGCGAGAAAATCCAGCGCAGGCACCGAGAGGGAGAGGACAGGTAATAAAATATTACGTGGTATCATGTTGTAAAAAGCGGGGCTATTTCAGTCAATCTCTAAGAGCAGCTTAGAAACTTCATGCAGCTATGGCGACAACAATAGCGTAGTTTTCCAGTTCATTTTTCGTTTGTCACAGGCCATGTTGGGCTTGGCTTGACGCGCGTGTTAGGCCCACTAACACCATGCTAGTAACATGAAGTAACATCCCACAATCATCATAAGAATCTGCAGCGTTTAATGAAATAATCCACTAATGTTTAATTTGACCTTTCCCACAAATGTAATTTCCTGTAATCCTGATAACTGTTTGCCAATAATTGAAAATCTTCAGACTTGCACAAATGGTATAAATATAATCTTAATAATATAATAAATAAATATGCAGTTTATACAAGTTGGCAACTTTAGACATTTTCTCCCTATATATTCTCCTTGTTAAGGTTCTTGCTTGTTAAGACTGGTTGTGTTGTTGTAATTAAACCTCCTGTTATTACAGTTGCAGGATATTATGTAGAAAGTTTGCGTCAGGCAACTGCTATTTGTGGGAAACTTATTAAAATTGTGGATTTATTACATTTTAAAGCTCAGTTCTGCTTTACATTTGTGGTTTATTACATTTGTGGGATTCCTTTTACGTTGGTGGGTCAAACATATGTGCATTAGCTTTAATTTAGGCCTTTAAGAGCATGCAGTGTAGCTGCAATATAAACTGCGGTGGGATTCTGTACAGTATAAGAGGAGTCAAAGATAAATCTCGCCTTGTCTCGCTTTGCTTTGATCTGTGCTGTAACTAACATGATGTTACACCATGAAGATCGTCATCTTTGCAGCCTACAGAGAAAAAACGGAAAAAGAAAAAGTGTAATAGGTGTTAAAGTAAAAGTTCAACATTTTTAGATAGACATGTGATACGTTAGGTATCTCATGATTCAGAACAGATTCTCGATTCTAAAGTCGATTCTTGATTCTGTGCATAGGGGCAGGGATGGGACCATAACCTCAATACTGCAAAAATGCTCATGGTTTGAGAGAAATATATGTGCATAGTTACCATTGTTGACCATATCCGGCAATTATAGAAGAATTCAGTTTCAGTTGTATTGCACCATGTCACTTTAGCTTTTTACACCTCGAAAATAACTTAATGATTGTATTGTTTTTCTGTATTGCATAAGAAGCACTCCTACTACTAAGCACTCCTGTAACATTCAATAGTGTATATATATATATATATATACAGAAAAACAGCTAGTCTGTATCCAATAGTAAGAAACCCTCTGTCAATAGAAAAACAGTGAACATCATTTTCCCATTTCTTTAGTTAGTTAGAAGTGCTTGTAGGCTAAGAGACTGTTAGTTGCAGCTTCATGTGAGAGTGGTTCCAATCTTGTCATCTAACGCTTGGCAAGAAAGTAAATGAATTCCCAAAATGTCAAACAATTCCTTTAACAAAAAAATTAAGTGAGTAAACAGTGCATTAGGAACGTTAATGTTATTGGGTGCAGCATTTGAAAGCTTTTAAAAATAGACAGCTCAGGTCTGCCTAATGCTGGGACCAAATGTTTGATGAACAGCCACTTCTCCTATTGGCAAAAGACCCTGCACATTTATGTGTCTTTATGGGATTCCAGTGAATATGTGCACATGTGAATATCATCAAATATCTGTGTGTGTCTGCAGTGAAAATGACGCATCCTCAGAGAACGAGCAGCTGCTGAGCCGCAGCATGGACAGCGACGAGGAGGCAGCGCTGGAGAAGCAGGGATCTGCCGAGACCAATAACCCCAACTCCAACCTGTGCCTCGTCAATCTGGGTAACAAGCCCGACCTCTGCCTGCTCTCCCTGGGCCTCCTGGACCGCGACCGGGCCTGCAACGGGACCCCCAACGCCGTCACCGGCCCGGCCAACAACGTCCAGGGTCCAAACCACATCGGCAACGTCAACCACATCGCCAGCACTAACCACATCAGCAGCGTGACCGCAATCAACAACAACAATAAAACCCCAGGGGTAGGAAGATTGGAGCTTTAAAGATGTTAACTGCAGTTAAAAAAAATATATGATTATGAACAGATCTTCAGTTCACTATCATCTGGAAATCAAACTGTACTGGATTCGTTTTCCCACACAGATGCTGCAGAGTCGAAGGAAAAAGATCCTGGATCTGTATACCAGAGCGTGCAATGTGACGGAGGGTGAGTGTCTCTCAAACATATTATATAGGAGTGATTTACGCTGAAACTGTGTGGGAATTTCACTTCTTTATCTTTTTATGAACTGCGTTGGATTTGCTGAATCAAATTTCCTCAAGACACGGCATTAAAAAATAAATCAGAACAAGATTCAGATTGAATCCATGAAGTGCAATATGTTTTTTTTGATAAATAACTTCCTTGCAAAGGTTACAGATTCAATCTTTTTTTTTTTTAGATACAATTAAACATTAATGAAGAGAAACTGGGTCATCACAGCAGCAAACTAGATTAAGATGGAACAAAGACAAAAATATAAATAAAAAACAGGACCTGGATTGGTATAAAATGACACATCCAACATTGTAACTAAAACCCTTGAATTGTGATGTGTATTATGGTGAGCAAAGAACAGAATAAAAACAACTCAGACTAAAATGTGTGTTTTTGTGATTCTCATGTCCCGCTCCAGGCCTGAGCCCCACGGAGCTCCCCTTCGACTGTCTGGAGAAGACCAGCCGCATGCTGAGCTCGTCCTACAGCAGCGAGGCGGCTGTGGTGAAGACCTGGCGCCACCTGGCCGAGAGCTTCGGCCTGAAGCGCGACGAGATCGGCGGCATGAGCGACGGCCTGCAGCTCTTCGAGAGGGTGAGCACAGCGGGCTACAGCATCCCCGACCTCCTGACCCGCCTGGTCCAGATCGAGAGGCTGGACGCCGTCGAGTCGCTCTGCCTGGACGTGCTGGGCGGCGGCGAGCTGGCGGCGGCGGCAGCGGGCGGACGCCAGGGCATCAGCAGCTTCCACAGCCAGCTGGTGTGCACGTCGCCGTGCCAGTCGCCCTCCCAGCGCTGCGCCAGTGTCTGAACATGTGCCGGAGCAGAGACTTCACAGTATACACAGTATACACATTACCACCATCACATGAAGAATGTCAGTGGGCCACAGTCCCTTTTTTTCCTCTGTCAAGAAGCTACTAATCCAAAATATAATATGAAAACACACCTCAGATTTAGATTATTCTCTAGTTGGCTAGTTCAGATATTTTTTTTTTCCTCTGCAAGAATATAATAATCAGAATGTCTTTCCGTGTTATTAGATTTTTGTCTTTCTCAACTAGTTAAGAATTTTAGCAAACAAAGGTGGATGAAGTCTGCGCTGGAACGCAACAGCTTTTCAAATGTGTCCATACGCGGTGTTGAGTGCAGTGCTAAAGTGCTGGGAAGATGAGGATATTTCTATAGTTTGGAAATGAAAGGCAGCGCCAAGAATCTCAGTCGTGCTCCCGCTGAACCCTCCGATTTTCTTTGTTTGTGGGGAAAAAAAAAAAAGCAACCCGGGTTGACCACAGCATCGGTTAACATTCCTAAACGACGCCTTCGGCGATGCTGTCGTCGTACAGGAGAGACAGCAGATATGAGCTCTCCGCTAAAAGTGCAATCATCATGCCCGGCTGGAAACGCCGAGTCATCGTTCAGCTCGGCTTACCTCTGTGAACTCTGGCCGTCTCCTGCTGAATTGTGACATTACCAGCAAACATACGACACCGACCTGATTATCACGCCTGCGTGTGTAATGTGAAACCACTCATCACAAACAGATGAGGTTTATAGAAAAGCTCAACCAACCAAACACACATGAACAGTGTAGCACAGCCTAAACAAACGTGCACAACTTCCACACACGCACGCGCTCGCTGCAGCGACTTCCTCAGCAGTGACCCAGTCTGTGACCCGCCCCCCCTAATAACTCCCCCCCCCCCCCCCCCCTCTCCTTCCCCTTTTACCCCAGTGCTGTGGTCTAGTGTTGCCGCCATCCCTAATTATTTGGCGTGTGGCTCCCCGGGTCCCTAATAGGCTGAAGTGTTGTGGTTTACAGAGCGGGTGCAAAGTGCCTGTGATTTCCAGCACCCAATTAAGCATTTAGGGCCACTTAACCACTGAAAGCCCAGTGGAAAAGCTGTAAAAGCCTGAAATTAAAAAGGAGAGATGCCACGGCAGGGGCATGACGAACTGGCCCCTGGGGTTGCTGCAATGTGCAAAAAAAAAAAAGCACCAGGGTCCGACTATAACGTCTGACCTTGCTCAGCTCTTGTGGCTGAGTCGTGCTCAGACAGGATTTGAGCTTCCCTCTCCCCTATGGGACCAATATGGCAGATGAGAACAATATGTAGCTGCAGTCGTCCGCTTCTGTAAAGCAGCACCGTCAGTGCAGTGTCGTATGTATAGAGGTAGAAGACAGATCCGATTAGAATCAAGTTAAACTTTGTGTGTGGGGATTATACCGGTTTTGAATCCTTGATCATTATGTTAACAGATGAAATGCTGTAGGTCAAGATCCTGGTTTCCCAAAGCCTCAAAAATTCCACAGTAAGCTTTAAAGTTCAACTTGAACAGGCAATGCCAAGACTGGCTTTGATCTAGTTCATTGGAAATAGCAATGATCTTTATCTGATGCCTGATGTTGTCAGTATAACGTCCCATGGCCGCTCTGCACAGCATCAAACACAGCACCTGCTGCCGAGATCCCCGTTCTGTTGCTTCTTTATTCTCGTTTTCACATCACCAACTCCGGGGCTGGACTCTGGTGCTTTAAATTAAGTAATGTGCATGTTTATCAAGCATGTATTCCTATTTTTTATTCTTCAACGTCTCTTGTCAAGGCAAATAAAACGCTCACATTTAAATAATGTGCCTTCTTACAGCAGGGTTGTCTTTATTAAATCCCATGCAATTCAAAACAGGTTTAACTAGTTATTTTTTTATGATGTTCTGTGCTGTTGGACTTTTGTAAATAATCTAATTGATGGATTGAATTGAAGTGAAATTTACCCCAGACCTGTTTTCAGACAGGCAGAATCTTGTCTGACATGATAGGATAATACACAGAAGCCAAACATGAATTACTTACCTCAGTAGCACATACAGTATAATAGACTATGTAGAAACATACACACACACACACACTCATCACAGAACCAAAGTGTAACTGTATATATAACTTATTATTGTACATAATGTATACTTTAATAAAGATGTATGGCAAACCTGGCCTGGTGTTTGACTCTAATCCAGCTTTATAAAATCTTTTTTTCTACTATATCTTAGCTCTGAGTGGATTGATCATGACTCTATAGCATGTGGAATAAACTTATTTTGACTTTACTCTCAGTCTTAAATGTCAACCTCATGGTGGTGCCAAAAGGAAACACGGAACCACCATGTCAAAAGAACTCCTTTCATTTCACAGTGAGTTTAAAGTCTCTGCATATGCATACAAATGAAATCAGATTACACGGTGTACATCATGACATAGGTTAAAGAGATAAAGTATGACATATGATCCTGCTGCACCAACAGATTATTTGTCAGCCGTTACTGCCGACATGGTCATTAAATGGTTTAGGGACATTAAATAGAAAATTGCTAATCATTACATTTCCCAGTTCATCCAAACCGCAATCATTTAATTACAGGTCATTAGCTGTGACATATTTTACTAGATGATTCAATAAATCAGAGGTGATTAAATTAGAGAAAGACTTTAACCTCATTCAAGCATTGGCATTCAGACTCCGATGCACTTTTCACATCTCCCACTGGCGTGATACTGCCTGTTGAGAAAAAGAAGCTCTCTCTCTCTGAAAGTAAAACAAATATCGAGAGCCTTTTTTTTTCTGTCAAGGTTACTGTGCAAATGATCTTACCATTTGTCATTACCTTTTGTCTACCTTATATTTATTGTCCCTACCACCCCATAAAAAAACATAGTGTCATAAAGCTTGGCTGTTCAGGGTGATCCAAGTATCACCAGCTTGTTATTTTGCACCGCTGCCACTCCTTTTACTTTTATGTCCTTCACTACTTTTCTTTCAAAATATTAGGTAGGGTGTCCAAAACTGGATTTAGACTTATCTGCTCCTTTTGTCGCTCTCACTCCTCTCAACACTCCTCCCGGCTGCTTTTGTTAGTTTTTTCCCCCTTCCTCCGGCTCACAGGTGTGTTTCATTTATCTGCCCTCCGTCCCCACCTTCCTCTCCTTCTAGGTGATAAAGTGCTACGGTGTCCTGCTCCTTTCCTTATCCCCTTTCCTCCACAGGCTACTTACTTACTTTCCACCGCTGCGACTTAGTAAATGATGTAACCTGATTGGCACTTTCTGCAAGTTCTCACAACCTGAAAGACTCGGATTTTAGACAACACAAGTAAATTTATCTTTTCTTTTTTAAATAATAGACCTTTTGTCCACCAACATGACACATGACACCTCAGCAAAACTCTATCATCACTTCATTGTGTGTGTGTGTGTGTGTGTGTGTGTGTGTGTGTGTGTGTGTGTGTGTGTGTGTGTGTGTGTGTTGCAGCTTTAGTCTATAAAATTTCAGAATGCAAAAAACATTAAAAAAAAAAAAAAAAGACCGTCCCAGTCTTACATAAAATGACTTTACATTACAGTGTATGTGTGTGTGTGTGTGTCAGAATTCCCGAGGCCTCATCTAAACGATTAGGTGTGTGAGAAAGGGCAGTTTGGCTGTCAGAAGGTGGCAATAGCTGTGGGGCATCGGGTCAACACTGAGGTTTGTCTCTCATCAGGTTTCAAACATTCAAAATTGCCAAAATAACCATTTCCACTTGAAGTCAAACACACCCACACGCAGTGGGCACACACATGTATACAGAACAACACGCGTGTGTATGTGTGTGTCTTCAGGGTTAATGGATCTTTAATGCTCGACTTGCTTTTAAATGAGGAGCATGAGGCCATAAAGCGTCTTGGGGTTGGGAGAAGAATCATTAAACAGCTGCCAGTCAGCAACCTCTTCATCTTCAACACAGCGGGCGTGCACACACACACACACACACACACACATACACATGAAACAGAAGCCGATCAATGCCCAGACCTCAGTCAGGTGTAGTTTACTTGATTTGTCTGGATCAGAACGTGATGTCTGTCTGGAGTGCAGGACGGGAAGAATTGTTTTTTTCATTTTTAATCAATAGAATGCTTTCAACAGTATTCAATCGAACTACAATACAATGGAAAATCGCACGGAAACATATGTTAGAAAACATCTGTACGCAATGCACTACATATTTGGATGCACTTTATTTCATTTCAAACTTTGATGATCAACTTGTTGAGGTGATTTATGAAAACTAATTTTCAGTGGGGCCCTTCCTTAGGCACAAAATGCATAACCATAATATAAAATGAAAGCTAAAATAATTTGAAGGTGATTTTTTTTTGGTGCATACATCAAATGGATAATTGGCAAAATAAAAAAAAAAAACTGCCAGCCCCAGGAAAACAAAGAGAAACAGATCCTTTCTACAGCTGCCATCTTGGACAGGCTTTCTAAAGTCATAATTCCTTTGACTAAGAAGAGTGACGCCTCCTAAAAAAAAATAGAAAAGCAGGAAACAGACATAATCGTGTGCACAAATCACTGCAGAGGCCTGGTTGTGGTTGTGATCGTGAACGGCCACGTAGAGGCCAAGCGGATTTCATGTAAAATATTATATGCACCTAAACGCATCTAAAACTGTCTAATAAATGTAGTAGAGGAAGAAGAACAAAAATTTCCTCTGAAATGTAAAAAGTAAGTACCTTCAAAATTCTTTTCTCTTTTATAGGCACATGTAGACACACACACACACACACACACACACACACACACACACACACACACACACACAGGTAAGAGAGCCTAACTATGCAATATGTTCACTGTCTGAGACTCATTTTTTAACATATACAGACCAAACTGGGAAGTTCGTTGTCATATCGCCACTCTACAGCCAAATTGCACTGATTGACAACATTTAACTAACAGCTATAGGCCCAACCAAGTGTGAAGTGGATCTGATAAACACTTCTATGCGTGGAACATGCAGAAGGACATGGATCCTTTGCTTTTTATAGAGATAAATACTAAGTGCTTCAGATTCTTCACCTCACTGCCTCTGCTGCCTCTGCTGTTAGTCAGCGATGTGAACGGCCTGATCTTGAGAGTCTCCAGATCATCGGGTTGAGTTTTTCCCATAATAGCGTGCTTTATTGCAGAAAACACACAGAAATAAACAGAAATCTTACCCTTAACATTGGCCTTATATGGCAAATGGTAGAACCAACATCAAATGCAACAATCATAGTCCGTAATGGTAGAAAAGCAGAATAAAGGAAGTGAAAACAAACTGGATGTTGGATTCCGGTGTGAATCACCTTTGACAGCTGCTTCCACTCACAACACGCGACCTCATTTACAGTCAGGTATATTTACCAGAACCTCTGTGTGCTTATTGAGTTACTCAAGCAGCACATGTATACATATTGCGGCCAGTGGAAACAATATACATTTGGTGGTCTGCCACGTCAAAATCGTTGATTGACTTCTGGCTTTATGGTTCCGCTGAAGTGGAACCGCTAATGTTTCTCCCTGCCAGCCTCCCCCACCACCGACCAAATAACAGTTTAATGAGGTTAACCAGCCGGTCTGAAGTTGGGGGACTCTTTAGGGTAATTTTCGGAATATTTGGTCCACTGAAAAAGCCCAGACATAAATCAGGACCAGTGAATTGTGCGGGTGATGCAGTGCAGAGATTGGCAGGGTAGCGTGTTAGGGAACACGTAGCAGACACCAGCACGCCGCCTGCGTTTCAGAGTCAGGCCAGACCTGAGTGAAGTCATGAAAAGTAAATAAATCAGCCGTCCGGGAGGGGTATGTTAAAGTGATATTTGAGCGTCAAACACGTTTCCCCCCCTTGGCTTGTAGATTCCTTCAGCTTACAAAAATTCCAAGCTGACAAGTTCAAAAGAATCCATAAAAACATTTAATCCACCCTCCATCTTCACTGTCCACCCAATCATCAAGTGTTCAAAGTCATACTTTCGTTTTTTACCGATGTCTTCTGCTTCTGCATCCCATTATTTTCCTCCTTGAGACAGGTTTACTGTGTTTTTAGTTTAAATGTGAGAGCAATTGTAGTACAGGGGTGCTGGAAGACCTTCCTATAGATACTTATTCTTTCTAACACCATTAGTGGCCGACAGGTAAACCCACCACAAACAGCAAAATGCTGCACCCAGGGAAATAATGTAAAAACCAAAAACACAGAAACATAAAATCGCTTCAAAATGGAACAAAAGCAATTGTTTTCACATATGTTCTGCATCACATTGTATCTTCAATGATCTTTTATTTTCTCATTTTTAAGATCAAGGTGCAAGGTGCACCACGAGCAGAGCGTCATGTTTCCTTGGCAAAGGAGACTTTACAGTTTCTTGGGGTTTCGTGTGTGTGTGTGTGTGTGTGTGTGTTTTTTATATATATATATTTGCATCATTTATATTTTGCATGTTGCAGTTTTGTGGGAGTGTAAGTATTTGGTTCTGCTTCGTTTCTGTGATCGCAGATTTTTTTCCTGCAGCTTCTTTTTGCAATTTAAGTTTGTTGGGATGTGTTTGCCCTTGTCAGCCACTGTAGACCATAGTATTGTCAATGGCTAGGTGGGAAATCATTCACATAAGGACAGCTACAATATCCTAATTTATCTGAAAAGCCAGGTCTGCAGTCAGGTTACCTGGGATCATTAAATCTGTACTGGTGGTGTGCACAGAACTTTACATGTGTCACAGCTTTTCATTAGAAGTTATCAGTGTTATAACATTATGACATTCAGCCGATGATTGATCCAACTCTCAAGTTCAAAATTACAGCTTCACCACAGTGAAGGAGCTGATGGAGCCAGAAAGTGAAATGCGGCTTCACAGAGTGAACTCCGGCTTTCAATCAATTTTTATTCTGAGCTGAGGGACTTCAAGGCAGAAGAGTCAATGATCAAGGAAGAGTTGATGACAAAGATCTTGATTTTATTAACCAGACGACATCTGCCTTGAAGCAGCAGAACAGGCATCTATGAAAAATTTTCAGCTGTACCAGCAGAGCAGCTACATGGGTGGAAATGTCTGTCGGTCCGCACTGAAATACCTCAACTAGAGAAAGGACTGGAATCATATGTAGTACATGCTTTCATGTTCATCAGAAGATGAACCCTATTGACCTCGGGGATCTCCTGACATTTTCCTTCTCAGAGACTTATTACATTCTGACTGGATTGAATTACATGAGATTAGGTAAAGACATCAATGCAACAACCACCAGTCACAATAGCAGCCTCATTAACAATCTAACTTTGATGTTCACGGCATCATCCTGAACACCCTAAGCTAATCTACATTTTAACACAGGATTTACAGAGATAAATACATTCACCAGAAGGTGATTCTGCCTGTAAATGCTTTAAATGTGATTTGGTTGAACCAACAACATGATGATTTAGCAAATTTAAGTCTTATACAATATTTAAATATATTAAAAAATATTTTTTCCTTATGTAGATCTTATAATTTTCTGCTTTGGTTCCTGTAGAATCCTCAGTCAGTTCTCTTCACGGCGTTAAAAATAATTTATTTGATTTTACTTAATCTAATGCCTCAAATGATATGGTTGTTGCTCCCTCTGTGGCCCAGTCGTTTTACTAAATAATTGGAAACGCAAAGAACATTTAGTAAAATGCTTGCATCACGCATCTATGATTCAGTCTATATTAATGCTGTGTTTATATATATATATATTAAACATATATGTTTATATATACAGTGGGGAAAATAAGTATTTGAACAATTTTCATTTATTCATTTTCAAACACAACATAAAAATTAAAACATAAGAAAGCGTGTTTAAACATATAAGATGCTGTGTTTAATATATATACAGTGGGGAAAATAAGTATTTGAACACCCTGCTATTTTGCTAGTTCTCCCACTTAGAAATCATGGAGGGGTCTGAAATTTTCATCGTAGGTGCATGTCCACTGTGAGAGAGATAAACTAAAAAGAAAAATCCAGAAATCACAATGCATGATTTTTTAACGATTTATTTGAGTGATTCAGCTGCAAATAAGTATTTGAACACCTGTGTGTCATCTAGAATTCTGACCCTGAAGGACCTGGTAGTCCGCCCATTAGAAGTCCACCTGCACTCCATGTATCATCCTTAATCA
The DNA here is from genome assembly GCA_036785175.1 of Eupleurogrammus muticus. NCBI lineage: Eukaryota > Metazoa > Chordata > Actinopteri > Scombriformes > Trichiuridae > Eupleurogrammus > Eupleurogrammus muticus. Next base: position 16,827,060 of record JAYKQN010000001.1, read on the forward strand.
GATGCACCTGTTTGAAGTGGTTAGCTGCATAAAGACACCTGTCCACCCCATACAATCAGCAAGACTTTAACTTGTAACATGGCGAAGACCAAAGAGCTGTCCAACGACACAAGAGAGAAAATTGTACACCTCCACAAGGCTGGAAAGGGCTACGGAGCAATTGCCAAGCAGCTTGGTGAAAAAAGGTCCACTGTTGGAGCAATCATTAGAAAATGGAAGAAGCTAAACATGACGGTCAATCTCAATCGGAGTGGAGCCCCATGCAAGATATCACCTCGTGGGGTCTCAATGATTCTAAGAAAGGTGAGGAATCAGGTCTGGGTCTTCCAACACGACAACAACCCAAAGCACACAGCCAGGAAAACCAAGGACTGGCTCCGTAAGAAGCATATCAAGGTTCTAGCATGGCCCAGCCAGTCTCCAGACCTGAACCCAGTCGAAAATCTTTGGAGGGAGCTCAAACTCAGTGTTTCTCAGCGACAGCCCAGAAACCTGACTGATCTAGAGAAGATCTGTGTGGAGGAGTGGGCCAGGATCCCTCCTGCAGTATGTGCAAACCTGGTGAAAAACTACAGGAAACGTTTGACCTCTGTAATAGCAAACAAAGGCCACTGTACCAAATATTAACATTCATTTTCTCAGGTGTTCAAATACTTATTTGCCGCTATATCACACAAATAAATCATTAAAAAATCATGCATTGTGATTTCTGGATTTTTCTTTTTAGTTTATCTCTCTCACAGTGGACATGCACCTACGATGACAATTTCAGACCCCTCCATGATTTCTAAGTGGGAGAAATAGCAAAATAGCAGGGTGTTCAAATACTTATTTTCCCCACTGTATATATATTAAACACAGCATCTTATATGTTTAAACACGCTTTCTTATATGTTTTAATTATGTTGTGTTTGAAAATGAATAAATGAAAATTAAAACAAAATAAAAACTAATGGACCAGTTCTGAAGTTAAAACTTGTTAGGGTATTACGTGCAAACAAAGAGTAACATGGGTGGCTTGATGAACAATAGTCGACAGTGGATGGACTGGTTCCTCTGCTGCTGTGCACAGCGGGGTCCTCTGGTGAACATAAAGACGCATTTTTCCATTTGATACCATCCAGCTGCTGAAACCCACATTGGGAAAGCAGTAAATTGTACGCCTCCATAATACTGCCAGCAAAACCTCTATAATATAATCTGCTCTATATATGCCTGTTTATCATTGGTAAAGTAGTAAAAAAAGTAAACAAGTAAAAGACTAAAAAGACTCAAATCAGGGCGCTTTGCTCAGAAGGCCGTGGTGGTGCTGGTGGTGCAGGGGTTTCCCCTTCTGCTCTCTAGTTATGCTGCACATTTACAACGACCACAATGTTTGAAGGGTCTTTAAAAATATATTGCTTTTTGGTTCATTTGTATATAAATGGAAATTCTAACAATGTTCTTGCACATGTTCTGGTGCCTGCCGGGCAATCATTTAGGTAGTTAGAAAATAAAGTGCTTTGGGAGAACTTTCCTGGTCATTAAAAGGGCTAAACTATAAGCTCTATGATTAGGAAAAATACATAGATGTACTGTAAATACTATAGTGGTTCAGGTTTTTTGGGAGGCAAATTCCTCTGATTTACAAAACACATTTTCTAAGGTCTTTTTTTTTTTTTTTTCTTTTACAGTTCCCCACCATACCATGATGTGTCTTGTGGTGCAGATGGTCTGCAATCACTCAAATTAACTTTCACTTGTCTGAGACTGGCTAAATTTAGTTTGAGAAAACATCTTTGTTTTTGAATAATTTAACCAACAGGTGGTTTAAAGTATAAAAATCTAATTAACAGTAAAGATCCCATATTTTACACTTGTCCTCGGTTTTATTTTAAGTTCTCCAACAAGATACAATATCTGTGTTTTAGGTACCAAATAATCAATAAATCATTGAAAAATATAGTTTTACATCGCTTTCAAACTTCTCTCTGGAGCTGTGGAAAGTACAGATTGATTGTTGGTAAGTAATGACGTTCTGTTCCGACGGCCTTGAATGGCTGTGAATGGAGCGTGGATGGTGACTGTATGGATGTGCCATCACAACTTCACTGAATTCCTGACAGCTGGTTTAAGGCACAGTTTCTGGGTATCTTAAAGATATTACATTTCATTAAATTAAAGAAAATTGAAAAATTAAAAAAAAAAAAAATTATCTCACTTTCTACAATATGGGTCCGAGTAAAACCAGGAATTTTTTTCACTTTTATCCTTTATTTTTCCCCGTTATCATCAGAGATGAAATATCCATTTAACAATAAATTAAAATTAAATAAAGTGATTAATTAAAAATAATTTCTTGAAAATAGTCATTAATTGTAGCCTCAGATCAAACATGATAACAAATGAAAGCTTTTTTGTGATTGTGAGACAATAAGCATATTGACCAATCCTACAATGAATGTGTGATCTAACATCACCATATCCAACAAACGTCCCATCAAACCAAAAACTGAATATAAGCTCATAAACTTCCATCAAACCAAATACTGAACATAAACTCCCGCAGAGTGACATGTAGTTAATTTAGGGTTTCAGATGTTGTGAGGCTCTTAAAAATCAAAACCAGATGCCGAGCGGAGAACTTCCGAGTGACTCTGAATAAGTACGTTATCAGCTGTAATTGTTCCAGTGCCTCCAATCTACTCCATCAACCAACACCACCAGTGTGTCCCATACTGAGAACATTACTCCCATCAACCCACACATGATCTGTAACAAACAAATAAGACAAGTTCTATTCAAAACATATGGATTTCGGCATTTCATATGCCGTTCAGTTTTAATATGTTTCGGTTCTTTTTGTTTATTGCCATTAAAAGGCTTCACAGTCACGCTTCCTCCAAGCACATGAGACACCCATTAGGACCACTGGCAATCATTTCCATCACAGAAAGAGACAAGACATCAGATTGGCAATGAGGAGCATGAAAATGGGTCACAAAGTGCAAACATATACGACATTAAAAAACAACTTCAGACAGACAAGAACTTCAAAAACATGCCATTGTATAAGTCAAGAGTGTGTGTCTGCATATGTTATTTGAAGGAAAGCAGGACAGAGCTGCTGCCATTAGGCTCAGAATTAAATATGGTAATTAAAGTGCCTATAAAAGACCAACCAAATGTATGCTGTCCTGAAGGCAAGTGGTCTTTGTCCTAACTGGGAAGATGAACCTTGAATCAGTGTCATTTTAGGTTCTGGAGGATGGATCTGAGGTTGAGGCAGAGGAAGGTCTGTGTGTGGTTGGTTTTGTGATGAAGCTCTTGTATCTGGTGGTGGAGGGAGGACAGCTCAAAGAGATGTCGGTTCTTTCTGGTTAATAGAAGTAAAAGAAGAGAGATTTACAACACAGGCATCAGTCCAAAGATGATCAATGGAAAAAAAAAAGATAGAATCTGTAGGATTTCACAATGATTTAAGTTTAAAGCATGCAACAATAAGCTAGTCCTATCAACAGAATATGCAGTGTATACTGTGTATTGTGTTGCAGCAATAAACAACAGCATTGTTGTCCTATACACGTGGTTCAGAAACAAGAGCAGAAGTCGGGTCTGTGGGGGCAGGTCCCAGATAATACCACCAGATGGCCCCAAATTAGGTGCCTGTTTGAAGGTCCATTTATCACAATGGGAACAAACAAAAAACAATTCAATGATAATTTAACTAAAATTCAAACAAATCTTTTTGAGGTATCTTGCTCAAAATCAAACAAACAGAAAGACAAATGCTGGTGAAAACATAACCTCCTTGGTGGAGCTATAACAAGTGCTGGCCATAATGTTTTGCCAAAGCAAACTGTCCATATGTAATTATTATGTATAATGTGACCCCATGCAAGAACAATACATTTAGATTCCCAATATGTGGTCAGATTATCCAAACAACTGTTGTCAGAGACGCTGCTGCTGCAGCAATAAGCAGCTGATCTGGTAAACATCTTTGGTAATTTACATGTGGATCAAAGAACAGGAGTGATCTTCCGTAGGTTTTCACCAGAGCGCTTGGTGAGTATGGAGCCAAGGTTTGAAGCACAAACCGGCAACATGTCTCCTTGACTGGCGAGTAAGAAGACACAAACCGTAGCTAAATCCACTGTAAATGGTGTTGCGTGGTTTTGCTGTGGCTGTTTTCACGCTGCTGTGCTCTGTTCCATATTGTTACTGCAGACGAGTGGCGCTGACAGGCCTGTGATTAGGTGCGTGGCCGATTAGGCAAAGTTCCAGCCAGCTCCTGCAGACTTCTGCTCCGCTGCAGGAGGTTTTTCTGCTAAAATTGTTAGGGTGAGCCAGGTGTCACAGAGGCGTCTTGCTTATCGCAAGCAAGACACTGCCATGGTTTTTCTCTTGATGTTGGATTTAATTGCTTTAGTGCCACTGTATTAACCAGTGGCTGCACTGTATTAATCGGTGTATAGACTGTGGATTTCCTTTGCTCTGGGTTGGCATGTGCGTTTTGCCTCCTGGCAGATGTAGGCTTCTGCACGGTACAATTATTATATAAACGATTATCAGCCTCACTTACTCCCCAGTGAGCAGCCTTCTCTCTATCTCTCACACACACACTAATTTTTTTAACGGACCAGCAACACACTGTCCGTGAATAGTCCCGTGTCTAATTGCATACTGTGAATGAACAAAGATTTCGTCGATAAGGAATTACTGACAGACAGAGCCACAAGTTTATTTCAGTAATAAGCGTTATAAATGTATTTCAGTGATGCGAGTCCAGGCGTCTGTGAGATCCTGACGTAGCGAGAGAGAGAGAGAGAGCGAGGAGGGTGTAGACTGTGATTTTGGAGCATGTGGCTGAGTATTAGTATATAGTGCAACTTTAAAGAGATAGTTGGACATTTTTTTTATATTCACCCATAGATATGATTCCCATAGTCATAGCAATAGGTTCTCTATCTTTTTTTGTTGATACAAGCCATTTCCAGACCATGGGCTGCTCCTCTACTGCTACATGGCTAATGGTATTTTTTGGTTTTTCTCAATAAACTCAGCAAATACACAATCTGGCAATCATACCGATGGGCAAATTTTCAACAATTGTGAACGATCCTTTTAAAGTCACTAGTCAAAACTACCTGCTTGAGCAAGTCAAAAATGAAGATTCAAATTTGAACATTAGAATTCAAATTTTTGATTTTCATTGTAATGTTTGATGTATCTGAAAACCACCAGTGTGTTTCTGAGTGTAGGAAACAAGAACTAAACTGTATGAATGCTGAAGGCTTTGACCTGATCTGACTCCAGCAATCACACAACAATCAAAAATGCAAAAATTAATTAACAGTATAGGTGACTTGAAGAAACATTCACACAAAATTGTATTTTATGTTTCTTATTCTGTGGGATGTTTGCGTAAACTTTGCTTTTCCTCTTTTTCTTGGAATTTCAGAATAATTTGACCTGCTCTAAATAGGAGGAATAAGAATTTACATCCCCCAATTAGAGATGTGTGTCACTGTAACTACCTGATGCTGGAGAGCTTCTGTAGAAGGATGGAGAGTTTCTCCAGCGATGGCAGCTCCAGATGAGGGCTTTTAAGAAGCTGGGAGGCCGTTCGGAAAAACTCCTCACAGCTACATTCCTCCAGGAAGGGATTTAGGTAGCCTACAAGCACAGAAACACAACCAGAGCGGAGGAAAGTGGGATATTATCAAAACATTTACTCTAATAAACAACACACATATTTGTATTCAATGTTAAAACTTCTGAAGAGATGGAAATGATCAACGTAGCCATACTTTCCGGATTTGCACAAGAATGAAAACTACACGGACCCACAAACAAACCGCAAAAAACTCTTTAACGATCAGAATGAGTGAGACGGGAACACAGATGCTGGTTGGAGTGAGAACTTCCATATTGTCACCGTTACCGCTGACCTTCACTATGTCAAGCCGTAATCTCTCTCTCTCTCTCTCTCTCTCTCACTCACACACAGACACACACACAGATGAAACAGAGAGAGGACTACAGCATCGATCCACAAAGATGTCAGTTGCACATTTTTTACATTAATAAGACCAAATGTGGACCTTATGAAGTTCTAAAAATGAGTCCGTTCCTCGTAAACAAACATTTGTTTCTGCTAAACTTACATTCCTGCTCCTTCAAAAATCAACTCTCCACTGTCTTAAACCACGCACCCGGGTGGTGGGGGGGAATACAATCTGAACAACAGAGGGACTTTTTTGGCTGGTACAGAGGTCCTGCTGGCATCAAATCACAGCGGAAGATTGGACGGAGAAGAATAGGGTCACGTTCACATGAGATAGGATAACAAGGGTCAAAATAGTTTGGTCAGTCTTCCAGCAAAAAACATCACCTCATCTTAAGGTTACGAAGCTTGTGAAGCTCCAACAACAATTCTGATACTTTTTTTCTTGCACATTTGGTATTTGATAGGCCACTGTCCTACTGTCAACTACTGTATAACTAACTGACAGTGGATGGACAATGTGTATATTTGTAGCTAAACATCAGTAAAACAAATTAGACTAGATTATAATAACAATCAATTATTCTATCTGATTATCTATCTAGTAACTAGATTTTTTTTAATTATCATCAAATTGCTGGCCTGCATCTGCCTTAAGGTAGAATGTGGACCAGCCGCACCTCTGCCCAGTGATTTGTTATGTGCCAGTCTATAAGTATGCAGTTACTCAGACACACACACACACACAAACACAGAGAAATACACATTCCTCATGTGTTTGAAGGTCAAGTACAGAGCTGCTGTGGCAAACATCACATGGTAAGAAGCAGAGGTATAAAAAAAAAAAAAAAAAAAGGCCCCTGTCTAAAGTGATTTAAGCAGGTCATCCAGAGCAACACCACCAAAACATAACCACACACACTTCACTACAGTGGTGAGCACGGAAAGAATGCAACCCAAGCACACACTCACACACATACACACACCCGCACACACACCAAGTGGGTCCATATGTGACCGTAGCAGTTAAAAGGGCTGTATGAAGCAATCCGCTGGTTAATGTACCCACTGTTTACCAACATCAGTCAAGCCAGCAAAGCACTTCTAAGTGTGTGTGTGTGTGTGTGTGCGTATACTGTACTTTTTTGTGAACTATGAAAGTGCTATTTACAAGATGTGTTGTGTAACAGGTACAGCATGTGACTGCTGGGAGCTGTTGCGCTGTGACCAGAGTGTGTGTGTGTGTGTGTGTGTTGTGTACAATTAAACCTTTTTGTTAGTTTTTTTTTTTACTGGTGACCTTCAGGTATAAGCCTTGCTCCCTCATTCCTCCTCACCCTCCTCATCTCTCCCCTCATTAGTGCTTGTAAAACGCAATAATTAGCAAGCCCTGCTAGACTTACAGGCCCCTCGAAACACACAACTGCACAGGGCCCTGGCCCCAGCCGCCTCTGCCGTCTATTAGCATACAGCGGTCTTAAATGATACGACTCGTAACCCTGCCAGACTCGCACTTCCATGGAAACGTTCTGCAGCTGCTCTCTCCGCGGACTCCATCGAGTCTTTTGTCCTGTTGAGAAAAAAAAAAAAAAAAGGGGGAGGAGGTGGTGGAGGTCCAAGGTTTTACGACTTTCAACTTACAAAATCTATCGCCTGACTACTGATTATGATTGATGCGAGCTCAGAAAACCATTACTTCGCACATGTGGCTTTTAACGGGGGATGATACTGCAGGAAGAGTTGGTATAAAATCAAAGTAAAGAGTGCTATTACAGATGATCTATAAATCTAAACCAGAAGCTCAGAAACAGCTTCCAGTGCAAAGTGAATTCTATGCTTCTTTAAAACCAGAGACTTGAGGTTATAGGACCTGCTGGGGGATTTTGAACCAGCACTTATCAGCTAATTTCAATTTACCTTAATGTAAAACAACTAGAGTGGCCATGATCAGCAGCAAAGGCTGCATCAGAGCCGTAACGTGCCCTGCAGACTCAAGCCAGTAAAAGTGAAAACAGGTAAGAGTAAAAGGATCCTACGCACATTAGCATGCAACTGCTGTGTGAATTTCCAACATAATGAGCCCACAATCTACAAGATCCTATATCCTTTGCAAATGACATGATTATCCGTCTCTTTTAACAGCGTTCGAATTGTGATGAGAAAAGCATCATGGAATGTGAATCCATTATCACCAGGGGTATAATTATTGTTTGACTAAAGGAACTGACCCTGACATTTCCCAGAGACAGCCGGTAGTTACCTGCTACTGTACTTTACATAGTTTAAGGCCATTTTAACACCTGAACGTCTGGACCAAGGCTCATGTTTTTGTCACGTTATATGCATTTGAACCATTAGGTTTGCTTTCACACTGCAATTATAGGAGTGCACCAAAGGACTTTACATGACGTACTAATGTTCTGTTGGTTCTTACCGACATGACAATTTATCCATCTTCGCGGTACTGCTCTTTCTAATGGCAATGCACACTTTGGATACAGTTGCTGCATTTCCTTTATCATCAGGTGGCGTTGTGTTCTGGTCCTCTCATTTTCTCTCTTACAGCCGATCCAAAAATACCTGGAGAAGTGTCAAGGGTGCTTTTTCCCAGTTGAATTTAATCGAGTCATCAGACCATAGGTCATTTATAATCTTGGTCTCCTCCTCTTCCAAGGTGCTGGCTCATTTTTCATTTTCCTGGGCTCACAAGCCTGTCGGAAAAATGCTTTTACACTATAAACAAATCGAACCGTGGTCAGTTTCGGCCCTGACAAAGACCATCTTTTTGTCAGATTGTGGGTTGCCAGAGAAGGTTTTACCTGTAATTTTGTATCAAGACCCTCTATAAATGACAACTGTGAAACTGTACAGTGTGGTGGTTGAATACAGTGTTAGGTTTGCTGCATTACACGGAAGTTTCTGATGGTTTTACTCTTCTGCTATCTTTCATAGCATAAACATTCTGCTACAAGCCATTAGACAATAGGAGAAAAAAATGGCAGTAAATTACATTATTTGCATTCTTTTAAAACCAATAACAGGATATTTGGTTATTAGCCAACTATGAACATCAAACTACATTTAAATCTAATTTCCTTACTAACAAATATTTCCATCCAGAAATATTTTTGAAAAGATAACTAGCTGTATAGGAAGACCGATGGCATAAGATGGTATCATTACTATTGATTACACTCATTTTTCCTTTGTTTTATATATATATATATATATATATATATATATATAAAATTCTGCTCGTCATCCTCTTTCCAGTCTCATAATCACAAGCCTGAACACTACAGTTTGTCTTACAGTGGGTAAAACACAAGGACTTACGTGAGTGTTCTGTGAGCTGCATCAGAATATCTATGAGTAGCTGCAGCCCTCCGCGGCCGGCCTGGAGCGCCGACAGCAGCACCCGCACTCCTCCATAGTGAAGAAACAGACCTCGACTCTCTTCACACATCAGCTCAGTATAGAGGCTGTCCAAAGCCTGGGCCAGCACGTCAGCTGCAGACACACATTCAGAATTATCTACTGTGTTGATTATATTTTGGATTGGACATTTGGATTTTAGTCTTTCAGTCTAGAGACCCATATTTGTTTACAGGGAGAAGGGTTTTCCATTATCAAAGCTGTCTCTCTTTCCCTTTCTTTCTCACACTCCACTAATGTAATCTGGTGATGTTCATTCTTTTGCAGTTCACTTTTCAAGTACAATTCCCACTTTGCCTTTGCCAAATGATCTGTGATCACCTCAAATAGTTCTAAAAATTCCTGAAGTTCTAAAAAAAATGCTCCACAAATGTCGAAATATTTATGCAACTTGACCTGGGATGAAACCTCTCTTTTATGATTTTGAAATGAGCTCTGTCTTAGAATGGTATTCATTATGTGCAGAATCCTAGTAAAAGAAATAAAAGAAGAATCATCTATTGATTAAGCTCAGTTTCATTTAATGTCAATTCAGAGAAGAGGAGGAAAAAAAACCCGGTTAGCATTTTGGCATTAAATCGTCTATATAGAGACATAATGAAAGAGCATCTGAAAAGTCATATCAGTGTAGAAGAAGAGATGCATTATGATATGTAAGGTGAGTTGACTAAAACCAGGTACCAAAATTTGTTAAACTTAGTTCCATTCTTTCAGACTTTGTTACTGATTAGCAGTAAATTTAAATAATGCCAAAGGACTATTAACCATTTCTTAAGACCTGTACCCTTAAAATGAAGAATTGACATCAAGAGTTTAAGTGAACCCCCATAAATCCAACAGTATGTAATATTATAACCCTTACAATTCAAAAAGGAAATACAGTCTAGTATTGTGTCAAAAAGTTTACAATAACTAAATGTTTTCTTTATTGTAGGGATGGTGGAGGCTCTTTAGACAATATACTTTATATTCACACATGCCAATCTTAATAACTATATATTGTTCATTTCAAATTAATGATAAGAATAACTATATTAAAAAGAATCAAAGGTTATTGGGTCTGAAGATCTATATCTTTCATATCAGTGCATCTAGCTGGGTCTGGAAGGTTTTTAAAAATAAAATGGGATTTGTTCTGTTGACCTAAAACAAGCAATTTAAAGATGTCTCCTTGAACTCTGGGAAATTGTCATATTTTCAGATTATATATTTTTTTTTAATTAATTGATTACATTTATAGATTAACTTAAAGTAAATAACTGATTCCTTATTGCAACGATATTGTCATGCTTGAGACACCTTCTGTTTGCAGCTTCCATGTACCTTGTGTGACAGTACGGAGGATGATGAGGGTGGAGAGGATGCGTGTGTGAGGACAGGGGCTTTGGTAAAGGGGCCAGTTCCTGGAGGATCCACCAGCACCATCACTGCAAGACGTGTGTAGGCCTGGATCTTCAGACTGGGGCCCTTTAGGCTGGGCTGAAGGCTTCGATACCGTCTCTCCTATCCGCCGCAGAGTGGCAAATAGAGCTACATGCTGTCCAAAATACACACAAACACATATATACACACAATTACACAAAATTGGTGACTAAGCCTGCAGTTTGTTACTTTTGTTATATAACTGTCAAAAAACTGAAATTATATGACTACAATAATCTTTATCAAACACTGCTGTAGAAATACAAGTTTATTTCGACAATGAGTCAGAAGGCTCCTTCTCCAAATAATTGATGAAACCAATAAATCAGTGAAAAACTACGGCCAGCATCCGAGCTTTATGTTTTTCCAAAGCAATGAGGCGCTAGCGGTTTCCAAACTCACTACATCACTCTCGCCGTTTCTATTCCGTCTCCCGGAGGTTTCCACTGGCTCCATAGGGACCCTGGACTTGAGGTCAACTCTCTTACTCCACTTATGAAAACTGGCCTGATACTGATTGGTTTTAGTCTTAAAAGTGAACACATGTTGCGGCAATGAAGGGCCATGTGATTCCAGTTGAACATCAAGCATGTCACCGAGCTGAAATTACATGACCTGACAAACAAACATGGAGGGGCCAAGCTCCGTGCAGCAACACTGGAGAAGAGGACTGAAGCTTGGAAGTTAGAGGCTGAGGATAGAGGACTAGGGTTTAAGGGAGCAGAGGGTGCAAGCTGCAGGCTCCAATATATTGAGTGTACTGTATACTAGTCAGAATTTTAGATCAAATATATAAATCTAACTGGCTGACCAGAATATTAAATACTGTAGTTATTAATATTCTTAATAGATAGGGATGGGAGATAAACTTCCCAATCAGTTTGAACCTTCGAACCACTTCAGCTTCTTCTCAGCATTTAAATGTTTTATCGGCAGTGATGTGATAAATCTGATAAATCTACATATGAGGGAACAATGGTTGAGGGACGCCTTACGTAAGTAATGTATAACTTTTAAGAGATTTCTTGTCATGTAAATCAAACTCATAACCAGAAGTAACTGAATTACGGAGTGTGACACACATCCTGACAAAAGCCACAAAAAACAGTGTGTATTGTCTAGACTCTGTTCAACAGAGACCTGCAGGGGAATTTGGATAACCATGCTTTTCATCGGAGCACAAGATGGGTCCCGACAGGACCTCCGCACATTAAAGCCCATCGTCTTGTTAGGGGAGATGTAGTGATAAAGTGGACGTCCACAGCTTGAAGTGGATGTGCATTCCTCTGATGTGTAGCTGTGTGTTGAGGGAAAACTCGGGTGTCGTGCTTGGTTTATGCAGCATGATGTTGTAAAAGTGTCCAAGCAGCTCTCTGCTTGGAGAATATCAATCATCTCTTCCAAGGCCGAACAAAAATCAAAGATGTCCAAGAAAAACATTTTCGGGGATAAACAGGCCTTTTCGATTGATGCTCCCTTTGGAAGCCACGTGGGAGGTCATAGGATTTAGAACCACTGGGGATGACATTTTTAAAGTCAGGCACCTAAGGAGTTTATAAACAGGATTTTGTCATTTTTTGGCAGTCTCTTACTCTAGAATGACATAGTAAATCTTCATGTATCTATGTGAAAGTATCTATTATTATTATTGTCTGGGTTTCACACACATCTGATCTTTTACAAAAAAGTATTCAGCCACTAAATGTGCAAGTTCTCCTATTAAAAGATGACAGAGGCCTGTAATTTTTGCCATAGGTACATTTCAACTATGAGAGACTATATGGAGACAAAGTCTGTCTGATTCTTAAACAAATTAATTGCTAAATTCCTTGGAAAAAATAAGTATTTGGTGATGTATTTACAGATGAGCAAGATTTCTGGCTCTGACAGACCTGTAACTTCTTCTTTAAGAGGTTCATCTGTCCTCCACTCGTTTCCTGCATGGATGCAAAGAGTTGTCAAAGGACACCAGAAGCAAAATTGTAGACATGCAGCAGGCTGAAAAGACTGAATCTGCAAAAGGGAAGCAGCTTGGTGTGACCCCTACAAAACCCCTGATAATCTCCATGATCTCATCCCTTGGGGTCAATGTGATCAAAAGAAAGGTGAACAAAAATCCCCAGAACCACACAGGGGAACCTAGTAAATGACCTGCAGAGAGCCTGGACCAAAGTATTAAAGGCTACCATCATTAACACACTACACCACCAAGGGACTCAAATCTTGTGTCGCCAGACGTGTCCCCCTGCTTAAGCCAGTACATGTCCGGGCGCATCTGAAGTTTAAAAGAGACCATTTGGATGATCCAAAAGAAGATTGGGAGTGTCTTATGGTCATGTGAAACCAAAATTGACCTTTTTCTTAAAAACTTAACTTGTCTTGTTTAGAGGAGAAAAGAGATTGAGTTGCATCACCATACCTACTGTGAAGCATGGGGATGGAAACGTCATGCTTAATGGCTGTTTTTCTGCAAAAAGATCAGGACGACTGATCCGTGTAAAGGGAAGAATGAATGGGCCATGTATCGTGAGATTTTGAGTGAAAAAACTCCTTCCATCAGCAAGGGCATTTAAGATAAAATGTGGCTGGTATTTTCAGCATGACAATGATACCAAACACACCACACAGGCAAATAAAGAAGTGATTTCAAAAAGAAGTATTTCAAGGTCCTGGAGTGGCCTAGCCAGTCTCCAGATCTCAAACCCATTGTAAATCTTTGGAGACGTAAAAGACAGCCCCACAACATCACTGCTCTAGAAGAGATCTGCATGGAGGAATGGGACAAAATACCTGCAACAGTATGTGAAAACCTTCGACCTCTTTCATTGCCAACAAAGCATATATAACAACAGTATTGAGATGAACTTTTGTTATTAACCACTTATTTTAGTGAGAAATTTACCAATTAATTTATTAAAAATCCTACAATATGATTTATGATTTATATAGATTATTCACTGTGTGTCTCAATATTTCAATCGTACCAATGATGTAAATTACAGGCTTCTCTCATCTTTTTAGGTGGAAGAACTTTAGCACAAATACTTGACTAAATACTTTTTTGCTCCACCCCCACTGTATTTTGAAAAGTTGAATATGTACTATACATATATACTATGAATTTATGTAATGTAAAACATAAAAAAGTAACCCCTTATTCTCGATATATTCTAAAATTAAATACATTACAACAGTAATTTGACATGTGAATTGAATTGTAATATATCATTTTATTACTTTTAATTAAAATGAATATAGAAGAGTTGAGACTATTTTACTTATTTAATAATCAGCTACAAACAATGACTATTTGTATATTAGCAGTGTCAGCACAATTTTTATAGCAAATGTAATGGTTTTATAGGTAGAAATAATTTTTTTTATCGTTTAAAAGCCAAAAAATAGAAAATATTTAATGAAGGATTAAAGCTATGAACTGCATTTCAAACATTGAAAATTATTGTATTTTATACAAGATGGGTAATTTACGAAAGGGCTTTTTTAATGTTCCTTCAACAAACCACATGCTTCTATCTAATCATTGATAGAAGACAAAGTAAATAGCTGTGCTGTCATTCTTTAGTTGTAGCTACAGGCAGAACTGAAAGTCCAATTTTCCTGAGCTTTAAAAATATTTCCCTTTGAACTGTCACAATTTACACCATTAGCCCGAGTCCTAAAATCCAGACATTTCAGTAAAAACCTAAAAATAAAACGGAGTATTACCTGTGTGTTTTCCTCAATGTGTCTCAAAGCCCAGTGGATGAAGCGAAGAAGGTTGAGGAGGAGACCAGGTTCTGACAAATGATTGTGAGAAAGCTGATCTGCTAATAATGGCAGCACCTACGGAACAGAACAATAACTTATGACTTTGAGCTCCTTACCACCTTGTTCACTTATTGAAAATAAAGTTATAACTAAATCCACCTTGAGGCATCTCTCATTGAGTATGATCTCAGGAGGCCAAAACTGGCCTACATCTTTCCCATTGTTTGCTTTTATTGATGGGAATGTCTGTCCATCAAGCAGCCAGTCCAATAGAAGGGCTAGGAGCTTCAGTGAAGTGTATCCGGAGCTGCCCTGAGGGAAGATGGTGGAATGATAAAGGAGTTAGAAATGCTGCAGAAACACTCATCTGCAACTGGCTTTGTCACAAAATAGTTACTGTAGATGTTCTTTTGATTAATTCAATTATTATTATATTTAAGTTAATTATTTTTCATTCTACATTGCAGCCATAAGTGCATCAAAGCAAATAAAGGGAAATTTAAACAGGCTAAGTGCAACTTCCAGAAATTCCCTTCTCATAAGAGCCAGCCTTGGCGCTGCCTGTTAGGTGGGTTGTAGTCAGCATCTGCAAGACCTGCCTGCAGGTGTTGCATTTTCCTCCTTACACACCTCAAAATAACACACAAGAGAGAACGTCATGGTTTGCACCGTGCTTGAGCAAAATATCCCACTGCTGGCTGTATGTTCTCTCTCACTCACTCACTCACTCACTCACTCACTCACTCACACACTCACACACTCACTCACACACACACACACACACACACACACACACACACACACACACACACACACACACACACACACACACACACACACACACACACACACACACACACACACACACACACACACACACACACACACACACACACACACACACACACACACACACACACACACACACACACACACAGGCTCCTGCTGTCCTCTGGCCAGTGACAGTCAAAACCGCCCAACCTCTAAAAATATACATTAATCAACCTCCCAAATCCGGTTCACAAACAACCACATGTGTTTATTAAACACTTGCAGGCCCAGTGAGCCGTACAAAAGGGGCAAAGTCTGTGGTTTTGTCATGAAATGTGGGCTTATTACCACCTTTGGACGAACAATACCATCAGAAGAACCAGACGGGAGTAAGCTATGTTCCGCTAGTTAGGGAATTATTGTGTGTTTCAGAAAGTTGAAAATCTTTCAGGATTCAGTTACATTGTGTGAGTGACTTGTTTTTGTTGTGAAATGTGTGGTAATCAACAGAGGCAGCTAGGCGTTTCATTACTTGGAGAGCTAATATCTACATGGTGTTTATAGTCAGATATCACTGTTTTTGTTGTGGTGGGTGCAAGTTGTTTGTTGCCTTTAGTGGAAGGAGAGGCAAAGCACTCATGAGCTTGAATCTTTTTCCTTGAAAATTAATAAATAAAGCACCATGTTCTACACAAAGAAATCAATACAAAAGCTGTTTAAGAGAAAGTCGTGGTAGGTCTCATTCATTTCAAATTACATTACAACCCATTCACTTATAGGCAGCAAAACAATTATCAATCCAATTTCTTCATTTTGAATATTACACATAGCCCCTTTATGGGAGTATTTTGGGCTCAGTCAATGCTCAACAGTAAAAAAAATACAAAAGCATAAGTACAATTTCCTCCGCTGTGCAAGGCAGAATACATCTACAAAAAACAGACACACACCACCCAGACTTAATGAAGTACCTTGTTACTGGGTTTTATAGAAGCAGAAGTTTTCTCCTTTTTGGTTGCTTTAACACACTCGGTGCTCACTTTGTGGCAGTTTCTCAATGCCATGCTGTTCTCGTATTTTCTCTAAAAAAAAAAAAAAAAAAAAAAAAAAAAATCAATAGGTATTGATATTTATAGCATAACTAGCATATTTATAACTTTTCAAAAGAGCAATTGTAAAGTGTGTCCCAGTTGTAATAAAAGAGCAAGTAATAGCAAGCAAAAATACAATTCATACATTTGGACAGACACTCAAATATATAGAAAATAGAAAACAAACTAAATTAAGACCAAAAACAACAGAAATAGAGAGCTGGAGGCAATTCCAGAATGTTTGAAGCTAACACAAACATTAACCAATACTATAATAAACGCTAATAAAGCTTTCAACAGCAGAAAAAGGCTATCTTTCAATTTTAGAGAAAAACCTTCAAAACAACATTCAAAGCATCATGGGATGTGGTCAAATATGATTATATTGATTATATATGTGTGTGTGTGTGTTTTTTTTAAACATAAAAGTCCAAGACAAAGCAGTGTTTCATAGATTGTTACCTGTAGGTTTTCAAGTCGAGCCTGTACCCTCTTAGACTGGCTTTCCAGCTTCTTATTCTGCTCAATGATCCCATTTAACTGTTGATGTAAAACAGGGTGTCAATTTACTACGCAAAACTAATGTCTGGAAAATATATATTATACCTGTGCGGTGTATTTTTTTAAGATGAGAAAAAAACATTTAGACTGTTATACAAAAAGCCTATGTAATAGCGCCCTCTTGTGGTTTAGTAGGTCAGACGTTCTGCTCCTCTATCAATGACTTATGAAGTTTCATTACTTTCATCAGGAGAAAGTGACTTTTTGTCAAACTGGGCTGGTTTTTGCACAGTGGATGACTTCAAATAGAAATTCCTCTTAAATCCCTATATACAATGTTTTAAGATTTCACTGCATCATGGAGATGCCGTCAATACAAAAAAAATGCAGTTGATGTGTCTTAATTATTTACCAAGCTAAACTAAATGAATCCAATAGTCATGGTTTGTGTGTGTACACTTTTAACCTGTTTTTTCATGCTGTCATTCAGCTCCTTGATGGTGTCAAAGCTGGACCTGAGCCTCCTGTTTTCCTTGTTCCGCTCTCGAAGGAGATCCTGCAGCTGGCTCAGCTCTTGCTGGTGTTTCTGGTTGGACAGATATACACAAATACACATAATGAACAATAGAATCACAGTGACAATCCCTGAACACATTGTGATGCATTACACTGAATTTAAATATATCATAAGAGGCTGATTCAAAGTTCTCAATTATTACATTTCTGGAAAGTATATTTTCAGAGTTTAGAGTTCATTCACCCACAATGTCTGTACACTACAGCTTAGGTAGATTTGTATGCCTGCAATGCTTTTTCTGAAGTAATGATTTAGAGAACCATAAAAGAAAGTATGTTGTTCAATATAATCTATAAAATGGTATGCAACCACACTTTAATGCCAAGACATGATGTGTGCTTTTGATAGATGGATCACAGAGTTTCATTCCAGAAGGAGGGAGTGGTGGTGTGCAAGGAAGCATGGCAAAGTTTAAATATACTGAATGCATCAAAAGTGGTGAATGTAACTTGATGAAATATTCTGTGTGTATCTGACCTCCTCTACAGACATTCTCTGAGTGTGGAGCACCTCCTCCAGTCCAGTCAGCCTCCACAGGGCCTCCTCCTGCTGTTTCACCCTCTTCTCTCGCTCCTGTAGCTGCGTCTCCCACTGCTGCTGGCTTTGTCGCTCTGCCTACGCACGCATGCACACACGCACGCACGCACACAGACAGACACACATGCAATAAAGCAATGTAACCGTTTATCTACTGTATATTTCCCCCATCTTAATGATTTTTTACTGTGATTACATGGTTCTGTTCTCCCACCTTTAGTTGTTCATAGATGGTCATCATCTCCTGGTAAACCTTCGCTAATAATGAAGAGGAGAAGCACGATTCAGAGAGTTGGCGAGCTCTACGTAACTTGGACTCCTTAGTTTGCTGGGACCCAGAGCTAGCATCCAGATAAGAAGGCAAGGTCACATCTGGACAAATAGAGGAAAATTTTTATCTACCGTAATTAGGCAGGAGCAGCAAGAAAAGTCAATGTTAAGTCATACCAGGAAATTAGGTCAGGTGAGAGCAAATTTAGTATTCATGATATTTTAATTAATCAGAAGGGGGTCATTCATTTTACAATTGCAATCAAATCAACCTGAAATGATTATAGCAGTTGCTACACTGAATTTATTATTAACAAACAACAATCAGTTGTAAGTTACAACTCTATTAATAGGGACACAAACACTGATGATAGGTAGTCTCAGACACACACACAAACACAAACACACACCTGTTTCTGTGAACAGCAGCTGAGAGTTCTGAAGGGAAGTCGCCATGCAATCCTCATCACTGCCATGCAAACTACCATCACTGCTAAACCTATAACAAGAGAGACACATTTATCTTATTGCATAATGCTCATTACACGTGTAATAGGCTCTTTGTGAAAGTCTTTCATGTGACTTACTGGTCAGGATAGTTGGAAATGGCTTTGAACAGCTCATGTAAAGTTGTTCGGTAGGATGTCAAATCTTTACTCGGTCCATTGGATCTGTGGGTCGGAATGAGCCGTCGTACGGTTTCTAAAATAGGCAGCATACAGCAATGTCAGGCATCAAAGATCATCAGTCATATATGGATTAAGACCAGTAAGTGTGTCCTGGTTAGGACTCTGGCTAGGACTTACTTTTAGGAGAGAAGTAACAAACCAACGTAATTCTGTATATTTTGTATTAGGTGATGACTTAGTAAAGAGGAGAGTGAAGCTGTGATCAATAGCACTCACATCCTTTCTTTACTTGTCCTTGTTACTGACTAAATGACTGGTGTTGGAGCCTTGACCCTGAAGATCATGTAGAGGCCTCGTGTGTATAAACTTACCATCACTGCGTTGTGAGGCCTTTTCCTCTGGTAGTGGCAGCTTAAAAAACAAGACAGTAAACAGCTTTAGGACAAAGTAGCACTGAATGATGTCTGTGTTTTTACACAGCTGTTTATGGGTGAGAATTTTACATTAGTGTTTATTCATAATTTTTAAATTATGGTATTTATGTTTTATTAGAACCAGTGGTGGAAAGTTTAATAGAAATATTTGTACTGATGAGGAGTTCCATGTGATGCTACATTATACTTATATTTCATTAAATTTATGACAGCTTTAGTTACTTTTTAAGTGCAAATGACAAATGAAAACGGTTAGCGTTTGTTACTTAGTCTTATCGTAACTTTACAAGAGCTCGAAGTGACACTACGTTGAGCTACATATGATAAAGTCGTGATATTTGTTTACAGACTGTCGTTAAGTTCATTTAGCATTAACGTTAGTTAGCCAGCGTAGCTAACGTTAACGGTAAAAACGCAACACATTTGGGGAAATTATGTGTTATTACATTTGGAGCTGAAATCAAACCTGTGTCCTCCTCTCCAAATATTTCTGCATGAGTTTCTCAGCTGTATCAGTCACGTTGGTCTTTATCGGCTTGTTCATGTCTAACATCAGTTGATGTTGCTGCAGAACGCTGTTTGCCTGCCAACAGTTTCAAGTTAGCGCCAAATAAAACACACTTCCGGTTACAACTACCAAAATAAAATAGACTTTAATAAACACGAGTAGCTTTAGCTTTACTTGGGCGCATTATTTTGAAATTCCCACCGTCATGCTTTCGAAATCACTGTATTGAGTTTAACTTCCTCCAGCCTTGTTCATTAGTTGGCAAAAAATAAATAAATAACAATTAATTACATTTTATAGTAATAGTGAAAAATGTAATTATAATTCATACATAGGAAAAAACATCTTCAATCAAGACAGCCTCCAATATTATAAAACCATCCACTTGATGGCTGACTCCGACAGCTGAAGCCTTATATAAACTTCGTAAAATGTATACATGATTTCAACATCACAACAAATATTGAAATGATTTACCACAAGAAGGCTGTGTATGTTGCATTTATGGCAATCAGAAAACCTGCTTTGGACCGAGTTTCACCAATGAACAACCTTTAGTCCTGATAGATGGACGGAACCTTTAACATTCAGCCACAGTGCAGTTGCAGCAATGAGCCAGTGAGTGTCAGTCCCCCATCAGAGACAAGGGAACAGGATACCTCCCTTTGTCTACTCTGCTCAGTTTTGCACCTCATCAACTAGGCTAATGAAATCCCAAAGTTTCTCACTTACAAGAGAATCCTGTCAGAATCCTGCCTACAGGTAATTTGATGATTTGACACAAAGATTATATTCAGGCAAAGAAATTCCAAAAACTATGCTATTTGGAGGTAATTCCTTAGTGGTAAAACTGTGTTTTGTGATGATGTGAGAAATCAAACAATTCTATGTCACCAACTCACACTCATTTACACTCACCCACTTAGTAACACAGACGTGTTAGACGGGCTCCAGAGATAACATTGAAACATCAGAGCGAGTCTTTGTCAGGGATATCCACAGATTAATTCCACTGTATCCTCTCTAGCTCACAGCAAATTCTTTAGTCATTATCTTTGTCAGGCAGCAAGTGCCAAGTTTGTTCTAGACCTGAATGGTCTACAATAACTAGACCCAAAGATGAATGGCCTCCTCTGATTGGCTAATTAGTACCCCCTACCATTTATTCACATTCTCATGAATGAATAAATCACGTTCTCCCTGCAGGGATTCGCTGTAGAAATTAGCAGGCGAGCATGCTAACACTGATCTTCATTAGAGAGTTATGTGCTCTGTCCAAACCAAATGGAAATTACTGTAAGTTATGTGATGTTATGTTAATTTGGTCAGTTAAGTTCCTCATTAGAGCTAGGATGTCCATTTATGCAAAAGGGAGCTTAAGGTTAGAATAATGATCAGGACAGTTGACTGATCATAGGGTTAAAAGTCATATAGTGTCTTTGCTGTAAATCTACTGCATGTAATGTACATCCTGTTCCTCTATAATAACCTGCAGCTAAAATATCACTAGGAGACTGAGGTTACAGCTGTAAAAAATATTCTTAAATAAACAATTCAACCTAGTCTCTTTGTTTCCCTTTTTTTAATTTGACAAAAGCAATCCACAGATAATAATAAGAAGAGACAAATGGGTTTGATCAGCAGTGAACAGTGAGACATGAGGTGCAATTCTCTTTTTTCTTTTATTGTAGCAGAGGTTATACATCCCTGAGGCCTCTACTTTATGTAGCTCAAATTATATTTGCGATGTGTGTTTGTCTGCGTGGTGTATGTGTGTCAACTGTGATACAGATAGTCAAAAGGGAAGCAGGGAAGGGCCAGCAGTTACCGTCTCACCGTCTGTTTCCTGACAAACACATAGGAGGCATCTAAGCCGCCCAGGGGATACAACCACACAAAAGCAATTCAAGTCCCATCAGTGAATTAACAACGTGCTGCTATGTTGTACTGCAAAAGCAATTATCTCCTGTCTCATGATTCAAAGCTGTGCACATACACATGTAAGTACTCTCTCTCTCACATACACACACACACACACACACACACACACACACATACACACACACACACACACACACACACACACAGACTCAATTAAAATGGTGATGTGCTGCTGCGAAAAATATTGCTTTTCAATTGTTTGTGTGTGTGTGTGTGTGTATGTGCGTGTGTGTTGCGTGGGGGGGCATTATGTCATTGTGGCTAACTGTAATAAGTAGCAGCTGCTATTCACTCTTTGTGCTTTCCCAAACAAACCATTTGACTTTAAAAAGAATTGCCTGCAATCCAAAAAAGATGGAGGCAAAGTAAACACATGTATGACTAATTCTCTCCATTGTTTCTTGATTGTCTACATCTCCTTCTCTCTCTTTTCTTTTTCACAACTTCCCAATGACATGGGGCACAGTGCTGTTTGAGTAAATGTGCAATGACTGAGTATAAGTATGTGTTTGGAGAGGGAATTAGTCATCTCAGGCCAAATAATCAGTTTGTAATCTAAACTGGATCTGCAAGTCTAACAACATTAATTTAAATGACTCAAACAATAGCTAAAATTAACTTTACAGGGAAGAGGTAGTGGACACATAAAGTGCTTTTGCAGGCTTACATTTTTAAAATATGAATATATTTAAACACCACAATCCTATAAAAACCCAGAACCTACTTCCACTTCCACTTCCACTGTTGTTTAATATAGAGACTCCAAAAACACTGCACACATAGATGACTTACTCATAATCATACGACAAACAACTATTTTGTAAATCTATAAATCCCTTTTTGCTTATTTTTGGTGATTTTATGTATTTATTTTACATTATATTAAACAAGATCTATCTAGTAGATCATGCTACGATTAAGGGACAGATTCATCATTTGTGTTTTGGCAACGTTTTGTTAATCCCGGAAGTCCGAATCTGTCAATATCTTTCCAATTTGAGTGAAGTTGCATGAGGTTGGTTGATGGAAGGACTGCAGTGTTTTGCTGACAGCCATTTAAAATGTTAAATCTGCCTAATGAGTCCTATATGGTTTAATGAAAGGTAACGCGCTGTTTATTGTAAATTACACAGTATTAAAGAAAATCAACACCGCGTTGGGACGGAAAACAATTGTCGCTTTAAGGTAGGAATAAGTAGGGGTTAAATGGAAGGAACCTTAGCTCATTTTAGGAGCGTAACATCGAGGCTGCGTTCGTCCCTGCTATAGCGAACTTTCCCCACAAGGTGGTGTTGGGTTGACCACGAAAATGGATCCACGTCAAGACCTGAACACTTCCTACTCCGGAGATCAAAAAGCGCAAAAGGTTTGTCACGATTGTACCGCATGTAATCAACAATAATTTCTACCAATAAATACAATATTTCACTCAGTATTCTTACAAATGTGGATTTTACATTCTGGAGTTACATTCAGTTGTCGTGGCCGAGTGGTTAAGGCGATGGACTAGAAATCCATTGGGGTCTCCCCGCGCAGGTTCGAATCCTGCCGACAACGTAATTTTTTTATATTAATTTAAACAGCCAATTCCTATGGAGACAATTGGATTAATGTAAAACGAAAATATTTAAAGAGTAGAACCATCCCTGCATCATAATCTAGATATGTCATATTGTTTATGTCATGTTTTGTGTTATTTAAAGACATCAATTAAAGAAAAATGTCTACTTTAAATAATTAAACAAGTAAACTTGATACAGCAATAGTTCACAGTAATATTGTATCACCATACATGTATTTGATAGCTATTGTAACAAACTATTACTTTGTGTACTACTTTGATTCAGGCTAAATATTTTATCCTAGAATATGATGCTTTATTATACACTGAGCTACCATAAGTCAAAGAAAGTTTATTTATATAGCATGTTTCAGCACAAAACTCAAAGTGTTTTACAAAACATAGAGATCCTCGGGGCACAATATTATACAGATGCAAGTCAAATTCAAACTTTTCATACAAAACATACTATATGAGTACTGGATTATTTTGAATTACACTACTCATTATGTCTGTATCTTACATAATGCTAGATCATTTATGTGTTATTGCTAGGCCACTTCAGCAACAATGTGGTGAAGGATTAAATTCACTTTTATTACTTGCAGACAGACTTCAGCCTTCTGTACTCGGTGCTGCATCCCAGAGAACAGGCCAAATTACTGATTTGCTAGTACAGTGAATATAATTATAAAAGAAAAAAATATTTTCTTAGGTGTTACAATCCTTCCCTGCAAAAAAAATGTTGTTCTCAACATCAACATTGTTTCCCAACATAATTCTGCCTTTTCATTGTCTTTTTGCGAGAGATGTTGATATGATAATATACCGTTTAGTTGTACTCAAAGCTTTAGTAACAGGGTTGTTATCTCTGTATATTGTTACAGAGGGGGAATAAAAGAAATAGTCTCTAAGCCCATGTGTACAGATGGTTTTAAACGACATAGAACTAAGAAGTACAGTAACTCGAAATCGCGTGGAAACACTTCTGTTTCTACAAGGTAGAAGGGAACCAGATAAAAGTAGCATTGTCTGTAAGTTGTGACTTTACACAAAGCACAACAAACCTGAAAAGCCACTTAACTCAATTTCAACCTGATAAAGGACCAGGGCAGATGACAGGCTGCAAGTGGCTTTACTGATCAGATAACAATCAAGGAAGCAATTAGAAAGCTGCCACCCACATCGGAAAAAGGTGAAGCAAATTACGGAAATGCATTTTCTTTTAAAACCAAATGCAAAAATCTATCTTAAAAATACAAAACATATGTGTGAAAAGTGCATGCATATAGCAACTCTGCCCCCTGCTGGCCAGTGTAATTAAACATATTCAGACAGAGCTTAAACAGTCTGAATGACTGAATATCATGTATAATGAATATACTATAAAATAAAATTATATTTCCTTAAGGGGATTTTTCTACCCTCTACTCAGAATAATCTTTTCATTTGGTCGGTACTAATATCACCACCTTGTCGTCTGAGGTTACTGTCTCCGGGTCCTAACATTTATCAATAGACTCTTAACTGGCCTAAACAGGTCTGAACAAATTGAGCAAGTCCAGTTTAGTAGATTGTGAAGCCATTTTTTCCATTGTTTATGATTCTGCTCTTATTTATCACTGGTGACATTTCACAGTTCATGGTTCCATTACACAGTTAATTCATTGTGTTGCATTTCAAATGCAGCTGGTGACAAAGAGTTTTTTTTCTTTTCAGTTGGTTGGTAGACACGCCACCCTAAATCCACTCAATCATAGATTTAGCAACATCACAGCACTTTAGAAAAAAAATAAAAGGAATATTATTATGAAACACAAGATTACACTAATAAGTTTCATAGTTCAAATTCAGGTGGAATTGGGCTCAGGTTCATTCTTTGGTCACTCTGGCAGACGCAAAGATTTTCCAGTCTGGTTTCAACGGATCTGTAGGATATGATGGTGTAGATATGTATTTCCTTTTCTGAACAGCAGATCTTCTGTGTTTTATTAACCTTTACATTATTCACTAGAATACCAACTCATCTTATTTATTTAACAACCAATTAAATACAACAAATAACAATAATAAATCACATCAATTCCTCAAAAATACATGTAAAACTTGCTTTTGGTTTTCATCTTTCTGCATCCTTGATAAATACAAATCCTTGCTTGAATGACATTGCAAATAGTATATTTTTTGTTTATTTCACACATTTAATTCCAACCTCAGACAATATACAGTCAGCTCAACCTCAATTCACTGAAAATCAAGAAAAGTTCCTTTCTCATCCAGAAATGCAGATGTTTTTCATGCAATGTGATGAGGTTTTCCTTCCCATCACCCAGGCAGCAGCCTTGTAATTGACCTCTTATTACTGATTAGAAAGACTCTGAGGTCATGTTTACATTGAACTCCCTAAAGGAGAATGTCTACTGTCCTCTTACCCCTCCTCCAAATAAAAAATAAAAAGTCAGAGTCCCCTGTCCTTCAACCCCTGGGCACACCCCTGATTGTATACGTCTGTGTGTCTGCCCCAGCACCCAGCCGACCCAGTCAGTGTAATCCTATTAGTTTCCTGTCTTTTTTCGCTGGTTTCGGCTCAGATCCACTAGGCCTGAGGCCGGGGAGGAGCAGGAAGGAAATTTCTGCGAGTGTCTGAGTATCTGCTCTCATCTGAGGTTAAGGAATGTGGTGGATCATTAATGGATGAAAGATCATCCCGCGGTGGATTTAAAATTCACTTAAAAAAAAAAACCTGACATACTTAATAAACTACATCACATATTGTCAACCACTCTGTTATCTGCCAAAAACAAGAGGAAATCCCACCTTGTTTCCAGGAAAGAAAGAATTCAGACAGTGTGGTGTGATACAGATGTCTGCCTCTGAGGGTGTACTCCAGCATCCACTGCTATTATTTGGATTTGCATGATCATGTTTAAACAGAGCAAAGTGTATGTTGACTAAGCACAAACCAGTAGCAGCTTGCAGGAGGTGGATTCTTTACTAGTGTTATTCACTGGATGCAACACGATGCTCAATGTTAAACTGGAAAAGTTGTTTCCGTGTGAAACTGTGTCTCCCAGATCTCATTTCCAGATCTGGTAATATGATAGCAAAAAGAATTATTTTGACTGTTAATTTATCTTCTTTGATAATAAAAAAAAATAACATATATGAGTGTGGGAATGTATGTACATACATATGTGTATGTATGTATGTTTATTTTATATGGTTAGTTAACAGGGGCAATGGATATGGTATTTTTATTACCATTATTAGGTCTTCAGCCTGTTATGGCTTATAATAGTTATGAATTTAGTTTTAACTGTAGACCTAAGGATTGTTTGGGGTGGAGGTTAATGTTGTCTTTTAATGAATATTTCTGTTTCTGTTTCTTAGTAACAATAGATTCATAATATTAAATTAAAGGTGTCAGGGAGTATGAGAAAGCTCCCAAGCTCAAACATGTATTGATGATTTTCTTTTTTTTAAGAACTAGTGTGAAAAGAATCTCAGGACTCTTGCACCGTGGACATTTTGACCTCTCCAAACAGGAAAATCACAGGTTTGACGACTAACAGAACCATAATTATCACAGCAAGCAATGTCACTGAGTGAGTAACACAGGAGCAGAGGAGCCAGGGGACGAGTCTATGAGGCCATGTTAACATTACACATCACATCAATGCTGATATCAATTACTGGGATTCTCCTGCTAATGTGAAAAATAAATTTTTTATTAGGATTTACACTTCATGTTTTTTTCCCCTCTTCCTTTCTTTTTTCCCCCTCTTTTTGTATTAATGCTCCACCTTGTGGGTGGGGTGGTTTCAGGGTGGGGGTGGAGTGGGTTAGTGTCAGGATAATTAGTGAAATGAGAGGGAGCTTTGTGTCTGTCACTTTTGTGACTGTGACGATGTTCCCCATCTGTCGTTTATACAATAAGTTAATACATATTTGATCAAAATACACCCAACATCACCCATGTTGTATTTTTGCATTTCTTAGTTGTAAAGAGCACAGAGAAGCATTTTTACAGTTTACATGTGTTCAAAATTTTAACTGCATGCATAGGGCCAAAGGCCAGTCTTTCTATCTGACATTCAAATGCAGGCACATCAAAAATATGTGCATATATTTCCAAAATTGTAAATGTAGTATATTAGGATTGTGTTGAGCTGAATCTCCTCTGACCAGTAGGAGCCACCAAGAGACTCTAAAACACTAAAACAATTGTGCAAGATGACAACAAAGTGTGTGCTTAACAAAAGAGAGGAGAGGAATATGTATCAACAGGTCTGATCTTGACTCTCTCTCGCATGCACACACACACACAGAGTGGAACATGAACTATTCTTGTGGGAAATCTCTGATGGTCTTAGGGCCTAAATGTACAATATGTATTTTTGTGCTACTGTGTCTCAGTCAAACCAAGATGGAGTCACTGAGGTCAAAGTGTGTCTGCACTAAGACCAAATCTCATTTAGGATTTCTTCAGTGATTTTTATTCAGGAAGTACTGTATTCACAGGATCTCTCCAAAACAAACAGACTGCTTCATGTTAAAAAAAAACTGTGTTTCTTTGATATCTTAAGATCTAGACATCTGATAACTAAGATTAAATTAAAAAAATAAAACTGACTTTTTGAAAAAAAAAATCTGAATAAATGATGCACACAACTCCACAAAATATTTAATGCAGGTTTAGTAACTTTTATATATTTTAATCCAGAAACATTACATGCTGTGCCTTCAAAGGCCATATGCACGTTCCCAACACAACAACCTACTGAGCAGAACAGGTGAGCTGTCAAAAATTTAATCTGACACTTAACTAAGAAATGCAAACTCCTCATGTAGCTTCTTAGCATTTTGGAGAGCGTGTCTGAGCGTGCAGACTTGTTCACGAGCCGTTTAAGGGTAGAGGATCTACATACCACTGAATAATAAAATCTCTGCTACCTTATAGCTTACTGCTGATGAATCACCAGTAGCAGAGAGATCAGTAGATTAAACCTTGAAGCTGGGAGAAACGAGTCTGTCTGAATCCACATTTGGCCACTATCAGCCTGAATTACTGGCCAGACAAGCCCTTACAGTGAATTTACATTCAACACACTGCAAGAAGTGGATCATTGGTTTAAAAATCAAAGGGTTTAGTCACATAAAAACATAAAAAAACATATAAACATGCACACAAACACTTCCTCAGGTTGCGAGGGGACGCATGTTCAGCTTTACGCTTAAAAGATTGCTTAGGTATTGATAGCATCAAATCACACAGCACAGAAAACACACACACTCCTCTATTAAAGAACACGCCTTCTTTAAGTGAGCGTGTGGCTTCCACACGCTGGTCCCTGAAAAAGGGCCATTTTAAGATCCTTCGACACCTGTTTTGGTGTCAGCATGTTATTTTTTCCCCCCTGTGGGACTTTTTATTGAGTGGCAGAATGGTACCATTGCTTCCTTCCTTCCCACAGAGCAACCAGACATCTAATCTGAGCTGCTTATACAATTCAAATACTGTTTCCATCACAGGTATGACCACCTGTGTGGTTAGGCTGCTTTTAGACACTATTCACTAATCAGTCTTTTGCAGATAATACACAACCAGGAATGAGGCAAATGATGAGGAAGCAGAAGGATGATAATTACGAAACACTATCTGTAGTTACGGTTTTAAACAGTAAAGCCACTCTGCACCCATAATTATATTTCCTGGATGAATCATAAACTATGGGAATAAAACACAAGCCTCATATAAATTCATTTAGAGGCATAAGCCTGTGTTTTTCACTTGTTTGTGCATTTTGCATGTTTCAGTTAGTTTTTCTGGAGCCTTAATGTAAAAGAACTGGGAGTTGCAGCAGATCTACAGTTTTCTGTGAGTTCGTTCCAGATACGATGCATTTTCCTGATAGAATATTTGAAGACTCAACTCAACAGACTCAACAGGTTAAGCTGCAGGACAAGACATGTATTCAAGAGTTTAGAGTCTGTGGCAGGACGCTGTCAGGTTCCAAGGAAATTCGGTTTGGTTGTTTTAAGAAAAGAAAAGACCTCTGCATGTGCTTCCTCATATTCAAGATGTCACCAACTTCAAGTTCTTCCACAGTTTTTGCCAAGAGCAAACGGTTACAGGGACATCAACACCACCCCCTAAGATCTGAAGCCAGCAGATCTCCCAGGATGCAAAGATCAGCTGATCAATGCAACCTGCAGCAGCATGTTTGTTGAAATTAGGTTATGTTGCAGAAGCTTTACACAAGGTCTGAGGATGAAAGGATCTCTCTTGCCAAGAAGAATTGTGTCTGCAACTGAATTATTTATGACAAAAAATATCTACAGTCATCACTCATTTTTAAGGATAAATCAAATATTTTATTGCTGGTATATCATCTTATTATACAAAACACTAAGACATGTTTCCTATTATGGCAACATCTATATTCATGTTCTGACTGCTTGTAAATGTTAAAAGATTTTATCTGGTTTAGTTATTAGATGTAATGTGTTACAAAAAAAAGACATAGATAAGTAAAACTAAGGAATATTTCAATTATGTAATTCTTTTCACACTATTTTATTACTGCCTCAGCTGCCAGAATATTATAATTTGCAAACATTTTTTTTACTGTGCTGGACAGTCAGAATTAGGTCATGCATCTACAATTCTTGGCCTCAAGAGGGCAAATCCATCCACAGCTGATTTGTAAAGACCACCAGCTCTTTTTTTGTCATTTTCCAATTGCCTGACATCATTGTTTGAATAGTATACTCTGTTCTATGTAACAGTAGAAAAGTGAAAAGAACCTTAAATACATGTTTTCATAAACCGGGGAGGGAAGGGTCAACATTCTTTGACATATCACTGGGAAAGTGCATCATGTACAACATGTACCAGACCTTCAGGAGAACTGGAGGAATTCAGGAAAGCAGAGGAAGATAAGTTACAGACATAGAGGAAGAAAAGGGGGAAAGGGAGGAATGGAGGAAAAAAAATGGGGGAGCAGTGGAAAGAAAAAGAAGGAAGAGGGACAGTGGGAAGAATGACAGGATGGGAGCGTCCCTCCCTCCGCTCTGTCCCAGGGGGGAACACTGGGAAAAGTCGGGGTTCAAGTGCTAGGAACCGGAGGTCAGGCTTTAATGTTGACAGAAGGGTGTCGCCGAGGAGGAGCTGTGCTATACACAGGGGTTAGAAACCCTCGGTTTTTGAGTCAGGAGTGGAAGGAAACATGTATAGGCGAGTGCGTGTCTATATGTTATAGCACTTCCACTCTACCTGGCAGCTTTGAAGCTTGTGAGAGGCTAACCTCAAGAGGAGGTGTTAGTCCGGGATGTTGACATTGGGGGGAATCTGTGAGAATCTGACTATATATGGTGAAGCTGGGGAAAAGGTTGAGTTGTTAGAGGAAAAAGGATGAACTACGGCTCTCATGTCTATGGAGGTACTAGCACAGGGTACTCAAAAACACTTTGGGTGCTTTAACACCTGGTGAAATTTAGATTGGATTTAGATTCCAGACCAAAGAGGGTTTGGTTTGTTTGTAGTGTTAAAGCATTTTTCAAATCTTCTACTAGTTCTACTTCTACTTTAATCCATATCAATATATTTTAAACACTATCGTGATTCACACTGTAAAAGTTTTAAATTACTCAGTGGATACTTTATTAATAAGTTCTATGAGAGCTATAAAAGCAGAGTGACGTCACCTTGATGTTCTGGTAACATTTTAATTGAAATTGAGAATAATTGAGACTTCATAACACATTCATAGCAGCTGTCATAAGCTGCACATAAAACATTCATGACTGTTTCATAAGACGTGACTCAACATTCAAACAAAACTTTTCATGAAGGTGGAAGACAGAATGATGACAACTTTTCAAAATAAAAGTCTGACAGTTGCAAAGCAGCATTGCCATGAATGGAGTTTAACACTGGAAGGTAAAATAACCTACACTCAGCTGACCCGTATCTGTGTAAACTGGATACCATTAATCTCTTCAGCCTTTGTAAATATGTCAGTTATGTAGAATCAACATCGCATGATGATTGATGAATGACTGTGCATTTACCCAGGCCATACATACAGAAGTGGCTTCCTTCACAGGAGGAGTTGGACTTGGTGGAAATGACTGAGAATAGAATGAAAGACATTGAATTATGTTCTTTATTTTTTTTTTATTTTTTTTTAAATATATTTTTCTAATATATTTTGTTTGCTATGTTTACTACTTCCAAAAAATAAGGTTATCTAGGATATATTGGCTGTAGATAAAGCAGCATATAGAGATTATAGTATATTTCTTAAATTACTAAACTTTTTCTATTATTAATTGAAATAATTGAAGGTGCATTGATCTGTAGTTATGTTGAACTTTAAATTTTGTTTCAATATCCACATTAACGAAAATGTAGTTGAAATTATGCTGGACGAGTTTAACTCCCAGTAATAAACTCCCAAAACAGCAATGAAGCTTTGCAATTGTTGGACTTTTATATAGAAAAGTTGCCACTCTGTCCTCCACATTCATGAAAGGTTTTGGTATGAAAGTTGAGTCATGTGTCATGAAACAGTCATGTATGCTTTATTATGACAGCTGCTGAGCATGTTATGAACTCACCCTTCAAGAAAAGTGTTACCAATATTCCTATAATATGTTATTTTATTTTAGATGGTGAAAGATTCTTTTACATACCAGCTCTTGAAGAATCTTTATAAAACATAATTTGAAATTGGGCTGTAGTTTGTAAACATCATATATAAATAAATTAAATTATACATAGTAAAAAAAATAATAAAATGTCTGATTTAGAAATAGGAATGACTTATACATAGCTTTAATTCTCTGGGAACAAGGGAAATAAAAGAAAAAAGAAGTTAGCAGGTCAACAATCTCGGAATAAAGGTGAGTTTCAGTGCTGCTGTGATTCTGCTGCTGTTGCGCTCGAGCCAAATTTCATTGTTAACTGTCCGACGAGCGACTTGAGACGTGTAATGGAGCCGGAGTTAGGAGAGAATGTTTAAGTGGTACGAGCACACAATCTCAGAGTGGGGGAAGTAATTCTGATACAGCAGCAGCCTCTCAAACGCGATTGGTTAACAAAGCTTTAACTACAATCGGAAACTTGAACTGTTTCCGGTGGCGGAATAATATCCCCTACAGATTCTACATCACATGCAGAATCTGTTTATAGGGATTAGTGGGGCAATGATAGAGGATTTAACTTCTTTCACAAGACCAGCTCCAATTTCATCATGTCCAGATGCTGATCATTTAAGTTTGCCTATAAATAGAGTTCAGCTGCACAGCCTAATCTCATTTTAGTGGTGTGTATACTTTGTCTTGATCTTAGAGGAGATGGTGGCTGACCAAGCCTTTATCATATCAGGCAGAATCCAATAAACTAAGGTGTGAGCTTGACTGCTTTCCATAGTGTGCAGTGATAAAAAAGCTTTGTCCGTTATTTCTCTGCAAAGGTATTGATTGCACAAATAAAGTCACAGACGTCACTTTATGAACGTGTACACACATCTAGGCACTTTGATCAATGCTGTTTAGGGTAGAAAGAAGTACATTTACTTAACCACTGTAGTTAAGTACAGTTTTGAAGTTCATGCAGTACTCTTACATGCGATTGAGCATTACTACATGCTTTATTTGTATGCCATGTAAGCAAATGCTTATCACATTACTGATTTGATTTTCAAACATGTTACGCTGTACATTGAAAGAGTGTGTTCAGGTGTGTAGAAGATTTATGTGATGATGACACAGGGGGTGGGGGTGGGGGGCATTATGCCAGGGCACAGATGAGCTCATTGTTGAAACAGGGATTTCCACATTTCCATGTGAGTTTGCCCTGTGTCATAACACACAGCTCAGAAACAAGAAGGGAGAGGAAAGGGGGTCCACATATGTCACACACACACACACACACACACACACCACATGCATGCAACCATATAGGCACTGTAAAAACATGCACACTGTACATCAGACATAAAGTAAACAAGATCCAGGACCTTGGGCCAAAGTGTGTATGGAAACAATCTGCTGCTGAAACACAGAAAACAACATTGGACCTACTGACCTGGACCATAGGTCAAAATATATTTTTCATCACACACACACACACACACACCGCATATTTACCCAAGTACTATACTTAAGTACAGTTTTGTGATAATTTACTTCACTATGATGCTACTTTATACATTCATCAGACAGCTTTAGATACTTTTCAGATGGAGTCTTTTTTCCTTATGTCCACTTATTGTAAAAACATGATGCAGTAGTTTTACAATTAAAAATGCTGTCATATATTTGTAGTGGTAAAAACAGACAATATAATACATTATGAGTACTTTTACTTTTAAGTACATTTTGCTGATAATACTTCTGTACTTTTACCTAATTAACATTTTGAAATAAGAACTTTTCCTTGTACTTGTGTGTTTTTAGAAAACAGTATCCCAGAGCTTCATCCACCCCTGCTC
The DNA here is from genome assembly GCA_036785175.1 of Eupleurogrammus muticus. NCBI lineage: Eukaryota > Metazoa > Chordata > Actinopteri > Scombriformes > Trichiuridae > Eupleurogrammus > Eupleurogrammus muticus. The sequence goes on from JAYKQN010000001.1 coordinate 16,860,993, forward strand.
GCATCATCCATGCAGGAGGTTACAATCGGCCACAACGAAGCAGCACAGCAGCGAGCGCACTAAACAAAAGTAGCCTTCACACATATTTTGCAAATGCAGCCAGGCATGCACACAGTGGAATGGTTGGCAGTCAGAAAGGACACGCGCGCGTGCACACACGCACGCGCTCACCGCTCCATTCTGTCAATAGGGATAGGCCTATTTCCATAGAAACCAAGCCCCGCCCCTTTGGCTTGCAGGGGAGGTGTTTTGAAAGTTCACAGCGTGTTCTCTGTGAGTGTGTGTGACAGAGAGAGAGAGAGAGAGAGAGAGAGAGAGAGAGAGAGAGAGAGAGAGGGGCGTGGATGGAGAATTAACTTAAAGAAGTAAAACAGCCAAACTTCAGCTCTCTGCAGGAGGCGCGACTGGCAGCCGCAGACGTGCGTGAAATCAGCGCGTGAAGTGACTCTCTCCTCCGCAGCGGGACCCCCGGCCACCCGGTTAAAACCATGGAAGACGACGCGTCCCACGCCGAGCACGGCGGCACCCTGTCGGGCAGCACCCACACCATCCCGCAGCAGCCGCAGCCGCAGCCCGAGGGCGCCGAGCTCCTCATCCCGAGCTTCAGCCCGCCGTCCGCCCCGTCCTCCCCGACCCCGACCGGCACCCTGTCCCGGCTCGGCTTCAAGTCCCCGACCAGCCCGACGGCCGGCGTGGCGCCGGGCAGCCCCATCGACCGCGGCCAGGTGAGCGCCATCACCGTGGTGGCGCTGCTGGACAAGCTGGTGAACATGCTGGAGGCGGTGCAGGACAACCAGCGGCGGATGGAGCAGCGGCAGGCCGAGCTGGAGGGCGCCGTGCGGCTCGTGCAGGGCGACGTGAGCCGCCTGTCCAAGACGCACGTCAGCACGTCCAACAGCGTGGGCAAGCTGCTGGAGCGCTCCCGCAAAGTCAGCTGCCACCTGAAGGACGTGAAGGAGCGCATGGACAAGCAGGCGGTGCAGGTGAAGAAGCTGGAGGCCAACCACAGCCACCTGCTGAAGAGGAACCACTTCAAGGTCATCATCTTCCAGGTGAGCAGGGGGGGTGGATGTTTGAGGATGCTTTCAGAGTACAACATATACAGTAATAAATGCATCATTTATTGACACATGACCTCATCATAGGGACTTGTTCTAGATGTGTGTGGGCATGTGTGTAAATGCTAGAGATCAACCAGGGGGCCTACATTTACTCAGTTATTAAGTTTTTAGACACTTGTACTTCAGTATTTCCGCTTTATGGGGATATGAATGGGAAATAACTACTTTCATTGAACAGTTAGTTACCTTTCAGATTACATATATTATATGGAATAATATGCTGCAAAGAAAATCCTCCGGATGTGTTAGCAGTACGACCAAAAAAAACTGTCAGACCTCCAAAGGTGAAACTTTTCAGTAAAAAAAGTCTAAATTTAGAGAAAAGTGAAAACATGAATCTAAAATTGTGTGGCAGAACTTAATTTTGACCTGTTGATTTAATATACCAATCACAGTGGCCAAGTCCTTTTTTTTACTTAGAATACTTCAAGTGTGTTTGATATTACTCCTATACTTTTACTTAAACTGAAATGCAGGACTTTTACTTGTATTTTTGCATCATAGTAATAATACTTTTACTCAATGATAGGTTCGCTGATGAACCCATCATAGGTACTCTGTCTAGCTGTGTGTATGTGTGTATGTATGTATGTGTGTGTGTGTGTGTGTGTGTCGTATTTGCATTCACATGACTGCTGTGGTCGGTGTGTGTTTGGATCATGCCTGCAAATTTCTTTTGAGCCTGGTTGGCACTGACATGTGACCTGCAGCAGGTGAACAGCAGCACTTCACTGTCATCAGAGGCCCGTAGAGGCCGATTCACATGGTGTCTGAAACACGCGTCTCTCTAATAGAATTATAGGAAAAAAAGTCTGGATATAATCTGGTTACTTTACCTAAAGATGAATTTATTTCTGTTAAATGGATTTCTTCCTTCCCTGTTCTCTCTCTCTCTCTCTCTCTCTCTCTCACTCTCACTGTGTGTGTGTGTGTGTGTGTGCGTGCGTGTGTGTGCGTGTGCATGTGTGTGTGTGATCTGGGTGTGTCTGGGAATGGAGTTGCACAGGATAATAGATGCGAGCTCAGAGGCTGGATCTCTTTACACCCCACAGTCATGAATGATTCAGACAGAACAGTGGCCTTTAAAAGGATTTATCAGCTCTGCTGTCCCATCTCACCTGTGAGGCTAAGAGTGATAAACTTTCCAATTTCCCCCCCAGGAAAATGAAAAATGTAAAGAATGAGAAATATCCTTACATAACCTTCGCTCAAGACATAAAAAAGTCTCGCTTCTTTCATTTACACAAGAGAAAGACTCAAAGACTCAAATCCAACCTGAAGGGTTTTCAATGATTTGAAGAGAAAAGTTTCCATTCTGATGGATGCATTCAACAACATGATCCAGGCATAATCTCCAAGTATGACGCGTGAATGAATAAGTGCCTAGTTTTACTGTGTGAGTGTGTGTGTGTGTGTGTGTGTGTGTGTGGGTGCGTCTGAACATGTGCGTACAAGTGTGTACAAGTGTGTGTGTTCCCGGGCATATGTGAAAAGCACAGGGATGGTGGGGGGGTGCGGCAGTGGCAGTGTTGACACAGCCAGAACCTCTGAGAGCTCTTAACTGCCACTGTTATCTGGTTTCCCAGGTACTGAGGCTCTGTTGTTCCAATGCAACAGGTGCCAAGACCTCGCTGTGTGTACGTGTGTGTGTGTGTGTGTGTGTGGGTGGTGGTGGGGTGGCAGGGATTGATTTGACTGAATCCACTGATCTATGTGCTGGAAGGGAGTGCTGCTGTTGCTGCTGCTGCTGCCTTTTTAAGAGCTAGTGAGTGGACGCTGCTGCTTTCTTTCAATGCATTGTCAAATTCCACGTGTCCTGAGGATCTATCGCAGAGTTTTCCCCGATGCAAACATCTGCAGATATTTTCCCTCCTACAGAGCACGAGAATGAGTTCCACCTGCGTTTAGCACTTCATAACATGACTATGACACTCACTGTCTCTTTAATAAATATATCTCTACCATGAGTTGACAGCCTAGCTGCACCCTTTTTGGGGGGGAGTTTGTGCCTATTTTGCCAAAAAATTAAACAGCTTATAACAAAAGAATGAAAGAAATTCATATTCTGGATGTGGGAAAACTACATCAGTCAATCATAGCTCAAAAAGCTTTTGCCTATCATAAGACCTGTTTGTTAGAGCCTAACAATAATTAGGACATTTTTTATGCCAAGATTATGCAAATCATGACACAAATCTACATCTAGTCAACTGGGCCTGTGTAAAATTTCATACCTCTAGGTGTGACCTTGTGAGATTATTTTAGTTTGTGGTTTAAATTGTGCTAATTGCTTTTCTCACTTCTTTGACACTGGAAAACCTACTGATGTTTACTGTAAAAACTTTTTAAAGCACTACAAACTGAGTTTATTAGTTGTTTTTTTTTGCCTTCAAATTTTGAGTCAAGCTGAGAGCTGAGCATTCGTAGAGGTAGGGTAGGGTGTAGCGAGGCCAGGTATGACCCCAAGGGCGTGTGGGCATGTGTGTGCGTGCACGTTTCCCATTGGATGTTATGCTGATGTGTTGGTGGATGCAGTTACAAGGCAGGTAAATGAAACTTGGGAAGCCTGAGGGGGAGTGGGGGGGGTCTAAAAGGACTAAGTGCAGCCCTTGTTCTTTCTTGTGCTTGTGTTGAATCTTTTCTCCTTTTTTTTTTTCACCAGTTCTGCCTCACCTCATCGAGTTCTTGCCTCAAGTCTTTCTCTAGAAGTTCCTCCAACTGTTCAGTGGTAGAAAGTAACTAAGTATATTTCCTCAAGTACTTTCCTTATAGGTGCTTGTACTTTCTCAAGTATTTGTTTTTTGCTGCTACTTTATACTTCACTACATATCAGAGGGAAATATTGTACTTTCTACTCTCTACGTTTATCTGACTTATTTACTTACTTTTTTGATGCAGATTAGATACAACACAGATAAAGAAGAAACCAGTGGTTTACAACCTTTTCTTTGCTTTGACGTCTTACAAAACATTGTGTACTCGCGTCACATTTCACGACTATGAGTTGTTAACAGCACCAGTAAATATGATAATTTAACAAGTTTTCAAATAGTCAAATCATCAAAAATTAAATATTAGAGAAAACAACAGATTTGTGTATCAGAACCTTTTTATTATTATTCCTTCTTCTCATCACCTTTAGAGGGCCCTGACCTGTATACACTGTCACTTAAATAAGGTTTTTAACTTCCTTTTCTATTGAACACTTCTCCCACAACTGCATCTGATGCTGTGTACTGACATTTTCCTATTTCATGGTAAAATGTCCAACTTGCTTTGGAGTTTGATCTATTCTTTTATAATTTTATACATACTAAAACCTGCATGTTTTTTGTCTTTTGTCCAAGGGGCAATGATAAATAATGGTTGGCAAAATAAGAAAGTCAAAACTTTTTTTTAAATACAGTTTTAAAGATTCATCAGGTGTCTAAAAATTGTATATTTGTGTTCATGTTGGTTTTTTTGTCATTTGAAATCCATTTGTATAATTTGTTTTACAAAAAAAATCATGATTTTGTGCGATCCCTTTTTCTTACTCAAAATGTCAAATTGAATATTTAAATTTTAATACCATATCCACCTAGAACTGGATTTGGTATTTTAGTTAGAATTAACTATGCTATTAACAAGTTAGAATTAACTAGTTAATAGCATGTAATGTCATTTTTTTAAGAGAGTTAAACTAGTATGAAGTTTTTAGCCACATGACATTCGTGACATTGTCCCCTGACCCACCTGTCCTGGTTCCCTGAGCATGCACACGCCTCACGCTCCCCTCCGATAACACACACACTCGCCGCACGCCACAGAGCGAACCTCCCTAACGCCAGGGCAGAGCGTGTAGCCGAGGGGCCTCCCTCCCCTCCCCATGCCACAAAACCCATCCAGAACACTCATCAGCCTGTACGTGCCAGCTGAGGTGGAAGCGCAGAGGGCCTCTGGGTGAACAGAGCGGGGTCCGGCGGCCTCGGTCTTTGGGGGGGGGGCGGAGCCGCCTGCCGCTCCGCTGCGTTCCTCTGCATAACAACGACTAATGAGGACTTAATTACCGCGGCCCGGGCCTTGTTTGTTTGTTTTTTGTGCACCAATGCTTTTCCTGTCTCTGTGTGGCTTTGCTCTCTGTTGTCCTGCACGCACACACACACACACACACACACACACACACACACACACACACACACACACACACACACTACGCTCACATGGGAAGCACACACACACTATTCCCAGCCATTGGAGATTCCACTGTGTACATTCTAGAGACCATTTCGCTAATTACTGTTTGGAAAAGCGAAATGTTTTGCATTCGATTGCAGATATTTTTCCATTATTTGCTGTACAGATTAATTTCACGAGTGTTTAGGAAACACACAATAAGCTCATAACTCGTCTTCCCTGCTATGCCGTGGCCTTTAACACGCTGTATTTGGAATTTAATTTCCTGCTACAGAGGTCATTTATTCCGGAGCGGATCTTTATCTCCCTGTCTCCGTTTATTTCACGGTGGACTCCTCATCACAACAAACAAGTCGACCGCGATGTGAGAGTTTCATTTTCTTCCCTGTCTTGGCAGATGTGGGCCAGATATGAGCGGCGAGGGTGGGGTAGGGGGGATAGGGAGGTTGTGTGGCTCTCTGTCCGATCAGAGTATTTTTTCCACCACTTGAGGATCCCTAATCATGGAGTATCAGGGAGTGACAACAGTCAGAACTTTCACACACACTCAAAGGACATCATATCACGTTGCAAGCGGAGAGAAACTCCGCCAAACTAAACACGACTGCAGCAGCAAGGCCATTTATTGGATGCAAGGTGCTGCTGGATAAGAAAAGTGGCATAATTCTCTAGTTTTTTTTTTTAAGTCTCTCACCACATTCTGACTTGAGTGCAGAAGACGCTTCCAAAGGATTTTCTCTTACAGTAACCCCCATCACTGTCATTCTGTTTGCTTTGCAACCAGTCATCTCTCTGCTTTTGTGTGTTGAGTCTTGGCTTTCAGCAGCAGGAAGTAAAGTCTGTTTTTTTTTTGTTTTTCCTCTGAATGCACTAAGATGGACGACATACTGGTAGATGGATTCCCAACCTCGCCCCAAAGCTCTCTCCTTTAGTTTAATAACACAAAGCTCAGGACTCTGGAGTTTAATAAAGCCGCAGAGAGAGAGAGAGAAGGCAACGGGAGATGGCGCAGGCGTGACGTCAGCTGCTCTCATCCCATACAACGCATTCATGAGTAATTACCATATTTGAGTCAAATTGAAATGCATGTTTGCGTGTGTTCAGAGTACAATCTTCCATCATAAAAACATATTCATCTCCACAGGTTGGAGCAGGCTGCTGGCTGTAGGCTGCACCTGAGATTTGCTGTGAGTTCCTCCAGCAGGTGATATATTACATAGCCCAAAGCAACACATTTAAACATACTGGGTGCAAGACTAACTCTATATTTACGATGTAGTGTGCACTATATTTACCTTCAGTGTGTGCTGTATAATTTATATATATATAACTAATAAAACTAATTCTAATTAACTAGAGTAAGCTCTGTCACTAAATCAGTGCGTACAACACCAGGTCCCTGAAACCCAAGCACACGAACACAACTCAGCCACCACTGGTTGAATTATTTATACCTGAGCCTACCGTGACACGTCTTTTGGATGTAAAGGCTCCAAAGAGTCAAACTGGTCTTGCCATGCCCCGATCCCTTTGAGGCACACTTCCATAGCTGACAAAGAGGTTTGTTTACAGCGTGACTCCTTATTTTAAGTTTCCCTTTGGGGGTTATTCCTCAGATAATCATCTGCATTTTCAGAGAACAGAAAGGGATGACAGAATAAGAGATAAATATAGACAAACAACGAGTTGGCGGGAGGTTTTTTGTGACGCTGATGACAATAACGTGGGCTCGGATGAGCAGTTTTATTTCAGTTTGCAGACTACGGGCGGGACCATGCGCGCGGATCGATGGTGTTGCCTTACGCGCTGCCTGCTCTTCCGCATGTTGTCACATTCAGGTTTGACAGGTCCACTCAAATATTCAAGACGAGAGACGATGGCGCCCAGCTTTAACGGCGTACTCCCAGTGTCGAATGAAGAGCTTTAATAATTGCAGAGTTCCCAGCACAATGCAACAAAGCTGTGCATACAGACTGGCATAATAAAGGTGCCGGGTAATCAGCCCCACGCTCAATTCACAGAGATCTGTGAACTGTGGAGGGAAAAAAACTGAACATCGGTTCATCGGTTGAGAAGAAATTACCCATCAGTCATTGTGCCTCGCTGGCACCAGCGGAATCAAACAATGGAATTTGACCTTGTTTTAATAATGGACCCCTTATATATATGTAACATTGGGCATTAGTGCTAAACATATTCCATATTAAGATGCTTAGAATATGTTCAGGCATAAAGTCTTATATGAATGAGTCTGGGGCACCAGTGTCATTGTGTGTAATATAGGAGTTCTATCTTTTATTTCAGTAGTAAAAAATGTCTGTAGCAGCAACAGATACCAGAGGTGTAACACACAGAGGAAGTGATATTTGTTTTGGTGACCATGCAGCGTGTTCTGAATGGAAGGAATTTACCTGAGGGAAGTTCCTTTATCCTACATCCCCTGAACGGTGAGCAGGGAGTATATGGAGGATTGTTGATGTTCACTGTGGACAGGAACGCAGCTAAAGCAAAGTGGATATTATGCATATATATTTTTTTAAATAACGCAGCATATATTAATGAGGTTATGATTTAAATCTCTTTTGCACACTGGCTACTCACACTCTCCTGTTCACGCTCACTTGTTCTCTTTCTATTGTGCCCTCTGTATTTTCTTTCCCACTCACTCAGCAAAGCATGTTAAATAAAGATAAACATGGATGACGAAAGAGATAAATGTTTCCAAAGTGGTTTAAAGAGTTTTGTTGCTGGTCTCCTGATAATGAAGCTTGAGGTCTCATTTCACAATCAGATAAAAGATGACCATCATTGCTTGTCTCACCTGTTTCTCTGTAATTTGACTACATGGGGCCAGATATACGATGCATAAGTAACAAAACAATCCAGCCATCCACTTTACACAACTTGTATTTACAAAAGTAGAATATGATTCAGACCAGGCGGATACATGCTGCAGGTTAATATGATGCAATGGAGATAAAACAGGTAGAGTCTAAATAACAAAACCAGTTTGTTCAGGTTATTAACTCACTGCATTGATTGTGGTATTTGTATGTGGTCTACACAGAGATTAGTCAAACGAATCCAAGGTGCATTCATGAAATTCATTACGAATCCTTCCACCGGTGGTGGTTTACAGGTCCTTGTGAGTAATTTATGATATGTGGGCTAAAGGTGAAGCGTACTTAAAGCTGCTCTGGACTTGATGGAAAACGTTGCGCAGGTGATGAGTTTGTTCCACATCCACGTCTGAAGATCATGGAGCAGGAAGCACATCTATATGCAAACAGATAATTTATGGTGTCTTATTGTAGGGGTGAGACTGAGGCTTGGTTGGGCCCCGGTCCAGCTTGGCTTTAGCTGCTGACTGACAAAACACCAAAATGACACTGGGGCAGTAAGCAGGGGATTTGCAACAAAAAATAGATTCTTGGACATTAGGTCTTAATAGTTTTATAAATACAGCCACACAATGGTTGTGCTACACATTTGCATGTCATCGGTCTTTGTGAAAGTCTGTGGTCTCTGAGTGCACTCCTGGTTCTACTCATGAATCTACACAGTTTTATGATCATGATCTTCATGTTTGCTCCTTTTTGACTTTCAAATCATCTAGCCCCTGTGAGAAGGCCGCAGCATCCATAGCAGGAAAAAAGAGAACAATAGCCATTTTGGTTCTCACTGCTTTTATTTCTGCACTAAACACGTCACTACAACTTGTAGAAGAGATAACATGGTGGTTTCCTCTCTTCTCATCGCAACTCTTACAGTTTGGCCTCAAATCGGGTAAACATTATGACAATTGGTGGCGGCCTTATCAAAAGAACGCCTCCGCTATCCCTGCGCCGCTCTTATCAAACAATGGTTCTGATTCGCACAGTTCGGAATTGTGCTGACACAATGTCTAAGGAGGATCTTGTGAGATTTATACAAAAGAGCTCAAGCAGATTAACAGAGTCCAAACTGGAGCAATAACTATAGAGGAATGCGCTATGGTAACACTCCTGAAAGCACAATTACCTTCCATTTACCCCATTCTTACAGCAAGACAAGCAGTGATTTTTTTTTTTTTTTTTGCTATGTCATCTGGTCCATGTTTGCAGTTATTATACAGAATAGCAATTAATTCTGAGAACTGGAGCATACTGTACATCACAGTATATGAAACATGTCATCATCAGCTTTCCTGTAAATCAGAGGTTGAGTGAGCAGGTTTGTTCCAAACATCCAGCAGCATCACGTCAGCAGGAATAATGGCCGCCTCTGTAGATGCCGTGGTGTTCGCTCCACCGGCACGTCGCCATGGCTTCGCTCCTCGACCGCTTATTGTGTCGTGTGGTTACACAAGCCTGCAACGCCAAGTAAACACGCCGTGTTTTCTTTTGGTGAGGCAGATATGGGAGAGGCGTGGTCCGGAAAGAATGCCTGGACCTCTCATGCAGAGATTCATCACAGGCACAGGAGGCATGATTCAGAATTTACATGATTTATGATATCTGAAATCATAACGTACATATGTCCCACAGAGGGCTCATTGGCGCGATCATTTGGTAATTCGTATCAGTGGTTTACAACATTTTTTTGATTAATTAGATCGTTTTTAACCTCCAGGTAATGCAAGTTTTGAGTTTGCATTATGGAATGAAAGGACAGTTTAATTCAAGTTTCAAGTTCCTCAAAGTCACACTAGAATCTTAAACATTGGTCTGAGTCACTTCATTCTTTAACATAAGTGACACAGAATGTTCTATACATGTCCACGGTCATCCACTGTCAAGGCCTTTCTTGATTTAAATTATTAGTAAATATAATATTTTCTGTGTTTGATTGAGTTTTTTGTGTTTTCCTAAAAAGTAAAAAAATGACATGGGCCATTTTTTTTATCAGGATGATGATATACATTTTCCAAACACACATTCACAAAAAATCTTAGCACAATAAGGAGAGCCAAGTGGTGCTCTTTTTTATTTAGTCTGTATTATTCTGTACAACTGATTTGTCGACATAGACATTATATTTATTTTGTCAAAAAGGCCAAAATGTTTGAACTTGAATTTGAAAGAAAAATGAGATTTTATTTTTAGGCCAAGGTGTGGCCTTGTGTATAGACTCCAAAACACTGTGTACAGTGCATTTGGAGTTTATCATGTTTCGTGGTCACCACGTCCCATGATAAATAGCAAAATTCCATTTCCTTTACTTCCTTTCCTCCTTCCTTCCTCTGTCCACAGATGGCTCTTCATGCACATTGGGGTTCTGGAGGGGAGGGGGGGGTGATGTTGTGCAAGCAGCTGGGTCTGGGTGACCTCCACAACAACTCAGTGCACTGGAATACAACGGGATGTAATCAACAGATAGAGGCAGACAGATGAAGGCACATTTGCAGAATCATGGGAGTTGCAGGTGAACACTGGGTAGTGACTCTGAGTTTTCAGTGAGGGGGAAAAGCTGTGTGTGAGTGTAGGGCCTAGTGTAGAAATGGATAGCGTTTGGTTTGGACATCTTGAATGGAGGCAGGTTGTATTACAGATGAGGAGGATAGGCAAATTAGGAGAACAAAGGGAGGGTAGAAGGAAATTAAAAGAGGAGAACAGGGAAACGTTCAGAACCAGAGCTTTATCTTCGGCACTTTGTTTAAAATTTGGAAAGAAAAAGGCTTCATAAGTTAGACTGATATTAATAAACAGAAGCACCTGAAGCTGCATTTAGTTTGTCTGGAACATCTGTTTCTTTTCTCACGGTTCTCTTTTCCTGCGGTTTTCTCATTTTGCAAATAAAAAAAAATATATAATAATTGCAGGGGCTTGACAATAGCAAATGTGTCTGCAGACATGTATCTTTGGGTGTGTGTGTGTGTGTGTGTGTGTGTGTGTGTGTGTGTGTGTGTGTGTATATGCTCTCATTGTCCCCCCGGAGGCACCTGACTCACTGTGCCAACACACCTGCACCAACCTTACTGTTAGGATTAAGAAAAAGCCCCATTCATCATCTGAAGTGTGAAACACACCTGTTCAAAGTGCTAACAAACGCATACATATTATTAACACATTCTGTATACACCGACCATATGCTAATCTGCAATACAAACATATCATCAAACATTATAATGGTTATTATACTTAGCACCTTCCAGTGAGATATAATCATATTATGTTATCATTCAAATAATTCCTATTTATTTAAAATAACAACTTTAACATTATTTATTATTTATTTCTTTAACATTATTTTCTTGTTAAGGGTGTTCTATGTGATTTTGCATACACATCTATATAGTGCTGTCGGAAAATAAATTATTAAAATACTAACCATACCCCCCAGTTTGAAGTGTATTACTGTATATCACTGCAACAGACAAACATAATTTGTAATAGATAGACAACTGGGTCTGAGCATTTCCATATAGCAGGTTTACAGTAAGTGGTCCAAGAAGGGACACTCAGGGTCATGGGTGTTAATGGAGGTTCTGGAAAAACTGGTCTCTTCCCTAAAGGCTGCACATCACAACATACAGGACCTACAGGATCTGCTGCCAGACACCTAGAGGACTCCTTCAGAGGTCTAATGGAGCCTCATGGCTCAGAGCTGTTTTGGTGGCAGAAGGAGGGGCCTACACGATATTAGGCAGGTGCTTTTAATGTTATACACAAAGACGGGAGAACAGATGCGTAAGAAACAGTCTAAGGTATCATTACACACAAGCTGTAAACACACACACACTCACAGAGGAACCAGAGCTCCTCTGAGCTGCTTCAGGCGCGACCCCGTCCCGCCCCGCCCTGATCTCTGTTTCAATACAGCAGGAGACTCAGGAGAACTGACTTACATAAGCTGTGGCTCAGTAACACGCTGCACGACTCGCTTATTAGTGGAGATGGCAATTCTACCTCAGCTGCTGTTAAAGAGTTCTGCATTACATAACCATGCGTGTCCTTTTAATGTCACTCGTAATTATCTTTGCTAGTTGTTTCGTTCCAACTTTATCAAAAGACACAAATTCACAGTGGCACGCAGAGACTCAAACACATACTTACTTAACCAAACACGTTCTTGTTCACCTCAGTGACAAAGTGTGTCCAAACATTTGATTGACAGCGCATCTCATTATGAGAAGGTAATGAGTGTTTGCTTTGAGAGTATATTAATCAAGCTACTAAAGTAAAACACACACACACATGCAGGATAAACACATGCAAGATCGTCCTGGGTCAAATGGTATTTAGGAAAATTGGTATTTTAAAATTTGCAGTAAACTGGGGACAAATTGTTTTAACACTTTTAACACTATTTTCCTATTTGCGAACATTTTCACTAGTAAAATCCAATAAAGGATGGTAAGGGGGGAAAGCTGAAGATGAAGTCATGGCTAAATGTGGTTTGATTTTATTTTTTAGAGCAAACTGGAGGTAAGCAGTCAGCGCATGCTTCCTATATGATTGTTGCTGAGTGTGTGTTAAAATGATAATTTCCTCCTGCAATGCCCCTTCAGAAAGTTTATATAAGGGTTAGCTGTACAGAATATCAAACATCTGACATAGCACCTTTTTTGTAGAAATTTAACAATGGAAGAAAATCTTTATAGAAGCAAATCTTAGTCTAGACCCTATACTCAACAATATACAGATTAAGTTTTAAAGTTGGCGGGATAATTGGCATTGGAGATATATGACACACATTCAGAATGTCAGACATTCCTTGCATTCCTATACATAGAGAAGTGAAGCATCCGTTTTTATTGCTGGTAAACTGTCTTTAAACTATGTTATTGCAGACAATCAGTATGTAGCAGGACGACTCTCGTTCAAGGATGTTTGAGTTTCACTTGTGCCTCCCACACACTGCAGGGGCCTCGCTGATTATAGCCAACATCTTTGAGCCGATTCACAAAGACTACATGCCCAGACTGGAGCACAGGTGTCAAAATTGAGAATTTACTAACCTTAAGAGCAGCGAACATTCAGGGAAGATTAGTGTCTTTTGTCTGGATATGCTGCACGAAAGGTTGGGAAAGGCTCAGCTCTGATTCTTCTAATCGTGACTCGTCAGGTTTAGCTGGATGTTTATCTGACACGTCACGGCTGGCAGTTTGACTCTACTTGACTTGAAGTGCACTCTCAAAAAAGAGACCCGCAGTAATATCCCTCTCCTTCTCCATAATGTGCAAAAAGCTCTAATAAGTTTAGGAGCCGTCAACCACATAGTTCCTGAATTACAGATTTGCTTCTGCATGAACAAACTCAGGACTACACAGCATCTATGGGTGTGGTCCAGTGTCAGACCAACGGCACAGAAGGGATTTAAGACGTTGTTTCTTCAGATATGACATAAAAGAACTCAAACTGAAAAAGTGGGATTGCAGTTAAACCAAAGGAGATTAAAAAGAAGCTGTTTCCCAGGTTTCCATCTGTCAATTTTCACTTTTAAGTTACAGACCTGCTGTGCCTCAAAAGCTTCTCTCTTTATAGGATGATGACACACTCCTGGTGGTTAGTATGGATGTGGTCAAAGGAAAGCAAGATTTTTTGTAAGATCACTTTTTTATTGAACAATGAATCCTATACAACAACACAGTTATATTATCAATTACAAGTACAATAGGTAACATAAAATTCAGTAATACAAAAAATAAATACATAAATTGTAATAACCTAAGACAGAAAAAATGAATTAAAACCAATACGATTATAGAGAGCATATTTCAAAGGTTTCAGGGGAAAATGTTTCATAATAATTGTGTATCTTCATATTTGATTTTTACATAATTGATTTTAACAATCTTACTCTTACTCTGTATTCTGCAGTCATGAAACCTTTAGTTTCCTTTCCCTTTCATCCAGAATACATGTCTCTATTCTAGAGGTTGATGTTGTGCCTTTAAAAAACACACTCGCAGCTATATGGGAGGACTCCTGTTTGGCACACACTCCTGAACTGCGAATCATGCACGCCTACATGTTTGAGATCAAGGTAAAAGGTATCAGGTGTCAGATGCAAGAGGAAAAGCTAAAGGATTTTTGCATGGCTTTCCAATTCTCAAGAACTGTCTGTGGATTCTGAAAAACGCCTCACATCAGAATATTGCAGTCTTCTTTTAGATTATCTTCAATGTCTCCAGAGGATAGAGGTCCTGTATCATTTCAAGTACAACATACACTGGGCTAACATGCTTGGGTATTGTCAGGTGTAATAATGCTGCCTCTTTCAGCTGAAAGTGCAACATTGATGTTGATTGAAGAATTAACAGAAGCCAAAACTCATCTGGACCATCTGGTTGACCCAGTCTTTGAGTATGTGTTAATGACAGCTCATGAAAGATGTATTGCTGTGTCCTTCAACAACTTTTGACTGCACTCCCACAATGTCTTAAAAGCTGCCAAGCATTCTTCGAAATGCAGTCATACTTTAACATCCTACAGTATATGTGCAATGTACAGACATAGCAATTCATTTAAGGTATGTCATTATAATGTGTGGCAAGCATTTACAATGTATCCATTCATTGTCAGCTGTTACAAGACAAAACTGTATTTGCTTTATCAGATCAATGACATATTTATCAGTTACTGAAACACGAAAATCCTAATTTGTGCAGAGTTGAGAAAGCTTGGCTGGTTTGCAGAACAAACATACAGACACATAAGTACTGTGCTTGTGGTTAATACGTTGATGTTCATCAGGTCTTACATTTATCATATTAGTCATTATATATTAGAATGCTGCTGGTCAGAAAATACATTTTTGGGTCATGGGAATACCCTTAGTTTTGTAGTTTTTTTGGTTTGAAATCACAATATGGGATAATTCAAATTTTTTAATTGCTGGTGGGACTAGAAAATGATCAAATAGGCAGTATGGACATTATCTACCATATATCATCATGGCCAGAGTTAAATCATGGCAGTATAAAACAACAAATGTGAACTGTATATAGAATGAATCTCTAATTTAAACAACAGAGATCACATATTCAAAGGTAAACCACAACTACCGGCCCTACTTCTGCTATATTTTCCTGTAAAGGACTAGAATAAAACCCAATCATAAAATAGTTTATCAAAGATCTTTTAGACTGTAGGGTGTGTGAAAGCCTTGCATCAGTTCAACTAAGCTGTTCCCTGAATTGAGTTGTTTTTGGCAAATTACAGTAATTTGGATTGCCTATATATAGGCATTTCATATAGTTTAGATGAAAAAATGCTGCCCAAAGTGCTACATTAGGTCACCTCAAAGCCACTTATCCATATGGTGAAACTATAAGCCTTTGAAATGGTTTGTTTATGAACATTTCAAATGTGAAGTGGTGTATATCAACCACTGAACCCTTCACTCCTCACCCAGCCCTGGGTGTTAAAGGATAGGGGCGATGGGAGGTGGGAGCCTTACCTCATAAATCCTTAGTGGAATAGAACAATATATATATGTGTGTGTGCCCGCATGTGTGTGATTGAGCACAGATGGATAGGCAGCAAGTCAAAGGGAGCAAGAAGCAACCGAAACATAGAAAATTGCTCTCCGTCAATGTGTTATGTGGGGTTACAGAGAATGATTTTTTTTTTAAGGAAGACGAATGGAGATAAGTTTGTGACTCCTAAGACCGGTGGAATTCCTCAGATGTTTTGGGAGAAAACCAGGGAGGCATGTAGGGACTGGTTTCCTCAGCCATTAGCAGGCAGACCAAGTATTATAACATAAACAAAGATGGCCATTTAAAATAGCCAAAACCTGGCCAGAAGTTAACATGTTTTATAGGGAATGTGGAGGGACATACATCTGAAGTATCTTGGATTATTTATCATGATCATGAATTTGTACAGTTAGCGTAGCTCAAGTACCACCATATCTGTTTACCGAGCAAAAGTGCAATGCTCCCTCACCAAGTAAAGACATAGCTAACTGACTCATTTGTGTGTCATCAAATACAATTTAGTCACTCCTCTGGGTGTGGCTACGTCAGAATGAGTGCATGTCTCTAAGACATAATAATTTGATGATTCCCTATGCTTGTCAGTAAGTACCTCTGTGGGACAATATAGAATTATCAGTTTTCCCACCCAATTTCTTTCATTTGGGCAAGAAAAATGTGCATGTGTTTTGTGATTGCTAAACAATTTAAATAAAGATATCATAAAGGTTGAGTGCAGGAATGCATCAATTGAATACAGGAATTCTCATTTAGTAGATAATTAAGAATTGCCAAAATATCTTTCAGATAATTTTTTACTCCAATCTATAAAACCTAGATATATTAGCACATATATTCAGCAAATATGTTTAGGAGTAAGTGACCTTCTTTTCAATTTCGTCTGGAACTCCGTCAACTATTATCTTCTATTATACTAGATCATAATCTTACCCTTTGTGTTATTGTCCTTGTGTTTCTCAACAGGAAGACAATGAGATCCCCTCCACTGTGTGTGTAAAAGACTCCCTCAAGACACCACAACCAAGCCAGTGTGATGCAGAGTCCAGCCATCCTGCTCCATCTGTTGCTGGATCTGTCGATGGCCGTGGCTGTGAGGGTCTCCACTCCATCAGCCTGTCTTCAGATGAGGATGATGATCTTGCAATACACAGAGAAGAGGAAGACATGCTGGAGGGTGAGGCTGCAATGGGTCTCGACCCTACGCAAACATTTGAGAGAAGGGCCGACAAGTTCAAGCGCTCCAGTCTGAAGAAGGTCGATAGCCTGAAGAAGGCCTTCTCGCGCCAGAGCATTGAGAAGAAGATGACCCAGATCGGTACTAAGATTGTGCCACCAGAGAAGCGTGAAAAAATCAAGAAGAGCCTCACTCCTCACCATCCCAAGAGCCCAAGTGCCAAAAGCTCCTCATTCAAGGTGTCTCCCATGACCTTCAACATCAAGAAGGTCAGAGATGGGGAGACCTCCACACAGGACATGGGCTCTCCTGGGGAAGATGCCCATGTGGAGATTCTTCCTCTGGGGAACTTAGATGGAGAGATTCCCTTGGCTGAGGTGCATTGCCAGGAAGGTGTTGTGGAGGAGATTAGGGAGACTCTGGGCCCCTCCACCCCAGATAGCATGAAGGCAGAGCTGGCAATCAATGGGGAAACACCTCCGAGCATTGAGTGTGAGATAAATGGTGATCGCTCTGCTGGCCTGGCCATCCCAGAGCATGATGACGATATTGATGAAGAAGAGGAAGAAGAGGAAGTAGAAGAGCAACAAAAAATCCCTGCTGAAAAAGCTGCAGATCCCCAGATACCCACAGCAACGATTTCTGTGGAGTGTCCTAATGCGATTTGATTTTGTTAACCACCAGTCAAGTTTCCCTTTCGTTATTTCCCTCCTCAAATATTTACATTCACTGAATATCCAACAGGCATAAAATATCCCTCCATTGTGTTCTTGTCACAAACACACTTGTTCATATACACTAGAAAGATACTCTGGCATTGAACCTTTCCCAATAGTTGCCCATCCTTGGACCATTCCTGCAAAGCTACCTTTATTTATCACCTTCAAGAGCCTAGACACAGTAAACTGTATTAACAGCTACACCTCAGAGTGAATATCAGAAAAAAGTTCAGTCTGCAATATCAAGTGCAAATGTTTCCTAAAACCCTCCAGCCAGCTCGTCTACAAAAGCACATTGCACCAACCGGTGCCCACCACTTCAATAGCAGCACATCTCCAAGGCGCCGGGCCAACTATCTCCCTCTTGCTGTGTTTGTCTGCCTCTGGACTGGCTCTTCCTCACTGATAAATAGCCTCTTTGTTCTTTGTGTTTTTGTGAAAAATAGTAAATCTTTGGCAACAGTGGTACTGCCCACAGCCTGTTGAGGTAGCATGTTGCCAGGTTGTCCAAGGATTGGAATGGGGAGTTTCTGGCTTTTCACTAAAATAGTCCTGGGGTGTTTTGTGGTGACCTATAAGTTGTTTACTAAATTCGTTGGAATTATGACATTGCATATTACTCATGATAGTGAGATCTGATTCGTACTTACCAACTGTTGATGGCTTACTTGGAATGCAAATTCTACACCCTATCACCAAAGTTAAAAACAAAATGGCCCAGTAGTTTAATCCTGTTAAAAGATAAACACACAGCAACAACATAGGACATTACAGGTTTAACATTGATATACTAATTCCCCTTTTACAGCCCTTTGTCTTGTTACAGGGCAGCTTTGTATGTTTATGTACAGGATTTATTTTTTCTACGTGAGGCACATTATTTTCTTGATATTTAGAGCTTCTACACCATTATTTAGAAACGTTGTGATAACTGCATTAAGTGTGTACAATTTGTGAATCAAATGATACTGCACAGTTATATACAACTTCTGTTTTCTTTCGTTATCCATGATTTGCATGGTGAAATGTCAACTTGGTTACATATCTTTCTGTCATAAATTCGTCTAATATAATCTTTCCAGTTCCCAAACACTAAAGTTACCTCCATTTAGACACATGCATACACTCCTACAGTGCCTTTAACTTGCAGAAAGTAGTATGACTAATTGAATTCTTAAAGGGAGTGGTTCCTATGATTTTGTAGATAAACGTGAGAGTACAAGGAATTCATTGCAGCTATAACTGTATGTGGTGTAGCCAGTGTTTGGCACCAGCTACATAGAAAGAGAAGGTTTAAATTTGAAAGAGGGTGCGAACATGTGAACCAGCTACGATTATCTATAAATTGTCCCTTGTGCACATTGTTAATGATTTACCAACCTCAGTTAGTGATGTCTAATGCCATGACTCTCTAAAAACAATTTTTCAAGACCATGTGCTATGGATCCAACATGTTAGATCACAGACATGGATAAAAGCAGAGGAAAGCGTACCATGGTATGACAAATGACAGTTGCTCAGCCCATTTTTCATGGTCTTAATCTCCATGTTGAGACAGTGCAAAGTGAGGAAAGTTGTCTGGAACCACAGGTGTTCTGCCCCTGTAAAGGCTCCTGGGCATGAACTTGAGATGGAGGGAGGAGAAGTGCGGGTGTTGGGAAGTGAGTGTGGGAAACTTGTTGGATAGGATAATAAATTCATGTTTGGGTTATGCATATGTGCAGCTTGACAGAAATATGTGATTCTGAAATAATAGATAATGGTGTTCTTGATTTATTAGATACAAATAGTTGGCACTGCAGCATCATTAAGTCATGATTTACAAAATTTAACATGTAAGTTTGCTCAACTGACAGTGTAGGGAGAAAATTAAAGTTGACGTAAAATCTTTTTCAAACAATTTCCTACCTATTTATATTAATTGTGCTTAGTCATGCAGAGGATATTTTTTTTCTTCTTTGTATAGATGACTATTGCTGACAAAGGATCGAACACTAGACTTATATTAAATATATATATATATATATATATATATATATATATATATATATATATATATATATATATATATATATATATATATATACATATACATATACATTCTGTGTATTATAAGGTTAAAATGTGACTTTCTCAGAGGCATTTCCTGCTCTTTATTCTTGCAGATATTTTACTTTGGTGAAACTTCTTTCTGCTATAAAGATAAATTAATCTAGATTTGTGTATGTGTGTAAAATTCAGTTTTATTTGTTCTGAAAGCATACCATCTTATCTGAATCATGATCATCCTCATATTTTGTTAGAAAGTTTTTACCAGATACCTAATACAGCATTATCCAGATATTGTGTTTACAATCATGTTTGTTCACATAAAGGTCTTTCTTTATACAGTATCCTGTTCATTTAGTAAAACAAATTAAACCAAAGATGTTTCATTTGCAGCAGATTTCTTGCCAGTTGTGTGTTAACTCAAATGTATTCATTCTGACACTTGTTTCTAACATCTTGTGAACATGCAGGAATATCTTTTCGAACTTTAGTGTTGTATACATCAATAAAGATTTTATAACTTTAAACTGGTGTTTGTGAGATTTGTTTGCAATGCAGATGAAAGGAGACAAGTAAATCTCACATTGTAAATATCATCACAGATGAAATGAAAAAGGAATAAATTGGAGGATTTGCTGTGCACAGTACAAAGTCAAAGTCAATTTTATTGTCAATTTCTTCACATGTACTTGACATACACAGGAATCGAAATTGCGTTTCTCACTATCCTATGCGTTTTACCTTATATTCTGTCCAGCAATTATAGTATTATTCTAGTTACTCACATTTGACCTATAGTACCCAAACAAACATGCAGTTAAGGTTTTTGTTGCTGAGGTAATTATGAGTTTGGAAATGACTGTGACTTAGGTCATGGAGTTGTAATGTCGTGAATCTGCGTGGGTATGTAGAGGAGTGGTTTGACTGCTCAACTGCTCAACCCTTATTTACATAGAAAAGGCAGTGGATTAAATATTAAATCAAGATTAGACACGTGTTAGTGGCAAAGCCACAAAAAAGGGTGGCTTCACCTAAACTTTAAAATATTATTTTACTTAACCTAACCAAAAGGCTTTAGCACTATTTTCCCGTGGTTTGACCTGTCTTTCCAGATATAGAGCTGTTCCTCTTAAAAATATTTAGAATCCATGTATTTGAATGATTTACAGTAGTAAAAAAGTAGTACTAGTATAGTAAGTAGGGAAAAATAAGTTTTAAATAACATTGTTAAGCAGCTAACCTATATCTGTGATGCAGCATTTCAATGTGGTCATTTTCCAAACAAAATGAAAATAGCTAAAGCAATTCCATTATGTAAAAATAAAAGTAAATATATCCATTAATTAATTTTTTATACCTGCTTATTCCTCATTAGGGTTGCAGGGGCCTGCTTGAGTCAATCCCAGCACATTACAGATGAGAGGCAGGGATACACCCCAGACAGGTACAATCCTATCGTGAGGGTCACACACCATTCACTCTAAGCATGTTTTTGGACTGTGGGAGGAAGTGAGGCAACAGCTCTACCCACTGCTCCACTATGTTGCCCCACAGAGCAGATGTGTTGCTGTAAAATATGCAGTACCCTGCAGACTTTGTGACTGACCAATTTTCACAATTACAACCTCCACTTCCTTCGGAACTGCATGCTTGTAATGATGTCTTTAAACACATCTTCATTAACCATGTCAGCCTTTTCAAAGATGCTGTAATCTAGTTTGCCAGACAGGTTGGACAGGTTGGCCTCTCTCAAATGAATTCTTTTTGGTGTTGTCATTGATTCTTAAGTGAAATTTTTCATCAACATACTTTAAGATCACATAACTTTTTTAGTTAACCAATTTACATTTTTTTAGTTAACCAATTTACAGTCAGGATGTGGATTAAATACCCAATATACAAAGATTTTACAGAAACTAAGTTTTAAGATGCCTGATAAGATAATCTACCATAGTGAACCCGCCCATTGTAAACCCACTACTCGCCCCTGACCAGCCCATCCTCAGTGGTGCCTTTCAGGATTGTGTCAAACCCCTTTGTCCACAGTCACCTGGGTGACACCTGCTCCCTTTTCGGATCTTTTACTGAAGATTCTTCTGGCAGTTAATGGCAATTGCCTCAAGGTAGTGACTTGTTCTGTCCTCTGGAGTCTTTAGACCAGGCCCTATATAATATGAGCAGAAATAGCAATTATAATGACAGCCTATATTAACTTTAGGTCCCACTGATGCAGTCCAAAATCATGCAGCAATATATATATATATATATATATTATAGTGAAATATTGACAACATTACAACAGATTCTATGTTTTTTCTCAGGTTTCTTCATGTGGTTTTCTGATTTTGCAGAAAAAAAAAATAATAATCACAGGGGCTTGTCAATAGCAAATGTGTCCGCAGACATGTATCTGTGTGTTTGTGTGTGTGTGTGTGTGTGTGTGTGTGTGCAGAAGCTGCATGTATAGTTGCCTTGGTAACAAATCATGGGGATCTAAATAAAAACAATACAACTTACTTTAATGTTGTCAAGTTACATTCTTGAAAGTAAACAATTTATTTATCAGGTTTATAAGTGAGCAGACTTCACAGAGAAAAGCATTTGGTGGATTCACAGCAAGACTTTCAACTGATTGCATGAGTTGAGTTAAAAAGTTATTTAACTGCATTTTCACCATTCAGACATGAGAATATATATAATTTAAAACAACAACCTTGTTAGCAGATTGTCTCTACATTTGAGGCTATAATTATCAATGTTCTGATATTTACATTAACATAACATTTTACTACTACTCACCTGATGAAATGAAAGTAGCTCGTATTTCAATTTGTGGTGTAACTTCAAGACGAGGATCTTATTGTACTTCTGTGGACGAGCCCAGCTGTTTTGATGGTGTTTTGTCTCCCTCTTGCGACCATGTCACGTCACGACAAAACCTTCTTTCAAACTACAATAATTTGTCTATTTACCATTATCGATGGCACAGCCACAACTGAGGAGTGGGCACAAAACCCTCTTAAAAGGTTTTCAGGAAATCGACCGCAAAAATCTCATTCGATATCATCTTGTCAGCGCTAAAACGGTTCTAGGACACCTATTATGATACGCAGTCACGGTGGCCGAGAGGTTAAGGCGTTGGACTCGAAATCCAATGGGGTTTCCCCGCACAGGTTCGAATCCTGTTCGTGACGTCACTTTTTCACCTGAATCAAGACGCAAAGGTATATTGGTTATACAATTCACGTAACGCTGGGAAGTGTTTTGGAGTCACATGTGGACAAGTATTTTTATCGTAAAGACACAGTTTCCTTTCCAACCACTGTGATTACGCCGGTCGTTTAAATGTATTTATAAAATGATCAATAATTCAAATGACAAATAGCCGAAATGACATTAAAATAATCAATGTGATTTCTTGTTTAAAAAAAAAAGACAACATTTTATTGTTATAGTTTACGAGGAATTCTCACACGTGTGTTCCCATATTCTCGCGTTGTTTGTGGCTGGAACTCATTTGGTACAAACCGACTACTTCCTTTCTTCTATTCTAATTCTATAAACGGGGTCAGCACGCTGACTGCTTACGTTTGTGACTCCATTGTTGTTTTTTTATTACAAAAAAAAATAGAAGTGTGGTAATTGTCAGTATCTGTCGACTCGACTGTAAGAGCGCACAAAAAGAAGTTTCTACGTGTGGACCCCCTGCCCTTTGGAGGATAATGGAAGTGGCCGAAATGCATAAAAACCACCGGCAGCTCTCGCTGACGTAGTTCTGGGGTATTGTTGAAGCAGTTGTAAGCGTGTTAGTGAAAGCGTGTACAGATTTTTAAGTAGCGTATTTTTGGGGGCATAAATATAATTTAGATATGAATGGCCTGGTGTTTTTCGAACAAGTTATAGGGGCCACCGTTATGCAAATATAAATGTAACGTTATAGAAACATTAGTTTGTAAGGAAAAAGCAAAGCTGTTCCCTTTTACTGAAAAAGGCACACAAAGGAAATGCGGCCGATTGGTTTGATAGTAATACGGTTGTTAGAGGGTTATCTGCTTTAGAATAACTCGTAGCACAGACTATACTTAAAGCTCTTGTGTAACTAACTTGCTGCTGTTTCAATAGATTTCGACATGTTTGGCCACCTGCAATGCTAAATCGACTGTTAACTTTACCATCTTTTCTATGTGCACTAGCGTTATGTGAAGAATGAAGCTGTCATGGCGATAACCGTGAAAAGGAAAAATGACTCCAATCCTGAAACTAAAAAGAAGGAAGCTAAGTAACGTGTAGCGCCAGCGGTAGCATTTTGCTGCTAGTGTTGGTTAGCTTCTTAAAAGGTCGGTTGTCTTCCAGGTCTTTTTAGTGACACAAGCGGGTTCGCTGTGCGACTTTGACTCTAACGCTCAGTCGGAAGGAGCTAGTTCTACAGTTTAGCCCGAACCAGCGTTACTGTTTTTGAAGGACGGCGCAGTTAGCATTTGGCTAATTAGTTAGCTGAGCTGAAGCTAACGTTGTAGCTACAAATTGACGTTACAAAGTAACGATAGTTATTGCTACTGTAGAAACGGGAGGGGAGGGGTCGACTGTGGGCTTTCTTTCTTCAAGACTAGCAATGGCAGCCCCCACAAATGAATCCGTGTTCCTGTTAAAAGATGTGAAGCCTGGCTCGAAAAATCTCAATATTGTATTCATCGTTTTGGAAATAGGTGAGTATTTGCAGCATCTTTCCCCAAACCATTATCAACTCGTGTCTGTTGTCTTAAAGGGGCAGCGTTACGCATTTTATAGTCCAATTAAACCTTTTATAGCAATAGTGTAGGATATTCTCAGATATTTTGATACTAAGGAAACGTAGTAATAGCACAATAAAATAAAAAGTCTGCATCTAAATTTAAGAGTGCATATTATCAGGAAAATATATTTACAGAATGAAGTAAAAAATACTCTTTATGCAGATGGTTATATTATAGTATATAATAAGTAGATCCTTAACTTAAGTAAAAGAATTACTGTTATCAGAAAAAACTTTAGTTATTTTTGCAAAACACCTTTTACTCAGACTTTAATTTCTAAGAGATTTAAAACACTATAGAGATGTTGCCTCTCTGATCTTAATAAGCAAACTATTCTACAGTTTGGAATCTCTGGATCAGTTATTTTGGCATTCTTTAATTAACCTGTTGTAATAGTCTTTGCAGAGGCCTGACCTCAGCAGTGTTCGAAATACAGTATAGGACCTCCCCTGTTATGTCTGTGCACGAGTTTGGACTCAATCACAAGAACTGATCTTAAGGCATTTCAATGGATATGTCACTAACCCAACCCTGTTCAAAGGTGCATTTAAAAGGTTACCTTTTTTTCTTTCAGGACGAGTAACCAAAACGAAAGATGGCCATGAGGTGCGCTCCTGCAAGGTGGCAGACAAGAGTGGGAGCATTGCCATCTCTGTTTGGGATGAACTCGGCAGCCTTATTCAGCCAGGAGATATCATTAAGCTGACCAGAGGGTAGGGTTGTTTCCATGCATGGGAGCTGATGACATGTAACAAGCCAATCTGAGCGTATTGGTTTAACTGTATTGTTTTGCCCCAAGTAAAACCCCCCTATTTATCTAGTTGTGTTATCATCAGAGTAAGCACAAATATTTGCATTTTACAAGTGGTTATATAATTATTATATAAATAAAAATTCTAAGGTGTGAGGTGAATGGTTGTTTCAATGGGTCTAACCTATGATTTTTGTGTTAGTTATGCATCCATATGGAAAGGCTGCCTGACTCTATACACTGGAAGAGGAGGGGATCTACAGAAGATTGGCGAGTGAGTAGCAAATATCAATTACCCATACTTCACTTGACTAGACTCAATGGCATTCTGGTTGTCATATTCTCTGCACAAGCATCATACCAGACTAAAGCATTTTGTGAAATCTGTCGGTAATGTTAGTGTAATACATGTTTCAAGAGTTAAACATGTTTTTATAAAAATGAAGTACAATAACTTTCAGGTATGTGTATTAGGGGTGCATATTTTTCATACACTGAGACTCCTGGTTCTTCTCCCCACTTTCCTTTTCTTCCTTTATTCTCTTTCTAGTAGCATCCATAATATGTATATTTTCTCAAAACAAACCCGAAAACCTTGCTTACAATACTTATATTGGGCCCTGAGCCCTTTCATATCTATTAAAGTGCTATACTTCATTAATATACTTTCACACATTCTTTGCAACTAAACATCATTTCTGATGTTTGAATGCTATGCTAAAACATGATTTTTTTTCTGCCAGATTTTGCATGGTGTATTCAGAAGTGCCCAACTTCAGTGAACCAAATGCAGAGCTGGTGAACCAAACAAACCAGCAAAACAAGTCTGTGAGTAGCTGTGCATCCACTCACCTAATAAACCACTAAAAGATCTGTAACTTACAATAACACTAGGCTCATGTACAAAAACCTCTGTGAAATTTTTTTTTCTTTTTTACAAAGGTAATTTGCCTGTTACGACAATGTCCACACTGCAGCTTAATTCCAGTAGTGGTAAAGTGTTAAATGTGACATTTTTCTACCCACAGGGTAAACCAGACCAGAATCAGAGGGGGAACTCTCCACCCAATCAGAATTCAGGTACACCTGCCCCTCCAGGTCAGTTGAAGCATATTTTAATTTATGCTGAAATTTGCTACTGCAGTCTATCTGGTAAAAAATGTTTCTCAACGTACAAGTGTGATGAATACATGTAAAAGGAACATCACTTTCACATATCATTAAAATCAAATCTCTAGTGCAAAAATGTGCATCACTTGTCTGATATTTTTTGAATTACATTGTGTTACTGGGGTCAAACTAAGCAAAGTAAAATGGATCAATTAATATCTCACTGGTGATTTTTGTTACTTGCAACAACCGCAGTGCACATCAGCAACAATAGCAGTGCACATCAGCATCCAAATTGCAGTAAATAACCTTAAACTGTTCAGGGTTAAAAAGAAAAAAAAATCAGATGCAGCTGGATCATCATCCTTCGCCGTTCAGAGTAGCTGTAGTAAGTGAACCTCATGGCACTTAAAAATAATAATAAACCAAAAAATCCATTGAATATGGCTGCATAAGAGCTAGTTGAACAAGGTGCATTAAGTTTACGTTATGTGTCCAGGGTTTGCTCAGTAAAATGAGTATAAGGCAAGTGTTAAAACACCATTATTATGTGGTCCCTAAATAAGGTCACGACACAGGAAAATAGCTTTTAGATTTTGTGCCCCTCAAGCTTAGATTAGCTACCTAAAGGTTAAAAAAAATGCTATCACCAAGCTGAAAATGTTTTTATATTGACTCTAGAATTTGACAGTGACTTATTTATTTTAACTTCATACTCTTTATGTATGTATTCATTGAATTTTAATTAGAAAATGCTTTGATCTGCATGCATGCAGTTTTTCCCACACAGTGACTATTGTGTGGCACCGTGCCACACCATGAAGTTGTAGCGAATTTTAATCTGTCTTGTGATGTCATTCTCAAATCATGTGCGTGTAACAGCTGTGCAAACATGTCGAAGTAAACTCTCAACTTTCAATCAACCCCCCCGTCCTAGCACCATGTAATGCTACCTCTGTTTTTATTTATTTTTATATATGTGTATATATATATGTGTGTCTATGTATGTATGTATGTATGTATGTATATAAAAATGTGGGGTTTTTTTCTTCTCCTTACCTCTATGAGGACTTATGTGTATTTCTCAACCCACAGGTAATGGCGCCATGCCGCCATTTAACAATAACAACCCACCGCCAGGTGCACCCCGGGACCCTGCGTTTGGCAGCGTTGGGCGACCAAACGGTCGGTCCCCCGGCAATGGAGCTTCTCCAGCCACAGTTGCAGGACCCCAGACAGCCGCAAAGTCTTCAGTTACCATTAGCAACGGCAGGGACCCACGGCGTGCCAAAAGATGAAACTGGGGTTAGGGGGAATCATGTAGGGAAACTAACTCTGTCTTCATTCCTCCTGCTCTGTTTTTTTTTTTTCCTTTTTATTAAACCTTTCTGCCTCTTCCCCCATCTCCCTCGATATTGGCTTTCAAAATCACAAAGTAACTTTGAGTACTTGCATAACTTTTATAGGTTAGCATAGGTGTGTCATTTGTCATATGTAAGTAGTGCTCTGTTAGCAGCGCAGTATGATTGTGATCTATCACTGATGCACAAGTAGGACTGGAACAGTTAGAGCTTGGTGGTTGAGTTGTGGTCAACCGTCTCAGTCGACGCCTATGTCCTCTAAATCTCACTGCAAATTGCCAGTACTGTGCCAGTGTTATCTTCTCCACACACTTGCCTCACCCTCTTCCCTGTTACGTTTCAAACTACACACCTTACTTGAACACTCAATGCACTTTCTTCTCTTAATTTATCGTGGGGGAAAACCTGGCTGTCATTTAAATCAGGAAATCTGTTTCTGCTTTTTTTTAGTGGAAAAGGCCTTAAGTTGGTGAAAATGAGTTCTTGGACTGAATGCACATGCAAAATTCTTGGAGGGTCTTTCCTCTCATAAACCAAACTGTATCTGAAGTGATTCTGTGGAAGAAAAGGTGTTAGTTTTGGATTTTTATTGATGGGTAGGTAGAGTATTGAACTTTTTTTTTTTTTTTTTTCTCATGAGATTCTTTTTTTTTTTTTCTCGTTTGCCATCAGTTGTACCTATATAAAGGTGGGACCACTTTATTACTGGCAAAAAGGTTCACCGAATAAATCTTACAGCAATTCTGCTGACATTTGATTTTTCTGTAGTCTATTGAACACAGCTACAGTTTGTCAATAAAAATGTTTGTCTATTTTGTCAAGCTGCACTTCCACAACATGAATTATGACCCCCCCTGCCATGCTATGGTCCCTCAGTGAAAATGTTTTTTATGTTCCCCAACCACTTTCAACATCATGTGTGTCATGCTCTATAATTTATTTTAAACTGTCACTGCCATCCTCTAAGCCCCTTGTTATTTGTAAAATAACCCATTAAAATTTCAGTTTTGATTTTACAGCACCACCTAGTGCTTACAGAGCTTAACTTTTGTAGAACATGGTCCAAATCATTTTGAGAAATGGGTGGTGTATATTTTACTTTTGTTATTTTAAATATTTTATTATAGTAAGCACTAGAATTTGTATATAATTGAATGTGTTTAACTTGTTTGTTACGGTGGAGTTGAAACACATTTACAGTCATATGAATCAAAAGCATTTTCTTTAAGTCTCTCATTTTGAAGCAATGCACCCAACACCCCAGATTTCCTCATATCCTTTGTTGCACCAAGCACCTTAACGTTATGGCTCCTGGGTTTTGATGTTTCCCCATGTCAGTTTAGTCACACGTGCAATCACTGCTTTTCTGTTCTTTTTTTTGACAAATGCAATCAAGAATAAATTAATATTTCAAAATTAAATTATACAGAGAAGCATATTCAGATAAATATAAGCTGCTTAAAAGTATATAATGTAATTATTATATATGTGTATATGTAGTTTGTACATTATTATATAAGCTGATGATCCAATCACATGAAAGGGTACAACTATTCAGAGTAAGACAAAGTTATTATTTAATGCACATTAAAAGTGAGATGGAGTTTATTTAGTCTAAATATCAAATTGCTTTGGGAATACAAGGAATTCCATTTTCTAAATAGGATATATAAGTACTAACAAATTAATATATATCAGTATTGGAACATCAAAACCAATGATTGTTACAGTAATACTGGTTCATCTGTGTGACTGAAATAGAGCTCAACCTCTTAAAAAGTTTAGGCCTAATGTTCAGTTGCCCAAACATTTATTTGTTCACAGCCCCATGTCCCGTGTTACCCATAACATGAGTATAAATCATGTTTATATCACTTTCACTGCTTCTTATTATCAGTGTTATAATGTAATATTTGTACTTTGTTACAGTAATAATGTATCTTTCAAAGCGTGTACCATCAACTTTCACTTTTACTCTACTAAATTTCCCCGAAGCATTTCCCTTAATTACTTAATAAAATACAAATTTGGGGAGAACAGCCTCTAAATGACCCGATATGAGCAAACCCTGTGACATCACAAATAGTTTGAAAGTCCACTTCTGGTTCAACATTCACTTTACACAAGTGTAATGTGGAAACCAGAAACCTCCAGTGACGCACAAACACAGAATAATCTTCATCATTCTTAAGGTACTGACATCTTGTTTTTTCAGCATTTACTTTTATTTTAAATACTTCTGCAAATTTATTATAAGATTACATATAGAAAATTACTTTTGATAAGCATGATAAATATCATACTTTAATAATTTTACATATTATTCTTGTATTTGACTTTGATAGATGCTAAAGTACTTTTACTCAAGTAGTTGTAGTAGTACTTGAGTAGGCTTTCAGATGCTTCATACAGCACTGTGTATTATAAAATCACACACTTGTGACACTGGAAGTTGGAACACATGAGAAGTGTGGCAGGAAACGCTTGACACTCGTGTCAACATGGCTGGATGTCACGAGCTGGGAACTTCCTCAACAGCAGTGATCTGTCAGAAATGTGGTCACATGCGGCCCTTGGTAAATGCAGAAAGAGGCCCAGGTAGAATTTTCAACCCTTGACCTTGACAGCGAATGTAAATGCTCTCTCTTAATCTTTCAAATGAACTTAACCTCTTCAAAATGTATGCAAGAATAAGTTTACATACAGTTTTAAAGCAAGTGTTCGTGTCGTGGCAGTTTACATGATTTTGCAGTTTATTTTGTGACTGGACGTTTCCCAAATTATTTGTCACATAAACTTACCTTAAAGTATCCTGTTTGATTTTGATGTATTATATTCAATAGCGGAAGTACTCAGATACTTTACTTGAGTGAAAGTATGAATACTATCATCAAATCATCAAAAACAGGTTCATCAATGTAAGGCCAATTTTAGATACTTTAGGTAGAGTACTATTATTAGTACGCAATCATAACATTTGGTACCTTCCACGGAAAGTGCATAGCATAGCAGTATTATTTTTATGTAAAACATTAAAATCTTCATCTGAAAGTAACTAAACCTGTCACTTAAATGCAGTGCAATAAAAATACTCATATTTCTCATATTTCTCTATGAAAAACAGTGGAGTGGAATTATGAAGTAGCATCAAATTGAAATATTCAAGTAAAATTGCATTTTAATACAACAATTGAGTGATCATAGTTGGTAACTTCCTTCAGTGTAAGCAGCTTGTTTGACTGCTCGTATAAGACTTAGACACGAATGTCATAATGGGAAAGTCCAAAGACTGAGGACAGACCTGATGAAGCTTGTGACAGTCACCTGGTAGCATCTCTTTGGTGGTTTTTTGTTTTGTGAATGTTGCATCAAGCTGAAATTAAGACCCCAGCCATCTCAGGCCTCAAAAATCAAGAGTATGGGAGCTGCCCTGAAAAAGTCTGTGTAAGAAATGCTGGACTCTACCAATTTTTCCCAGATAAGTACCGTACTCAAAAATTTCACTAGAATTCTGCCAGAAGCTTGTTTTTGGCTTCTCAAAAATAGCTGATGGATGTGAAAGGACATGATGCAACCAAATACTAAAAGATGTATTGAATAAATGTTATTGATTCATTATGTTTTGTTAAGCAATTGTTGAAGATGTCCAATTAGAAAATGTTTTATTATACAATTTTCAATAAAAATAATTTTTACCCCAACATTATACACATGATACGCCTCCTAATTTACACAATGTAAACCTTTGCCTGCAAGCAACAGGTTATGAAGGTTTTGCAAAACCACAGCACCATCCTTAACTGAACAAATGTCGCCTTATCATTTCTGATATGCTGCGTCTCTTGAACAGCTGTTGCTGTTTATTATGCATCCATGCATGGTTTCTCTTTCGGTTTTGTGTAGCGTGACAGCCCATCCCATGACATGGATGACAGTTTTAGGGAAAATAATTATGGTTTAAAAATATGACTGAGTGACTGCTGAATATTGTCAATAAAACAAACCTGTGACATACTGTAAGTATAAAAGAGTAGGTGTAAGTTCTGAAAGGAAAAGTAAAATGTAAAAGAATAAGAATAACTTATGTCAACTAATAACCCATGTCATTCTTTTAACATTAACCTGATAAATTTGTACATGGTAGAATTTACCAGTACGTAAATCAAAATAGGATTGTAAATCTAATAGCCCACAGATATTATGTTTGGGTTCATGCTCATTTTGTCCTTCAATTCTTAAGAAAATCATATGTGTGTATTAGGCAATAAGGACAGAAGGCCGGCGGTGTGTGAGGGGAGGAGTGTAGAGACATGTAGTGTTTGTTCCTCGACTCCTTGTGACATATTCTGTTTCTCCCATAAAGAACACATCACGATGGCTGGTAAGTGTTGGCATCCTTATAATAACAGCCTACGATTATTTGTTTATTTAATAACTTTATTTAGGATATATATATATATATATATATATATATATATATTAAAATGAAGATATTCTTAATGAATTAAAAGTAAAAGTATTGATCATACAGACTGTTTCATTTTATTAAAGTACCTAGTTTTAATCGCTAAATACATGTGAGAACATTTTCATGTCTTAGTTTGTCAATGTGGAGCCAATTTTAGATGCTTCAGGCAGGTGAATAGTAACAGTACTGCATCATTATAATTGGCACATTTCACTAAAATTGCACAGCAAATTTTATTTCAATTTAATAGAATATAGATAAAATAAAGTATACTACGTGTAAAATGTAAAATATTAAAATCTTCAAATTCTGGTGTACATGTTCATGTGTAACCCCTTACTAATCATCAGTGTATGAATGTGTGTGAATGATAAGATAATATCCAGAGTTGAGCAGTAACTGCCATCAGTTAATGAGTGTGGATGGATACATGTAGTGTGAAGCTCTTTGAGCTAGATAAATTCAATTTGCCATTTACCTTTTGTCTGAAAAGTAACTAAAGCCGTCATTTTAATGGAGTGGTATTGGAAAGTACAACACAACATTCTAATTAAGTACACATTACTGTACCACTAAAAAAGATATATTTTATAATATTAGAATATAAGACTCTAAAACAAGCCAATCTGCATAATGAGTACTTTTGATACTTTATGCATTTAATGATAATATTAAGCTTATAATACTATTGTATTTTTACTTGAGTTACGTTTTTAATTCAGGACATTTACATGTAATTGAGTATTTGTATTTGACTAAAGTAGTTTTTAATTAAAGGTACAATATGTAACTTTTCCAGATTACAATGTCTTAGAGTTACTCTAGTGATAATAAAATATGTTGTTAAGGTGTGTACTTAGATTATCCCATAAATTCCCAACAACTTTTTTTTATGAATTCATGATTTCAACTTATTACTATAATTGTGGGATAGACTCTGATCGTTGGATCAATACTTACAAATATCTAGACTGCACGAGTTTCATTTTTGATTATTATAATTAAGTTACAACTTTACAGTTGTGCTTTTTACAACATCTTTTTACAACATCGAAATTCAGTCATCGGATCTGTGGATCTTAAGGTATCAAAGCAACAAGCTGAGCTAATGTTACGATGCTAATGTTATGCAGCATTTCAGAGAAGCAGATTTTTAACGTTGGAACATAGATTTTGGTATTCTGTAGGTAAAATAACCCCTAGTGGCAGAAAAATATTCATGGCAAGTTATGGATGTGATATTCTCACACCACTGTCCATAATAATTTTACCTTGTTTGATTTTTATCCCCAGATCCAAGCGCATTGTCTTTCACCCTCGATGACTTTGGGTCAATATATGACGAGCTCAACTACACTTACAATGACACCGATTTTATTGTAAACCCTGAAACGCTGTCCTGCAGCTCCCTCCCGGTCCCAGATATAGTGATGATTGCTGTCAGCGTGTTTTATGTCCTCATCTTTGTGTTGGCTATTCCTGGAAACCTGGTGGTGGGGATGGTGATTTGCCTCAGTAAGCAGGCCCTGCCACCGTCTGACCTCTACCTCCTGCACCTGGCTGCCGCCGACCTCCTGCTGGCTCTGACCCTCCCGTTCTGGGCCACCTCCGTCACGAAGGGGTGGCTGTTCGGGGACGGCATGTGCAAAATTGTGTCCGTCCTCCAAGAGCTGAGCTTCTACTCGAGCATTCTCTTCCTGACTTGCATCAGCATGGACCGCTACATGGTGATCGTGCGGGCGATGGAAGCCCGCAGGGCGAACCGACAGCTCCTCAGCTGGGGAGTGTGTGCTGCTGTCTGGATTGTCGGAGCTCTTCTGTCTTTGCCGGGACTCTTAAATTCTTCTTATATCTCTCCCAACTCCAGCCATATAGTGTGTGCTGAATCCTACGACCCCGGCAGTGCCGACGAGTGGCGGCTGACCACCAGAATTCTCCGTCACACTTTAGGTTTTGTCGTCCCCTTGCTCATCATGCTGCCCTGTTATGGCGTGACCATCCGGCGCCTCCTTCACGTCCGCGGGGGGTTGCAGAGGCACCGAGCCATGCGGGTGATCGTGTTCGTGGTAGTGGCTTTCCTGCTCTGCTGGACTCCGTACCACGTCGCAGTAATGGCGGACACGTTCTTCAGGACAAAGATAGTGCCTTACAAGTGCCCGGCGAGGATGGCGGTGGACAAGGCGATGTTCGCCGCCCAGAGCCTGGCTCTGCTGCACAGCTGTGTCAACCCGGTGCTGTACGCTTTCGTGGGAGAGAAGTTCAGGGGCAGGCTGCTGCAGCAAATGAGGAAGATGGGAATCCTTGAGAGGACGTCTGTGTCGAGAGCCAGCAGGTCCTCTATCTCTTCAGAAATCACATCCACATTCATGTGAGGACAGCAAAGGGGCACTTATGGGTGCTATAAAGTGTCTTATGATGCAGGGAATCTCTGTCATTCTGTATTTGTGCCTATCTCAATAACTGTTTACCTGCTAGCGACCAAGTGAAGTGCAGCGTCTAAGTAGGTGTAACATGGCCAGATGGTGGCACTATAGCAAAAAAGTTTTGACCTATGACTTTTGAATCATAAGTCTCAATTAATGAAGTATTTGGAATTTTGTAGTGGTGTAGGTAGCCACCACTTCCCAGCCAAGCGTTCCCTCTGTTCCAAAGCAGTGCATGTCCTGACAGAGACGTGTTGTGAAAGGGGATGAGTTTAGGACTGGTAGATGTAAAACAAACAGCAGCACTGCAAGCAGCAATCGGCAGCTCTGGATCTCAGGTCTATAGCTATTTGCGTTTTTGTAGCATGATTCGTCAATTTACAAAACCTCACATACATAAATCATCAAAATTGTAAATAGTTGTTTATGCTTAACTCTATATTTCAGATTGTATTTATCTCACTGTAAAACGCAACATACGTTTACAGCTGTTTTATTGACAGATGTTTCCTGTAGTAAAACAGTAAAATGTCAATAAAACTACAAAATTATGTTGTGTCTTTGCATAACGTACATCATAAATACAAATAAATAACGTTACAATTTTCTTTGTATAATTGATAATTTATTGCACTTAATAAAGATTATTATAGAGGATTCTACATAAAGTTATAAAATAGTGCAGTAGTTTTAATAGGATTTTTAAAAAATGTTAAATAACTATTTATCAATGTTAACATACTGGTTTTATTGGTGCCCAGCTGCCAGAATATTAACATACCATTTTATTTTTTTACAATTTAGATTGGGTCCAATACTAACAAAGGAAGTGCTGCTTAAGGGTAAACATTTTTGTGGATTTTTTGTGGTTAAGCATTTAAATGTCCTCTATTTCCTCAGTTAAACTCGTTTCGATTTCAAGCGTGACTACAGCTGATTACAACACCCAAGTCAACACATTTGCTGTTCAACACCTTGAAATACAATTGAACAAGCTGGTAAAAAGCTCATAGTTAAAAACAGCGATTATGGCTCAAGCTGGAATATTGTACTGGTGAAATTTTTCTTTTTTTGTCATGTGGATGTGACACACCGTTGTCCTTTGGAAGAGTGTTTAAATGCCAGCTAAAGCTGTCATCTGCAGCAGAAAACTATAAAATATCCAGTACAGTACTATAATTTGTTTATTGTGACGCATTCAAATCATTTTTTTAACTGTCTGTTTAACTTTTATTATATGTACCATCTAAGCAATATTTGTAAAGTTAAAGTTCCACATTAAAGTTGAATGTACACTGCCCTCTGTTTGTGATCAATACAACATTTTGTGAGCCCCCATATACTACACAATTTTTTTAAATATTTGACAAGAACAGATGACAGAATGTAATGCCTTGAGTAACTAATCCAGTAGGTTACAGCACTCTATGTAAGTCATCTCAGTGTAGTTTTAAAAGCTCTTCTGCCAAGCTCCTCTCTGGAATATCTGATTTGGTCTGTCTCATTAATATTCATGAGCCCCTCCTCTGAATGTGCTAATTTAAAATCTGTGAATTGACAGTGAGTAGTCACTGTAATGGTGTGACCTCATAAATTCAAGGTCATAGAAAATTCGTTCAGGGAAAAACAACCCCTGTTCTCTGAACCATAATTCAAACTATGAGCCCCTTCCTGATGAAGCACTGAGGACACCAACTGGACTCTCTCACACACACACACACACACACACACACACACACACACACACACACACACACACACACACACACACACCAAAGTGGCTCAGTCATCCTCTTTTTCATGAATAAAGGAATAGAAGAAAAACACGCAAAGAAATTCAGAGAATCAATACTGGTAAACTCAAATTTGTTACACGCTCATGGAAGCACTTATTCTCTAACCTCTTTTATTATAAATATAGGGCAAAAGAAAGATGCAAATAAAAAAATAGAATCCATTCAAATGTAAATACGTTCCCACTGTTCATACACATGAAACAAAAAATATATATAGTGTTGTGGTGTTCTTACCTTTACTTGTAATCAAAGTCTATTCACTTTTCCCTCCTGACAAAAATCTGGGACTTTATTGTAAAAGTCCTCCTTATTTTTATCTGAGTTTGAAGTCTGTCTCAGTTGAGATGTTTGCCCTCGATAAAAAAAATGCTGTCCTTGGTCTTTTTTTTTTTAATTATTGCTTTGCTTCAAAGTCATGTTTTGAATAATTTATTAGCTCCGAAATCAGCAAGCGAAAAAAGCCGCACAGCCTATTGGTCATTTACGAACTCAGTATTACATTATTGTGATTGTACATATACGTGAAATATGTTACCAAACACTATTTAAAACAATAATAATATATTAATTAAAACAATATTGATAATAATAACTGTTATAATAATAATAATAATAATAATAATAATAACAATAATTATTATTATTATTATGATTAATAAATAATAGTGTAGTTAATAGTGTTTTTGAGCAGGATGTTGGACGCATACAGCGAAATGGCACGCGCCAAGTGAACGAGCTGAATCCACTGAGTGAGGGACACTGCTATCTGGGGGAGGCACGCGCCCTCGCTGCCTCACTGCTCGTCGCTTCGCTGTATTTGAACGGGAAATGATTTTGCACGTACAAATTAAAAAAAAAGTTGCCGGAACCTCGACGAAAATGCATCAAACATAGGACACAATGAGATGAACCGCGGAAAATTATGATTACATTTTTTGTAGTTTTTTTTCTACTTTTTTTGTAGCTGCGCCACAGCTCATAAAAGATAGCAATGGCTTTATTAAACTGTCTGACGCCTGTGGCTCCACGACTCACACGCGCCAACCGCCCCCTGCTGTCCGGGTATGTCAGCAGCTTCAGCACAACACATACTAAACAAATGTACATATTTTTTATAAATATAATTATATTTGATGTTATCATTACAGAAGCGACATCTCATTCACTACGTAAGCAAAATACGGGAAGTGGAAAGAAGGCAATAAACGAAGCGCTGTTTATGTCCTAGATGGTAGGCTGCTACTTTCATTTTTCTGGCATACTTAAATGTGTTTTAATGTTAGTGTGTGCTTCAATAGGCTTATTGGTGGCTTTTCTGTATTTTCCACTCGCTCTCGTTAACTTTTGGTTAGTGGCTTGTTAGGTTGCTAATGAAAACTGAGATTGTTGTAACTTGCTAGCATTAGCAGTAGCCAGGGTTGAGGAACAAGCCTCATGAGGATGTGTGGCAAATGGAGAGAAATGCAAACATGCACACGGCAAAGTGTAATATTTTTAGACAGCTCCAGGATAAAACACGGGAAACAAGTCGTGTTATTCAACCCATTTTATTTATCAACAACTCCACCTAGCAGGGTCCCAATGGGTTTAACCCTCCAGGGCCTGGACTGGAGTGCAAAGTGCCCACAAAAATATCTAGTGTTAATGAAATAAGTATTGCTAAATCATGCTCCTCTTTACATTAGTACTTTAGCATAATTCTTTTAACTGTATGATATAAATAAGTAAAGAAATTGCTAAATTACAGTAAGCATAGAACCTGCAGGTATTTTTGGACTTTTCACCTTTATTTGATAGTACAGTAGAGCCTTTGAGACATCAGCATTATCCACTGCACCGCCTATGATTATAAAAATAATAGTAATTATAATCATCATAATCAAAACTATGTTTATATACATCAGATGTTGAAAAGATGTGCACATGTCTCAGCTTAAATGTTATAATGTACATACAAAAACTGAAATACGAATGCAGAGAAGACATTAAATATGATTTTTTGTTGAGTGGGAAAATCTACAATTATCTGGTTTCTCCAGACTTGCACAGCCCCAATTAGAGATGTGTACATTATTAAATGTTATTGTCTGACTGAAGTAATTAAAATTTCAATAAGTCACTTTCATGATCAGGTTGGACTACTTTATTTAAGTAATTATCTTTGTAGCATTACAAGAAATAGAATGAATGGCAAGTATGTTTTAAAATATACTAATGTATTTTCCTACGTCAAGGTTGGTCTATATACCGTATATCCTGTATATAGTATTGCCAAATCAAACTGGGCAGCTTAAAACCCATTTCCCAGGCTATTTTTGTTGTTAGTCCATCTCTGTCAATGACTCCCAACCAGGAGAAACCTACAGTATGTACATGTAATTTATTTGAAAAATCAAAGAGGGACTTTAAAGGCATATTACAATAGTGATAACTGATAAACCGTTGGCAGAGGCCTTGTTTTGCCTTCTACCATTTAACTTTTAATATAGACACCTTTCACTGAGTACAATGGTTCCTTGTTCAGCTAGGACTGGCTGATCCAGACGCACCACATGGAGATGATGACCAGGGCGTAGCAGCAGATGAGCAGCAGATAGATACGGAAGAGCAGGAAGTCCAGGACGTATCCAACATGACACCACTGGTCCTGCAGCTCATTCTCCTTCTGCAGCGAGGTGAGGTGGGCATGTAGGTCGCTCATGTAATGACAGATCTGTTGCAGTTCGGTCAGAGTAACTGCACCTGGCAGGGTTACAGTGAAAGAGGGAAAACAAAACAGTAAATAGCACAGGAGGTTAAAAAACATATCAGTACCATCTAGTTGCAATAGACCATAAATAAAAAGGAAATTGAAATTTATGCATTATTAAACTAAAAACCAGTCACACCACATGAACTAGTTCTTACGTAGAGGTTTTAGGTTAGGGTTTGTGTGGGCAATACATCTGGTGGTTGAGTTGCGTAAAGCAGGGATCAGACGCACCTGAACCAAGACCAATTCATGAATGTAATGATGTTGCCATTCACAGAGCTTTTCCAAGACTGAGTAAAATTTGGTTCTTTCTATGGAACTCTCCAAATGCCTTGTAGTATTCTTAAGATCAGCACTAAGGGCTGTTCTTTATTAAGGTTTGCCACACAATGTTGTCCAAAGAAATGTGTTCTGCATAAATAATTCATTAGCTATATTTTAACAATAATAAAATATAAATAAAAGCATAAAAGAAAACATAAATACAAATGAGCATAATACACAAAAATGGTTTCAGGTGTTAGTTTAAAAAGTAATATCAAAGCTCTGTCTTGTTACCGCCACTGCTGGTTGGATGCTGCTCAGATGTCTGGTTGACTGGTTGGTTTGATGGGTTTGAAGCGTTAGCCCTTTCAGGTTTATTCTTCTGAGGTATAGAAGGAGCGGATATGTCCTCCTGTCGTCGGTAACAGATGAGGTTGGCTATGTGTTTGAGGACGACCACCCTCACCCAGTACGGAACCTCTTGGAATTTCATGGAGTTGTTGTGGAGAACATTAGTAATGATAACAGTCTCCAGTAGACTGATCACCATGAGGGCCAGACACACAGAGAAGTAGATGCCTGGATTGCAAAATTTAAGAACACACATGTAAAAAACCATGTGAAAAATAAAAATGACCAGTATTTTTCATCTTCACCCTCTGAAGTTTTTTTAAACATCCATCTGGATTTGTTTTGTTTCCTGCAGTCAACACACTTCTGATATTTACTCCCTATTACCTAGTAAATGCTAAACAAGGAACACTGTAAACATTGGTGCTGAGTTTCTGTGGGATTGTGTATATAAATAGTGCTGGATGATATGACGATACATACGGGGGGATGATAGAAAAGTGTCTATTGTGCCATTACTCTGCTATCTTTCCAAAGGGTGAAAGTGAGCTGAAAAGCCATTCCATTAAAACATTTGGTGCCAGAATGATGGCAAAAAGGCAAAGTCAGCTGTCAAAATCCCACATTAAATAACCATAAGAGTGGATTACAAGAACAAAACAAACTAGTGTAGCCTACCTGTTATATTTATTAATAAAAGGCTTTTTAATTTTCCATTGTGTTAGTGTCAGTGTGATCCTGCTGTTTGTAATTTTTGCTCTGTTGTCTTGGATTAACACGTGCTATGCATCCATGTCTAAGTGAAAACATACTATATTGTGGTGTAAACATGATCCATCCATCCATCCATTGTCTATCCCGCTTATTCCCTTTCGGGGTCGCAGGGGTCTGCTGGAGCCTATCCCAGCGCGTTAAGGCGAGAGGCAGGGATACACCCCA
Organism: Eupleurogrammus muticus; assembly: GCA_036785175.1. Classification (NCBI taxonomy): domain Eukaryota; kingdom Metazoa; phylum Chordata; class Actinopteri; order Scombriformes; family Trichiuridae; genus Eupleurogrammus; species Eupleurogrammus muticus. The sequence continues at coordinate 16,901,663 of JAYKQN010000001.1, forward strand.
GATGGTCGCCAGCCAATCGTGGGGCACACACACCATTCACACACCATTCACTCTCACACTCACACCTATGGGCAATTTAGAGTTGCCAATTAACCTGAGCATGTTTTTTGTATTGTGGGAGGAAACCGGAGTACCCGGGGAAAACCCACGCAGACACGGGGAGAACATGCAAACTCCACACAGAAAGGCCCCAGACCCAGGCCCAAGGCGGGTCTTGAACCTGCGACCTTCTTGCTGTGAGGCAACAGTGCTAACCACCGCACCACCGTGTCGCCCGTGTAAACATGATATATATCATTATTTCAATATAAATAATTCATATATTGATATATGATTTCTTCCATATCGACCAATACTTAAAATTACATTTCATTTGTCATGTTATGTCACTGCTGCAGATCCCAGTCTCTGACCTATGATGGGCGTGCCGTTAGCTGTGCTGGGCAGCAGGTCGTTCATGATGAGCAGGAAGACAGTGTAGCCCAAGATCAGGGTCATCTTAAAAGAGGCGCGGTCCACACTGTGGGGGGGCAAGTAGAAAGACAGGATGTCGATGATCATGAGGAAGGAGCTGGGGATCAGCAGGTTGACCACGTAGAGCACTGGACGCCGCTTTATAACCACCTATAGTAAACATGGAAAGTGTATTTATTAGACCACTTTAGAGAGCACAAGTACTGTAAAGTGCGGCTTTACCTGTCCTATTAGCTAAAGCAGATATATAAATATAACTGCTTTAGCTAATAGGACAGGTAAAGCCGCAGGTATATATATATATATATATATATATATATATATATATATATATATATATATATATATATATATATATATATATATATATATATATATATATATATATATATATATATGCTTGCTACTTGGAGATTGCTACTTAGAGATATATATATATGTATATGCTTGCTACTTGGAGATATATATATATATATATATATATATATATATATATATATATATATCCAAGTAGCAAGCAACTAAGCTTGCATTCACTTTGATGAGAGGATTGACTAAAAATGAGAGGTTTTCTAACCCAGAAAGTGATTATGTCCCACTCATCAATCCCAAACTGGAGGATGGAGGTCTCTCCCAGTATGTCCACGAGCTCCCACTCTCCACTGGCTTCCAGATAACGCTTTGAGTTTCCAGACATCTCTTTAAAGGTCAAAGCTGGGCTCACTCTCACATCCCTTACTGTGAAGGAGGGAGACACAGAGGAAAGCTAGTGAGCTAGATTCAGAGTAGAGTCTGATCAACCATAAATATAACCTGAATATAAAGCCTAGTCAGCCAGAGGCTGAGTGGTACCAATTTTTTAAACAGTAGAGGTTGTCATTATTTGACCGTTTGGTATCATTGAACCAGCTTTAGGTTCAGTAGCAGACTAGACGAGTTTATGAACATGATCATGTTCACTTGTTTATGTGGTCTGTTCTTACTGGTGTGCATGTAGGAGCCAAAGGTAAATGTGCAGTTCTGCACATCAAAAGGAAAACTGAAGATCTTCAGGTTGCAGGCTGACACAAGCCGGAGCATCCTGTCCCAGCGGATGTGACCTGTGTGGTTGACATAGACGTACGGACACGCTTGGGAGACATCATCATCCACGCTGAAGGTTGCAGGTGTCATGACGTTGCAAAAGAAATAAGCAGAAACATAATTATAGATATATACATTTAGCTGACAGTGATCCTTTGAGGAAAGTAAAACATGAGCACAACACATCCCTTTTTTGTTTTTAGCATAGTCTGCTGCATTTGCTGATGTTGTTTTACAGAGAAACTAATTTGATTTTGAAAAGGCTATGAGACATGTAGGTCACCCCAAACCAGTTTTGCATTCAAAGTGTGTCAAATACTATGTTTTTATCAAGCCCCTTGGCATAAGATATGGACAGAAATGTACCAGCCTTTCAACTAACTCCAATGTAAGCTCATCTGCATCAAAATTTGATGCCGTCTGTCAGTGGCACTGCCACAATTTAATTTTAAAGTAGGCCAAGGCACAGAAACGGCAAATACAACAAATGGAAAAACAAATTAATGTTTTAAATGAAATAACAGATTGCAGTGTTCTTTTCTCTATACTGTGAGTTTGGAGTAATGAATATATATAAACCGGTTGAGCAGAGCTGAGCTGTAATGTGTTGTGGAGAAGGGATAACACAGGGAACACTGCTGTATCCGCGCACAAACACACATACAATATTCCTCCCAGATGATCCCAGACCTTTTGTTCAGCACTGAACAGAACACAGCAGATCTGCAGCATCTGTTTTCTTCCAAATGTTGCAAAGGTGGTCAGGAATTCTAAAGAGACTATGGTGTTTACTATAAAATGCTGTTCCTATAAATAAATGCATCTCTTTGCAGAGAGGGGGATGTAGATTATATATGAAAAAATCATCCATATGTCTCACTAATAGAGAAATTACACAGACTACAGACGTTTAAAAGTTCAAACTAAAAAGTATATATATACAAGAAACGACTCCATAATGAATTCCATAAATCCATAATAGATGTTTACTTAATGAAAAAATGAAGATCATTCAGGCTTTATTGATTCACTTCACAGAAAAACAGATGCAAAAACATCAAAGTAACATGTGCCCCATACACATAGCAAAAACACACTCACACACTTATCACACTTGCTGCCAAACGGGCAGAAGTGCTAGAAGAATAGTTAGCTACCTCATCTTCACGTCCTGCCTGGCTGCTCTGCTGCGGGTTTGTGATCATGGGTTGGATCTTGTTGTTTCAAACACATGAAAAAGGCTCAACTGTCTTTTTTTGACATTTCTATACTGGACTAGGCATAATCATCACATATTGGCAATGTAAATAGGTGCCAGGATTACAAAAGGGACAAATGATGAAATGCCAATCATTGGCTTTCATGTTAGGCTGCCAGTGATTGGTTCAACAATCAATGAACTCAGCGTGTTTGGCCTACAAACAAGTGTGTTTATCACATACCCTCAAAATGAATAGAAACTATTTTTTTTCCAACTATGCAAAACATTTATGCACCGCGCATACAGGATTCTGGCAGTCTGTTACAAATCATTTGACTTAAGGACTTACAACTCATAGATGATGATGTCTGGAGACCAGAGGTTCTTCACAGGGAGAGAAATCCTGGTGACGCCGTCACATTCTTCAGGGTCCCAAATCAGGAACTCGTGGTTCCAGAACTGCAATTAAATAATCAGAAATATCTGCTAAACTGCAACTCAACATATATTTTTATTTCCCTTCAATACCATTTACACTACACTGCGACTGGCATTTATATAGTCATAAACTTCCCCATGCTCCCATTAGATGCTTCCAGGAGGTTGACATTACAGTTAATCTTAAGAATACTTAATAATATTTAATTCCTAATTTTTCCTTTCAGTGCTACTTACTAGTCTCAGCCAGAGGAAAGTAGTTAGTATCTGGGTCTTCTCATTCTGAAATATGGTAAACATACCATCATATGAATCTGATTGCTACAAGTTAGTCATACTACAATAAGATTTTATAATGAGACCATACCATAATGCATATTTATACCCAAAAAAAGGGAATCGGCTAACTCACCACCCCCAAGACAGCATACAGCGTGAAGGAGATGTTGGCTATGGTGGGATTGCTGAGATTCACTGCCGGTCTGAAGGATTGTCGGTCAAAAACATCCTGCATGGACTTGTAGGTTGGACCACTATGGCCTTCAGTACATGTCAGTTTACTGGAACATAGACACACTGACAAAAAAAACAAAAAAGGGGAGAGACATTTAGAAAAATATATTTTTGGCAGAGAATTTGTATGTCTTCACTAGTAGATAGGGAGAGTATCAGGGAGGCGTTAGCTGCATTTGTAGCTTTTTGATAAATTGAGAGCTACACTAAACAATATTAACAAACAGTACCTCTCACAGGTTTAGTGGCAGTACACCATCTTTGCAATTGGACAAAGACCCAATAAACTATATGTTCAAAGTAAGGTCATTAAATGTATTATTAGCAATGTTTGACTTCACTGAAATGGAAACCATTATGGGCACACTTTAAAAGAAATATATATACATTGACTCTAAATAGCTTGAAGCTCAATTTTGAATTCAGCACAAACATTATGGATGGATACATGTACAATATCACAGGCAAAGGCAGAGGGCTGTTCAAGGTTCCATAGGCATAACAAAAAAGATGACAATTCTATCACCATGTCTTGAAGCTAAATCTGAAACTGGCAGGATAAACTCCATAACAAACATAATTACAGAACTGCTTACTACTCACATGAAAAAAGTAGTTTTCTGTAGCAATGGTAGAAAAATTTGAACAAAAAAAAAATGTAAAGAGTAAGTAGGTTTTCCTTACCTGACATTAAGACTAAACCTGAAATGAGTTTGATCCTTTGCTGTGACAAACACATGCTGGATGTTTCAAACCTGCACAACCACCAGTCTAATCACATGCAAAGCTCCTGCTGCAAGTGAACACACACTTGTTTTTGGCAATTGAGAGAGAAAACCACATTGGCTCATGTTGAGTCTCTGGGGATATACCCCAATCACTGTAGTCTCATCCCAACCCTTAAACCCAGACCTAACCTTGACTGTTAAATATGTCTTAGACTGGCCTTACACAGTGAAACTTATTGCAATTTGAATGAAATTGAATTTTACAAAATGCCATGAAATCTAATCATGTCTCATGCAACACTAAATAACACATGACCACACAGACGACGTGTTAATGTGGCCCATCGTCAAAGATTACAGATATAAACTTAAATCTACATAGCTGGTTTGTGATTTTGCAACTGTGAAGACTCCTATACACATATATAACTGTACCAATTCAACGTTTTAACTTGATAGTATGTAAAACTCGAAATTATAAAAATTAAATGCAAAACATTTTCAGATGGACGTAGGTGAAAAACACACACACAGTGAACAGGACTTGTTGTTCAACACCTCTGGTAACCACTCACCCGTTTCATTTTTCAACACCTCCACCTATGGGAGTTACATTCGTTGCACACAGGACATCAACATATGGTCCTTATGAAGAATTAAATTTTACTGGAACCCAAATGCATTGACCTCAGAGTGTTCAAAATAATCTATTTATAATAGTGATATATGTTCATTTCCTGCTCATTAGTGACAATCTCGGTTGTGTACTAAGTGAGTTTCATAAATATATTTTCTTAATTACTAAGTAAATTTTAATGTAGGCTAAAGTGGCAAAGATCTTTGTCATTTATTGACCAAGTTTTGAGTTGTCTTGGATATTTCTACTGTCACCAACAATAGGGATGATTTGATTTTGGTTTGTGCTGCATTAAAACATGCATTTTAGATTAAAAAATCATCTGGGTAATCCATAGACTTCAAAAATTGTAATGTTTGCATTAATAATACAAAGCATAACTTTTGCTATTTAACATGCATGTGTGTGTTTTGGTTAACTCCCTATATTACTAATATTCAGCAGACAGAAGTACTTCTAATTTTGGAAATCCATTATACGCTTCCTGTGCAGTTTATGGGGCCTCTGTGTGGTCCGAAATAATAAATGATACTTAAAATACTTAAGATAGTTTTGTTAATACAGTGACAATATGTTCTGTTTTTGATCATATTTGACCGAGAGGCCAAAGTCAACTTCTACATTTGACCTACAAATTAAATATCTGATCCATACCCACCAACCCCTCCACTCTGCCAAGTGTTGCAACATCTCACATGTTCTACTGACCCCAGGTTGGCTAAAAATGACAAGGGGGCGGGAGCTGAGCAGTGAGTGGGCAGACGGATCACATGCAGCTGTCATTGTAAGGCTTTCTGGGCTGCGACTGTCATTTCCCCCTTCGGACTATCTGGCAGAAGTAGGGGGGAGATCATGAGTAGGGTGGATTAGCTCATGGGACGAGGAAGGGGGGCCACTGTGCAACTTTCAGGACAGGACTTGATAATTGCATCAATCAGAAGCACAAGAACAGATCTCAAAGCTGCGGGGGAATAAAGAGGAAAACTGCTGAAGATCCACACACCGTGATCTGCAGGAAAGTCACACACCACTGGAAATATAAAAGCTGGAAAAGTCATCAGGAAAAAAGGACGGCAAAGAGCAGGGCCTTCACTTCTAAGAGACAAGTCGAGGGAGCTGTTAATGCAACATGATCCAGTAGGTCTCGCCCTAAAAATACCTCTGGGCAGGAGAGTTCCAACTATATCTATCTTTCTAATTACTTGCTAATCAACTATTTCTTTTTCCGTTTAGTTTGAGGTCAAAGAACAGCAATTTGAGGATAATTGGTCAATGGCTAGATATTCCAAATATTCTAATGTTGTTTTTATAGTGAAAGAAATTAGACTAGATATAAATATATTAACTAGATATTACATATGATCTGATATTCAAAAATGTGATGATAACTGTAACTTATATACAGAGGCCTGACTAGATTTTGGATTGGAGTACGAAGAGAAGGCCCAGTCATTGTTGTAGTCAACAGTCCAGGTTGACCGTTACAGAACTGCGGAATCTGCAAAATTAGTTCAACCATGAAAAAGGCAGAGGTGCAAATGACCTTAAAAAAGGGGGCAGATGAAGCCGTGGCTCCCCCGAGTCCCGTTATCCCTCCAAAACGGTCCAAAGCAAGCCCAGTACATGCTGTCCCAGAACTTCGCGGACCCACTCATCCCACCACGCCAACTCCTCCGATTTTTACGCGCAAAATGAGGAACGCCGCCGTAGGGACGGGCTGCGACATCCGCCTCAAGGTGACTGTGGCTGGAGACCCCCAGCCCTCCCTGTACTGGTATCACAATGATGAACTCCTCAACATGGAGAACCAGGAGTACGGAGGGCTCTGGATTAGGGATTGTAAACCCAGTGATGCTGGCCTCTACACCTGCATCGCCAATAATCACCAGGGAGAAGCTAGGAGCAGCGCTGTGCTTGCTGTCTTGGATCTGGGGGAAGGTAACATGAATCACAATTAAAAGACCTGTGGTTACACTGGTTCTCTATTAGAGAAGATTTAGTAATATTAGATTTAGATCTTTATCATCCTATATAGGTATGTGTCTAGGTCAAATAACCAATTGTCATCTAAACCCTGAGTATTAAGAAACCTGATTTATTTTACAAAACCAAACAAGTATACCTCAATTAATTTGAAGAACTTAAAACCTAAGGTTATCATTTTTATGATATTGATAGGTCAGTCACTTTGTGCCTAATCAACTTCATCATGTTAAGATTATCAGTTGCAATATTTCTCAAACTAAATGTCAACTTTGCTATAGCTTTAAACTACAGACATTTTCTGATTTCTCCCACAGAAATGATCAAGGGTGGAAAGTATCTAGGTACATTTTCTCGAGTACTGGCAGCACACAAGTACAACTTTGTTATTTCCATCTGATGCTGCTTTACACTTCCACTCCACCACATTTGTACTTACTCCTCAATGACATTTATTTAACAACTTTAGTTATTTTTCAGATTCTGATGTTTTACACAATTATTATAATTTAATGTTTTATTGATTGTCACTCTTTTTGAAATTTGCTTTGTGCTTTGTTGAAGGGTGCCAAATAGGATACGTTTGCTATTAATCTACCCAAAGTATATTAAATTAGTTCCACATAGATAAATGAAAATGTTAGAATGCTCACACAGGTATTTAGTGTTTAAAAGCAAGTAGTATAATACACAAAAATAATGTAACAGTTTATGTAATGAGTACGTAACATTTTGAATTCATGACTTTTACTTACTTATTTTAAATTTCTGATGCTTTTGCTGCAATATAAATGACATTTAACCTCAGACATGATTACTGTATGTTCCCTAGATAATTATATTACTGTTCATTAAGGTTTCTAGTGATTCAAATCTTTATTGGTATCTGTACGGTCGGACAGTTGCACTGTGCAATAGAATTTGAACTTTGCACTTTTTTTCTAGCTCATAATTGCACACAGATTAGAATTGGATATGAGGCTATCAGAAAAACTATCAAACTATCAGGCAAAGTTGATCATTTGTTTCCTATTTGATAGGATTTGTTGTCCAATCATTTAAAGAAAAACACCTTCAAGTATACATAATCAAATAATCAACTACACCTACCTACATACCTACAAATACATACAGCAATAAAAATGATATATGCAGTTAAATCTCCAAGATCATGTACAGATTTTCCCAAATGATCTATAAAGCCTTGGAATAATTAAATGTGCACAGTCATTACTATAAACAGAACTTATATTCACCTCACCCCTCGCCTCCATAGTCACCTGTCATATGTCATATGAGATGTGATCTATGACTGATCTTTTATTAAACAAGTTTTAATACATACTGTGGAACTTACAGCCATGGGTCATTCATTCTGATAAAAGACAACTATAAAAAAACAACAGTTTACAGATGAATTCTTTGTTATTTTACTGTATTTCAAAAATATATTAAAATGTCAAAACTACACTTTGGATTTACATTTCTAATTCAAATAATACTTTTGATCAATGATATGTCATTTAAATAATACTAAATATACATTAATATAGAAGATTTCAGTCACTTAAAGTTATGTAAGTAAACTCAGTTTATAAAAATACATTTCTGGAATTTTAAGATTTGTTTTATAGCAGTGTCAGTATGTTTATTATAGGACATTTCATGTAGAAATACACTTTTTTTATCAATAGGAATCCATGGAATACACAAGTTTTCATGTTAATTTAAAGCTACAAAGGCGATTTCAGATACATAATTAATAATGTAAGCATAGTTTGCCTTAATTATTTTTCCTCTCTTGTACATCATCATCTAAATGTGTTCTTATGTTTTTGGCAATACATGTTTGATGTTTGACTTTTTTGGAATTAATGAGGAATTAGATAGATATGGTGGAAAAATAATTCTCACCATGTATTTATATGATAATAATGTCCTGTCAGTACAGCAGTCACATTCTCAGTGTCTAGCCTAATGAATCTTGTGGTGTAAATTCAGCACTTTGACCATCTCAGCTGCTTTGTAAAATAACATTTCTCTTCATAAATCAGGTCAAGCACTGTGTCATTGTTCTGCAGTGCTCAGCATGAACTTGTATAGGGAACAAACTCTTCAATTTAGAGCCGCCTTTCCTTGCTGAGAAAGTGAATGCGAGGTGCATCCTCATGCACGAAGATGTCAAGATTCATTGTTGCCTAAAGTTTAAGATTTGTCAAATGATCACCTTCTAAGATGCTTTTATAATGCTTCCATCTGGTTTTGAGCTACGATGAGATGCTTTGTGCAAGTCGAGGAAAAGATTGAAAAGAATGTTGTTGTATGCAGAATGGCCAGCGTGATGACAAGGATTCATTTTTAATGTGGGCAGGGAGGAACCACACTGTATTATATTTCCTTTGCTGTATAAATGTTGTTTGCTTGGACACTCCACGGAAAATACCAATAAATGAGAGTGAGGAAGAATATGAAGGCAAAAGGTATCGCCTGCCTGATTTACATAAAAGATGCTGTCATAAAAAAAAAATGCATGTGTCCCCATTTCAATGTAATACCTGGAAACCAAGCTTCTGTTCTCTATTGTTAACAACCAAATATAATAACATAACATATGAAGATAAGAAGCTTTTCTTTCAGTGAATAATATTTATTCAACTTTAAATAGGCCTTTATCTGTTACTTCACATAAATATATTGCTTTCTTTCTTTTAGAGTTCTGTTACTATGTCAACACTTATAATAAATTGCATCCAACACATCTGGGGAATCATCTACTTCTCTATTGAAATACAGGTCAATAGAGAAGTAGATGTTAGAGTAGATGTGCTATTTCACCACAGATTAATAGCAGTAATGATACAAACTGTAGATGTGACCAAAAGAGTGGTTTCATGTAAGCTGACAACACAACATTATTTTGTAGATTTATATATAGGGGCTGGGGCTTTAATATGTTCAATTACAACAGTTGTATATAATACATATAACACACAACACTATATTACTGTGACACTGTAATATATAAAACAATAAAAAGATAGATATAGAAATGAAATTAATGTATATTTATACATTTGTGAAAATACAAATGACCAGTTTTTTTAGTGATGGCATAGCCTACAAAAAATAACTTTGATTTAAACAAGTTAAAAGAAAGTAATTCTCTGCACAATAATGAAAACTGAAACTTAATGAAAACTATTTTGTATTTCTAAATACAGGCCTGGAATACTTTTGTGATTAGTCATTGTTTCTTTACATTTTTTTTTCAGTTAATTTAGAGAACTAACTTGACAAATGGTGATTTTATTTTTAGCCAATCACCCAGTCCTACTACATACAGCAGTTAAATTTGAATTAAGATCAATCTATCACTTCTGAAACACTGTCCTCCTCGACCCAAAATGATATCAGACTAGATTTTAATGCAAAGAAAGTGGTAACAAAAACAATTCTATTAGATTTCATATCACCTTCAAACAAAGTTTGAAAACAAGCTCTTGGCTCAGAAGTTTTTCGTCGACTCTCCATTTTAACCTTCAGTTTGGTTCAGCTGTGTGCTCGTTCACCATGTGTGTAGTCTACAGCTGTCCCATCACTCAATGATACTGCCGAGACCCTTTCTCTCTCTCTCTCTCCCTCTTTGAAAACGTCTCTCTGGACCGGCCACCAACTCTCCCTAGTTATTTATACAGTGGAATGTGCCAGGCTTGACATTTTGGTGATGTTAGCAGGCCACCGTCTCTCCTGTTACACAGGAAAACGTCACTGCTAATTTTATCCTGGCCTGCGCAACTTTGTTCCTCCCGTTCTGATCAGGGAAAGAGTGGATTCTGAATCATCTAAATACCCACGAGCTTAAAGACCTAGTGTGACGTTATCGTCATGCATCTTCTGTGATCCAGTTGAAGGCAGAGAAACACAACACTGTCATACCACCTCCTGTAATACTTTATTGTACAAGTGCAAGCGATCAGCTTCACTTACCTATAATGTTGTTTTTAATCAAGAAATTCTTACAATATCATTGTTTTGTAGTGCAGAAGAAGGATAGATTCTAATAGAAATTCAACTAGAAATTCTAATAATAGGAAAAAGAGGATGTTTTGTCTGATGCTTACCTTTTGGCTCTGATTTGGTCTTCACCAAGTTCTAAGAAAATATTTGCCTCTTTAGCTGGTCTATTAACTAAATAGCTTGTTTCTAATGGTCTGTCATTGGTTTGTTGCAGGTAGCTTACAGTGTTTCCATCATCTGATAAGTAAAACAAAGTAAAACTGCGGGCTTTGATGCTGAAACAGTGAGTGAATTGAGCGATTATTCCCAGAAAAAATAACAGCTCAATGACTAACTGATAGTGAGTTTAAATAGAACACTATATTTCTAGTTTAAAGCCAGCAGTTTATAGAGTGTGGAGAGACCGAAAGGGAACTTTAGATGTCACCTCTGAATGCGAACGTGGCCCCTTTCCAATGTGTTTGAATGCCGTCCTCACCATGTTGTCTTCCCCCTGGGCCATGAATCCGAGTGAACAGGTGGAGCCGCAGCTACAAAGTGGAAATCCCCCCTACGCTGCCATGATACTAATGAAAGTTTTTTTAATGGACAAGAAATCCTGAATGGTAATTAAAGAGTTTTATTAGGGTTGTTACACTGCTTGGAGTAACAGGCTCTGTTTCCTCAGTCTCTTATTGTAGGAATGAATTATGGATGAGAATAAACTGCAATTCTGCTACATCATGTTTGGTTTTGGGTATAGAAAAAAATACTTGTTTGGTTCAGTGACATCTCAATTGAGGCTTTCTTTGAATACACAGTGCCAGAATGCACATGTTTTATATCTTGGCTTTAATTTAAATAAGGGGGTTATGTGAAAAATAGTTATAATCCTCTTGTTGTAGCTTGTTGCATGCAAGTGTGGAGCCTGCACTGCTGAATCACTCTGAGCAGAGATATATACTTTCCATGTCGATATTCGCCAAAAACATAATATTAAAGGGATAACAGTTCAGGATGAATAGAGTAAGACACAGTGATGAATAAATGTGACTGAACTATTTAAATCTGGTCTGGAATCTCCCATAGCTCTTGAATAATATATTAAGCTTCTTAGAGATCAGTAGCTATCATACATTATGGATTTAAAAGTGACTGATATATCTTATTATATTTAACATGATGTTAATATAATATAGCCTTCACTATACAGTAATGTGCAGTCATTTATAATTGCGATGCTACATTGAAAACCATTTAGTAATCCTCTCTGTACATCACAGTTTATGGTGGGTGATGTCACTTGTGTGTGTAACACATTGCTCAGACAAACACATCTACTGTGATAATGAGTATACAGCGGGTTATTATTCATAGCCTTCACCGTTGCAAAAAACATTTTTGGGTTTGGGAAGGACAGAATTCCCCTCTGTTAAATTAAAGATGAATTTATACATGAAAAACAACATACAAACTAAAAAGGACCACATAATGTGCAGCTACCAAGGAAACGACAAGGTACTCTGCATGAACCCAGATTACATAATCATCAAACCATGTAATTAAGACGCTGTAGGTATCTGCAATAATTGAAGTGAACTATATTCCTTTCATATTGTGCCTTGTGGCTGCAACCAATACATATTTAGTGTGAATTATTATTAATAGCATTCATAATGAGACATTATCAGATTGTTGGTGGAGTGAGTGTTATTTTGTCTTGAGCACAATGGGATTGGATTGTCATTTTTCAGCAGTTATTTTAGTCTCCTGGTCAATATTCAGAGGTGAAATGATGTGTAATCAAAAGAATGAGTTGATAAATGCAGAATAAACTAATCATTTCAGAAACAAATATCTGAAAGTGATTGTAATTAGGCAGAGAGACTAAAGATGAATAGGCTACAACTGTTAACTAACAGATATCAAAATTAAACCTCTTCAGTTGATTTCTTATATCAAAACAGTTTTTATACTACAAGTTTTCTTAAATGTTATGCATGCAAATTCAATATTAACTATTCACCTATTTGCATTCATTTCCAGAACAGCAATCTGAATATTGGATAACACGTTCTTTATATCCAGCTGTGAATTATAGAAGAACTAATCTTTGTAAAACAAATTCAAGAAGACATACAACATGAACGTTTGTTAAGAGTGACTGAAGTGGAGGATTCTGATTCCAGAGTGAAAAAAAATTGATAAACTCTGTAATGTCATGAAATAATTTAGCCAAGCCTTAGTGGATTTCTGTGGAATGAAGAAATTTGGTCACTGACTGATCTGCGTGCTGCTGTATGAGCGATGGCATATGTGTTACTTGACATCTCCATTATTGCTCTGGTAACAGACTCTGTCAGGACTCCTTGTTGTTAGTTAATGCTTTGCATGCTTGAAGATTTTTTATGCTGATAAAAGCTGTTAACACAGTTGCATTGTGTGTTCTTCAGAGTGAGCATTTCCTATCATTCTCATGTATAATTAGAAATCTCTCAGTCTTTTTCAAAGCACCAAGCAGGTGCAGGAGGGGAACCTGACCCTCACCTGTGATAGACTTGACTCTGTCCTATATTCTCAGTTAATTAGACAGGGAGGAAGTAAATTTCCACATTTTCCAAAGAAGTAAAATATCGTGTCTTGCCAAGAGAAAATATGTCAGACTGTGGAATTAATTCAGGTGGCATTAATGTGGTTTCATCCTTATGTTGATTCCCAGACCCTCTTTTTTAAATCATCAAATAACCTACCTGTGTATGTATCAAAAATACTTTCTATTTTTAGGTTTAGTTACATCTTCTCGAAACACTTTTAGTCTTATCTTTATTTAACTACACAGTTCAGACATAAAGACAACAATAGGTGCAAAATGTACCTGTGTTATATCCATATATATAGCGTATACATATAGACACAGTTTATATTTATATCAGTAATGTCATTTCATCCCCCATCAGGGAATCTGAGGCATTCAAAATACATCTTGTGATGACATTTGCAGAATAATAATACATAAGACTGCTCCACATAACACATTATTAGCACAAAGATCCAGCAGATATAACATTTTTTTCTGAGTGTAGCAGTGAGAATAGTAATTTCATCTCATATGCTATATTCAGGATTGCTTTGTGTAGTGGAAGCAGTCAGTAACATATTTGCTGTGCTCCCAGTAATGCAGAGGAGTGAGGGGGTCCCTCTAGCTGTTGCAGTGATTCTCCCTTTCTCTGCCGGCAACGCAACGTCGGCTCGTTACACCGGCTGAGGAATAAGACAAAGACACACATGGGGAGGAAGGAAAAAATGAAAAGCGTCAACCGTTGCTGTAGAACAGTGATCTCGAGAGGGCTGGATCACTCCCACTGGTTTTTCTGCCTATCGGTGTGCGCTGCCTGTGGGGTGGAACACAGCAGGGGGAAATGCTTACACTGTCGCTGGCTACTGTGTGGACAGGGGGGCTCCCTCAGATTGGATGATATGCATTCAAGAGACATTTCCACCTGCGGATGGATGTCTATAAGCTATGCTTTCCAGAGACGGATTAGCTCAGAAGAACTGCTGAGAATCTAAGGTTGTTATATAACGGACAAAGTGCCTTTTTTCCCCCATTTTTCTTTTTGCTTTTGATTGCTTTTTCTCTGCATGTTGGCAGACTCACATTATATAACAAGTACAATCTTTTAATACAAGTAAGGTCTTACCTGTTGATGTCTTTATAGAAAATGTCCTTATTTAAGCGTGTAGTAGTGGCTCGAAACCCCCAGCGTATCTGGGGAATACCCTGCTGCTGAATGTAAGCCAAGGCAAAAAAATACCTGACGAGGACAAACCAACTATAAACAAATCAAAACCAAAGAAAAGATCAGGCAAGTGCATTTTATATTCATCAGTAATGTCTGTACTAACTATTTATTGTATGTGTACCATTTATTACTGTAAATTACTTAAGTTTTAATATTTACAGAAGGTTTTTTCAGCTGAGAATGTAGGACGTAATGAACATGATTAGGGAGATTTTAAGCTGTTCCAAACACCATTAATTGGAACGGACTTATAGTCCCCTATAGTTATATTATAGAATATATTAGACATGGCCATTAAAATGTCTGAGATCACCACGCTCAAGGTGGCAACATAGCTTTGAACTAACCTCAAAGAATTTAAGAAGGCATTGATGTTTCTCAGGTTGATATATGGAAATTTATTATCACAATTATGGGTTTCTTCCTTTATAAATTTCCTTCAAAATCTAAAAACATGCTGAGGAGGTGGGCCCCTTAGCCTAATCATTAGAATAACCTTTGATACCAAGGATGATCTTATTGATCATCCTTAGAATCAAAGGCTATTCCAGATTTGTGTCTCAAATCAGGTCTTTTTCTGATTGAGAATTGCAGATTTTTTTAAGTTGTGAACTGTGTGTTGATGCAGAGGCAGACAGAAAAAAATAATCCTAAAACTATTGCTCCATAGCACTACTAATGGTTAAAAACTGTACAGGAAACCTTTAAAATGTGAAAAACGCTTTAGAGACCACATTTTAATATCATGTGATTAACTTAATGTGTAAATTACATATGTCCTGGTTACCTCCTCAGAAGTTTGTTAAGCTTAAGGGCTATTTCTTGCTTGGCCTCATCATTGCAGGAGGGTGATGGTCACCACTTTGTTTTCTGCCATTGTTGGGAGTTGTTGTTGTCCTGGCTTCTTACTGAAATAAGGAATAGGGGGAAACTTTCTCTGATTTAAAAAATAATGTTATCAAATCGATTTTCTCCTGTGGATTTTTAATTGCAGTCGGCAAAACAAGGTAAAGGTGCATTGCTGCCACCAACTGGATGTGGTCGACAGCAGATAGTAAGTTATGCAAACAAAGAAATGCTTTATAAAGTAGGTGTCGAAGACGGTTTTTTTTTCTATCAATCTCTCTTGAGTAAACTTATCCCAGACCCCTAAACACTATTTTAGAAAAGTTTAGAAGCAATCAGAGCGAATGGGTCACTGTTTTCCAGACATACAGTCAGACTAATTATATTTTATATAAAATTATAGTTAGCAGTTTTTTAAACGTGCTCATCTTCTGGTGTTGTTGTATTGTATTCGTTAAAAAAACTAACTTTTTGGTGGATTTTAAAAAATATTTTCCTAATAAATTTAGTATCTATCTAGTATAAGTATCTACTGTATTCTACAACACTGTATAACACCAATATGAAATTTGCTATTATGTTGTTCTACTGCAAGAGAACAACAGATAATCCCTATTTTTTTTAAAGTGATTCTGCCTTTACTGTAGAGCAAACACCTCTTGAGAGCTGCTAAGATGCCAGTGACTCAATAGTACTTTCTATTTTGAGATCAACCAATGACTGAATTCTCTCTCACTCTGAGAAAAATAGTCATATGTTTCAGATGGTAAAAATTTCTTAGCTGAATGTAACAAAATCGAAATGAGTTTGTTTCTTCTAAAAATATTCTAAAGAACCTTTGCATCCACTCTTATACTCTCTCCGTATGTTGACTTGCAGATTTTGATAAATGAGATAATTAGCAAATCTAAAGACTCAGCAACAATTCAGATACACCTACATTTAACTTAGCAATTAGAATTGCTTGGCAGAATTAATTTAGACACTTTGCACTGACTGACAAATACAACTGTTTTGTCACCTTCAACATCAATATACACTGGGAACTGTCATTTTCCTTCACTTAACAACATCAAACAGTCAAGTGAACTGAATAAGGTAGTCTATTGGTTCCTATAGTAACAGTGTGCTCTCGCTTCTTCTGCTGCCACTATGGAAACATCAATTTTCTACTTGTGCAGAAAGATTAAAAAAAGCTGTCATTTGTCAAGTGGTTTTATATCATCACTGACTCTGAACTGTTCCAATTAAAACTCTAAGGTTTTTATTGTACATTTATAGTATGTTTTGTTTTATTTATTTTTTCAGATTCTGAGACAACAGAGGATGAAGATGGAGACCAATTTGAGACCAAAGACGACAGGGAGGATCTTGAGGACCAGGCTGTACATACAGGTATTCACTGTTTTCAGCTTTTCCGCAGATGTTTAAAAATTCTGATGAGATTTCAGTGACTTTTCTATGGTCCAAATGAATTCCTCCACTTGTATTGTCTGCCTGTACAACCTGTTTTTACTTGAAGGATGTAAAAAATATAGACATTAGATGCTTAGTTGTTGTTGTAGAATGAGATGAGAGGGGTTAGAATTACATTTTTAACCTATAGGTTCGATAAAAATATTAATTTGTGCATCTTTAGATGTGTTTCATAATTAATGCAAATGCATGATTATCATATGTCCTCTTTTACATGAAATGCAGTGATGGAAAAATGTACACAGGATGACATTAGAACACATGGACATGAGGATCACTTCAGGTAAGAAAAGAACAATAAAGGTTTTTTTTAAAAAGGACAAGTGGATTCACACTTCATATTAAATGCAATGAAAGCAGATTGTGAAAAAGTAACAATCTACACATTCTGCATAAAATCCTCTATTTCAGGAGCCAAGCAGACGATTTTAAAAGAGAATCTCCTCCACAAGTCCTCCCACCTCCATCCCCAAGACTTGTCAAACGTACCTCCACTTCTCCAATGCCAACTCGCTCCACTACACCTCTCAGCTTGCGTAAGAAAACTGTTGTGCCAACAGAATATCAAGACACAGTGCCTGGCGAGTTTGAAGAAAAGGTTAAGCAGCCAAAATTTATGTCACAAAGTAACACCCAGGAATCCCAACCGCAGACTCCAGTGAGTGACTATTCCCGGAAAGAATTTAATCCCAGACCATCCCCAAAGCTTACCAGAGCAAGTTCAAAAGTTTTCGAGAAGGTCCGTGATTTAGAAGAGCGGAGGCGAAGCCTTGACTTACCAGAAGGTTCGATCTCTGGGAGATCCTGGGCAGGGTTCAATCGTGCTGGATCTGTTGACTCAGATGATGCAGGAAGCCGGTTGGGCATCTCCAGAGAAAGTTCAAGGGAAGATCTAAGAGAGGCTCTCAAAGAAGATGCTGCAGAACGGAGATCTATATTCAGACAGAGAGCTGCTTCCCTCGAGGATAAACCTCGCTATTCCCAAAAAGTTCAAGACATCGAGAATAAATTCACTGAGGAGCTCCAGCGTATTAAAAAACTAGTTGGAAAACCTCATCTGAAGAAATCGTTTTCGACTGATCAGCTCACTCTGAAGAAGCGCCAGCCTTTCAGGAAAATTGAACCTATTCCTCCGCAAGTCCTTCAAAAGCTCCAAGAAAGGGAACGTGCTCATTGGGAAAAGGAACAGAGAGAAAAGGAACTGAATCAGCAACAAATGCAGCAAGCACAACAAACACAACAGGATCTGCATTATTCCCAACCCCAAAAGACACCAAGCAGCGGTATAAATGTAATGGTTAGTAGATTTGGAGAAGTTGCAGGTACCCCAGAGTCAATGCAGTTATCTGATTTACCAGGACAACGAACGGTGAGAGAATTGAGTAGAATCAGTCCAGTTACAGAAATCATTCAAAGATCATCTTCACCAAAATTGTACCACCATCAAAGGGAAGAGTTGCCAGGCAGAAATGTTATCGACATGACATTACGCAAGATTGAGCGAAGACCCCCAAGTCCACTTGTGCAAAGGGTATCACGAATGCAAGAATCCCAGCATATTCCCGAATCTCTTGTGCAAATATCACAAAAAGATGACATCTCAGGGAGAAAGACACCAATAGAACCAGTATTAAGAAAACTTGAAAGCAGACCTGAAAGTCCACTGGTACAAAAACGGTCTGTCATTATGCAAGATGTCCCCCCACAAGCTCCCCCAAAACACCCAAGGATGATGTCTCCAACAGAGGAGAAACTGGAGGTGGAGCCCCCCAAAACAAGCTCGAGGATAGCAATCCCTACAATTATTGTTGAAGATGAAAAAATGGAGGAGGATGTTCTTGTGAAGACAAGTGAACCTCAGAAGAGTACTGTTGGTGGCAAAGAGGGAGAGAAACAGCAGAAGACCAAAGGAAGGAACCGTCGCTCACGACCTATGTCTCCAGAGTTAGGTTAGATATGTTGTGCTTCTTTCATTAAGCTTCCTGTGGTAGTATGAAATTCCAGTCTGCTCGATTTTCATATCTAATAACAAAATGCTCCCTAGCTAGAAAAATGTATTTCCCAAAACATGTGTTTTTGGTTCTGGAAATGTTCCATCATAACAATCCCCTGATGTTAAAATGTCACATTTAGTTGAATGTTACAGAAAAGGTTGCTTGGTCACTTCTATAGACGTTAAAAGGGCACGTTTTATTGCCATAAAAACATAGATATCATTGTATTCCCTGAATGTTCAACAAAGTTTGAACGAAAACATTTACAAAACATTGTGGGATAAGGGAGTATTACTTAAATTCTACCATCACTAAACCTCAATAATGTAGTTATTTGAACATTTTAGAAATGTTTTGTTGAACAAAACTATTTGTATGTTTCAGGAGGAATGTTATGGAAAGCATTAGCTTTTGGGCATGAGAAAATTAACTTCAGTCTTTTGTGAAACTCCAGATTCTTCAGATGATTCGTATGTGTCTGCTGGAGAGGATCCAATGGAGGCCCCTGTGTTTGAGTTTCCCCTCCAGGACACCATAGCATCTGCTGGTGCAGATGTACTATTGAAATGTATCATTGCTGGCACCCCTATTCCTGAAGGTACTGTATTATATTCTGTGTGTTTTCATAACAACACGCTGCACAGTAATTTTAAAATACATTTAGCAATAAATAAACTGATGTATTTGTCTTCTCTGTTGAAGTTACCTGGATGAAAGACAACACTGTAATCACTGGCATCACAAATTATGCAGTAAAAGTGGAGGGTGAACGACATAGTCTGCTCATAAAATCAGCTCAAGTACGTGATAGTGGGAAATACTGTGTGACTGCTGTTAATCAAGAGGGCAGTGTGTCTAGCAGTGCCACCCTGATAATTAAAGCAGGTAATTTTTTTTTTTTTTGGCATCAAATTAAACTTCACAGGCTATATTCTGAACTGTTTTATTTGTGTTTCATGTTCGATCTAGACTCTTCAATGCCTCTTATCCTCTCAGTCTATAAAGCACATTTTAAAACATCTTTATTTGTGGCATTGATTTTAAATGTTTTAAACCTCTTTTGTTTTTTTCCCCCACAATGGCATTGTCTTCTATCCTATTTCTCTCTGGCTCCATTGTCATTATCTCTCCTAGCAAATTGTATGTGCCATATATTCCAGCTGAACAACCTTCCTTATAGTTACCATAGCAACTAAGAGGCGAAACTGAACCTATAAATTGCCCACTGAGGCTCACTGGCTCCGCTCACTGTGAATCAACTATTGTTTGGATAACACATCTGACATTTCAAATTATTTTAAGGGGAGCTTAAAATGATTCTGAAATGCTTTGTTGCTGTTTTTATCCTTAAAGACACCCACTCTTTGCAATCATTCTCATTAAGCAAAGTGTCAGTGAGGAAGACATGTATTTATAGAGGCAAATGAAAGGTGGATGAAGAGCTTTTTTAACTGGGTTCTATCAAATACCTACATGAAACATACTTTAAGTTTATTGCTTTTACAGAGTCTGTTCAGGAGCCAAAGAGGATCCTGGGTTTGCCTCGGGACATCAGTAGCCCTATTACATCTGATGAAGAGTATCTCAGTCCCCTGGAGGAAGGCATGGATTATGGAGCGCCTGAGCCAAAGAGGATCCTCGATACGCGATTCAAGCAACCCCCTGCATTCCTGGTGAGACTGTTCAGATATGCCTGATCATATACGTCACTGACTCTCCCTTTTACTACTGTACTAGTACTGTATAATATCTGTATGTTTAGCATTGACACTTACGCAACTGCATTTGTGACTGGTCTGTTGCAGAATTCTGCATGAAAATGTGTTGTATACAGGGTGTCCTTGACTCTGTCAATATTGATTCACTGAATGAAGGTGTTTTTTACTTGTGTGGCCATCCCATCAACACATCTGTCAAATAAAACCTGCCGGTAAAATGTGTCTCTCAACTTCTAACATGCATTACATTTCAAACAGGTAATAATGAGTGATCAAGCTGTCATTGAAGGACAGGAAGTCACCATGTCTGTCAGAATAAGTGGACAACCCAAACCCTTGCTGTATTGGTAGGTCCCCTCACTTCATCCATCTACGTAAACTCATTGATTGCACCAGACATGGACAAGGCTTTCTGGGTATTAGAAACTATGGGTGAGCTTGGCTGCATGGATTGATCTAGTGTGCTGCACTGGTGCATCTGGAAGTGAAATCACAGACTTTGAGTGTACGAGTGTACATAACATCTTTTCCTCATTTACCATGGAGCTTCTGAGTGCCCAGTGACACAAATGTCTAGTTATATTACACAAATGTGTGAATTTTATATGAAATGTTGAGTTTTTCAACAAGTAGACACAGATTTTCAGATTCCTCAGAAAGGTCAGATCCTTCAGTGTTTGCATAAAACCAACAAGCTGTTGTTAGCTATGACAAAAGCTTCACAGAAGAAGGGTATATCTTTTTTCCTTATTGTCAACAAATCCCACAAAAAGCCTGAAGCAAGAAAGTATATTCCTCTATCAAAGAGGAATGATGTCAAGATACTGCTGAGCCACACAGTTGGGTGACATGAGCATAGTCACTGTAGAGTCATTCTCACTTTCCTTCCACCAAAGAGACTCACTGGAGCACCAACTGTGTATTATTTCATGGCTGAAATAGCCCCCCATTAATGCACCACTTGCTCTTCTTTGAGTAACTAAACTGGGACATAGCAGGGGGGGAAGAAGAATAAATAGAATGCAGAACACTGTGCTCATGAAGCATTTTTTGCACCTATTTGCATTTCATGCACCTATTTTAGGGGCAAATGTGAATTAAATATAGTGGAACTATAGAAGCATCACATTATGATGTAGAAAATACACCTGGCTCAGAGTTTGCTGAGCTCAAGTCATTTTCCTGCATTTGGCCTGATGCTTTGTTGGCGTTTATTGTGAGTCTTGGCTACTTGATGAATAGTTAGGTAAGCTCTCTCTGATTTAAAGAGCAATCTTCTTCTTTCCCTATAGTGTAGGACACAAACGGCATAGTGAGCCATGTCAAACCATTCAATGAGGTGTCATTTTTTTTCAAATAGGTTCCTAGTGTTTTTCGCAAAATCTGGAGGCAGGTAGGAGGTAGTCTTTTCATGGGATTTGTTGACAAGAGCAATACGGAACAAAACCAGCTTGCACTTCAGTGCAGGAGACAATGATGAGCTGAATCATTCTGTCACTGGAGTTAGTCATGGGTCCCAAGACAATAGCAGAAAAGAGAATGCACCACATTATATTGTCAGTCCTGGACAAACCGCCCCCTTCACAACTCAGCCAGACAAGATATTGCTGTTGAAAAATTGTATGTTTCGTCAGCCTACATTGCACATATAAAATCTATGCGGCATCTTGCTAAACCATAGAAACAATTGTTCCCTTACTCTTTTGTAGGCTGAGGGACAGGGTTACGGTAAAAACAGGCCCACGTCACATTGTCCGTGAGACAGAAGATGGCACGTTTGAAATGATAATCAAGTCCGCAGTGAAGGCAGACTCTGGGATTTACACCTGTAAGATCATTAATGAGTATGGGACAAAGCAGTGTGAAGCGATGCTGGATGTGAAAGGTATGATTCTTTTTAACGTTTTTGTTGTCCTATACATGGCCCTAAGTGGCTGTGGTTGAATCTATAAAATATGAGCATCACAAATCCATTATTTTATTTCCTCAAGATAATAAGCTTTCTTATTACTCAAATGTTTTCTTATGATATTAAGGTCATTGACTGAAGACAACAGTTTTG
The DNA here is from genome assembly GCA_036785175.1 of Eupleurogrammus muticus. NCBI lineage: Eukaryota > Metazoa > Chordata > Actinopteri > Scombriformes > Trichiuridae > Eupleurogrammus > Eupleurogrammus muticus. The sequence continues at coordinate 16,924,615 of JAYKQN010000001.1, forward strand.
AACTGGGCTCTAGTGTCTTTTCAAAATTAAGCAGTGTTTAGTTTAAGAAATCCTAATGTTTTTGAAAAGAGAATGAAGGTAAATTCCACAAGGTATTTTTCCCATAAGCATTAGACTATGCTGTGTTTCTATGGTTCTGTAATAAGTATGGTTGAGATAAGATAAAGGCAAATTTATTATGTTTTATATATTACTTCAATTACCATCATTCTAAAAAATAGATGCAATGCAGAAATGATTAAGTTAATCATTAATGCTAAGCGTATATGACCCAATGCAGCATGTTTCACATGTGTGAAGTTTGCATTTGTATATATTTTTTTCATTGATTTTATTTTATTTGCCATAAAACATGGAAATGCTTTATTTTGAAAAGACAGTAGTCACATGTTGTAAATGATAGACAGCAAAGAAACAAGTTTAAAGGATAAGACTATTGTTTTTCAATTGGGCCCTAATTGTACATTACAATCTTATGTTCTACTCATGAAAGGCGTTTCACATTTAGATATTTGCATTTGGAGATCTGCTGAAGATTTTGGGTCTGAAGATATCATGAAACGGCTTCCTATGGGCAAAATGATGCAGACCAAAACATACGTTGTTTATATTTATTGATCATGGGACAGTAGCACTTATAACTTGAAGGTGTGTGTCGTGTCCCAAAATCTTTGGCAGATCTCCAGATGTAAAAATTGAAATGCAAAGCACATTGGGTGAGTAGAATATAACATTGTGATGTAGAATTGAGGGCCCGATTAAAAAAAATGTGTTGTTTTGCTTGTTATCCTGATATCTGAAAATAATAGCATTAAAAATAATAATTCAATGAAAATCTTTATCTACTTTTGTCAATCTTTCCCTGTTTGCTACATTATGACTATGAGACAATTTGAGTAATTTACACAACTCCAATTGAATACTAACATTTACTGTGACCAGCCCAGTACACAAAATTGATATCACTTAACAGTACTCTCAAGAATAATGTTCTCTATTTACACCAGTGCCACCGTTTGAGCCAGCACTCGCTGTCATCCGTCCTGTCAAGGACATCACTGCCAAGGCTGGAGATACAGTTTTGTTTGAGTGTCATGTCATTGGGCCGAAGGACACTGACGTAGACTGGCTGTCAGACGGGAAACTGATCCAGCCGGCATTACTTAACTGTAAGATGCACTTTGATGGAAGAAAGAGTCGGCTGCTCCTCAACTCAGTGCATGAGGACGACAGCGGGACTTATATGTGCAAGCTCAGCACAGCTAAAGGTACAAATAGAGCCTCTGGCCCCAGGCTTTACTAAATTGTGTTAATAATTGTCCCATTCATATCATCTGCTGCTTTTAAACAATATTCTTTCCACTTCAGAGGAAGTGACGTCATGTGGCAGACTCAAAGTCATTCCCTCCATCGAACCTCTTTTCACTCGCAAGCTAGATGTTCTAGAAGTGATTGAGGGTCGTAACGCTCGATTTGACTGCAAAGTCAGCGGGACACCGTCTCCTCGGGTCATCTGGAGTCACTTTGGTAGGATTGTGCAAGTCCTAAAGAAAATCTCATTGGCTATTCTAAAGTTGATTCAAAAGAGGGGTGACTGTACCCATTTCTTTATGAAATTAGATTGAAGATTCATTCTTTACTTTACATTTTATTTGATGTATTAATAAATACTTTTTTTTTCGATAGACCAGCCTCTCAAAGAAAGCGAGGACATTCGTATTCTTCAGGAGGGTGGACGCCATTCTCTGATCATCTCTCACGTGACCAATGATGATGAAGGTTTCTACACTGTTGTAGCCCACAACAGTCACGGCGACGCAGAAACCTCTGCTGAACTTTACATACAAGAACCACGGCCGGCCATCTCCTCACAGATGTAGGAGCATATTATTTCCTGGACATTGACTAAAGCCTCGTCCATCGTCCGTTTTTCCTAATCTGCTCCCTTACCTGTTCTTTAGGGCTAAACTGGAGAAGATGCCATCCATTCCAGAGGAGCCAGAGGTTCCAGAGAATGAAGTGGAGCGTTTCACCATGCCAGACTTCATCAAACCCCTTTATGACCTAGATGTAATTGAGGGAAAAGAGGCTGTGCTCAAATGCAAAGTGGCTGGTTTGCCCTATCCCACCATTGTATGGTTCCATAACGGCAAAAGGATTGAGAGCACTGAGGACAGAAAGATGACGCAATGTAAGTCTTTAAAAATGGATTAACATTCACCCAATATTTATCCCCAAAAAGGTTTTAGCCTCTAAGTTTAAAGCTTGGTTAGCTGTGGGTGCAGGTTTATGTTCCAACCAAGTAGTATCACAACTGATTCTACTAATCAACCATTAGAGCCCTTGCTATGGACCATTGTCATTAGTAGAATCAATGTGTGTTCCTGATTGGTTGAAATTAAAGCCTGGACCCACAGTGGCTCTCTAGGAACCAGGTTAAAGACCCCTGGTCTACAAAATGTAAAGTGGTTATGATTAGAGAGACCTTGTGGTTAATGTTAAATAAAAGGAGGCTTTTCATATAATATGAGTAATCATGTTACTTTCACTTGCCTTCCCTGCCCACATATTTTTAGCATAAAAAGGCCAGCTATAGCAAGGTGTATGAAATCCAAAAATCCTTTAGTGAATTTGATGACAATTATAATATATAATTATATATAATAATAACAATAAATCTCTAAAAGTAAATATCGATGTGGACCCACTAAAAACAGGAAAAACAGATGTCTAAGATCTCATATGTTACAGACTAGCACATAAAGCTTTTTGTCTGTTTGAATTACATCAGATTCAACACTGCAATTACTTGACAAAGACTCCTATCAAGAGATATATTTTTTATCGAGATATATATGAGGGAAAATACATAAAAATAGTGATTCCATGCATTATATTGCAACAAGCTGTTTTATCCTCACATCCTTTCTTTTACTTTCTCTGCAGTTCGAGATGTCCATAACCTGGTCATCCGCTCTGTGCGTCACTCCCATGGTGGTGTGTACAAGAGTGTCATCTCAAACAAAGTAGGAAAGGCCACCTGCTATGCCCATCTCTATGTTACAGGTGATTTTTTTCTTTCATGCCACATAAATCAACAAAAGCATATTATGTTCACATAATCATAAATAGACATGCAATAAATGTATGAACCTGGGCCTCCATTTCCATTGTGATCGCTTTCAGATATTCTGCCTGATCCTCCTGATGGGACTCCAGTTGTAGAATCAATCACTGGTAAAACCATCACCTTAAGCTGGAAGAAACCAAGAAGGCTAGACCCTTCTATTGGTATGTCAGAATCAAAGAATACATATTTTAGACACTATTCTTTTCCGACATGCTTAGATATTCAAAGCACCTTCATCATATCTCCACTATGATAATTATGTAAATTCTTTATTTTTTATTTTTATTATTAACTTAGAAAAATACATTTTGTGCATTTATAAGAGCGGAGCTTGTAAAATTGTTGTATTTATTAGGACAGAAAAAGAAAAAATGCATTTGCACTTTACATTAGATCTTCTTAATTTCAGAGCCAAGCTCCTTGATGTATGCCATTCAACAACAAGCCCTGGGCTCCATTCAATGGATCATCATAGCGTCTGGCATTAATGAGACCACCTATACAATCACCACTCTTTCTAAAGGTGTCCGCTACGCTTTCAGAGTTCTGTCCATTACCTCCAAAACCTTCAGCAAGCCCTCAGGAACCACCGAACCAGTCCAGCTTCTTGACCGAGGTACATCCAGTTTTTTAGACTATCGACTGTCTCTAATCATCAGTGTGTGTGTGTGTGTGTGTGTTACGGCTTCATTAAATATATTCTGTGCATTTTGATTTTTCAAGGTCCTTATCTTCAAGAGGCTCCAGTGATTATTGATAAGCCAGAAATTGTGTATGTGATAGAAAACCAGTCAGTTGTCATCACTATCACCCTCAATCATGTCAATGCTGCTGTCATCTGGAAAAGGTATCTGTATCTCTGCTGAGAACTTTTTTTTACATGTCCCTTTATTTTATATCAAAATTACTTTACTAGGATACTAGGAGAACACATACAGTATACATATATCCAATATTATATTAAATTCAATTCAATTTATTTGTATAGCCCAGAATCACAGATTTTCCCCAACGTGATTTTCAATTTGTACAAAAGCAACACAACATCCCCTGTCCTTAGACCCTCACATTGGACAAGGTAAAACTCTCTAAAAAAAAAACGTTTTACAATCATTCATTGGATTTTATTCTTTCCCTAACTAAATGAAAACAACATGATCTAAAGGTGCTAATCATTATATCATATAGTATAGTACTACTTCATGACATCACATGATTTATTTATTAATGTATTATCTGATAACTTGCTGTCACATATCCTATTTATCGTGTTTTGTGATTGCCCTGGTTCTCTTGAAAAAAAGCAACATTTTCCCATTGGAATATAACAGAAAATAATCTCTGTAGAAAACATTTACATAGTGTGAATGCAATCACTAGAAGTAAAAATTATATTACAATATTTGTAATGGATTATTGTATAAAATGTTTCTTTAGGAGGGGTGTGGTCCTGTCCAGTAAACCAGGCCTGTACGAGATGACAATGCCTGATGACGACCAGCACACATTAAAACTGCTAAAAGTGAAGAGTGCTGACATTGGTGAAATGACCTTTGTGGCCTCCAACAGATATGGAAGTGACAGCTGTACCTTCAGCGTGGAGATTGCAGGTAGGCAGCATCACCATTGCTCTTTCTATAGACTGATATATCAATCTATATTGATTGATCTATCCTATCTGTTATAACTCTGTCCACAGCTCCACCAACATTTGAAACCATAATGGAGGATTTGGACATCTGTGCTGGCGAGACCCCTCGCTTTGCTGTGGTTGTGGAAGGCAAACCCATTCCTGACATTCTCTGGTTCAAGGTTTTTATCCATAATTTTTTAACAGTTTATTTTAAGGAACCTGAAATTCATTCAATGAGTTTTGCAAGACTGACTTAAATAGTCCTCCACTTCACAGAGTGCATTGAAAAGTGAATGATAAAGAAGGCTACTCCATTTAAAAAAAAAAAATTGAACAAAAACCAAAAAATTGAATCATTGAAAAACCATTGCTGACACCTTCCATCCTTGCTTTCAGAACGATATCTTGCTTTCTGAGAGCAGTCATTACACATTTGTGTACGATGATAATGAATGCTCCTTGGTGGTTCTCAATGCTCATCCAGAAGACTCTGGTGTGTACACTTGCACTGCAAGGAACCTGGCTGGATCTGTGTCCTGTAAAGCTGAACTCACCGTTCATGAAGGTAAGAACTTAATCCATCAGAGGCAGAAAAAAAAATGTAATTGATAAATTACTCGAATACTTATGGTACATTAGCTCCAGTAACAAAATTACCTGTTAATCTAGCAAAACACAAAGCGGATCCAATGGAAGATGAAGAGTCTATTCTGAGAAAGATGCGCAGAATGACAGACTACTATGACATCCACAAGGAAATTGGAAGGTAAACCTTTTATTATTTAGTTACATGTGTAAAATCTTAAACTTTAATGCAATGGGGTGTGTCTGCCGTGGAAACAGTATTATGGCATTTCTTAGATGAGGCTGTATATCTTACTGTGTACATGTTTTACACTAATGTGATTTTTTGTGTGGATTCAGAATTACCCTGTATGTCATTCATGATATAAATTATTTTGTGTTTCAGAGGTGCATTTTCTTATGTGAAACGTGTGGTCCAGAAGGTAGGCAAAATGGAGTATGCTGCAAAGTGCATTTCCACACGGGCAAAGAAGAAGGCCTCCGCTGTGAAAGAGATGCAGCTGCTTTCCAAGATGGATCACGAGAGAGTCCTTTTGTTTCATGATGCCTTCGAGAAAAAGAATACAGTCATCATTATCACTGAACTGTATCCTTATTACACATTTAAAATGTTTGTGAGAAATAGAAATGGTCTGCAAGGTAAATTGAGATAGGGATGATGATACCATGAGTAAAAATATTGTGTTGTACATTTTTAAAGTCTCTGAAAGAAGAGCCTTAATTAATCTGTAAAGATGCCATGAGGAGCTGCTTGACAGATTTATAAGGAAATCTACAGTAATGGAGTCGGATGTAAGTCCCATGTTTTGCTGCACAGCAAATTATAACCAGTTTTCAATATCAATTTCAATTTAGTTAATTTTATGTAATGGATTTGATTCTCTTTTATCTAAGAACACTACTGATATTTATGTTCTCGAACATCAGGTACGTTCATGCATCAGACAGGTGCTTGAGGGAGTGGACTACCTTCACCACATTAACATCATACACCTGGATATTAAGGTAGAGGCTTTTTGATCCTCAATCTTTCCTATTGAATCCTAACTATTGCATCATCTTCTTTGAATATAAAACCTATGTGTTGCAAAGAAAATAAACACTCCTAACACTTAAGACTTACATAAAACTAAATTACACACTGTGTATAACACTGTGGAGCACAAAGAGAGGGGGATCGGAGAGCAGAAAAGAAATAGACAGGGAAATGATAGAAGATAGAAAATGCAAGGAAGACTATGAGAGAAGACAGAATACAGTATGTTACTATATTTATTTGAGTTGTTTTCACATTTAATTGCAGATTCACTACTTATGTCTTTCTTTATTTGAATTTTATTTTCTTCAGATGTCTACTTTATGGTGTCTTACATACTTACTTTCATTGTTTTGCATTTTTTGCACTTTATGTCACTTATGTACATGTACAGTTTTAACATTTTATGTATCTTTTATGTCATGATATTGAGCACTGATATAACAGGAACTATGTATTTTAATATTAACAAAATAATGTGTTCTGTTTTTTCATCAGCCTGAGAATATTCTCATGGCAGACCCACATGGAGATCAGATTCGAATCTGTGACTTTGGCAGTTCAATAGAGATCACACCTGATGAGACTCAATACTGCAAATATGGCACACCTGAATTTGTTGCACCAGAAATCGTCAATCAGACCCCTGTATCAAAATCAACAGACATCTGGTATCTATGAATTTAATTTATATCAATATAATATAATATCATAATATAATATTAATATAATAGTCTTAAAAATATTGCCACACCAGTCTCTCCTAATACTACTTTTTCCTTCTCTAGGCCAATTGGAGTTATTGCATATCTATGGTGAGTCAATATTAGTTTGCTATAAATATGTTAGGCTCTACCCATGGGCTTCTGACTAAATGTAAGTGTTTTTTGTTAGTCTGACAGGAGTTTCTCCATTTGCTGGGGAAAATGATCGTAGCTCCGTCCTGAACATCAGGAACTATAATGTGGCCTTTGAGGAGAGCATGTTTGCCAACCTTTGCAGAGAGGCTAAAGGTTTCATCATCAAACTGCTGGTAGCAGACAGGCTGTGAGTAAATCTACTGGGTCTCTGTTTTTCAAATTTTTGTGTGTGAAATTGTTGTTCATTGCACCTTTACAGGTAATAATTTTTTAATAAATTTGTTTAATAATAATTTTATAAATCACAGTCAATATCTACAGTCACCACAATATAGATCAATAAAATCAGATTCACTTATGTTGTTGATTAATTTTAAAATCATACACAGACTATAAAGATAGATATAAACAAATGTGCAAAGACCTACAAAACTGAAATATCCTATATATTTAGGAGACCTGATACACAAGAATGTCTCCGTCATCCCTGGTTCAAGGTAAGACAGTTAATAACTATTATCAATGTATACTTACTTTCCAAAGTAGTCCACTTAAAAACATAAAGAAAAATCCATTACATAATTAATCTATATTGCATATGTTCTATTTCTATTATATAGATACTTAGCAAAGGCTCAGCTATAAGTACAGAGGCCATGAAGAAATTTGTATCTCGCAGAAAATGGCAGGTAAGAGGACGTTTTATTGTCTTATTCTTGTTTTGCTCCACACCTGACACCCAGAATTGGTTACATCATTTTATTTTATGGTGATTATGTCTATGTCTATCTCTTTTATAGCGCTCTCTAATCAACTATAAATCCAAAATGGTCATGAGGTCCATACCTGAGTTACTGAACGATTCCTCCAGCCATATCTCCATTGCAGTCCCCAAACACCTTAAAGAGGGTTCCCCTTTGCCGTCATCCTCCTCAGATTCTGATGAAGATATTGATGAACTACCATTCATTCCGATGCCACTTAACATGGAGTTTTCTGGATCAAGAATGTCACTGAATGACATCCAGACCAATGAGCAAGAAACAGGGAAGCAGAATGGAACAACCAAATGGTCTGGGTCTCCTGTTCAAGGTGAGGAAGCAATGGAGTGTGACCCTAAAGAAATGGATAAAGAAGGGGTTGAAATAACAGGTAAACCCTGCCTACGGAAAAGGACACCACAAGACAATAAGATGGATTCCTCGGATGAAGAATCACCTGCTGAATTGCCGCAAAAGTCTGAGCTGTCTAGAAAACCCCTGCGAAGAGGTTCTAGCATGGAGTCAGACAAGCCAGAGGGTGGACGACGAAGAGGAGAGCTAAGACGTGGGGGCTCAGCTGACAGTGCATTGCTGCTCCGGATTAAACCTGACGAAGGTGCTGGAGAGGCAAACCCAGAGGATGGAAGGAAAGTTCTCAAGAAAGCAGTTTCTATGGAATTGCCAAGGAGGAGCACCAGCCCAGGAACTGCCAATATAAGTCAAGAAGATTATGCTCTTAAACTGGAGCTGATGAGACAGCGTCTGCTTCGTGGTGGCTCTGTGGAAAAGAAGATGAGTGGTCTGAGAGGACCTCTGTTGGAAACATTAGGAATGGGAGATGAGAAACGTGCAATATCCTCAGATCGCTATTCTCGAACTGCCCGTTTAGGCCCAGCTCCCCTTATTAGAGCTGCATCCACTGAGTCCCCAAGAGATGAAGTTAAACCTAAAGTACTGCGCAAAAGTAATTCATTTAGTCAAGGTGACTCAGAACCTATACCTTTACATAGACGGTCAGGAGCTCCTCTGGAAATTCCTCTGGCACAGGTAGAAGAGAGAAAGCTTAAGGAAGCTATATCTATGTCGTCTCTCACTGACCAAACCAGGCTAGACTCCCGTCCAGTGACACCCAGGGACCCTTCGCCAAAACCACCAACTCCGGAGTCTGTCGTGCAGGAGAGTCCAACTAAAACGGAAAGTGAGGAATCATTTATGGAGAGAGAGGCAAAGCCTGATGAGGCTATGAATGAAAAGATGGATGGGCTGACTACAGATAGTAATTTTGATGAGAGATCAAGCACAAGCGGTTTCTCAGAGAAAGACATGAGTATCTCAGAAGAACCAATGAATGAGTCAGAGTACATGGATCAGAGAGTTCCTACACCCCCTCTTATGAGCCATAGCTCTAGAGAAGTGAAAATGGAGGGAGATGTAGAAGTAAAAGAGCAGGAAGAGAAAGAAGAGATGATGAAAGAAGAAGAAGAAAGAATTGTCAGTGTTGCTGATTCAAGTACAAAAGAAAAAGTGGAAGTTCCTGAAGAAATGGTAGAAGAGAAAGTAAATGTACCTGAGATGAGCATCACCTCAAGCTCAGTTATGGTGAGACCAACACAAGAATATTCCTCCTCCCCAGCAAATGTGTCAGCTTACGTAACACCCTCACCCGCTGCACGAGTTGTACTTCCAGATGGGAGGATGTCAGCATATGCTAGTATTATGCAGACCATCATGGTCCCTGCCCTTCAACCGCTTAATGACCCACCTATAGGCCCCTCCACAACCGTTAGTATTCCAGACACTTCATCACCTTCAATATCGACTGAAATATCTGTACCCACTCCTTCACCTTCCAGCATATCTTCTGCTTTACCGAAGCTGTCAACCAATGAGCACCCAGCTGTGTACGCAAGGGTAGCATCACCAGAAATAATGACAAAAGAACCCAGCCCACCAAAGATTACCTCACGTTCCTCTTCCCAGCAAGAACTGTCAACAGGAGTTGACTTTGAGGACATATCCTCTGAAGAGGTCTTTGAGGCCCGGTTCAAAAAACGTGAGTCTTCCCTTTCAAGAAGCCTAAAATTTCTGTCCCGGTCAAAGAATGAGGACAGACCACAAGCAACCTCATCAGATTCCACAGAGACAGGTGAAGAGATCTACAGACATGGGCCTATAGGTGAACCATTAATATTAGGACAGAGGAGACTTGAGGAAAAATCAAAGTCAGTTCAGGACCTTCGTGAAGCTCAAAAGGACCAAGGCTTTATGAGAAGGCTGTCTATGCGGTTGAAGAGAACTCCATCAGCCGAGCGCAGAGACGAAATGACCAAAGAAGAGGATCCAGCTGCCTCAAGACGCAGGCTTTCTTGGACTCTTGGTCGAAGAGGATCACAGGAGAAGAAAGAAGTAGAGATGGCACGAATGGATGGTGGAGGAGATGCCTCGGTGGAACAGGATGACAAGGATCTTAAGAAGCCGAATGAATCACCAGTCTTGACTATGCGCCGAAAGATTGAGTCAACTGTCGCCGGCATCTCCACCAGGATTCGCAGCTTCTCAGAGGAAAGGAGAATATCAGAAGAGAAAGAGCCAAAGAAGACTCCCATTTTCTCCATGCTGCGTCGTGCAACATCAGAAAGCCGTGCACCGAGGGTTTCCAGTGTTCCTCAGAACCAGCTGGCATCTCAGGCCAGTAATGGTGCCTCATCCGAGTCTCTGGACTCTATGTCCAGCCTAAAGTCAGAATTGTCAAAGGGTATGAGGCCATAACTACCTAATCTAATTGAAAGCCTTACTGCACATTTGATAAGATTGCCATTAATGCTGCATGCTGCTCTGTTTAAACTTAGTGAAAAATCATTAGTTTAAAATAAGTGATAGATTTATAGATTTTTTTTTAATACTACGTTTTGCACAGGCGTTGATCCTGAACGCAGATCCCGCTGGGATCGATGGGGCCTAACAAGAGGGAGGCGTGACAAGACTGTTTCACAGCCTGATATACCAACTGCAATCTCCAGAGAAAACAGTTCCCTGCGTTCACGCCATTACTCTAAACTTGCATCTGGTAAGTTGTGAGTGTGCATAAGGATATTTGAATTACTGTTTCAGTAATTGAATTACAGTAATTAATGCTTGAAGTTACCCTTTGGAGTTTTCTTCTAAACAAACAATATATTTACTTAAGTATTTCTCACCAAAATGCTTTGTGTGTATCCTGGAGATTCATCATACAAATTTAATATAAGCCAATTAAAAAAAAAAACTAAATCCTGCCTTTTTATGTCAATAATTGACTAGTTTGATATATTATTCTTCCTCTTCTTTCCTTTTTTCCTCAATTGCTACATTTCTTCAATTATAACCATCACTATCTGTTAAGAATTAACTTGAAACTGGATGCAGGAAGTTATTTCCTTGCTGAAATAATAAATTATTTACTAAAACATCACTTAAGGAGTATATGCCTCTCCCTATACTTTGTACCTAACAATAGCAAAAATTACAAGAAGTAAGGTTCTATTCAATTTTGTCCTCAGCCAAAAGTTCTACTGCAGTTCCAGTGATGGTGGTCGTAAATATCATATAACTGTCCTATCAATATACAGAATGGATATGATATAAATAGTTTTATGTCTTCGCTCCCAGATTTCCCACCAGTATTTCACATCAAGCTGAGAGATCATGTCCTGCTCGAGGGGGATCCAGTCACACTCAGCTGTCTGCCAGCAGGCAGCCCCCACCCCAACATCACCTGGATGAAAGGTGCAGTAGAATCCTCTATAAGCCTAATCATTGTCTTTGAGCGAAGGCAATTTGCAGAAAGTATTTACAATTTTTATATGATCTTGTCACACACATGCAGGGCAAAATTAAATTAAATTTGCACTTACCAAACTTAGTTCTTTTTAGATAGTTTTCATGATCTTGGAGCATGATTCCTCCAGAGATTTTTGATGTCTTGAGCAAAATAATTTATTGACACTTAGTGATTTAGGAGACCCTGAGATAAGCAACTCCAGTGTGGCATGTTAATCACAGTCTGAAGGAAGCACTGTATGCAGTTATCTCCCCTTGGTGTTGAAAACCGCTTTGGCTGAAGTCATAACATAATAGATAACTTACTATGGGATAGAGATGAGAGAAGGCTTGACCAAAGACTGGACAGCTGGCTTAAAATTTCTTAGAATCTCTGAGAAAACGATTTAATTTGCTAATTTCATTTGCAAAATGTGACAAAAGTGATTAATCTGAAATATCTCTGGATGTATGTTTTCTTCAGATAAGAAGACCCTGGAGATTGACGCTAGGATGAATTTGATCGCCTGCCCTGATGGCCGACAGCTACTGATGATCATGCAGACCACCAAAAAAGATGCAGGGGTCTATGAATGTGTTGCAACAAATCCCCTGGCTTCTGTGTCCAGTTCTTGCACAATCTCTCTTGCTCGTAAGAAGCATACCTCGTATTTGTGAAGCAGTAAACTATGTTCGAAATCTTGACTTTAACTGGGATAAATATATTATTTAGAGGAAGTACACAAAGGGCCTGATCGACTTAGATCCCTGATAAAGTAAACTAAATTGGGTTTTCATCTTTTTTTTCACACAGACCCTATAGTCTATCATGTATTTATTCATATATTTACAGTGTAACTCTCTTTGAGTCTAAGAATTGAGGATTTATGAGGTATCGTCACAGGTGATTAGATTTATGCTATGATGAAAAAACATTTGTTTTTACAGGTCTACCCAATCGTCCTGGGACTCCTGAGATTCCTCAGACGTATCACAACACAGCCTTGGTGCTGTGGAGACCCTCAGACACCATGGCCCCCTGTACATACTCTCTGGAGAGAAGAGCAGAGGGTATTTACTAATCAGCAATTCATGTTGTAGTGTCTATTTCAGGGGATGGCTATTATTAGAGATCCACAAATGTTTGTCAGATTTAGCGTCATGGATGGTTGGTTTGTCTGCACTTTACTGTACAGGAAGCAGAATAGGGTTTTCTACTAGTACTGTATTTTTTTTATTTATTTATTTTTTCCTTAAACCTACAGAAAAATGGATCAAGAATCTTTATAAACTTTAAGTTTAAACACAAACAGACAATTTCAGAGATGAACACACTTCTAGCTAAAACTACTCTGTTGTAATAACCCTCATCTCTCTTTGTGGCACAGTTTGACAACCCTGATGTAAACTTTCAATTTATTTAGAAATGTCATATTTATACATATATAACATATGTGTGGGCAAATACTGCCTTATAATAATACAGTGAAATGTCTCAGGCATTAACATAATGGTCTTTTTTAACATTTTTTTACTCAGGAGACACCAACTGGCTGATTGTGGCGACAGGGGTGGCAGACTGTTATTACAATGTGGTTGACCTGCCAGCAGGGGGCTCTTTCAGGTTCAGGGTGGCGTGTGTCAATAAAGCTGGGCAGGGTCCTTACAGCAATCTGTCAGAAGTAGTCAGCATGGATGCTTCAGGTATGTGCAAATGAAAACAAGGGTCTTTGTGTTTACTTTAAATCAGTCAAATATACATTAAGATGCTTCCAATGAGGTAAAATATATTTTCAGTAAAGGCTCAATATGCCATTTAAAGGATTGAAATGTCTAAATGTTTTATTGATTTGTGTATTTCATTATCCCAAAAAATAAAAAAAATGTATTTAATCTAAGCATGGGATGATCTCTGATGGATGGATCCATGATATCAATATGAGGTATACCGAGTTAACAAGCTGAGCTAATTTTGGCAGCAGCTAATTGTGGCTCACTGCCACATCTGGTGCTGTCCTGTGTCTGTTGAACAGATTTTGAACATTAAACTACTTCATTTATGAAGATGCCATCTATTGCTATGATTTTCATTAGGGGAACAATTTTAATTGTTTTGCCATATTAAGTACAGGTTATGTATTTTGTGCATATTGATGATATATTTCATCTGATAAGGCATTTCAAATTAAAATTCAATTATTAAAAAGGATACAACATGGTTCATCCTATATTAAATAATGACTTTGAGCTGTATCCTCCCTCTCCTTTCATCAGAACCTGCTAAATCCAGTTCTACTGTGGTAGTGAAGACTGTCCCTGCCACCTCTCCCCCTGTGGTGATGATGTCATCCATGAAAGTGCCTCCCATTAAACCAGCTCCAAGTAAATCCACAACACAGGCCCCTGCTCAACCTGCTCCTCCCTCAATATCGGCTCCTGCTCCATCTGTGGGTAAATCTGCTTCTCCAATAACCATCAAATCGACAGTCCAAGTTGATGCTAGTCGGCCTGCTGCAACGCCGCCCTTCACCACACCCCCTCCTGAAACGGCTCCTGTTCAGACCACCACAACTGTCCAAACCACACCAGCCAAAGCCAAGACCACCCTTAGCATCAGCGTAAGCAAGCCCCAAACCAAGCTAGCGGTTCCCCCTGCAGTCCCGCCCAAACCTAAGAGTCCAGTGCCCCCCATGACCAACAAACCTCCCTCTCCTGTACAACAACCCGCCCCTGTCATTGGAAAACCTATTTCATCAGTGCCGATGTACGCACCGTCTCCGACAGCTCGTGTTACGCCGCCCTCTCAATCAGGTTCTACTACAACCAGCACCCCCTCAGTCGCTCCTCCTGTAGTCATCACCCCACCAGTGGTGGTGGTTCAGAGCTTAACACCTATGGTACAGGCAGGGGACAGCCGTGGCGTCCCATCTGGGCGGGTTACCCCATCAGGACGGGTGACACCTTCGGGACGCAGGACACCGCTGGGGAAACCTGGAGAGGGATCCCTGCGCCAAGGAGTACCTCAGAAACCTTATACCTTCATGGATGAAAAAGCAAGGTACTAATATAAGTTCTAAAGACCACCTACACTTAGACCAAGACTTTGACAGGTTATGACATATACGAGACCGAACAGACCATTACAAATTACACAGTGCATGACACACGTAATATATGGAAAATGCAAAGAAGAGGCTCTCCAAAAACTGATCTGAACCCTCTTTATAAGACAGAGACAAGACCAAGTAAATGCAGATAATTCGAAATGAGACAAAGACATTCAAAAAGTCCTGCAGTGCAACACTATACCATGCAGATCAATTAGTTATCAACATAAATAAATATCTAAAAGTTTCATGAGAATTTACAACAAAAAGTTAACACTGTTGGCATGTGAATACTTTCAAAGCAAGTCAAAGAATTTGATCTACTTCTGGTTTTGAAGCTGCAGCTCTATCATTCTCTCATTCTTCATGATGCAGGGGTCGTTTCGGTGTGATCCGTGAGTGTCGAGAAAACGCCACAGGCAACCTCTTCATGGCCAAGATCGTTCCATATGAGGGAGACAACAAGCAAGCGGTGCTACAGGAATACGACATCCTCAAGTCACTTCATCATGAAAGGATCATGGCTCTGCATGAAGCTTATGTCACCCCGCGCTACCTGGTGCTCATTGCTGAGTACTGCAGTGGGAAGGAGCTGCTTCACAGCCTCATAGACAGGTAAAGTCTACCAGCTGCACTTGGTTGGTAAGAAAATCATTGTTTTTTCTATATACTGAATGAGTGGACACACTAGTTCTGCCTAACATGCTATTATCTCCCAGGTTCCGTTACTCGGAGGATGACGTGGTGACCTATATCATGCAGATCCTGCAGGGGGTGGACTACCTCCACACCCGTCGCATTCTTCACCTGGACATCAAGGCAGAGAACATCATCGTCACCTACATGAACGTCATCAAGATCATTGACTTTGGCTGTGCTCAGAGCTTCAACCCTCTCTTCCTCAAACAGTTCAGCCCTCCTATCGGAACATTGGAGTACATGTGTAAGAGCCTCTTTATCACAGACCACAATGAATCTAAAACTAAAGCTGATCTATTCAATATCATTATATTCTTGGCTCCCGGTATTAGTAATTGAATAAACAGTTCTTAATATGTGACAAAATATAAACAGATTCTGTGCATTATAGATATATATAAAGAAAAAAAATGACTATATGAAAGTATAAGTTTGTAAGAATATAAAGATCTTACTCTGTTGATCTTTGATGACTATTTTGATGTTATTGATACTGTTCTTCTGTACAGTATCTTACTGTTGGCATAGGCTGTTTATGTAACTACTATCAGTGGGTGTTTACCCATCCCTGAAAACAGAGCATTATATATAAGCAAAAAAAATGATGCATTCACATGTGTCAAAAACACAACACCATCATGTAATTCCGTATACAACATCAGAGAGTCACAAACTGTAGTTTGTGTGGTACAAAGGCTATTTTCAGACGTAATGAAAGCTCTGTGTGAAATAAGGCCACACATTTGTTTTCCTTTCTTCTCCTCACAGCTCCAGAGATGTTGAAAGGGGATGTGGTGGGCCCTCCAGCTGACATCTGGAGCATAGGGGTACTGACTTTCATCATGTGAGTACTGCTTTCACAGCTTCCAGCAAGTCCTCTTTAAATAGAAATGTTTTCATGTAAAATTCATCTGCTGCATGGTAAAGATTTCAGGTCTTATACCTGAAAAATATTTACTAGTATATACAAAAATACATATTGTGAACAAAAAAAACATTTGTTTAGATGGTAATAATTATAATGTATACATACACAAACATCACAAACATCATGCATAAATATACATACAATAATGAAAAATACATATCATGTATGATCAGCTGATCTAGGATCATTTTCCCTATATTTCCTCCTATACTATGTATACTTATATATTGTATACTAGTTAGTTAATTGTGGTCTTCTATTCATCCATACTCCTGACAATGGTGATCGAATACCTTTTCTTTCTCTATATAAAATCACCTTTATCAGGAGTATGGGTGAAATTATTTATTGTATACTTGGACATAGTTAAGTGTGTTTTTCTATTCACCCATACTCCTGACAATCATCTTAAATTTGAGTGTGAAAACTTCCCCCGCATTTTCCAGGTTGAGTGGTCGTTCGCCATTTTTGGAAAATGATCCTCAGCAGACTGAATCCAGGATCCTGTCGGCAAAGTTTGACCTCTCCAAACTCTACCAGAATGTGTCCCAAAGTGCCTCTTTGTTTCTTAAAAAGATCCTCTGTAGCTACCCTTGGTAAGATGAACTCTTCTGCTCAGATCCAATACCAAACAGAATAATACAAAGACTTATCACTGAATTTCAATTGATATTTTGCTGTGTGATCTTGAACAGGGGCCGTCCCTCCATTAAGGACTGCTTCAGTAATGCCTGGCTTCAAGATGCCTACTTGATGCGCCTTCGTAGGCAGACTCTCACCTTTACAACCACCCGTCTCAAGGAATTCTTGGCCGAGCAGCAACACAGGCGCCAGGAGGCTGCCACCAAGCACAAAGTTCTCCTGCGCTCCTACCAGAGCTCGCCACAAACCCCCACCAGCCCTGTCACGCCAAATGTGCCATTTCCACCCACAGCATCTGTCACTCAGTGAACACAGGCTTCCAATCATCAGCTGGCAGGACTTAAACGGGGGAGGATCCACAGAGCGAGACCAGACTTTGGTCCGCGAGGTGGAGTGGTCCCTACGGGTCTGGGTTGTTGGAACGTAGTTGAAGTGGTTGTGATATCCAGAGACAAGGTTTTCTTTCTGGAAAAGAAGATAAAACAATAGTTTCACGTCTGATGGAACTCTTACACAGCTACAAGAGCCTGAAAGCATTTTTTTTTATATCAGAGGACCTTGTTCAAACTGTACAAGGCAGGATGTTCTTGACGTTTGTATCTTTGGACACATTTTGGATGAATGGCTTCTTTACTTACTGTCAACTCTACACAGGTTAGAGGGGCTGTAGTAACACACCATTGAAGGCGAAGAGTTAAGGTCTCGTTTGGACGACACTGCTCTTGAAAATGGGCAACTGAAACTGTAAAAATTTTGCCGTGATCAAAGTGCAATCAACACTTGAAGGAGAGTAAAAAAAACTCAAAAGATTCAAAAACAGAAGCTTGCCATTGTTGTTTATACACTTATGTCAGCTGAAAATGTCAAAAACACTTGTAAAGTACGGCAGTGTCGACATCGCTATCATAAGAATCGTGAATTGCCAGTCCATGCGGCAATGGAAAATGTGATGTCGAATGGTCCTTTTTTGGAGCCTGGTATCAAAAAATTGTCCTCAGGACCTCACACCTCTGTTGTGTAAAAAAAAGAAAAAAGGCCCAATCGCAACAAAAGCTTCCTGCTTTGTACTAAAATTGCATAAATTGTGGCCTTAGATGTTAAAAAAGCCTTGTTTCAGTGACAAAAAGTATGAGTGATTTCAGAGATTCCAGAAAAAAATAAATGCTCAATTAGCACATTTTTTCAAACAAGGAGTGATCAAACAAGAGCAACACCTCTACAATCTCAGTCTCTTATTCAGATGTTTCCTGAACAGCCAAACGACCAGAATTTCATTTTATGATGGCTAATTCTGTGCACACCCTTGGTTAAGGATGACCTACAATGCTAGATATTGTTAAACGTAATTATAACTCTAGCGTAAGTTGTGCTACCTGTGTTTTTATACTGCTGTAGCCCCTCCTGAATGTCCAGATTGTAGCAGTTTTAGAAAGAATTTAAACATGTACAGTATATAGAGTTCAGACCATAAATTGGTGGATTATCTACAAGGGCTATTCGAATAGGACTCTTTAACCGAGCAAACGTCTCCCATAAATAGAACCATAATGACACATCCTCAAAAGCAGATTTTTAAATATTTGTTACAAGATCATCATCCTTGAGCTTCCAGCCAAAGTTATGATGTTATGGACAGTACAGAGTCTCAGTACAGGACTGCCAGGTGTTGGTTCCTTCAGCACATAGTGTATAAGCCAACAAATCAGCTAAACTCTCACACTCTGCCCGCTGTTCAGAGTCCAGTTCAATCTGTCGTGCAAAAATATTTATATTTGTGTTTACCAAAGGTTTACAAGTTTTGCTGAGTCAGTTTATTCTTTGCATTCTGAAATTGCTGTACCTTCTGATATGAGGTCAGCACATTGAATGAAAAATTTTCAGGGGTTCAGTGGTAACCCGAATCACTTTAGAAGCCCAACTGTTGTTATAGGGGTGCATCTAAGTGCCCTTAAAGACTCAGCATTAGTCAGCAGTAAAAGTAACCTCTAAAATAGTTGACAAAGGATGTAGATCAAGACTTTGCCGAGTGTATTAGTTGTTATTTTAGCTGTAGTTTTCAATTGTTAACAGCTACTGCTTTAAAAAAAAATGGGATTGTTTGTTTTTATAAATTACAGTTTTTAAATAGCAGAATCTTTTATAAATAGCACAAAGCGATTCTTAAAGTGAGAAATCAAATGGTGAAAGTTAGGGCTACATTTTACAGAAAGTATCGGTTTCTTTGTCATTTATCCCCTTTGTTTCCAGAACACACAAGCTTCAAAGACACACGCTTGACATAAAAGTATACTCACGTTGCCCAGTCACGAATGTTCAATTCTGAGCCAATCTATACAGCTCTAATAAATAATAAATCAATTTGTAAAGTATAACACTTCTTCTTCTTATTCCATGCTCTGCAGTATTTGACCTGCCTCCTGGTCATGTTTATTCTCAAAACCTTGCAATAGGGCAGTAAATCATGATGTAAATCTTCACTTGCTCTCTAGTAGAAGTCCCGTGAGTCTCCTACAAACAAAACGTGTGGTTTTCAGGGACAATATTGAATCTACCAATTATCTATCTACCCTTATCTATTGACAAAAATTGAAACCAGACACATACACATCTGGCTCATCTGGCATAGATTATCTAGTGTGATTTAATTCAGCTGTACCCTTACGAAAATTAACCATGGTTTTACCATGGGAAATACCGTGGTTTTACCATGGTTTTTTGGGTCATGGTTTACCATGGTTTTTTGTGGTAACCATGGTTATACTATGGTTTTTATGTAGTAACCATGGTTCTACCATGGTTTTTGGAAGTACCATGAACCAACCATAGTAATACTATGGTATCCAAAAACCATGGTAGAACCATGGTTACTACATAAAAACCATAGTATAACCATGGTTACCACAAAAAAACCATGGTTAACCATGGTTACCCAAAAAACCATGGTAAAACCACGGTATTTCCCATGGTAAAGCCATGGTTAATTTTCGTAAGGGTATACCGGTGTTCATATATGGACATTACCAAAGAATTACAGAAATTAGTGATCAATTGACCTAAACTGTATACAGTTATAATTTTTTACATCAAAGCTGTCCCCTTTTGCCAAAAATTAACAGAATTTGAGTCTGCTCAATGTCTTTTACAATAATTCTGATTGACCTAATTATTTTAAAGTAATTAAATAGCTTAGGTTATCTTG
This sequence comes from Eupleurogrammus muticus, assembly GCA_036785175.1. NCBI lineage: Eukaryota > Metazoa > Chordata > Actinopteri > Scombriformes > Trichiuridae > Eupleurogrammus > Eupleurogrammus muticus. Next base: position 16,944,993 of record JAYKQN010000001.1, read on the forward strand.
TTTTTTTTATTTGTTTTTTTCTTTGTTTTTTTTACATATCTTTACCTTGCAAAGAAACTTAGATTTTCACATCAGCATGAGAAACATTTGCACAGATCATGATCATGTTGCTGCCACGTGTGTTGATCTACACACTTGACACACAAAGTCTCCTTGTGTGTAACAGCTGTGATTAATGTTAAAGACTGCGACTAGTAAAGAGAAGCACAGCGCAAGGAGTCTTTCAAGGTGGAGTCACACAAAGCATCGTACATTCAGCAAAAACACAAGTTTTGTTTGGTCTAGTAACTAACAGAGGTTGCCATTCTAATTCTACTGCTAGATGAATACTGCCCTTTTCGCAGCTCTTTGTCCTTTTGGCTCAGTCGTTTTCCTATGCAGAGTAAAAAGTTCATCACAGAGCTGTCTCGAGTCGTTTCAAACCTCAATGGAAACATGCAAGATCAGCATGAGAATGCAATGTTGCTTTTATTCTAAATGTCTGTGCAATATATTGATTGTGTTCTTCAGTCATATCAAATGAAATGACAACTATTTGTAAGCAGACAACAGGGTTTTGAAAATATGGTAAATGCTCCACTTTTTTGTATTAAATCCTAAACCGTATTTTGTGGAATGTGTTGCAGTGCCTCGTGATGGATATTAGACCCACAGAGTTTGTTAAATTAATGACTAGTTCTATATTTTAACTATATGAATGTCACTTTTGTGTGTGTTGCGCATTTGTTTATTTATTGAGTGAGTGTATTTGTTATAGCTTCTGCTTTTTATTTTGTGAATTCTTTTGGATCTGGCATGGAAAAGGCATGACAGCTGTTAAGGCTATGCAATAAAGGAAATATGATAAATGTATGGATGCAACGTGGAAATTTGTGGAATATTACATACTATAGTCTTTCAGAAATACTTGTGATATACAACGTCCAACCTCCAATGGTACCAACCAAAAGAAAAGATTCCTTTAAACTCTTTGTTCCTGCGTGAATCTGAATTTGTATTGCTTTTTGTTAATATTTGCAGTTGTTCATACAATTTAACAAGTTATTTCGTAATTATGTATGTGATTTACAACCTTGTTTTACAATTCGTTTTAACATTTAACTCAAGCACCTCTTTAGGTCTCCACATGACCCTGCTAATGATTTTACGATGATGTCATGGGCCACGGTCAGGTCAGGGTAGAGCCGCTCCCTCCAAATGACCCTGAAGAGGATTATGTCTGTTCACTGGGGACAACTCACATTACAAATTACCCCTCCACTTTTTAAACATCCACTAACAAAACTATTAACTGCTCCAGGGATTCCCCGGAGTATTTTAATGTGGAGGCTATATAAGGATGGGAAAATGTCTCTGTAACATTTGCTGAACATCTTCAATCAGTTGTGTCACGCCGAGTATGACAAGGCTGATCAAACTCTCCTCGTAATATCCAAACAAGGAGAAGAAGTGTTGGGGTGATGGCTCCTTGAGGACTTGAAAGGCCCCTCTGACCTTCCAATATAAAGCGTGAGGTTGTAGGTTTGCTGACTCTGGCCGGATCGCTGAGGGGATCTCCAAGGTAAGATCGGTGACATTAACCCTTTTTTGCATGAAATATTACTTAGACATAATGTTTTGAATTTTAAGTATTACTAACTAGTATTACTAACAGTATAAGAAAAAGTTGTAAGCAAAGTTTCAGAATAGCTTCTTGCTCTGTAAGTTAATGGGACTCCATTAGATTTTAGGCACTAGGAATTTTCCATATTTGCATATAGTTGCCATATGTCAACACATACATTTAGCATATTAAGAAAAAATAATGACAACATCTGAATTTAAATGAATGTAAAAAAAAAGGATACTTACCCCAGATAGTGAGTTCAATTTTTTATTTGGTGAAAAACTTCCAAAATTAATTAATAAAGGCATGGTTGTGAGACAATGATGCTCACTCGTCAAATATCCATGAACAAAATTTGTCTGGTCATGTGACCTGGTATGCTAAGACCTAAATGAGATGTCCTTTAAAAATAAAAGCCTCCTTTCACACCTAAATGTATAAACATAGATTTATATCACATCTTTTTTTAGAAAAAGATGAAGTAATTCTCCCCATCTGGCAACACTATGCAATAGGGGTTATAATGTAACTTGGTTATTTTTTTATTCAGGACAGATTGGAAGTCCATCATTAAATCCAAGCTCTAACTGCTGACCTGCTCTGACTGCTTTAGATGTCCAAAGTGAAAGCTGCACCTCCTCCTGGATGCACTCTGAACATCAGCGATCCTCAGGTCCAGGAAGCTGCTATCCGAATACAGGCTTCATATCGTGGCCACAGGTGCAGAAATGAAAATTGTTGGCATCATTGACGTCGAACAGAGATGGAAATTAACTAAGGACATTACTCAAGTACTGTAAATCAGTATAAAATTGTGGGGACTTTTACTTTACAATTTTCATTTCACAACTTTAGTCACATTTCAGATGAAGTTTTCACACAATAATGAATGTACCATAAGCTACAACCCTTAGTTAAAGATGTAACCAGTGTTCCAACCTTTGAGTCAATGTCGTCTAACAAGCAGCAGTTTGTAGCCAGCTCACGTTTCACATGTCTGTAAGTTGTTAACAGCTCCACGAAATACTTATTTTCTCCCTTTGAACTTCTCACATGGTTTCATTTCAATGAATGTTCAAATGATCTATTATCTCACCTGAAATCAAAGATTAGACAAAAAGTCCAAAAGTGAAAACAGATTTGTGAATCAGAATTAGTTTTTTCTTCTTTCTTGTATCCGCCGACCCTTTGAAAGGGGCCCAACCCTTAGTTTGGGAACCACTGGACTAAACTAATAGTTCTATAAATGTACATTTATAGTTGTAGCTACACATTGGTGCAGCAGAATTCACAATCAAGTATAATGATCATGTCATCATAATACATTAGACAGAGGGACAAAACGATGCCTTTTTATGTTTAATTAAGTTTTAGACTTCTACTTCTACATTTATTTATTTATTTTGACATTGTGTTAGTACTTTTCCTTAAGTAAAGGATATGAATACATCTTCCATCGTTGACATCCAACTGCCTTCTGAAAACAACTCAAAGCATGTAAAGTGTCAGTATGCTTCAAACAACATTATTGCTTTGTTGGACCATTGAATTACATTTTTAAAAAATGTTTTCACACTTTCATCATGTGTAACACCAAGTACAACATTATGAAGCCCAATTTCAAACGCTGCATGCACTTAGGTGACACTTTGTACACAACCTGCAAACTGAACTCGTAAAGACCGATAAAGAAATGCTTTCTTCTCGTGTAAGGTCTCGTAAAGAGCTGCGGGAGAAAGGCCCTCCGAGGATCCTCCAGGAGCTCAAAGATGTGGTTCTCGTTGAGGGCAGCGCTGCGAAGCTGGAGTGCAGAGTCAGCGCCTTCCCGGACCCCTTCATCGTGTGGCACAAGGACGGCAAAGAGCTGAAGGACGGACCCAAGTACCGCTACGTTTTTGAAGACCCGGATTTTGTGGCGCTCGTGGTTCGAGATGGCGTTCTGGCTGATCTGGGAAAATACACTGTTAACATCAAGAATCCGTTTGGGCAGACATCGGGATCTGCTTGTATTCTAGTAGAGGGTGTGTATAGAATCCTTAAGCACGTTATGTTCTTGAACAGTTTAACCAGGATTTCTACACAGTCACAATAGGTGGTCTTATCTGTGGACACTGGAAATTACTTTTGTGTCCAATAGAGTTTTACTTTATTCTCCTCGTTAGTAATGTTTAAATTATTAGCCAGTATTTGTCTGATCATAATTAAAACATAAGGATGATAGAGTCTTTGCATCATGCTCCCCTAGTTCCTGCTAAAGTTTCTAAAGGCCCAGACAACATGAAGGCAAAGAGAGGGACGACAGTGGTGCTCAAAGCTGAAATAAGTGGGGAGCCTCCTCCAGATGTTGCCTGGCTCAAAGATGGAGATGACATTGACGAAGACGACAGGTAGGCAAATGATGATTAGCCAATAAGCCATATATAATATATTTCTTTTTATTATATGGTCTAAGTGAGTTCTGGTTCACACTAATGCCACAAGGAGGAGTCAATAACTATATATTGCAGCTTTTGTGATATAATAATTATATGTACAGTTATATAATTGTGATGATTACATTGTCTTTCAGGGTCTTCTATGATGTTGGAGACACCAACACTATCTTGACCATCAAAAATGTAAAAACGTCTGATGCCGGCAAGTACGAGGTGTTTGTGGAGAACAATCTGGGCACGGATCAGTCATTTGCTCGTGTCGACGTCCTCTGATGAAACCTGAAAGTTCAGGCTAAAAAGAAAGGAGCCTTTGTTCTCTTGTAGTGTTATTCAATGGAAAATATGATGTATTGATGCTGCTGTGTTGAAAGCTGTACATAAATGAATTACATCAAACCTGATATAAAAAGTACATTTTTCCAATGTCTGTTTTTTCAGTTTTTTTATTTTTAAATATCCAATGTGTTTATTTCGATTGTGATACTGCACAAATGCAAAATTACAGAAGCACTTAGTAAACAATATTTGCATTTTAATACGGGTATCTTGAGTATTGCTCCCAAGACAACAGCAAAAAATATATATATTTGCATCCATAGAAAATAATGTAGAAATTGAACATGATGGGATGTCAGAATAATAACATAACATATATATTCAATTCAATTCAATTCATTTGTGTAGCCCAGAATCACAAACGGCCTTACATTTTGTACAAAAGTAACACAACTTACCCTGTCTTTGGACCCTCACATCGTACAAGGTAAAACTCCCTAAAAATCCCTTTAATGGGGAAAAAGAAAACGGAAGAACCCTCAGGAAGAGTAACAGAGGAGGGATCCCTCCTGTATATATATATATATATTTCTAGGTTGCTACTTTTGGAAGATTAGTACTGCATTATATTATAAATATTATTGTGCGATGCACTTTACACTAAAGTGCAAGGCAAAGTTTTTTAAAACAAAAATAACAGGGAAAGCCATGTAAAGAGTAGGCCTATGAATATTTAAATATCAACTTTTTAGGACCTTTCGCTTATTTACTTTTCCCTGATGAAAAGGGGAAAATCTAAACTTGATTACAGTTTATTGGAATTCTGTAGTCTATAAAACAGAAACAGCATATTGTATAATTGAACAATTCCATTATAATCACCAACCCAGACCACGAGCATCTTCCCAAAACAAATCAAAACAGTGGCAGACTGACAACCTTTTTTAAGACTCAGCCGAGGAAAGGAGTTAAGTTAAATGGGCCTGAATAAATACATACATTGAGAAAAGAAGACAAACAAATACATGAAAAAGAAAACAAACACACGTGACGTTGCTTTAATGTTAAATAAGGGCAAGACCTTTCGGAAAGAAGAACCTCTGATCTTAGGTGTGGGCACTTTAAAGGCGGTCCCTAACTTCCTCTTTCACTCGGCCGGTTTCAAGGCTCCCCCGACTCACGTCAACTTAAACAAACTTAAAACAAGTAACGAGCAACGTCCCACGTGAACGTCAACACAACTGGACCAATATTCCCCGTTTAAAAAAAAACACGGCTACGTGTTTTTGGGCGTTTTAAAAACGTCAAATTAAGGAAAACTTTGCTGGAGGAAAAAAAAAACAGAAAACCACTGAAACGTTCCTAAAACATTTCCCTCAGCAACCAACTCCATATTAAAACACGAGTAAACCGCTGAAAGCTCGGTGATATTTTAAAGCTTCACATCCTGCATTGTGGCTTTAAGAACGGGGCTTCCTTGAAACCGTCAAAGCCGCGGTAGCATGGTCAAATTGATCTTCTACGTCTAACTTTTAGAAGAAATAACTTTTAGACACTTTTAAACTCTCGTTTTTTTCAGGGAAGTCCGAGTCTATACGGTTCGTTTTGTGCGCCGTCATTTCCCCCCTGGATTCACTTTGACCCTCAGTATGCGTGTTTGCAGACAGGGAGTGGCAAAATATAAAAACTTTTTTTGTTTTTTGCCATAACTCCTCGAACTAATTTTCCACAGCGTTGTCGTCGTCGCCTCCGCAGTGACCGGTGTAAATATGGACCACTCGCCGTCGATAATCACGCAAGTAAGACGAGACGAGGAGGAAAATGCGACTTGTCGTGAGGAAGGTGAGTTTGGGGGGAAAAGTTTTCTCAACTATTCAAGCTGCGCATGACTCTGTCAGCGGAAGGCACCGGGAACCGGGAGCCGGGCACCGGGCGCCGGGCGGCGGCTTCAAAAAGCTCCCCAAAAGCAACCGGACCGGTGCTCGAACGTTTCACGGCCCTTAAATTAACTTTGTCGCAGCCCCGCGTTTGGACCCGCTTTGAGAAAGTTTCGCCGCCCGGAGGTTGGACAGCAGGCCACACAGCCGCGGACAGCCGCTGGCCGGACCCGTCCAGAACACGGAGAATGGCGTGTAGCCGCCGGGTTTCAAACTCTAGCCCCGCAAAGCAGAGGAGTTTAATTCGTGTTCCGCAAAGACTTGACGCAGAATGTGCGATAAAACATCGTAAATATGGGTTTTATTCAAAGGGGCGGGGCCACAGCTCTGACAGGTCGCTGTTATTGTTGTGGACTTTGAGGTTGAAGTTTCCTCAATGAGTTTTACTTAGTTTTTCTTTTAACCTTAATGACCACATGCCAGTTGTTAAAGGATTCGGAACCTTCAATAAAAGTACCAATATAGCAATGTAAAAACACCAAGGTCCTACTGAAGTATAACAACAAAAGTATTAGCAGTAAATCGTACTTAAATATTAAGGAAGTTAAAGTATTTGTAGTATCTCTGACTCGTATATTATTTATATGACAATATTAGATTATCATTATGAGGCATCAGTGTGTGAGCAGCATGTTACTGTTGTAGCTGCTGGAGGCGGAGCTGGTTTCAGCTTCTTTAGTCGGCTATGTTAGACCTGTGGTTTCCAATAGAGGGGTCCGGCCCCTCCAAAGGGTCAGCGCATAAATCTGATGGGTCGTGAGATGTTTAATAAGAGAGGAAAGCAAGAAAAGAAAAGTGCTGATGCACATCAGTTTTCACATTTTGGACTTTTGGTTAATGCTTGACTTGTAGTGAAATATTGGATCATTTGCACATTTGTTGAAATAAAATCCAATGTGAGAATTTCTATTTGGTGAATATCATGGACTTTTGAAATGTGAGCCTACTACACACTATCTGCATCTGAACATTTAACTTTTTTGGACTTTGAAGTAGTGCCACATCACTTCAGTTTTAAGTTTTATCTAAGTTGCCCCAAAGAAGTATTTTTGTTACCCAAATGAACACATGCAAACTGAAACACTTTTTATTTTTTGTTTTTATTTCACTTTCACTTTCACTTTTTATTTCAGTTGTTAAAGGATTCGGAACCTTCAATAAAAGTACCAATATAGCAATGTAAAAACACCAAGGTCCTACTGAAGTATAACAACAAAAGTATTAGCAGTAAATCGTACTTAAATATTAAGGAAGTTAAAGTATTTGTAGTATCTCTGACTCGTATATTATTTATATGACAATATTAGATTATCATTATGAGGCATCAGTGTGTGAGCAGCATGTTACTGTTGTAGCTGCTGGAGGCGGAGCTGGTTTCAGCTTCTTTAGTCGGCTATGTTAGACCTGTGGTTTCCAATAGAGGGGTCCGGCCCCTCCAAAGGGTCAGCGCATAAATCTGATGGGTCGTGAGATGTTTAATAAGAGAGGAAAGCAAGAAAAGAAAAGTGCTGATGCACATCAGTTTTCACATTTTGGACTTTTGGTTAATGCTTGACTTGTAGTGAAATATTGGATCATTTGCACATTTGTTGAAATAAAATCCAATGTGAGAATTTCTATTTGGTGAATATCATGGACTTTTGAAATGTGAGCCTACTACACACTATCTGCATCTGAACATTTAACTTTTTTGGACTTTGAAGTAGTGCCACATCACTTCAGTTTTAAGTTTTATCTAAGTTGCCCCAAATAAGTATTTTTGTTACCCAAATGAACACATGCAAACTGAAACACTTTTTATTTTTTCTACTAAACTGTACAAATCTTTTTTTTAACATACAGTATAAATAAGTTTAACAGTAATTTATATTTTCTGCTGGACACCTTATGCATATTAATAAAATGTAATCAATATCACTTTATAAATAAAGCTATCAGTGACCCAACCTGCCTAAAGTCAGGGACAGCCAGCCCACTTTCTGATACAGTGGTGAGTTAGAGATTTACAGTTTGTCACATGATATACAGAGTCTAATAAATGCAGCGAAGCAACAGCTGCATATGTGTATAAAATGTCTATAATCTATTGCAGGCATGGATGTATTATCAGACCCGGGTTCTGCCTCTCAGCAGCATGCAGATTTTTTCCTAGTGGCCACTAATGATACTGCAACAAAAAGCCAATGCCACCCCAAAAGACATTTGTCTCATAGAACACAATGCTAAAAGAGAACCTGTAAAACTGTTTTCACGACACCACCAGCTATATTACCGGTTAAGTACTAATCTTTGTATTCTAGAATTTTTAATTCATGGACTTTTTATCCATCACAGAAGTAAACCTGGGAGTCAGGAGTCATGTGATCCACTTATGTTGAAATAAACACAGTCATTTTCCTGTCCAGTAACCAGTTTAATATTGCATCCATGATTGCACATAGAGAAGTAGCAGAAACCAGCCTCCTTCTCATCTCAAAAAGCCTCTGTGGTGAATTTTCACATAGAGCAATAGGTTTACTGCAAAAATAAGTCAATATTTGATTAGGTATCAACTATTGCATTATAAAACATTTTGATGATTGACTAAAGATCCCATATAATGAAAATTGCACATACAGATGTCACATTGAACTCTGGTAACAGACCTTTTTTAATATGTTGTGACATTTTTCAGAGCAAACAAATAATCAGTTAATGAGGATTTGATTATCAGATTAATAGATGATAAAAACTGCTCCACTGCTTAGTTGCGTCCTTGTGTTGTAGGTGTTTTCTAAATGTCTGGCAGTCTAACATTTAATAAATACAGTCTATATTTCCACAGAAGAGCAGTGTTTGTGGAAATAATCTGTGCTCACATGGTCAAGCATCAGAGAACTAAAAGTAAAGCCAGTGGCCTAATCAAGCTCAGTGTAATCCTGCTATATGAATGAATGTAACGTTCAAATTAGGGACGGGCGATATGGCCTTCTTTTACCACAATATTTTCAGGCCATGTCATGACACTAATACATGATACACTATATATATATATATATATATATATCCCAATATTATTTAATTTTAAATATTTACACAAAAAAACGGAGAAACCAACTATAGTTAAACTTAGCAAAATTGTATTTATTAAAGACAGAATAGAAAAAAACATAAAATTGTTATTTCAAAAAAATAAAATGCACGTTTTGTGCAAAAATGTCACAGAGACAACATTTTCAAACAAGACATTAGTGCACTTTTGTGCATGCTGTAAATTACCACTAAAAAAATAGTGTGCATGTTGTCTCTACGATGACATTTCAAAATGATAAATTAAAGTCCACCTGCTGTGCATAGTGCCACTAGGATATATATATATATATATATATATATATATATATATATATATATATATATATATATATATATATATATATATATATATATTTTACAGTGTTTACACAGGTTTCTTAGCTAAATAAAAAATAGCTGCATAGTAGGAAATTAAACGGTGGAAAAGAAAGTGTATTTCTAATGGACCCTCCATTAGGTTTACAATCCTCTGGTTTCAAACACCGTACCTAAACATAAAACAATTTACAAAAGGTGAAACAGGTCCGTTATACAAACAATTTGTAGCTTTCCTTTTTTTTTTATGGAAATGCATGGCATATATTCTGTTTTTGACTTTTGATGTATCGCACCATCCCGATATGATGTTGTGCTAAGTTTCATACACTCTTCAGATTCTAGTGGGTGGTTTCTAAAGTGATGATAAAAAGTTTGTGTGTGTTGGGTGTTTGCTTATGAATAAATTAGGGATGCACCGATGTGAAAATTTCGGCCGATATCGATATCCGATATACATATCGGCAGTCACTGCCGATACCGATATTTGCCGATATCGATATATGTAGAGAAAACGTTTTCTGTAGTGTCACAAATTTAGTACAGACCAGAAAAAACACTGTACATTTGAAAAGCACAACAGTGCTCTTTATTTAAAGAAAGGCTCCCTGTAAAACTCTGTCATGTGGTTAGAGGAAGTACGGCGGAGCGGACCCGATGGAGCTCCGCGAAGGCGGCGACGTCGGCGGCCGCGGCGGAGGCGGCGGTCGGCGATGCGATGTGACGGAGGAGCCCGCTAGGAGAAACCGCTACAGTTAGTTGGGTCACTGTCTGCGTGTCTCTTGGCGACGCGCTAAGCTAAGCTAGCTGGTCCTAGCGGGCTCCTCCGTCACATCGCATCGCCCGAAAAGGCAGCGGCCCCCTACGCCTCCGCCGCGGCCGCCGACGAGAAGGCGGCAGGATGGCGTCCGACACCCGGAGCAACGTTCCGCGCATTTTTTTTGTCTTTTCGGGCGATGCGATGTGACGGAGGAGCCCGCTAGGACCAGCTAGCTTAGCGCGTCGCCGAGAGACACGCAGACAGTGACCCAACTAACTGTAGCGGTTTAACTCTGCACATTGTTGACATATCGGCCAGAATTTGTTGATATCGGACCGATACCGATAAGTTAAAAAACGTGACATATCGGCCGATATATATCGGTTGGCCGATATATCGTGCATCACTAGAATAAATGAATTTAGGCCCAGATTCTGTTTTGTTAGGTGATAGAAGTAGGATTACCTGACGGCCGCCTCTACTATAAAGAACTGCTGGAAACCTCTGGTGAAACATTATGGTTTCAACACATAATATTTACACAACCTGCGATTGCATACAAAGGTGATGCAAAGATACAACTAGACATAAGTAGTTGTTCCGGGGTAATTCCTGTTGCTCCATGCTCCAAGGATAGTATGAATGGTGTAACACTGTACAAACACAAAATCTGCTTTATATTCCATAAGCAATAAGTTGCATGAGACCAAATATATATATATATATATATATATATATATATATATATATATATATATATATATATATATATATATATATATATATACACCGGACATTGATAATATGTGTCTGTCCATGTGAGGCTGTTGTGATTAGATTAAAAATTTAAATAAAGAATTTATAAAAAAATTCCAAAATTGTTGGGATAATGTAAGTACACAACTCAACAAAATATTCAAGATAGGCTTTATTTATTTTTTTCAATATTTGAAGTTATATTGATCTTTCAGATTGAATTATTTTAGTCCTTTGTTACTTGCACATAATGCATACTGTGTATGCACATAATGCATACTGTGTATGCGGATCAACAAATTCTGCGAATTTATACATTGTGTTGTTTTTTTTTTTTTTTTTTTTTTTAGTTTAGTTTTAGTTTTTTTTATCTTCTTCAGCTTTATTTTCTTCTCTTTATCTGAAACGCTGCAAGAACACATAAATTTCCCCGTTGTGGGATCAATTAAGTTTTATCTAATCTTATCTTATCTTACATGTGAAAAAGTAAACCTAGTACGATTTGAGTGAGGTTTTTGGGTTGTTGGCTTGTCCGGATTTGAATTCAAGAAGTGGATTCTATACTGTATTTTAATTGAACTGGCTATTTAATGCCCATCCCTATCACATAGTTTGAATTGCTCCACATGAAACTGCAATGTTTTGCTGTGCTTTGATTCTCCTGCTCTCAGTCCAGTCAGGAGGTGGCAGCACCATCCACCTTACTAATACCAATCCTGGCCTGATCTCAGATTACTTCCTCCTGGCCAAGAGGTCATGAGACCAAAACATGGCTGCTGTCCATAAGCGAGTCTCTTGCCCTTCTTTAATTTCACAAGATTCTGCAGCCAAACGGGTTCATTGCAGCTCGTTTAGCTCAGTAAACTTGTCCCAAGATGTTGACATTCAGTTTTTTTAAAGCAATGAGTGTTGTTCTCATAATGCATAGTGCTAACTTCCTATAGTAGTTACCTCGTGCATTTTGTCATGTGGTTGACGCAGGCTTTAAGGTGAGATGCAGAAACATTCAATCCCAGATCAGATCAGGTCTGACCTAAATTGAGCTTGGCCGCCATGAACCTTCCATTCCATCTGCTCCGTGGGTGTGAAGCAAGTTGTCAGATTGTAACAGAATATCGGGTGTCGAAGTGATGGAAAGTCGGCTGCGGGAGGCCTAATTCCTTCAGTGTCTAGATAGGAATAGAAGCAGCCAAGTATACGAGCATGCATTACCTGGACGGCTCCCACATACGCCTGCTTTCAACTTAAGTAGGCTAAAACATGCTGATGTGGCGCGAGGTCGTTGCTGCCCCTCAGAAATGCTCTAAGCTCATTATCAGTGTCTTAGCTGCTTGGACAGCAAGCAGTGAGGAACGTATTCAGTTCACTTGGCTTCTTACACATTTTTCAATATGTCCCTTTCTGCCGCTCAGGATCAATTCAAACAAAACGAAGTTGATGATATCATGAAGTAGCATGGGATCATGGGAATTATTGAACCCTTTAACCCTGCAGGCAGTTTCTCCCATTGGGATTCCTTCTGTTTTCATTTAGCCAAATTGATAAAAACACTAAATAAAGCAGTTTAACATTAGACATCTGCTGCTGTCGCTTGTTGCTCTAATAATTTAACATCCAGATGTCTAATGACTAAAATCCAAAATGTACAGGTTTGTTTCATTATAATTGTGGCTTGGGGAAGAAAGCTAATTTATGACTGTTCCAGTGGGCAACCACAACACTGATACGGCTCTTTGATTAGATAAAATAAAATGATACATTTCTCTAGTTAACAAAGTTAACACAGTTTAATCATTTGAATCCAGGTAAATTACACATTTGGCTTTATATAGGTTCTGTCTCTATGTAATATAATGGTAGCAGCATCAGCGTCAGTGCTAACATGTAATAGCATGAAACTATTGCACTGGTATCTTTTTTCCTGCTTTTGTTTCACTCCATACAATTAAAAGTACTTCATTGAATGTTTTGCAACGCACTTCAGCAAAGTGACCCTCGCTCTCAGCCCCCCCCCCCCCCCCCCCCCTTTCTGCAACTCCTACACGGTCTGGCTGGTAGCGGTGCGCAGGTCAGGGTTTTTTAATACCCGCACCCACCCACCAGGTTATTAGAGCCAATCTGCACTGCCCATCCCCCAGAAATATGCAACCGCAGCTCATTTTTCAACCACAAGTCTTTTTCTTGCAACTTAATACCCATAAGATTACATTTCATGCTAATTAATGTTAGCATGAAAAAAAGTTTTTATTATTTGTTTTCAATCTTTCCTCTAAAAATGTGTATTTTCATCAAACCCAAGATGTAGTAAAGTGTGTTGCTGCCTGTAAAGCTGGTATGATAAAATTAAAGCGACACCTTTGCTCAAACAATGACTGTTGTTTCAACTTCTAAATATAAACGTGAATAAAAACTCATCCCAGGGTTAAAGATGTGAACGTGGTTCAAATCTGGTTGGATGGGGAAGCTAAAAAACAACAAAGAATTGTTTCAACTGTAACCATTGTGGTTTGGCATTTCCCCTTATTTGCCCTCTCACATGATTATCATGCAGATGATGTGTGTGGATATGAAATGGTTGAATAGAGATTTTCTTTCAGTTTCCTGAAATTCCCTACAAAACATTCAGGACATTATCTTTCTCCTTTATGCTGTGGTGGAAAGAACCTAATCACATTTACTCAAGTACTGTACTCAAATACAATTTTGAGGTCCTTTTACTCAAGTAAATTTCAGTTTGATGACATTTTTTTTCCAACTCACCACTTCATTTCAGAGAGAATTATGTCATTTTCCAGTTTTAGTTACTTTTTTATATAGCTTTTTTTAAAATTTATAATTTTACATTAAATGAAACTTTATTCTATTAGATTTTTGTTATTTTTTTAAAATTGCTATACACTTTGTGTGCAAGGTATATATATAAATATTAGGATACAGTATTTCTATTATAGATCAAACTGGTATAGAAAATTGACTCCACATTAATGAACTGATTAGAATGCACTTACATGTATTGTGATAAAACAAGTAATACTAATATAATAATATAACACTTCTATACTTTTACTTAACATTTTCTATTCCTGACTTCTTATTGAATATTTTTATAACAGTTTTTATAGTTTTATTCAAGTTCATCCGGTATTGTTATTTTCATCTATCTTGAAATCATTTTTTCTTATTTGTACTTTGTGACTGCTGTGTACAGCCCCAAAGTAAGTTCATGTTGACATTTGCATTGAATCTTTGGAAATGACATGATGATGCAGAATATCTAATAATGTCACAAGGTCAGTGGTTTGATTAAGTTAATTTTTTGCTGTATGCATAGAGGCATGGCTGTGCAGCGTAAACAGGCAGCTCGGCCGCTTCCTGCTGCCGGTTGTAGGTGACACAACAGAGTTTAGCCTGTCTGTTTATGGCGTGGTGTAAGTATGCAGCTCCAAATAGACACATCGATTCTCTCATCATTAACCGCTGTCAGCAGCTGCTCCGGCAGGCTATTTTAGGCACGCCGCTGTGTAATATCAGAAGAGGTAATGGCACGGAGCAGCGTGATGTTTTCTAACACTTCACGTTTCACCTGCCCACTTCCCTCACACTTGTGTTTGCACATCACAAATGTGTCATCTTGGGACCAGGAAGGTATGCCCCCACCGGCATGCACAGGCCATAATGACCATTCTCCTGGGGCTTTGTCCACTTTCGGCCTTCAGCTGAATAGAGATTTTCAATATGCCAAAGCCATCAGGAATAAAACTTGGAATTAGGTCAGATTTTTTATGGGGATGAAACTGAAACTGGGCTGAGTGTAACCGTTCTTAAGAAATTCAGAACACCAGATTCCTTATTTTGTTAGTCATGTATAATGGAGTTTATTCATTTTACTGTTGTTTTTTAAAAAATATCTTATGTCCGATATTTTTAAGTTTCTCAAATATTTTTTCTGTATTTATGTTTTCCATTTTTTATCTAGATTCTTAACACATTTTTTCAAGTTAAAGTAGAAATATTGTCACAAAAAACAACACCAGCAACTGCATTGCAAAATGTCATTACTCAATTATCATCAGAAAAATGTACTTAAAGTATTGAAAGTAAAAGCACACATTATGTGGTAGACCTTTGATATATTATTGTACACCATTATACAACTTGGTTTTGATTGCTAACTATAGGTAAGAAAATTTGTATAGTTTAGCAGAAATACTTTGGTAAGTGCTGATTCATAATATTTGGCACCTTTCACACAAATGCGTTAACTTAAAAAAGAGATAATGTTAAAGTATATTTGATCTATGTACATATTAAAATATGCATCTAAAAAGTGACTAAAGATGTTTTCAGAAAGTTATATTTTATTAGATATTTCCCTCTGAAATGCAGTATAAGTATAATGTAGCATCACATTAAAATACTCATATAGTGCAAGTGCCTAAAAACTAAAAACTGTAACAAGTACAGTACTTGTTACATTCTATTACTGGTTATGTTAGTAAATGTAATGTGGTGGTGAAAATGGCTAGCATCATACGTATTGCGCAACAGCCACACAGAAACATAGAGAACACATTAAAGCCCCAATTAAAGAATAATGTGTGAAAATGCAAGAACAAAAGCTTTTGTGTCAGAACATATGCATAATGTAAACAAACATTTAGGCAACTATAATTATAATTTTGATTTGCTATTGTTACTGGCGTTGTATTTGTGCTTGGTGCTATTGCTCTCTGGTTTTACTTTTGTTGTCTTCATACATTTACAGCCAAAGCAGCCAGACAGTTCCATGATGCAACAGTTTTAGTCCTGTCTGAGTTTTGAGTGGCTTGCTAATGCCGGAGCTGACAGCTCTGGCTGGCCATCCCGCCTCAGCTAATTTGTCAGATCTTTTTTCTTTCTCTGTAAACACCACCTCTCACATTCCAACACCAGTTGATGAGACCACTTGTGTTCCAATAGCTGTTGTTACATCGTTCGGATTAGTGAGGTTAAGGTAAATAACAAGTACAAACAGACAGCTTTAGGAAAGATTGAAGGTCTATGTTAAACATGGTCAGTATAAAACCCTAGGTTCATGTATTTTGAAAAGCAAGTTTAAGCTTGATCAGGCTCTGATATCTTTGTTTAATTTTTTTACCCAGGAACTCTTTTGTTGCACGCTAATATATCAGATCATTTGTTACATGTGTTACAAATATGTTAAGATCTTTACGTTTCAAGTAAAGAAGCTGAAAAACCAGTGGAACCCCTACTACAATGATTTCTTGTTGACATACTTCCCGGAGTTGGGGAATGCAAAGATAGGTTAAAAATACAGAACAGTAAAATGTGAGATTCTGGGATGTCTTCACCTGACTATCTTTGGGGCTGAAATGTAGACCTATAGTTTGTCATATACTGTCTTTTAACCTTTTGCTGCACAACTGAAATAGGCATAGTCGAGTAAACTACATGTCAGACACAGCAGGGTCCTGCTGACAGAATTCTTCCGTCTGCCGGAGCTATGCGATGATCAAATGTACTGGCTCAGTAGGGTGCCAATACCCCTGCCATGAAATGGATGCTATCCTGGCCTGAAACACACTAAATACTATCTCTTGCTAACTGATAGGCTTGGGCTGATTTTCAATCTATCAAAATATCATGATATTTCTGCCATATGCGCTTTTTTCAATCCAGAGTTTTTTTTTATTTTTATTTTTTTATTCTTTTTACTTAGTTTTTTAAATTAATTACTTTATTTATTTCATGGTTTACAGAGAAAATAATTTTAAAAAGTACAAAAATACAATTCTAAATTTGATTTTTAAACAGTTTACAGAAGAAATAATACAATTATGTTTTAAAAAATATTGTCCTTTTAATATATATAACCACCCGCAATAATATTATACACTACTGTTTTAAAGTTTGGGGTCACCCAGACAATTTTGACATGAAAGGTCACACATTTATATAACAAAGGCTGACAAAATTGACAAGGTTAGACATGATTTTTACTAAACTAACATTCAGACTTTTCTTTAATCAAAGAAAGCTCCATCTAACCAGCTAAACTGTTTTTAGCTATACTAACACAATCATTCATTAGCTTACAAACTTGTGGCAAAATAATCTAAATTACTTTACCTTTAATTCTTTTAAAGTTGGGATAAATATACCATTTTTATGTGTGTATTAATTCATATTTGATGCTACTTATTGAAGAACGATCCTCAGCAGCTAGTGCATTTTTCTTTACAGCAGGCCAAATATCCCCAAAGAAATGGCTTCTTACTTTTAGCAACTGAACAACTGTACACTACTATAAATATTGTAGAGTTAGTTTAAAGCACAGTGAGACTTATATAGTAAGTACTTGTATAGATGACTAGTGAACATAACACAATGTATATTAAAATTTATTTCCATAAACACATTGCCCCAGAGCACACTGGAAAACTTCAGCTACATACCCTAACATATGCGGATTCTGTTCTCTGCATGCTCTGTTTGCAAAAAAATTTCCAGATATAATCCCCAATCTCAATAAAAGTAATTCCACCTCTTGCACCCTCAATTGTCTGTCCACCACAGCTCATTGGTTTATAGATGTTAAATTGAATAACATTAGTGGTATCAATATCAACCACTTCCCAGAATTGTGATGTTGAAATTACAAGTAGAGAATAACTGGGATTGGATGGTTGTTAAAGTATGAACCTATGATACTGTACAATATAAAATATTTAAATAATCTCCCAGAGTGTCAACATATAATGATGGTCAACAGAAAAAAAAACATATATACATTGGGGAAAATAAGTATTTGAACACCCTGCTATTTTGCTATTTCTCCCACTTAGAAATCATGGAGGGGTCTGAAATTTTCATCGTAGGTGCATGTCCACTGTGAGAGAGATAAACTAAAAAGAAAAATCCAGAAATCACAATGCATGATTTTTTAATGATTTATTTGTGTGATACAGCGGCAAATAAGTATTTGAACACCTGTGTGTCATCTAGAATTCTGACCCTGAAGGACCTGTTAGTCCGCCCATTAGAAGTCCACCTGCACTCCATGTATCATCCTTAATCAAATGCACCTGTTTGAAGTGGTTAGCTGCATAAAGACACCTGTCCACCCCATACAATCAGCAAGACTTTAACTTGTAACATGGCGAAGACCAAAGAGCTGTCCAATGACACAAGAGAGAAAATTGTACACCTCCACAAGGCTGGAAAGGGCTACGGAGCAATTACCAAGCAGCTTGGTGAAAAAAGGTCCACTGTTGGAGCAATCATTGGAAGAAGATGAAAATGGAAGAAGCTAAACATGATGGTCAATCTCAATCGGAGTGGAGCCCCATGCAAGATATCACCTCGTGGGGTCTCAATGATTCTAAGAAAGGTGAGGAATCAGCCCGGAACTACACGACAGGAGTTGGTCAATGACCTGAAAAGAACTGGGACCAACGTTTCCAAGGTTACTGTAGGTAATACACTAAGACGTCATGATTTGAAATCATGCATGGCACGAAAGGTTCCCCTGCTTAAATCAGCACATGTCAAGGCCCGTCTTAAGTTTGCATATGACCATTTGGATGATACAGAGGAGTCATGGGAGAAAGTTTTGTGGTCAGATGAGACCAAAATAGAACGTTTTGGTCATAATTCCACTAAGCGTGTTTGGAGGAAGAAGAATGATGAGTACAATCCGAAGAACACCATCCCTACTGTGAAGCATGGGGGTGGTAGCATCATGCTTTGGGGGTGTTTTTCTGCACATGGGACAGGACGAGTGCACTGCATTAAAGAGAGGATGATTGGGGCCGTGTATTGTGAGATTTTGGCGAACAACCTCCTTCCCTCAGTCAGAGCATTGAAGATGGGTCGTGGCTGGGTCTTCCAACACGACAACGACCCAAAGCACACAGCCAGGAAAACCAAGGACTGGCTCCGTAAGAAGCATATCAAGGTTCTAGCATGGCCCAGCCAGTCTCCAGACCTGAACCCAATCGAAAATCTTTGGAGGGAGCTCAAACTCTGTGTTTCTCAGCGACAGCCCAGAAACCTGACTGATCTAGACAAGATCTGTGTGGAGGAGTGGGCTAGGATCCCTCCTGCAGTATGTGCAAACCTGGTGAAAAACTACAGGAAACGTTTGACCTCTGTAATAGCAAACAAAGGCTACTGTACCAAATATTAACATTCATTTTCTCAGGTGTTCAAATACTTATTTGCTACTATATCACGCAAATAAATCATTAAAAAATCATGCATTGTGATTTCTGGATTTTTCTTTTTAGTTTATCTCTCTCACAGTGGACATGCACCTACGATGGCAATTTCAGACCCCTCCATGATTTCTAAGTGGGAGAAATAGCAAAATAGCAGGGTGTTCAAATACTTATTTTCCCCACTGTATATATATATATATATATCTCACTATACATGTCAAGTGCATAGGGAGCGAGTATATTCATGAGTGACTAGAGTACAACAGCCATAACCTAGTAAAGGATGCCAACATCTTCATGCTCATACATTACAGTTGCCAGTGTCATGGTGCCTCATGTGTCTTTTCTCGTCTGTTCCAGGTGCCAGTGAAGTTTCCTCCTCAAAGAAGCCTCGCAGCAGAGGCCTTTTCCACAGTCTCTTCTGCTGTTTATGTCACAAGCAAACAGAGCCACCAGTGAAAAACAATGCGCCTCTATTGGTAGAAGAAAATGGGACCCTGTCAAAAGTAAGTGCATCTCTCACGCTTTCCTGTGCTGATAAAACATTATAATAATCTTTATGTTTTAGAGCACTATGTCACAAAGGGCTTCACAAGACCAATAAAAATAATGTGGTCCCTAAAGGAAGACCAACGATTTAAAGATTGATTAAATGACTGAAGCTGATAATAGACAGTTCCGAGAAACATCAGGAAAAATCAGTAAAGGCGTCCTAATAAAAAGTCTGTTTTAGGAAGGGATAGGAAAGGATCACTGAATTAGCCAATCTGATTTACTGGGGCAGATCATTCCAGAGCCTTGAGGCCATGACAGCAAATGCTCTTTCCCCTTCGTTTTCAGCAGGGCCTCTGCAACGGACAAAAAACCTCTAACCCCCCAAAGATCTGTAAGTATGTATGTGGCACATACAGTACAAACGGGTCAGAGACAGAGGTCATGAAGAGACATGAATTCTTCACTTTATGTATTTCTTTTTTAAACCCTTCTTATTTTTTATATTTTTAGCTAAATGCTAAAAGTGCTTAATAATATGATTTATTTTTTATATGTGCCCAAGAAAATGCAAAACAATATATTTTTATATCAGAATTTCCTCTTTTTTAAATTAAAAAATAAGTCAACCAATAGCAATATTGCATCTACCTGTCAATCCAGGCCAGTGGTCCTTTATGATAAAATATTGTAGCTCCATTTTTGTTATGATATGATCGGTTTTCAAGGGTCAGATTAAATTTTGTAACTTCAACTATATCCTGAAAGTTGTGATAGATGGATACTCTTGAAATGCTGCATCAGGTGGACCTAAACATAAAAAAGCTAAAAAAAATAAATGTCTTTTGTTGATTCTTTAGAGTCAGGATTCCATCGATTTTTGGTTCAAAATAGCAAAAAGGTTGTCGCAATAATCTGGACGTGATGAGGTGCAGGCATGTAAAATGGTAGTGATTGATTCCCGTCATCCTTCCATATTCTTCGAGCAGCATGACTGACAGCCAAGTGAGGTGTAAAACACATGTTTTCTTGGCTTGAGGCTTTTCGTGTTTACAAGAGTATCTCTCTTGGTGTGGGAAGCTACCGTGCTGCCGTGTTGAAAAGTATGCTATGTTCCGACATCAATCAGTAGGGCTGTGGCATAAGAATGGCGGCAATAGCTTAATGTTACAGAAGCCGCCGACTCGAAGATCACCTCTTTGTAAAATCAGCAGAACACTGTAATGCAGATACGGCGCCTGCCTACAGTATATTAGAAAGCAGTGATCTTTTAGTCAGATGGCTGCTTCTGAACCATCAGCAGAACTCTGTTGAGTTGTGACTCTCTGTCTGGAGTGATTAGGAATATCTGCCCCTTGTAAAACCATCTGGATTCATATTCATAAACGTCCAAACCTGCCACATTTGTGCTTCTATAGCACACTGTAGGCACTAGAGTTGAGAGGACAGAACCAACCCAGAGGACAATCTGTCAGCTGAAATTAAGATTCATCATATGAATATATAGGATTTCTGATAATTATTTATAGTTGATGACACAGTTTCACTGTGTCACCTGATACCTATTCAATGACTGTCAGACTAATACTGCTATAAAACACGCATTGGTACTAAGAGTGCCTGTTTCCACATTAAAACATAATCTGTTCTGTGTTTTGATGGTTATTTATGACCCTACCCTCCTAGCATGAATGTATAATAATATTTGCATACAGCTTCAGGAGTGTGGTCCCATTTATTGTTAAACACTGATCAATGTTTTAAACTTCATAAAAAAAGTCATACATGTTGCACCTATTTAAAGGATTTATAAAGGGCTTATCTCTCAGCAGGAGTTGGAAAAGCTTGTTGATGAATTTATCTTCTGCAGAGTTGACTAGTGTAACAGTGTCTTTATAGCCACAGCTCGCGGTTGCTTGAATCATCAGTAGTGTATCACAGCAGTTCAGTCCTGACGTCTTCACATTGGCTTCCTTCCTGTCGAAGAGTTGTATTTTTTCTTATTGGTTTTATCTAGGAAAGAAACTAAACATGGAGAAGCAGCGTTCAGTTATTCTGTTTTGATTACTGTCTGACATTTCAACTTATTCCCCTGTTTTATCTTATTGCATTTTATTTTTTTGTTATTAACTTATGATTGTTATTAAATGTATTTTTATTGCATGTATTTGCATTTTGTCTTGATGCCTTATGTTTTGATCAAATCAATTCCTATTACCTTGTTAAAACATGCTATACAAATAAATTTGCCCTGTGCCTGTCATTCAATGAATAGAGAATTATTGTACAACGGGTGCTTGAATGTGAAAAATGTTTAGTTATGCTAAGTAAGTGTTTAATAGCCAACCAATTCCTAAACTCGTTTATTATATTTTGACAATAACGTCTATGGTTTAACTGAGTATATTATTGAAAAACAGCGTGGTTCCTGGCTGTTATGCACGTGGAGATCAAGTGTTCAAGACGTTCTCAAGTGTCAGTTTCAAATTTATGTCTTAGTTCAGGCTTTTTATAGAGATTTGATATTCCAGGAGTTATTTGTCACGTCTTTCCAAGCCCCCAAAAATAAATTGCCCGGTCTCTGGCAAAGGGAGGGTCGAGTCAAGTGCTGGTCTCAGTTTTGGTTGTGACAACCTGTCATGTCAACGTGCATTCTGCTCCTGTTGGTGTTGCTCTCACAGGCGGGCTTCTGACTCCCCCCACTAGCCGTGTGAATACCCACTCCACATGGACACTACGGCTACCTGTGAGTCATTTGGACTTGGACTCTGCAGGATCCTAAGAGACAGCAGGACCGTGACCTAATGCATGGAGCAAACCTCTAAATAAACAGAGTCCATAGTCCGTAGACTGAGAACGCACTTTCACGATGTATTTGGAAAACTCTGAGCAAACTGGCAAAGGGACACCGTCTGCTGAGGCCATGCTTGCTGAACAATGCCAGAATCCCAGTTTAACAGAAGCTGCTGATTTAAACGGCCCCTCAAAGGGAAGCGCTGAGCTCTGCCTGAATGTCCTTGTGGAATATACTAAGCAGACTGTCAGCAGACAGATGGATCCTTCAGTACTTTGTAGGGAACATTGCAACACGAATCAAGATTTTACAGATGAGGCTGAATCCTGCACACTTTGCAATGGACACACTAAGAGCTTTGAACAATGCTTGGCGGGTGATGGATTTTTCGAATCTAACAACAGGAACCTCGATAAGTGTGAGACCTCGGGGTTAAGCCAAACATCTGATGAATGTGGTCGACACTTTGAGGGTTTTAAACCTTGCAAGTCTTTTGAGCACTGTGCTAATCATAGCGTAGCTTCCAAATGTAGCCCCGGCTGTGTACACTGTGCAGAACACCTTCAGTTATTTCAGCAATGCCAGTGTAAGCCCTCTGATCAACAGTTTGTGTCTTTTAACTTGGAGGCACTTAAATCGTTGGTGATCTGTGACAGTCCCGGGCAGCATGGATCATCAGCTCCCATACCCGAGTGTGCAGACTACATTGAATCTTCTGATGACCGGAAGATTGAGTCTTTTGACTTTGAGGGACATACATGTGAAACATCCGATTTCATATCAGAGGGTGCAGACCACCTTGCGTTACTGCAACAATATGAACCTTCTGATGATCAGCATTTTGATTCTTTTGATTCTGAGGCAGATAAATGTGAAACATCTGATTTCACACTTGAGTGTGCAGACCATCTTGAGTTATTGCAACAATATGAGCCACAGCTTGAGTGTTTTGACTCTGAGCCAGAGTCAGAGCAGCAATGTGTGATGAGTAATTTCACACCTGATGTCTCTGATTCGTTGGACTCATTTGATTGTGGCACTGAACTTTGTGAGTATGAAGAAATTCAAAATCAAATAGAGTACACAAATGATAGTTACCCACCTGAAGAAATGTATGAGGAAAATACAACTGAGGACAGTGAGTACTGCGAAGAGGACTGCGGATTATCAGAAGATTCATTGCCTTTCAGGACCCCTCTAAAAGTTTATTTTGATGACAGGGAAAATGTTTCCTTTGCAAGTGAATGCCATGAGAAACACCCCGACACTGAAGAAAACTTTATTGAATCTGAGAAGGAAACAAACGGGCAACGCGTTGCTTCAGAGCAGAGCAACTCTGAAGGCGCAGAGTTTAGTACTGAAGAAGACGGCTCCTCTGACTGCTCTTCTCTTGAAACCAAATCCTTTAAGACTTGTCCCGATGGGAGTGTTTCTTCTGATCCTGGCTCTGATTCATCCTGCAACTCTGAAAAAGGAGCCCAGGAAGATTCAAGTGATGAGCAGACCCAGTGGGAATCGTTCGAAGATGATGAAGACATAGAGCAAAGCAATATGAATGAAAGCAATGACGATCAAAAGAACTCTCCACCTGCTGAAGCCGTTATTGAGATTTTCTTTGATTTATTTGATGGATCCGACTACTACAGGCATGCTTTTGTGCAAAAGCAGCAATATATCTCCTGCTTTGACGGGGGGGATATCCACGACAACCTGTATTTTGAAGAAAAGAAACTGGAAGAGAAGGAAAACGAAAAGGAATTTAATCCGCAGGAATCTTCTGCATGTCTTGCAGTGGTTGACGAAGCGTGCAAAGGGGATTTAAGTCCAAGCGAGGACACCTCTTCTCAGCCTTCAGAGTTGGAAAAACAACCCGAAGAATGGAAAGCAAAATCGAGCCTAGCAGAGGATGACGTTGAAGAGCATGAATCAGGTTTTGACGAAGCCCTCTACACGGAGGATTATGTGGACTCTGAGGCAGACAAAGATGAACACACCTTTGACAGAGAAGCTTGTGCATCTGAGGATTATGCTTTCGAAACCTTTGATAAACAAGAAGCCAACATCTGCCTGCCCTCCGCTAATGAGGAGAGTATGTATGCACCATGTGCAGAAGACATCTCTGTTGAAGGTGATGCATATGAGGACAATATCACTAATACTCATAGTTTTGCATCAACTGATGAGACAACCTCCATGAATCATGATGTGCAGGGACTAGCTACTGAAGGCAGAAAAGAAGCCAAAGAAGAGCAGTCTGATGAGTTCTACATTAACGAAGATAAGGTGTTTAGTGCATTTTCAGAGAGGGAATCCTACTGGTCAGTAATGGATGATGAGGAGTCTTGTGGTCCGGGTGTTGAGGATTACTATGCATATCAAATCAAAAGCATTCAGTTATCTGTCAAACAAGCTCTGAATGGATTTATTGTGGAAGGAAGATCATATGAGCAGATAATCCACAGGGATGCTTCTAGGAATGAGAAAGAAGATACTCTTTTGTTCTTGAAAGAAACTCAGTTACGGGATGTTCAAGCCCCTGGAGTTTGCTTGGAGGAATGCAGAGCAGTCACTGATGTTACTGGACTGAGTGAGAACTGTGCTGTTGTGGAACAAAACTCAGAATCAGAGGACGACGACTGTGGGTCAAATGAAATCTCAAGACGAAAAACATCTCTAGATATTATCCACAGTGTTGTCTCAGAAGATGAGGTTAAAAGTGCTGACGATTCAGACGAGGAGAAAAGTGAAGAAGAATATGATGGGCCTTGTGAATGCGAGTACTGCATTCCACCTCAGGTATTAAGTAGTGAAGTATCTGCACCACTGTAGAGGGGTACATAAAATATAAATAAAAAATATTATAGCAGCACTGGCATCAAAATACTGTAGAACCAAAAAACAACAAAAATATAATTGACATCATTAATATAGTTTTAAGCTTTTAAGCATTAAATTTGGTATGTTTGTCTTTTCAATAATAGATATTCCTAGGTTAGGTTATAAATTGTGCAATAGTACATGATTTTATGTAAAACCTTTAATAGTAATCTATATATAATCTGACACATTCCGCAAATAAAACATTTGATTTCTAAGGTTTTTACTATTCACTTACCCAATAATCACATAAACAGATTTTTAGTTCTCTCACAAAAAAAGAAGTTGCTCCAATAAAAGTATCTTGACTATTTTTTGTTCATGTTGTTGCTTTAAAAAATAATTCATGGTTACAATCACTTGAATTTCATTTTAAATAATGCTTAAATTGCTTTAAATTACACACAATATTAAGTTAACGTGAATACCAACATTATTCCATCAACACAACACATAAAATGATGTTTGCAACTTAAAATGTTTATCTAAAAGTTAAGTGTTTGAACTTCCAATTCTATATTTAATTGAATGGTGTTAGTAAACAATGAGGTGTAATTACTTTTACAATTCACTTTATTTTAAATATTTAATAATATTATGTATTTGTCATTTGAATTACAGTGTACTAGAGAACCAAACTTAAGAGCAAATGGTTCCATAATCGAGTCAAAGAGTGCACTGCCAACTGTGGCAGTGAAAAAGTTCCTTGTCAGACTGCATGGTATCTGTGTCAAGCTCCACCTTTGCCATTATCGTCACTTGGCAGTTCACTCGGAGATACTCTGTGTTACAAGCGGCCTGTCCACTCACACCGGCTTGTTTTTAGATCGCATTAACAAACGCCAATCTGTGGCCACTTGTTGAAGGACGAGACACAGAATGGCGATATTTACATGCTCCATCAACGTGGCAGCAGCTGTAGCATCCAGGGTTTCCTGTAACCCGTCACCCAGAACACAACAACACAATTCAGTCCCTTGAGGGACAAACGACACGTGCACACACACACGTGCGTACACACACACACACGCACAATGTAAAACATATTGAGGTGGTAATAATATAGTATGTTGTTGTGAAAAGTATGTTGTTTAAAGTAATCCCTCACACTCATATTGTGGATTTTTGAAAGATTACCAAGCTTTTTGATGATGGGAAACCTTTCTACATAGAAACTGCAGGTCTGAACTCACTTTTTATTTTCAGGTCCCAGCAAAACCACTGCTCCCCCGGATAAAATCGACTGATGCAGGGAAGATCTGTGTGGTCATTGATTTGGATGAAACACTAGTGCATAGTTCATTTAAGGTAAGTAGAGACACTGTCTCATACATTCTATATGTCTCATAATCATACAAATTAATGAGCATTGAGATGAGGAGATAAAATATCTGATAAATACAAAAGGCCATAATTAAAGTCATATTCACAGCAATGCCCTAACTTCATATAAATGCAGTGAAAGTAGGATATACAGTATATGTTAACAAACACATTCATAATACCAAAAGGTCAAATCAAACCAACTAGCCAGAGCTATATATATATATATATATATATATATATTGTGGGAAGCCAAATAAATGTTAATGTGTATCAACTTAAGCAGGAGCACTGTACAGAACTAAATATAGATAAAATCTTATCAAATATACATGCAATATTTACATTCAAAATTTCATGTTATTATAGCAAGTAAAGGTATTCTGATGGCATGAGTTTCTGTTTGTTGAAAGCTTAAAGTCAGTCCCGATAAAATAAATGTTTATTGGCTGTGTATATGTCCCTTTTTAATACAGTCTTCTTTGTCATCAGTGAGGTTTGATTTTTAATTCAGAACATCAACCCTAATGCATAAGTTTGTCCATGTTTTATAGTGTTGATCTGAGGTTATTACTGTTATATGTAGTGGCAACAACATTTAATTGCCAATTTTTTAGCTATTAAATTCCTCTGTACCCAGATTTAGTCTGATGATATACAGTTGCTTTATTTAGATTTTACACACCTAATAATAAAAAAACTGGTTTAAAATTAAGTGTGAGAAACTGCTTTATCTGAAATGTTGTATTGCATAAATTTGGGTAGTTTAAGGTTGAGCTCAGTATTAAGTGGTGACAGTTGGCATGCTCCCATTAATGGGGTTTGGATAAAGTGTCTTTTTGGCTGGACCTGCTTTAACATGGCTACCATGCTAGGATGTAAATTGACACCTAAAGAGTAAACTAATATCTGTTTCTGAAAATGCTAGATTATGAATATCAGCAGCAGCAAAGTCCTGTCAGTTTCATTCACCACAAAGATAAACAACTTACTGAAGCCCATATTGTTGACAGAGCAGTATAGGCTTCAGCATTCAAGCAGCATTCAAATTCTTCTTGTAAATGCATGCAAACATGCATTGGGTTTAGACCCACAGTGGAGAATACCACTTAGAGGATTCTTTTACCATGCAGCAAACTTAAATATGTATCTATATTTTACCTGAAAGTATCGTAAATAATGATGTAACATCTAAATATGTAAATAATTATGTTCATCCCTATGATGATGGAATACAAACAATCATAACATTACCACATTTTCCAGCTGTATACTAAGTTTTGACCTATTCTTGTTAATTTTGTCTTGAACACAAGAACAAATAAGCACCTACATCCTTGGTTCCTGCAGGAATTTTTCTGTTTCTGGTCAGTTTTGGTGAGAATTCCAGGGAAGTGCAACAGTCACAATTCATGCTATTAAACCTCCAACCTATCTGAATTGCGATACAGCATCAATCATGACACTTTTAAAATATTTTATTAAAAATATTACTTTTTCTAATGTTTACATCATCTTGCCTTTTAAATGCTCTTGGCTTGTAAATACTAAAAGATGAGATGCACCAATTGAGAATCTGTATTTAGGCTCCAGATTGACTGTCAGAGCTTGTAGTGTAAATAGCAAAAGGATTTACACTACATCATTTTACGTTCTTGTAGAAGATGCATGAATTATTTTTATACTTGAGCAACCAGACATATGTGCCGTCTAAACACTAACCATTGTGATGCTTCATGTGCATCATAAAAGCTAAATTATATATAAAAAAGATTAAAATCTGATTTTGTACAGTGACATAAAAAGATTATCTTTTGATAATATTCAAATTAGTATAGTGTATGTGACATTGCTTTCAGGGACTAGGGTGGTTCTACATTGTACCACTGCCTTCAAATACCTTGCTTTCTTTTGATCCCTGTAATACCTTTTAAGGTAACATTCAGTGAACAAGTCAAGGCTCCTGTGTCATCACAAATTATGTAATAAATACCATGTGGTGTTTAGACCTTCTCGGGTCACAGACTATGCTTAAGGATGTAACCAGATACCAACGCCACTAGCTATGTGTAAACAGTCTGAATTGATTCTCAAATGTCAAAAAATTGATTTATTAAATGTTAGTTAATAGGTGGACGTAAAAAAAAAAGGGTGAAATCAAGTGCGTGCAGCAGCTGGGGCAGACCATAGCGCATGCACGCAGGATATTATAGATAGATTACTTTCATACAAGAAAGTGGATACTAGCATTTGTTTTCTTATATAATGACTAAATAATTGCGTTTGTGAGAAAAACATTAAGTATTTTGTAAAATTTTGATGCCCTTATACAGAGACTTTGCAGCATGTAGTTAAAAATCAGACAAGTGATGAAATGTGATGGACAGACATATGCATACAGATGGACAGATTCCTTCATTATAGTTGGATGATAGTCACTCAGTCCACCAAATGTTATTGTAATAGTGTGTGTTCATAATTTATATGCCGTAATAGAAGCCCTGCTCACAGCATGTTGGATAACTTTGAGGGCCAGCTACAAAAGTGTAAGGATTTGTCAAGAATTTGGTACAAAAAGAGGAGAGATTGGGAAAACATATTTGGACAAAAGTGAAAATGGCTAAAATCTCTATAGACACAAATGGGCCCTAAGAATTCAGAAATAAGTTATTTTATTTCTGAGATTTGCGGTTCAGCGTCATAGGACAAGACATAAAGTTTTTGTTACAGAATCACCATCTGGCCGGATTGCATCAAATGTGTCACTGCACTTTTCCAGTTCTCCAAACCACAAGCATAACACAGAATTGTAGCTACAAAACAAATGCTACACATACAGTACAAATATATATATATATATATTATATAATTATAATATATATAATAATGTAGAACAGAGGCAGATTCTCTGCCTAACTTCAGTCCTGATTAACTACCATATATTATTTTTCTTATTTTTAACCCTTTTAGATGTCAGTTTTTTTTACATAGCGCCCATGTTAGCTTTTTTATAAAGAGTTAAAGAAGTCCTCAAAAATGACCTAAAGTATAGTACGATTTCTATTTCAATTTACTGACCTCCATACCAACACACTTACGCCATTTTCTTTTTGAACGTATTCCTCTTATTGACGGTACGATAATATAGTCACAACACAAACCAGGAAATTTAATAAGACTTCCCAATCTGGTTAAAAAAAAAAAAAGTAAAAACTATACTTTTAAAGTAATGGCTACAGGATGAAAGGATTTATGACCTATGCACTAACACAGCCCAAATTATTGAATAGTCAAACAAAAGCCAGAAATATCCCTGAGGGTGAACAAGGATTAAAGTAATTTGGTCTTGCTTACATTACCTCATCATTTACTAATTTAGCTCATGCCGGTCTCATACCTTTATATAGACGATGCCTATATACGAGAGGCATATATCATGTATAATAACTAGCTACATAAATCAGATGTATTTAAAGCCCTGTCACTTTCAATTTAGGCCTTGATTTCAGTGATGTTATCTATCAGAGGCTGAATCTGGTCTCTGTGGTGCTAATCTGCAATAGTAATGGTCGGTATATTGTATATAAAACAATATGAGATTACATTCATTTAAATTTGCTTGCAAAACATTTTGTTCACATTCTTTGCACTCTAATATGAAGATGTATATATATTTATTAATTTATAGTGTAAAAAGGAAAAATAATACAAATAATCACAATAAGAAAGGCAGGAAAAGACAAACAGAAATACATAAACGAGATAAATAAGAATAAATAAATAAATAAGATAGAATAAAATAAAAACACAGGACTACTTGACTCTACAAGGCTCTTCAAAATTAATTTAAAATATTAATATAATGGCATTCCTTCATTTCAGATTCTGCCATATTATTTCCATTTCTAAAGGATAGAAATGTTATTTTCTCTCTGTGTGTGTGTGTGTGTGTGTGTGTGTGTGTGTGTGTGTGTGTAATACTCCTGTTTTTGTTTTCGACAGCCAGTGAACAATGCTGATTTTATCATTCCAGTGGAAATTGATGGAACAGTTCACCAGGTACGCACTGACCGTCTCCTACACTGCTGTTATATTATCAAAGAATAAAGAAACATGTTGTACTTGTTTGATAGACTTTCTGATAAAAGCCCTGCAAGCAGCAAAGCTTTATATATACTGACTCTCATCCTTTTTATTGCAATTTTATTATTACAGTTACAATTACTGCTAATTACATATCATGCATAAAAACAAAACCTGCAATCACAATTTCTAAAGCAAAACAAATAGAGAGTAAAAGTAAAAGCTTTTTTGTGCATTGGCAGTAGCTGTAGTCCTCTCCGTTGACAGCTCCAAGCAGCAGGTGGCTATTTCAGTGGGCTGACCAAATGATGAAACCCTGGCAGGCTTCTCAGAAATCACTGGCCATCAATCTCAGTCTGCGGCGTATATTATGCCCCCACTCATTGGTGCAGGGTGGCGGCAGCGACTATTCCCTGCAGGTTTAAAAGGGTAACTGGAATCTTCTCTGCTGGGCCTCCCAGAAGACAGAGGAGCTTTTTTGTCCAAAGGGCCTGGGTCTGTTTCAAGTAATCCAGGATAGGCTTGTTAAAGTGGGGAAAGCCTCTTCAGGATGACTTGGTTCAGAAACAAGGCCGCCAGCATCCCAGTGGAAGTAGTTCTGAAGTCCTGTCGGGGTCCTTACAGGGAGTGATTGTTCATTTAAATAGTATAGCTTGTGCACTACTTTTTTATTATTCTTTTCTTTGAGTAGTGACAGTGTGTAGAGATTAAACCATATATACACCTCCTTTATGGATTGTAACCTCTTTCAGTTCCTATAATTATAAATGATACCTTATTACTGTCAGAAGACTTCTTTGTCCCATTGACTCCCAACAAAACAGCATATCTTATTCTCTTTTTGGCTTTCATCCTGCAGACCTAAATCATATTATAGAGCACTGCAGGTCAACGATATAAATATATTCAACATAAATGGTATTGGTGTGCTGGTATGGAGGTTGGGATGTGGTGTAAGAGGGCAAGAGAGAGGGTGTATTGAAAGAAATGGAAAATGTAAACCCATAGTAAATTTATTATTTTTTTATCTATTGCAACATAAAATCAAACCATCTGTGTTACTTTATATTGAAGAACAAATATACCCATAGTGAGACCAGGGAATAGCATTTTTTTATTATTGAGTGTTACAAGACATAGCAAAAAACTAAAATGAAAATGTTTTGGATGGAGAAATTATTGTGGATGTCTGTCCAGCTTCTATATTAAATTCTGGAAATAAATGAATATTTGGTAGATATGATCAGGGCTAAAGTTGGATGAAAGACAACATGTCTTTTAACAGTTTAACATTGTTTTATTCCTTGGGATTGCCATTGTAACTATTTATTAAGGGACACACAGAGTTAACAACATAGATCTGTGGCTCTGTCATATTTTACTGCAAATGAGGGCATCTATTGTTTTGCTGCTTTTAATGTTATAAAAATATTTTGTTCAGATTTGATATTCTTGTCTCTTTTGTGTCTCCATCCAGGTTTATGTGTTAAAGAGACCCCACGTTGATGAATTTCTCAAGAGGATGGGAGAATTGTTCGAGTGTGTTTTGTTCACCGCAAGTTTATCTAAGGTCAGCTCCATATACAGGATCTGCTCATTAATCTATAATGTGTGCCAACATGTGGCATATTGCAAATACTACTACTGGTACTCATCTGTGAAAAGTGAAACACTTGAATTGAAACATTACGCTTAGAATTAATAGAAATCTCATGTTTTTATGTGATTTATAGGTGAAGTAACCCTCCCACATTGGCCTTAACACTGTCATGTGTTCCCACCATATCACTACACTACCACTATATTACTACAGGCTCCAGTTCCAGGTATCATCATATATAGTGTAAATATAGTAGGGACATAGGGTCACGACGTGCCTTGACACTGTCGCAGCATCTGCACCTACAGACAAGCCTGGTAATTGAGATTTTGAGATTTAAAAGCACTGTGAAATTTCCTGAAGGTCAGTAATGTTGTTCAAATTTTAATTATCATGATAATCCTGTGTGATAATTACCCTTGCCCTTTGACATCTAACAATAAATCAAACCCATCAATTCTCAGGCTACAAACATAGTGGTTGCCCAACATTGCCTATTTCTTGGAGGAAATGCAATTTCTGCACAACAGAAAAAAAAATGACCTCTTTTTGTTTGCTTGTCTACTCTGATGATTGATGTAAAAGGAGGGCATGTAATTTGCATGTCTGGCTTTAATAGTTTAATAGTTAAAATGAAATATAGCAATTAAATAATGCTCCATCCTTTTAACAAAATACATAGAAATATTAACATCTCTTTTGGAAAACATAAGATCTAAATAGTCTGTGACTATATTATATTAATAATATATATATTTTTTCTAGAAACAAATGTCAAGTAATAATCAACCGTTGAACTGATCAGACATACAGCATATGGATATAAAACTTTGGTATAAGGGAAACTTGAGCCGGGTCAAAAAGAATGAACTCTGTACTGTGAAGGGTCATGATGTGAGCACTGTGTAAGGGATAACACATACACACCCTCACATAGAGATATTTCTGATACCTGTCAGGTGACTTGCAAGGATTCTAACCTCTAACATTTACTTCAAACCGTGTGAACATTATCCTTGACTCAACTGTAGAAGCATCTGTTCTGTCGTTACATGAAGAAATACAACCACACAAGCTTTACTAGCCGTTTGTGTAAAGCCCGGAGCAGTTTTATTGGGTATATTTTGAGTCTGATGATGCATTCACCTACATGCACTTAGACAGCTTCTCTGTTTCTGCTGTAGTATGCAGATCCTGTGTCAGACCTGCTGGACAAATGGGGGGCCTTCCGGAGCCGTCTCTTCCGGGAGTCGTGTGTCTTCCACAAAGGGAACTATGTAAAGGACCTCAGCCGTTTAGGAAGGGACCTCAACAAGGTCATCATCATCGACAACTCCCCAGCTTCTTACATCTTCCACCCTGATAATGCAGTACGTTATTCATATTAACAATAAATCAGTACAATACAGCCTCTATTTTCCTCTTTAATGTTAGTTGTTAAGGTGTACCATGGAGTGTTTTCTGATCCTACCACATCCTGCCTTGTCTGTTCTGTAGGTTCCTGTAGCGTCCTGGTTTGACGACATGTCAGACACCGAGCTCCTCGACCTTATCCCCTTCTTTGAGAGACTAAGCAAAGTGGACGACATCTATGATATTCTCAAGCAGCAGATGACTTCAAGTTAACAGAGGCAGGATTCTAGGATGAAAATAATCACCAGCACCTGTCGTCAAGGGGCCACGGAGGCTGGTGGGCCAAAGGCTCCACGCTGCTTCCCAGTACAAGGACCACACTGCAAAAAAATGTCACTTAATCTAGTCTTCCACTCTTAGTTTATTGCATGAAAAAGGTGGAAAAAAATCATCCGGACAGAGATCCCAGAGACAGATTCTTTCTTTTTTTTCCCCCTGTAAAGCTAAATGAAGACTGGATATGAGATTAATTGATGTCTATAAATATCTTTTGCAGTGCAGCCAGTGTGTTGTTGCTGTTGTGACAGCGATGACCTACTGTATGCAAGTGTGCTGTAAACCTAGATTGTGTGAACAGCTCAGTGCCATTCGACAAATGAACCGCACCGTATAGTTTTCATGTCAGTACAATGTAGCATTTTGTAATTAATATATCTCACACAGAAAATAACAAGTCATGAAACTGTTCCTGGAAGATTGTACGATGAGGTTAACTTACCATTTTTGTGCCTAACGTGGACAAATATGTAGTAAAGACAATCATTAACTTAAAAGAATTTTAACTTGCATATTTTTTACGCATTTCACAACAAAATGCACAATATTCCTCCAAGACACTGTATATCTTTTAAAGATATGAACAAATACTGTCTGTATGTTGAGATTGAAAAAAAAAAACATATCTAATAGTCCAGTGCCATTGACTTTAGTTCTTATTCACTACATTGCAGATGATTAATACCATTTAATATAAATAATCCTAATATTGCTGAGTGGTAATCTATTTTTAATGTGTAATAACCCGTTTTGATTTATTCTAATGCCCAGTTCAGATGACTTCATATTCACATATATGGAGTCAGGTCAGACTTATAATGAATGAATCCACACAGAAGCATCTACACATGTATTTCAGGTTTTGTATATAAATGACTGTCCACAAAATATTGTGCAGACAAAATATTTACTATTGTATATACATGTATTAAAATACATATATAAAACATATATACACATATATTTAAAAAAAATCATAAACAAAAAGTTACTCAAATGCAGTGATGTTCACAAATGACAACTTTGTGTTTAGATTCAATAGTTTGCAGATGCATGTAACAACATCCAAATCTGTTTCTGATTAAAATTGTAAATACCTTTCTTTGGATTTCTATTATATATATTCAAAACAAGATTTTTTTTTTTTTTTAATATTCGTATCTTTCTGTGTGCAGTTACTTATTATGACACTGGTCTGACTCTATATACATAACCGACACATTGTTAAAAACAAATATGAGACTGTCTTTATTAAGCAGATGTTGAGATGACAGACAGACTGCACACTGATCTGATCTGACCTTTCAGACGCAGAGATTCACCACAGCAGAAGTGGCGAGGTTATTTTCGTATATATAATATATTCGATTTTGGCAATTGTTTCGATTTGGTTTTTAATGTTATTTTTCAAAATGTTATTTTATGATTTAGAGTTTTTAGCTGATTTGGCCACCTCAGTGCCGCCCATCAATAATGCGATGATGTTCATGTGAGGCTGTGACCTGCTCAGGTGTCATGAGCAGGTCACAGTACATGAATCTGACATGTGACTCAAACACACACACACTGACGCCTCCTGTTGGTTTACTTTACTCAGAGTTTTTCATTGCTGACATAATGGAGTCGAGTGTGCTGCCTTATCCATCTGCATATACAGTTTCACAGGGGAAGCTTGAGCCACACATGTTCCAGCCTTGATTTAATTATCCTCAGTCTGGAGCAGCAGTATAGAAGTAAATCTGACCCTGCAGACAATTTCTAGAACTTTTTTTTTTTCACTGACATTATGTATCCTGAATTTTTCGCCTCTGAATTCAACTCTCAAGATTTTAAGCAACTCATTTTTCCTTTGTATTTTTAGGTTCACAACTTTATACAAAATTGTAAGCTTAAAAAAATCAAATATATGTTCACATGGTCAAATTCAGATCCTCATATTTGACATAAAAAAATCTGATTAATCATACACGATAATTTTGAATACCAAGGATATGCAATCAATTCCTTCTTAATCATTTTATCTTATTGTATAATTGGACTCAAATTTGTGCAACTTGAATATGTAGTTGAATTTAAAAAATATATACATTTATTTTGATTTTAAATATAAAGTTATAATGTATATGAATTTTATAAAACTAATTGTTAATAGAAGTTCAATTAGAGTCTAAAAATTCAGAGATAAAATTAAAATTTAATGGCTTCTAAATTTTAAAATTCTGGCGAGACAGAAGTGTGTATTTCTGTATGTGTGTGTGTGTGGGTTTTAGTGTGATTGCGTCTGAGTGAATATTTACATCAGTCTGAGATTTAAAAAAAAAAAAAAAAACTTTGGCCATATGTGAGAAAACATAACCTGTTTTGAAATAATTATTTAACTTTTTTACTGTATGCAAGAAGAGTTTTACATCACCTAAAAACAAGCTGGTTAAAACAAGTGAGGTTTTCGATTGCTGCTGATAAATGTTAAATTGAAACAAATAAAACCACTACAGATATTTTTTACCTTGCATCAATAAAGCATGTTTTATTGGAACAGGTCAGTAGATTTTTTCACATACTGGACACTCAGGACAACATGGCAGAGGCAGAAATAAGTCAAATGGAATATGGAACAGATTTCATATGAAAACAACTCTCATTCTCTGTTAAGCGCAAACATAATACCCACTCAGCAACTAGCATACCCTGATTCTCAATTAAAGTGAACAAGTCATTTTAAATCTATTTCTTGGCTAAATTACCTCATTTTGGCCCAATGTATTTACATTACAAGCCCCTTGCTGCAAGACATAACTTTATTCATTCAAACTTCTTCATCAAAACATAAAAAACGCAATTGCTATACAATGGACAAATTATGAAAACAGATGTTAATTGTTAAAATTGAATGAATTAGTCATAACCTCTAAATTTGATGTGTGTTTATATATGTCTGGAAACTTAAATTGTTGATTCTTCGTGGTAATATCTGCAGCTGGAGTTCCTGCTTACTACAGTAATATAAAGCGGATTACTCTCACTGTCACAGCAGCCACACAAAACCATGCTCTGATATATGGGGTAAAAAGAAGATCAGCATCAAAATCTGCTCAAGTGCATATGTAATCTGTTAATCTAAGTTTTTTTTTTGTAGAATTCTGACTACATTAAGTGGGACTCAAACCAGTTTTTTTAATCACTAAAAAACCATTGACCTTTGCTGTATTCAAATAAGATATTTATTAGCACAAATAAAGATTTAGTTAAACATTCCCAATGCAGTTACATTCAACAAAAAAAAAAAAAAACTTTCACACAGGACATTATTTACATTCCAACTGAAATTTGTTATTTTAAAGGAACCATTTTGAAATTTCTTCACACACTGAATACAACAAATTCTATATATAACATATGTTTTGTTTCTAAAAGGCAAGTTACTTGAAGAAAATCACCAGAATTTCATTCAAATCCATCTCAACCCTGTTTAAACCACTTTTATAGACATACTGCATGTAAATTATATATAAGTACTGTCAAAGTTACAACTTGAAAACATCAATATAATAATTAATCCATGTCTGATCTGTGATGACAGAAGAGGTCACTCATGGATCACCTGCAAATATGAGTATAGAGAGAATTAGATCTATAGAAGGAAACAAGTTTGACCTTATTCTGTCCAAATGTAAACCTGCTTCTCACCTGACCACAACATCCATCCATCCATCCATCCATTGTCTATCCCGCTTATTCCCTTTCGGGGTCGCAGGGGTCTGCTGGAGCCTATCCCAGCGCGTTAAGGCGAGAGGCAGGGATACACCCCAGATGGTCGCCAGCCAATCGTGGGGCACACACACCATTCACACACCATTCACTCTCACACTCACACCTATGGGCAATTTAGAGTTTACCAATTAACCTGAGCATGTTTTTTGTATTGTGGGAGGAAACCGGAGTACCCGGGGAAAACCCACGCAGACACGGGGAGAACATGCAAACTCCACACAGAAAGGTCCCAGACCCAGGCCCAAGGCGGTCTTGAACCTGCGACCTTCTTGCTGTGAGGCAACAGTGCTACCCACCGCACCACCGTGTCGCCCCCTGACCACAACATATAACTAAAAAATCTGTTCCATCAAAACTGAATAATTTCACCCTAAACTAGTGTTTTGGGCTCGTGATCCATAAAACCAGCAGGACAAGTACATGTACTGAAATCTTGTACTTTCTACTGTACTCTAATGAAGCTATGGCTTCAGTGATGTTTCAGATGAACATTTTACATAAACTTTAATATTTTTTATATATTATATTAAATTGTTGCTTTTTCTAAATTTGTAAAATTGTACAGTAATTGAACAGTATGTGAAAGTTGCCAAATATCATGATGCAGTGATTCTTGTATCATGTATTTGGTACTTCTGATATTTTATTTTATCTTCTGATATATTTATCAGTATTTCTACATTTAATTCAGAAAAAGGCTCTCAGATCCCTTATCTACCACTGCTCAAAACAAATCAATGTCTGCTCTACAGTATTTTATCCTGTCACCCTGAGGATTCATCCCCTCAATGGATTCCACTGCTCTAAAGTTCCATGCAAAAGCAAAGCAGAAAAAAAAAATCTTCCAAAGAAATTCCTGCAGATTGACCACCAATGGAAGAATTCTTGTGACCACCCTGAAATTGAGTTAATACCACAGATCTGATGCCAAATCAATAAATTATAAATCCCTTATTCACTTTGAGTAAATCCATATAATTCCCCACGTCCACAATCAAACTCTTTATTCTATGACCCTTACGGAGATGCATTTTAATGTTATTTTAATTTTTCTCATGAGTGTGTGTTCTTGTTGCTTCTCAGTTTAAAGCTGCATAAATTTCCTGAAGCTAAAGTAAATAAAATAAGGGAAGTAGAGCCTACTCTCCTGCATGTTTAAATAGCTTCGAAAGGTTGTGTGGGTTTGTGATCTGTATTGCTTGACCTACATTCGTGTATCTAGAGCAAAGCCATAAACGCCCCGTAGTATTGACAGAACACGGCACCGTCAAAGCCAAAACATTCACTGTCTTTATTGCCCTTCGCTGCTTATCCAACGCCAAGTCATGCATCGCACCTCATCAGGCCGCGCGGCAATTCAGGATCCGTCTGAAGGGTCTTATGTTATATATTTGTATGTATTTTTCCATTGCGATACTTCTAAAGCGAATATGTCTTTTCACTGTAACAAGTACATTTAAAGACACAGTTTCCTTTAATGACTTGAGATTTCATCTTTCCCTTTACTGTACACGTGACAGTTCTCCTCCCTGCCTCTGTTTGTTAACGCCATCTAGTGGTTATAAAGGGAGGCAGCTGCTCGGTCAAATTCTACTGATGTTGGCCGATACTCAATAACACCTGAGGACAAAAACTCAGCTTCAGGATATGACTATAAAGAGATTATGGTGTTATTAAAGGGCAGGTTGCTTTCACTTTCTTATATATCATGTCTGTTACCTCTAAGCTCTATTACACAGTATTGGCACTAAAACTCAGATCTGGTTATTGCTAAACACTCCATTAGTCAGGACTGAAATGGGAAAGAGATCCTTTTTATATAATGCACCTTACACTGCAAAAATGCATAAAATTTTAACCTTTACCATCGCTACAAATGTTATAAAACCTTAAAATCAGATTTCACTGCTTCTAAATTCACTTTATTTGATGATTTGAGTTTCTGATCTCAAAATTTGTTTTTTGTTGTTTGTTCGTTTGTATTGGTTTCTGTGTCTTTTCCCTCCGTTACATCATGCATATCCTGTATTGTTGTATTGCTGGCTCGACATCAGTGTAAATAAGGATGCCTCCTCAATGGTCTTTCAAGCTAAAAATAATGTTTGATTATCTTAAAATGACAATGAGGAGACCAGTCGTATGTACAGTTAAAGAGGATTTTCCTCGCTGTAATTATTTCTTATGTACATATTGGACATTAAAAGATTCTTCAGCTCAGGATGAAACACTCACAGTTAATCTGAAGCTTCACCAGTCATATGTCCTCAGTATTTATTTGTTTAAAAATTGAACAAATAATTATGAATACTTTGGCATCTGATCCAATTACGTTGCATACTTCATCCTCTGAGCCTTTTTATGAATCTTTTGCTATAAAGAAAAAGTCAGAAGTAGCATCAGATAAACAATAATCAACAACAGCATTAAAGTCCTCTCTGCCACTCACCCAGCACCCGGAGCTGAGCCGTGCTCTTGGCTTTTCCAGAAGTGAACTCCACCACCCCGCTCATGTCTGGGGAGGTTTGTTTGAGGGTCAGCCGGTGCACTTTTCCCAGCTTCTCCAGGCACACGTCGGCACTCTGCTGCAGGGGCTCGCCGTTCAGGCTCCACAGGGGGGCCCGGACCACAGGGCTTGACACCTCACACTCAAAGCAGGCCTCAGCGGGGGCCACGACCTCCACGTCTGTCAGATCTCTGACCATGGACAGGGATTGGGCTGAGTTGGTGAGCAAACAGGAAAATGACATTACTTTTAGAGGTAATTCTTTGAAGAAACAAATCATCACAGAAATCTGTGTGAAATCTGACATCTACTGGTTGAAAAATGAGTATTTCCCTTTCTTATGCAAAAGAAGGGCTCTTTACTTAAGTCAAAGGACCAATCCTTCAACCCTACCCAAGTAAAATTACAGTGTTTAGTCCAGTGGTTCCCAACATATGGGACTGGCCCCTCCAAAGGGTCACAAAATAAATGTGAAGGGTCATGAGATGACTAATGGGAGAGGGAAAAAGAATAAACAAAGTTCTGATTCACAAATCTGTTTTCAACTTGAACCTCCTTTTTCATCTTTTTTATTATTATTTTTATATTTTTGGTGATATATTTAATGATCATTTACGAAATGAAACCATATGAGAAGTTTAGAGGGAAAAATGTCTTTGTGGTGGCACAGTTAATAACTCACAGACATGTGAAATGTGTGTTGTATTTTAAAAGCTTGTTGTCTAAATCATATCTGTTCCAAAAAGCAGATAAATATAGCAGGAAAATGTGCTGTGAATGACCAAAGGTAAGATTGAAAGCAGTGAGAGGAAAATGTTTTCTACAAATCATGATGGAAAAATGCATGTGTAAACTTTTCTTTGCCAGTAGATAGAGCTATGAGATTGCGCTATAACAGATTCAATATCGTTGCCATGGTGATTTTGTAGCATGCTCACATCTGATGTGCTAGTGGGGAATTAGGAAGCATTATAGTGTTATATTTATTATGATTATGACGACTCCCCTTTTTTTAAAATTCTGGACCTGTTTTGGTGTTGGACCATAAATATCATACTATATGAATCAGTGTCAAATCATAGCGAGATGAGAAATAAAAAAAAAATTAAATACAGTTTTAAGAAGCATTCACCAGGTCTCTCAAAATGTACAGTTTGTGTTCACGTTAGTCTCATGTTTGTGTGATTTTTTACTGACACAAAATGTCAAATGGTGTGACTGAAAAAGTTTATGAAGTAAATGATAAATTTTAAATATTTAACCCACTCAGAATAACTAGTACACCACATGATAGTTTGATCATTGTCTCATATATAAAAGCAGTGCTGTATAAATTGTACTTTATTCTTTAACTACTACAATAATGTTAGATTTTGCTCTAGTTATCCATGAGTTCCCTTACCCTCCACTGTGAGTTTAGCAGAGCATGAATACTCCCCGACCTGCACGCTGTATGTGCCCTCGTCCTCCAGCGCCACCTGCTGGATGATCAGTTTGCGGTAACAGCCCTCGCTGCAGATCTCGAAGCGCTCCGAGGGCAGGATGACGTTGACGCCCTTGTACCAGCGGATGCTGCATCTGGGGTTGGACACTGTGCAGTCCAGGAGCACGCGGGTCTTCTCAACGGCCGTCTTATCCTGCAGAGGCTTCACGATGTTGACAGGAAGCTCTGGAAAGAGAGGGGTGACCTTTAGATTCCTGGATGAAAATTACATCCTGGTAAATGTACTTTAGTTACTCTCAACCACTATATTTAATTTGATTTTATACACAGCATTGTCATTATTATACCTTCCACCTCCAGGTAAGAGACAGATTCGACATGTCTGGCAACAAACTTGATTTCTCCCGTGTCTTCTGGCCGCACGTTGCACATAAGAAGAAAATGTTTGGTCCCTAAAACAAGAACAAACTTGTGGTGAAAAATACAATAAATTAAATTAAATAATAAGACAGAAGTGAGCGAAAACTAATAATTTGAGTTCTATTCAATATGTGCGTACAGGAACATTTTTACACATCTAGTTATTTTATTTAGTATTATAAGCTAGGCTCAATTATTTGTGAACATGCTATCAGCAGTGAGGACATGCAGGATTAAAAACAGGAGTTTGAAGCTGACCTTCCTGGCGGATCTTGATGGTGCTGGTTGGGTGGATCCTCTCCCCGTTTTTGTACCACTCCCCTGGCACGTCCTCCACTGAGATCTCACAAACAAACACTGCATTCTGATCTTCCTGGATATCCAGTTCCTGCAGGCCCTGCACGATCAGCAGTTCACGCTCTGCCAACAAAAGTTGTGGTGTTATTGGATGCGTAAAGGACGGGGGTCACACATTATCTTTCCTATTCTTCATACCTTTATAATATACATTTACAATTTAAATGAAAAGGGCCAAAAATCCACAGTCCTCCTGTGCAAAATGTTGATCTGAAACTAATACGAAGCTTCAGCATCCACTCGACTCCAATGTTGAAGCCCTAAATATGATGCAGATAATGTTTTAATTGCATTTTTGCACATGATGACTGTGGACACACTGTGCCTGTTTCCCATCACTTTCATTGAAAGCACATTTGAAGGATCTTTTTATAGCCGG
Source organism: Eupleurogrammus muticus (assembly GCA_036785175.1). Lineage (NCBI taxonomy): Eukaryota > Metazoa > Chordata > Actinopteri > Scombriformes > Trichiuridae > Eupleurogrammus > Eupleurogrammus muticus. Next base: position 16,988,101 of record JAYKQN010000001.1, read on the forward strand.
TACAGTGTGGAATGTGAACAGGAGGAATGAAGAAAATGAGGAAAACCTCCTTTGCTGTGCTGAAAATAGTGAAACTTTCCTCTCCTTTAGGATTACTACAGGCATTTCAACAACATAATAATGAATTTGAAAAAATAATATAAAAGCTCCTTGTTTTTTAGATCAGTAAAGTTTCCCCCTGCACAGAACAGTAGATTCCTGTAAGGTCAGTGCTGTTTTATATATTTCCCAGATGAATATACAGCATTATGACATTTTCTGTAATGCAGCCTAAAGCTATAAATTATGTAGTATTGTTTTTGCACTGACATTTATTATGTTCTATAATGGATATTTGTAAAGGATTTTGCAGACAAAGGCAATTCACCGCTTTACATAATGCATGAAAACAATGAAAATAAAAAAAACAAATTATGAAATATGAATATGTATAACATGTCAGGCCAAATGGTCATCATCAAATGGTCATGGCATCATGAAGTGTATTCTGTGAGTCCCAGGCAGGGGGCAGACTCGCACTATAAGAGAGCTGCACAGTTATCCTCACATCATGTTCATATCACTAGCCTCCTCACTAATGGTAATATTGTTTTTGGTTCTGGGAATGTTTATCGAATGTTTCTGCACAACATTCCCTAGATGTTAAAATAGCTTTTCTGACATAAAATTGTTAGGTTTCAAGAACATTTTGGGAAAGTTAGTTGATTGTACCAGAAAGTGTATTTATGTTTCAGTTAATGTCCCCTCGATGTCAAAACAGCGCATTTCCAGAACATTCTGGGAAGGTTATGTTAAACATAAATGTTTGCATAACATCCTTAGAACGTTGTAGGAGGAACATTCTGGTAATGTGAAGGGAGTGTTGAGTGATAGCTGAATTCAATTCCTACAGGCAGATTCAATTCTGCATAGACTAAAGTTTTAAAAGAACCAAGTCTTTAACTTTTAATAGAATCCTCAGTTGTATCGTGGATTATTAGACTATAATTTCTTCTCTTTTTGATTGTATAAACTTGAATTAAGATTAAAGCAGAGCAGTGAACAACAAGACAACACGGAATGCGTGGTAAGTGCTTTTCGTTTTCGCTCTTGTTTACAGTGTTGTTGCTCTAAATGAACCGACTGCACACACACACACACACACACACACACACACACACACACACACACACACACACACACACACACACACACCGTCATAGAAACACACACCTTACATGTTGATCTGTTCCATCTATTGTTTGACTTCCCGTGACAAACATGTCTTACACACTCGTATAGTTAGCAACAAACTATGTTTTTCTTTGAGAGAGCAGTTGAAACTAAAGATCAGTTCAGGGAGCCATCATGGTCAATACGAGTAAAGCCAGGTTTAACTGAACACATCATTATCATCATCATTTTATTAAATTACATTAAATTAAATTACTATGACATATCAAATTCTACTGTAAGTACCCAAACTTAGATTTTTCCTGCAGCTTCTATCAAAGATGATGTAGATACCACTACACACAGGTCTTAATATTAGTAAAGAAATAAGTCCCTGGCCCTGTTTAAGAACACCAAACTTACCTCTGAAATCTGCTCTTGATTGGCTATGATGGTTGTTTAAAAGGAGAAAGTTTCCGTTTTTCCTCATTTATTTTTGTTAAAATACATCTGTCATTACTTCTATAATATTCACATAGCAATGCAAAACCATAGATTCCAATCTTTGAAAATCCACAATATAGATACATAAAACTGTTGATAGTGGTTATTAGGAAATTCTCTCTAGACTCCTGCTATATAGACTGTGTGTTTTTGTTGTTTGGTTTGTATGGTATTTCCCTGTTTTGTGAGTTTTCCAAAGCATTTAAACGTTTTTCCATAAAACAAATGTGCGTTTGAGTAGATTTAGCTCAGTGTTGAGAAGAAGTCTTCACAGACCAGCTAGGTTCTTGAACAGTCTCTATTATTCAGTCTAATAGACAATTTTTTATGGCAGCCATATTGATGTGAAACGGTAGGTAAACACAGATGTTACCAATGAAACCGATTAATGTTCCATTCAGATCAGAGTCAGGGTGCAGTTATTGTGCAAGCTGGCTGCACTAAACAGGAAAAGCTTGAGGTTTCCCTCATCAAACTTAACAATTTTTTTTTCATTTGACACAAAATTGTAAATGGTGTAACTGAAAAATAATGAAAAGGATTTTTTAAATATCTAATCCACCTAGAAAATAAAACTAGTTGATAGATTGTTTTTAATTTTTTAAAAACATTTTTAAGACAGTTTAACTATCTGGTACTAAGTTTTTGTCCCGTATACAAATAATTATTTTTTTGTTCATTTGGAGAACTTTACTATCAGGTTGTATTTATCTTTCTTTTTGATCAAGTTTGCTTTTTAATTCAAATTCCTCGTGCTGGTGCTTTATCTTTACGCTGGTCCATTCGTTCCACATTAATAGTTGCAACATTTTCCATGCAGGACACACAGCGCTCAGGGCCCTTGGTTTGCGTGTTAGTATCCATCAGCACACTTTACCGTAGACCTCCACGGTGCAGGACGTAGACTCATCCACAGCATCGCAGGTGTAAATGCCAGAATCAGTCACACGACATTTCATGACCTGGAGAAAACGCTTCCGTCCCATTGCATAAATGCGCAAGTCCTTGCATGGCTTCAATTCCACCCCATTCTGGAAGGAAAAAAAAAAAAAGCGAAAAGATGTTAACATTTTATTTTCAAGGGCAATTAACATCATGAGACTCTTGTCTGTTTCTATATATTTGTAGAAAAATCCTACATGTCGCCTGCTGTATAGAAAAAGAAAACACTTTCCTTCATCCATTTCACGTCGACATTGTGCCGTGACAGCTCACACTCAATGGAGACGATCGCTCCTTCAGGGAATTTCTGGTCCTCCAGTTTCCTGAAAAATGTCACTGGGGGCTCTGGATGGGAGAAAGTTTGCTGAGTTAGAGCCACCCGCATACACCCTAATTTACTGCAATGACATTTTCATCCAGTTGTCATCTAGCATTTCCAACCCGGAGCTCAAAGGGATGATGCGCAGTTAGTGACTTGGCATTGTGTGATTATTTTACAGCCTGAGGTTAAACTGGCACCTGACAGAAAAGACAGAGCACGGCTACCGGGTTTCATTGGGTCACGCTAGTCTATTTTGTGTTTGTAACGTGAGACGGGATAAAGACAACAGTAGCAGAAGTGCCACTCATTCTATTATCATGCCCCCACTCGCTGGCATTTGATCTGCTCTGAGTGGCCGGTTTTAGCCACTAGTCTCAGGTCACAACAAAATTAGTACAGTAACATGTTGTTTTGTTTGTATTGCAGTTTACTGTACCTACTGTGCAGGGTGTCAAATGTGCAAATAACATCTGTATTTGTTTGTAGACTGAGAAGATTAATAGCACATCACTTCAAACTCCATCTATAATGCAGATGATCTCTGTCTTACTGTGTTTGCCTCGCTGATCTTGATGATTAACAATATGCTGTGTGCTTTTGTAGCCACATTTGGTAAGAATTTATACATATGATGTCTGAGTGATCATGCAACATGTAATGCGATTTGGACAATAGGTGGTGCTGTAGCATGATTATCTATCTATAAAGGAAATAAATTATGTGTGTAACTGTACTTTACATAAAGTCAAAAACTTATCTGATTGACTTCACACCTGTTGGGTATTTTGCAGTGTTGGGTGTGAAATCAAGTGAATGAGCAGTTTACAAGAATACTACAAATAGCTATACTGCACTTCTTTAATATGCTGCAAACAGGACAAGACAAACATTTGAACCAATCTGAAAGGGAACTTCAAATTATTAAATTATGTGTTATAATGGGGAAATCAAATATTTCTCTCCGCTTTTTTTTAACTTAGGCAAAGGTCAAAAATCATAAATAACCTACCTTTGACAACAAGTCTTGCAGACGTCTTCAAATTCTCTACGCAGAAGGTGAAGGTGCCCGTGTCTTCTACTGACAGGTTATAGATAGTGAGGCTGTGGACTTCTCCTTTGGCACTCATGCGGAAGTGATTAGTGGGCTTAAGCTGAATGCCGTTTCTCATCCAGGTGCCGGGGACATTGGGATGGGACAGTTCCACCTCAAAAGAGGCCGTCTCTCTCTCTGTGGTTTTTATGTCACTCAGCCCCCTCTTGATTGTGACTTGTCGAGCTGTGAAGAAGATCGTCCATGAACAACGAAACATGCAGCAGCAGACAGAGTAAAAAAACACATTTCATCCGTTGGTACAGTGTGTTCAGGACACTGAAATCTGAATATTGCTTGCACAAAGGGTATGTTTGAAACATTGACTCCAGTGGCCAGCATTTTCGTTCCACTTTTAACACTGAGCAGACATGGTGTCCGTTTTCTGTCACAGAATAGGCTCGCAGTCTGTTCTGTATGCAACAATCCCGAGTCAACAATGCGAAGTGACACATCCACAAGCCAATATTTTAATCGTGCGGGGCTTTACACACAAGCCAGCTTTGAAACTGCCAACATTTTTCACTTTTATTCTAACACAGATGAGCATTCCATGTGGAAAAAAAGGAGTGTTTATTTTGGAGACCTGATGACAACAACCTTAGTTCTGAAGGCCAGAGTGTAAATTTAGAAGCAATGAGAGGAGATCCAAATTCATAGTAGGTGCCAACAACAGGCCTGAAGTCCAGACTTTCCCCTTCTCACCCACACAAGTGTTGAAAGAACAGCCTTTAAGTCACCTACTGGCCTGTGAATCATGGGACTACAGAACCTACTGTAGGAAGGACATGCAAAGAATAATCAAATACGTCACAATTACTACAGTATGCCAGTTTTCTAGGTCGTTCTTCTTGCTGCTCTAAAATAAAATGCGAATCTTTATGGAGGTAATTCTATCCTTTATGCAAAAACATTATAACTCGTATTCATCAGGAACTTCCTGTAATTCGATTTGCCTTTGATGTGGAGACTGAAAGCTTCATTGATCCTGTGTCAATACAGAAGCTCTGATCTGAAAAGTCCACTCGGGCTGCGAGTCACCTGTTGGTTGCCGTCATGTTCCAGCACAAGTGCCACCATGGTCCCTAGTTACTCAAATTACTCTTACTCAGTCGATAGAGAGGGAGAGAGAGAGAGAGAAAGCGCGTTGCCCCCACAGGAAGCAGCGATGGAGGGTGTGCAGCGGTCAGCAACCACGGTACACAAACAACAACAATGGTGCATAGTGTGAACACATGCACGCACTCACGTTCCACTGTGAGCTGCGCCTGTGTGCGGTCGTGCAGGGTTTCGCAGCTGTAGGCGCCCCGGTCGGCCATGGTGAGCTGGTGGATGGTGAGGCCGTGTTTTCGGCCCTCGTGCGTCAGCGTGTACTTGGCCCCGGGGTGGATCAGCACCCCCTGCCTCATCCACTGCACCTCCCCCGAATCCACGCTCACCTCCACCTCCAGGCTGGCCTCGCCGTACTCCTCGGCCGCGACCGGTGTCATTTTCTTGGTGAAGAACACCTGTTGTTCTAAAAATTGAATGCGAGGAATTACCATACGGCAGCATCTGTCATGTCAGTGATCTACGTGCTTTTTTATATCACTACATATAGACTCCAGCGTAACATATGGGCCAGGGGGAAATCTGCAGTGCTACAATGCTGGTTCAAGCACGGAGATTAAGCAAGAAGCTCTGAGGAGCCTTGCCTCCCTGCGGCGCTGTGTATGCCAAAACTACAGAGCCACTTGTCTCTGTCAGTTACCAAAAGGAATTCTAACAGGAGAAGCTGCTAAGCGTTAGCCATCAGAGGCACCTCTTCAACAATTTAAAGTTGTCTGAAAGGGTCGTTATTTATCACATACATACTTATGTGGTATTAATGGTACACTGACTTTAAAACAATCGTTTATGCTCAGGATCATTCCAGCGTTGCTGAAAATAGCTCATAATCAACAAGTACAATAAGACAAGAAGTAGTAATGATTGTATCTATTTCTATTAAGACTATGTCTATAGTGCATTAGAAATATACTTATGATCCATTAAAGTGCACTTGGAGAGCTGTAAAATGTTAGTTTAAAATGTTGCTATAAACACATTATATGTATGGTTATAATGCATTATGAGCGTCATTTAAAGTTTTATGAAAGTGGTAATGATAATATACAGATGTAGTGTATGTAGTGACAGTGTTGATTACCAGGGCAACAGCTCACCTTGAACCTGGAGTTCTGCCTCTGATACCAACCCCTCTGCATCAGCTGCCACTGGCCCGCCGTCTGAAACCACGCACTTGTGGATGCAGAGCATGTGGCACAGCCCGTTGGTGGAAACGACAGTGCGCTCGCTCGGCGCTACCTGTTTGCCATTTAGGCGCCACACCAAGCGAGTGTCCTCGGGCGAAACCACACACTTGAACACGGCGTCTTCTCCTTCACAGACCGTGACGCTACGGAGCTCCGCCACGAACTCAACTACACGGGGAGCTGAAGAGAAAGCATTCAGCTGCAATGGATTCACTATGCTTTACATTTGGAAAGCAGTTAATTGATAATTAAAATAAATAACATATGACTGCTAAAGCCAACATAATGCCATGTTTGACCATAGGTCAAATTGTTGTATATAAAGAAATGCAAATACATTTATATACAAATGTTTGTGAATTATTACATGTATTTAAAACAAGAATTGTTTATGTGTACATCAGAAATATTTTTTATATAAATGTATATTACTATATATATATATATAATTATAAATATTTCCATTATATATAATCCCAAAAATACACATGTACTGCAGATCATTCATTCATTCATTATGATACTGTCACATTTACTTACTCTCTATAGTGACAACAGCTGAGGTTCTGTCGTCTGTGGATTCACAGCTGTATTCTCCAGCGTCTTCATCCGCTACTTCGTGGATGGTGAAGCTTCGGTCCCGACCCTGCGCCCGTATGGTGTGGCGGCGGTTCGGAGGGATATCCTGACCGTCTTTGAGCCACTGGACATCTCCTTTGGGCTTGCTGAGCTCACATCGCAACGTGAGGCTGCCTCCCTTCACACACACGGTGTCCTGCAGTGGCTTGGTGAATTTCACCTTCATTTCTGATGAGTAGGAAAAAAAGAAATATATATATATATATATATATATATATATATATATATATATATATATATACACAACAGCCTTGAATTCTTTTCAGACTAAGTAACATATCAGTTCATTCTTGCTCTTTTCTTCTTTAAATATTCTATGCAATTTGCTCCACTTTGATAAATTATAACATTAAAGTGGTCCCACATATATTTAATGATTACAAACAAGTAGTGAAATATATATTTACTTTACTGATAACGCATCTGTGCTTCTATTTCAGTAACTTTTTCAATGCAGAATTGTTTCTTGTATTCTTGACAGTATTTTACTCATACAAAAAATCTGTGTATGCTGTCTCCCACTGGTTACAATCGTGTAACTATTTATTAGGGAATAGAGGTCACATTTTGATTCGGACTGCCAAATTCTTACCTTTGACTAAAAGACTGAAATGCATCTCATCCGTGTTTACGTGACAGACATATTCTCCAGAATCTGACAGCTGCAGGGGATTAATGGTGAGCTTGTGGGTGATACCCTCGCTGGAGATGTGAATGTTGTCCTCGTTCAATAGTTGGCCATCTTTCAGCCACCGAACATTAGTGCTTTCTCTGCTCAGAACGGCACACAGTGTAACGCTCTCATTTTCATGTGCTGAGATGTTGTTATTCGCTTCTTTATTCACAAACGTGGCAGGTGCCTCTGTGAAGAGGGAGAGTTACAAAAGTTGCCTGTGAAATATATGTTTAGGCATAACAGAATTTGAAGGAAATACTATAGAACGACACCCTACTTCAGGATCGTTTTAATCTTACCTTGGACCTCGACAATCGTTGTCAGCTGGTCGTCCATGGCATCACAAACGTACTTTCCAGAGTCAGAGGGCTGAAGTCCAGAGAGAACAAGTTTCCTCACAACGTCGTAGCTGTCAATTTTTACACGGGTGTCCGGTTTCAGTATCTCGCCGTTCCATAGCCACTGAATGGTGGCGTTCGGCCGAGACACTTCACACTCCAAAATAAGGTCGTCCCCTGCTACCAAGATATGATGCTCTGGGTGTCCTGAGTTTCCAATGATCTTTACTGGAGGCTCTAAACACAGAAGACACAGTAACATTCATTTATCCCCTCACCTAAACATTGTAGTAAGACAAAAGTAGTAATAAAGCTATTTATGTTGCCTAACAAAGTGATTACCTTTAACTGTGATATAGAAAACCATTTTATCATCTACTGCATCACAGGTGTACTCTCCAGAATCCTCCAGTCCAGCGTTTAGAACGACCAGCGACCGAAAAACACCCTGCTCCTCACTACAATATCGCTCAGTGTCGTCGATCAGCTGGTTGTCTTTGTACCAGTTGACGGAGGCGTTGGATCTCGATAGCTCACACACAAGAATGATGTCGTCTGACACTAAGAACTGCTTCTCTGTTTTTGCATCGTTTTTTCCAAGAATTTTTACAGGCAACTCTAAAAAATGAAAAGGACAGGATTTTAACAGATTAATTTTGTAAATCCGTTTTAGGCCAGTTATTATCTTATGGAAGATTTAAATAATTTGGATTTTCTCTTGGTTTTCATGCTAGTGCAGTAAGAAATTAATTATAAATAGTTGTAAAAAGATGTATTAATTAAAATATCTACAATTATAGCGACTATGGTCAAATGACACAGAGTAACTGGTAAAATGTCATTATTTTATAATAAATTATCTTGGTACCACCAATAACTAATAACTTTTTGCACAGATCTCCATCTTGAACATGTGATATACAACGTATACATACATATACAATATATATAACCTGGGATCATGGGGTGACTACATGTAAAGCAGTCACCCCATGATCCCAGGTTTCTGTTCCCCAGATTCAGATATACTGTTCAAATATTCCCCAGATATACAATATAATGGAAATATGACAAAGTGGTAACTTGTATGAACTGTTTAAAGTTATTATCCATTCCCCAGCTCTGCTCTGAGGCTCTTACATGTATATATTAGACCAAATTTTGATATATCAGAGGATGGTGTCATGAACCAAAGGTCATTGTTTAATGGCTCCTTAGGAAACAAGTAGGCGACATATTCAAATTTAACGCTCGTACTGTTCTGTCTAACTAATGTAAAACATTTGACTTCATGACTTAAGTATCTAATTTACTCCAGTTAGGGTTAAGGGGAGTTTGAAAATTTGATCAATAGCAGCAGTAAAACATCTTGAGCCCAAAGTCAAGTTTGAGTCACATTTAATTCACAGAACCACACAGACTGAAACCCGTGTATACGAATGCTTTAAACCTTTAAAAAAATGAAAATAAAGGTCAAATTTGACCCAAACACAGTAGAGTTTTTGGTGTTATCAGACTATTTAATTGGGGAACATTGAACCCTGAGAACATAGATACACTCCCTTTGTGAAGATAAAAGACTAAAAGTGTAATAAAGAGTAATGTACTGTTTGATGTTTAATGTAATAGTGTAATGATCTACCTTGCACTTTTACATGGAAGTCCATCACATCGTCCTTTGCATCGCAGACATATTGTCCAGCGTCTTCAACTCTCAGTGAGTGAATGGTCAGTTGACGCATGGTGCCGTCTTCTAGGATGGTGACGTTTCTGGAGTCTTCTACCTCTTCCCCGTTCTTCTTCCATGTGACCTCGGCATTTGACCTGGAAACCTCACAGTCCAGAACCAGAGTATTCCCAACCACTTTTTCCACTTTGCTTGCCGTTTTCCGAGGTCGTACAAAGCGAACAGGAGGCTCTGTGCATAAAGAGCACATTATTAATGGTTAAGCATTCACACAAGAACACCTCGAGGACCCTTGTGTCTCCGCTTTTTCTTACCTGCTATATTTACAAAGAACGTGACCGAGTCATCTGCTGTATCACAGACGTATTCAGCTGAATCTTTGACCGTTGTTTCAGGTATGATGAGTCTTCTGTAGACACCATCCACTTCTAGAAGAAGGTTGTCATTCTCCTCCACTTCAAGTCCATCTCGATACCAGCGTACCATGGCATTGGGCCGCGAGATCTCACAGCTCAAGACCATCCTCTCCGACGTCTGTTGGCACAGTTCCATCTGTGACTGACTTGGGGAGACAATCCGTACCGGAGGTTCTGAAAATGGATATTAGGTTGTAATTATCAATTTGATGAATGCTACATGAATCTAAGCTTGAAGGATTGTCTGAATATTGTTTTTGAAGTACACAGGAATTTTCCCTTTAAAGCTTTCCTTTTAGATAACTCCACATCCAGTATAGGTATATCAGTCTGCCACTGATGTGCAGTCAATATATAGCATTAAGGAGTTTACCTGTGATACTAAGGTGAAAGAATATTGAATCATCAGCTGTATCACAGACGTATTCCCCAGAATCTTCCACTCTACAGGAAATAATCTTCAGTCGTCGGTAAGGTCCTTCGATCTTGAGCTTGATGTTCTCGCTCTCCTGCAGCTTTTGGCCATCTTTGTACCATCCTACGACACCGTTTGGACGAGACAATTCACAGCTCAGAATGATTTCCTCAGGCACGTGACGGTCGAGGTGGACATCTTCTTTTGGGTAGATTATCATCAACGGAGGTTCTACAGTGGAAGAATATATCAAATTCACACGTTATCTACTGTACATTTAGGTATCTATATACATGTTTTTTGTACAGTATTCATGTAATACATGCGTATAGAAACATTCTTGTTACCTCGTATGTTGACCTTGAACATTAACACGTTGTCTCCTGCACGGCATGTGTACATGGCCGTGTCCGACAGTTGAGTTGAATGGATGATCAGAGTTCTTTTGATGCCCTCTACTTGAATTGTAATATTGTTGCTCGGTTGTATTTCAGTTCCGTCTTTGTACCACTGGACAACGCCGTCAGCCCTTGATACTTTGCACGCCAGAGAAAGCTCTTCGTGTTCCACAACACTCTGGAACAGATCCTCCTCTGGGATATCAGCAAATGTTACCGGCGGTGCTGCAGAAAACAGTGCACAGAGGAAGCCGGTTGTTAAGGGGAAATAGGACTCATAGTTTATGCTCATGCAGTAGCTTTAAGGTCAGCTTGTTAAACCTTGCTTTCTATATCACTCTACATAGATGTCAATCAACATTGGCTGTTAATCCACTCTTGAAGCGGAGTGAAATGTTAATTGAAGCAGTGCGGTGAAGCAATGCTATTACCATTGCTGGGTAAAACAGTAGACTCATCAGTGACACTTTATAGTAACCATCATCAATAATTGGTAAATTAATAATGAATTGAAATTTATTTTACTGTTTGTTAATGGTTAATAATTGTTTTATACACATTATTTGGATGGTTAATATTATAAAGTTGCAACTGATGACTATAATAGCTTGTTTAATGGTAATATTATACTTACTTACTTAATACTTTGTAAAGAAAGTACTGAACTCAAGTTAAATTACCGCATATATAAAATTGGAAGGTTTGCATTGATTTGATTACAACTTAAAAATAATAAAAATAATAAACTTTGTAAAAAACAATCCCCCCTCAATAATTTTATTCAGACTTAAGAAAATGTTAAACATTATTAATATTAAGTAAAGCAAACCAATTATAAACCACTGACAAAGTAAACAACTTCTATCCAAATATCTAATAAAAAGTACAGTAAAATAACTATTAATTTAATTAACTGCAGTTTGCTTATGATAGTTATTATAAAGTGTTACAGGAGTGCATGCTTTTTCTTTATCTGCGGGCTTAAAATGTGAAGTATTTTATATAAAAAAACAGAACAATGTTTAATGAATTAGGGCTTTTTAGAAGGGGATCGGCTATGATATAAGTATGATGATGCTGCTGATGATGATGGTCAGGTTTTGCTTCTTTTTTAGATTTTTAGAGGTTATGAAAGTGCATGGGACTCTGCAACGCACATCTTGCGAAGAAAAAGCTTTGCACATCACCTTTCACCTCCACACTGAAATCGTTGGAATCTGAATCATCATCAGTTTTAGAACTGTACACCGCAGAGAATGACGACGTTGCTGACTTTATAGCCAGTGATCTCTCATTGCCCTCTGAATTGATGTTTATTCCCGATTTTGGCGCGAGTATTTTTCCATCCTTACAGCAGCAGGCCTGGCTCGCAGAGTCTGAGATCTCACACTGCAGCGTGACCGGGCTGCCTGCTTCAACAGACTTGCTTCGTTCAGCCTCTGGAACAGCTAAGAATCAAACCAGCGCTATAGGAATTTCAGTTCATTGATCAGTATCAGAAAGTTAATAGAGCTGCCCTGCTGTCCTTTTCATACTTCTACTTACAGGCTTATAGCTATAAAGTTTTAGTTTTAGCAAGTGCATGCTTACCAAAGTAGACATTTAGAGCTATGGACTCACATGCAATTAGTAAACCGGTATAATGAACATGAGTTAAATACATTTAAAATTATAGTTTTTTGACATTGTACAAATAGACAGTGGTTTGAACGCAACACTGGCATATTATCACCTTAAAAGGTTGTTGTGGCTTCAGCAAACAGCTGCTTGCTTACAGCAAATTTGAGCATTAATTTGTGGTCCTTTAAAAAATGTAAGCCCATCATTCACTCCCTTGTAAGCTCTGTTTTGGTCTTGACTCATCCACACTACTACGGTTTTGCCCCAAACAGCGTTCTGAAATTGAACGGTCTCCAGCAGCTGACCTTTAAGAATTATGAAAACGCATATCATGTGACCGTTTACCTACACTGTGCGTGTTAGGAGCAAACAGATTGTCAAGACAATGGAAAACACGGACTGGGATTCAACACAAAGTAAATGTGGTGACATGTTAAAGTGGTATTAGGAGCACTATCCATCAACAGAGGAAGTCATGGGATAGATCAAATGCATCATCATATCGCAGAGTCTTCCCTAGCCAAGCAATGGGCTCAGTAAGAACAGCCACTCTACTAGTGTTGAGTAATGGTTGATGCTTTCTCTACCAGTTTACTCTAAAATCATATAAACTACTGGTATATGTTGTTGTGCATTATTATTTTAAATGTATTCCAATTTACTTGTCAAGCACTAACTGATATAAAGTTAGTGATTCTAACGAAGCTCAAAATACTTAGATCACCTGCAACATCCACCTTGAATTCTATATGGTCGTCTGAGGCCTCACAACTGTACAACCCAGCGTGTCTGACTTCTGCTGATTCAATAAGCAGCGCTCTCAGTTTTTCTTTTGTTTGGAGTTCATATTCACTCTGTGGAAGCAGCTGTTCTCCATCTTTGAACCAATAGACTTGGGCGGTTGTCTCTGAGACTTCACACTGCAGCTTAATTGGGCAGCCTGCTTCAACAAATTTGTTTCTTGCGATCTCTGGAAGTGGTGAAAACTTCACAGGAGTAGCTGGAGGGGGGGTTATAAGATTTGCAGAACACTGCTGTTAAGCTGTCAGAACATTTAACAATCAACAAAAGTCTTTTCGGTTAGGTTATTTTAGCATTAGGACTTCTCTGTTCATAAAATGTTATACGATTAGGCTCATTCAAACTGAACACAAGGAAATCACCTTCGATGTCCACATGGAACGTCACAACATCACCAGCGAGGTTACAGCTGTAGAGGCCAGCATCAGAGGCCTTAGCAGAATGAATTATTAATTTTCTGAGGCCGCCATCTCTTTTCATATCAAGGCCAGTTTTGCAAAAAAGTTCCACCTCTTCTTTGAACCAGGAAACCTGGGCAACTGGGTCAGACACCTCACACTGGAGAATAATTGGGGAACCAATTGCAACCATCTTGTACTTTTCTGATAGTGGGATTGGCATGATCTGTGGCGATCGGCCTAAGAGAGGGAAATAACAACAAGGTTTTGGAAAAAAGATAAATGTAAGAACAGCAACACACATTCCAGCCAGACACACTATGTTCCCATGGACATTCACAAACAAGCAAATACCATTCAAAACATAGGACAAGGTGGATGTGGTAAAAAGAAAGCAAGGATAAAAATAGATCACCTTGTACATCCACTTTAAATGTGATGCTGTCATCGCCTGTTGAACATTCATAGCTACCGCCATGCATGTTTTCAGCTGAGTGGATGAAGAGTGTTCTTGTTAGACCATCTGACTGTATCTCCACATTGTTTTCTTGTAGGAGTTTCATCCCATCCTTGTACCAGTCCACATGAGCGGAAGAATCATGAGAGAGTTCACAGCTGAGAACAATGGGACAGCCTTCTTGGATGGACTTGATCCTGTCTGTCTCTTGAAGCTCTGAGAACTTCACAGGTAGAGCTATAGGTTTCAGATATTGCAAAAAGAGTGTCTTAATAAACTTCATGAACATCATTATGTATCCAAGCTACTGCATATTCAATGAAAAAGAATTTGAAGAAAACAAAAAAAACAGAACTTACAGAACAAAACACACTTAATCACAAAACAACATTAACACAAAAACAGAATGAACAAAGACAAAAAGTACAACACAAAATGAAGAGGATACAAGTGCTAGAATCAAATTCCAACGTTATCCACCACTGCACCAACTGAAAAAGCTCAGACATTAACTAAAAAGTCAGTGCTTGTTTCTGTTATAAAAGCTGCATTTAGTTAGTCACATTGAAGTAAAAAATATATATGAATATGCTTTCTTAATGTGTTTGTCATGCATCATAAAAAGCTGCAACTTGCATGGTTTTAAAGAGTGGAGAGGATGTTTTACTTAATTTCACTTTCATAAAAATTGAAGCATCTACAGCCACACTCTACAAAACCCCCCCCCCAAAAAAAAGCAATGGTGCTTTGAGCGAAATAGTAACTTCAGAAAATGAACATGCTCACAATGATACTGATTTAAAGGAGAATTTTGTCATTTTCAAAGGGGCAGGGCATGTATGCCTATCTGTGTTTATCGGGCTTTATAAGCAATGTTTGTCACCCCTCAGGCTCACATTGTTATCATAAGGCAGACTGAAAAGGTAAAAGGCCATTATTGTACCAAAATTGGAAATGTGACTTTTGGTCTTAACTGATGATTAATAAGACACTTTGGAGAAAACTAGGTGTCTTCTGGTATGAATGCAACATTATGATAACAATCTGCACCATACCACTCTAAAAAATGGTAAAAATAAATAAATAAATAAATGCTAAAATTTAGGAAAATAGGTTTCAGATTAAAAAGTAACAAAATTTTCCTTTAATAAATGAATGAATGAATAAATAATAAATGCAGATATTTAGTGGTTATAATGTTTACCAGGGTGATCATATTAGTGTAGATCAGGGGTAACCAGCCCTGGTCCTGGAGGGCTACTTGTAGGTGCAGGTTTTTGTTCCAATCAAGCAGTAACACACATGGTTTTACTAATAAACCACTAGAGGCCTTGCAATATAGTAGAATTAGGTATGTTACTGCCTGGTTGGAACAAAAACCTGCATCCATAGTGGCTTTCTAGGACCAGGGTTGGTGACCCCTGGTGTAGAGTATCCACTGCATCCATGTGATGCATCCCATTCATTGCCTTAAGTACGAAGTCAAGCCATGCGTTCTGATAGCGCCGTGGTGTGTTTAGAGAATCAAAGCGTCACCTAGGCTGCTCCACATTCACATAAAGCTGAGACTTACTCTACTTCATGCAAATCAGGGGCGTCCAATGTGGATTGCTGTTTCTAAAAATGTGCCTTCAAACTTGGAAACTGGCCACTGTCGAATCTAGATTAAAGACAAATTAAGCAACTACATGGACAATTTTCTCACTCAGGTTGCCAAACAAGGTGCTGGCTGTTCCATTTTGAAATCAACGATTGCCCAACCAGTGAAAGTGCTCATCCCTCAAGTGCATCCACAAAGTGTTTGCTGGCCAATACTGGGAAGTGGCACATTCCTTAACTTAGTTAACACCCATGTGGATTAGCACCGTGAGATGAGAAACCACAGTACAAATGTAAATTGCTGGGCACTGAAGATATCTTTAGCAAATACAGTGCCAATCCAGAGAGACATTTTAGTGGATAATTGACTTGCTTGGACGGTAGTGCCACCTTATACAGAAGTCTTCAGACTCATAGACTTTTTGTGTTAGGCGATTAGACATAAGTGATTTAGCCACCTGCTGTTACAATTAGTTGGCAGCGCAAGACAGATGAAGCACTACAGCGTCTAAGCATCACCTTTTACTTCCACATCAAACTGGATATCATCATCCTTTGACTCACAGCGGTATACACCATTGTGAGCTCGCTCTGCTGATGGGACAACTAGACTCCGCACATTTCCCTCTGATTGGATGTCTACTCCATTTTGAGGATTGAGTTCTGTTCCATCTTTGTACCAACTGACTTGTCCAGCGGGGTCTGACACCTCACATTGTAGAGCAATGGGACAGCCTGCCATCACTGTCTGTTTCTGGTCAGCCTCAGATATAGCTGACAACTTCTGAAGTGGAGCTACAGGATGGAATGTGAAATACATTTAAAGGGAGTGTTATCAACCAAATGAACCAATTCAATTCAAAAGCATTCATAAATCTATACCTATCTTTGTGTTTTAATGTCCAGTTAGGAAGGTAGACCTAAAGTACAATTTTGAAAAATTACTAAATGATAGATGGGAAGTTAGATTCTTCTGGAAAATGGCACTTATAAGTAAAGAATCAAGCCCATTATTAAATAAGATAAAAAAATAGATAATTCAGTATTATACTGATTGTGCTAGTAAACATCTTCCTGACATAAACAGTACTCCTATGGACTTACGGATGAGTCAAATATAAATGTCAGGTTAAATTATATTTTCAATCTAATTAGAAATAATGTGTTCATTAGGTGGATACAACAATAAGGGAGGAGGATACAGAGTGCTGCAGGAATGCGTCTTTAAACCAGGAAATTTGTGAATACTATAGAATTTCCGGTTCCCTTGTCTTGAAGTCAATGGAATTTTGTTTAAATACCTGAAATATACTCTGTGGTAATAACAAGCTTAAACTACATTAATGGTTGATCCTACAACATAAATATTTATGCATGTAAATAACCTTTATTGTGTATTTTGAAGTGTTTATGTGTCCTTAATAACATTACACCCAGAATTACAGCTTTCCTGCAGCACTCTACAGGATACTGTTTGAATAAAGAACATTTGTCTGATGTGCCATCTAAAGTTCCCTCCATATAAAGCTAGAAATAATGAAAGAAATTTTTAGAGTAAAAGTTTTATAGTGTTTTGAACATTTCTTTCTGAAAAGTTGTGTCTACAATATTCTGTCAAATTTGACCACCATATTTTAACCATGATAATATGAGAATTATTTTGTTACCTTAATCAGCTAAACACATTAATCATAACTAGTATAGGATCATAAATCCACTTTTACGCTCTACAATGAAATGAGAACCTCAACTGTCAGTTCGAAAAGCATGTTATAATGTATGATATAAAAGAGTATGGTGTTTAGTTCGCCTATCAGGCTACGGTTGTTCCATTTCACAATTGCTGCAATTTATATCTGCTATTGAAGCTCTAAACCAGCAAGAGTGTTCACAGTTCACTGTGCCACTCCCAGAAGGCTCTGAATAACTGAACTGTGAAATTCAACAGCATTCTGAATTTATGATTGATCCCGTTTGCATCAGATTGCGTTCTGGCGCACGAGGCGACTATTTACGAACACACTGAACATTAACAGCCTGTCCATTGCTTCTTTTGGAAAAAAGAATCTAAGAGCAATTAAATAGGAAGAATGTTGGTCAGTTAGTCAGAGCTATTTTAGTCAGCCAACAATTTTATGGCACTTTGAATACCTTCCAAAAATAGTAGCTTTATTACTAAATGTTAGAGCATAATAACATCTTTATGTGAGTGTGTTTCCTGGCTCCTATGTTTATACCCCATGTACTCGTGCCCTAGGTTCCCCAATACAGTATTATATAAACACATGTTAACCTGCCTATTTTACTCATTTAAAGTTCAAATATTGTCTATGGTATTATAACCAATATATAAACACAACGTTTTATGTATCTGTGGTGTTCAAGTTCCAGATAACATTAGAGAGCCTTGTTGGTACTCAAACTGTCATTTGGGTTGGATATTTTATTGCTGCATGACATTCTATTAAAAAACTATGTTATCTACGGGTCGGATTTACTTCTATTTTTGATGATTCAGTTTGATGAAATTTTCAAGACCTTCCTAACCCTCTAACCATAAACAGGATTAAGTTGCCTTTCTCAAGACAGTAAGGTTACGTTTTTTTCTTTAAACATAGGACCATGTTAATATAGATCCCTGGAAGAGCAAATACGTAGAACTGGGGAGGATAGGACCCTCTGAACATAAGGATGACCTCCCCAAGATTAGCCTAATGTCGAGTGTCATTACTTAAGTATTGAGAACATTTATATGGGAGATTTTGATTTAAAATAGAAATGAAGCAAGAGAGCATGTGATAATGAAAACTAATTTTGTCACCTGTAACATCCACATGAAACTGCACTGCATCATGTGTTGTCTCGCAGCTGTAAATCCCTGCATGAGCCAGCGTTGCGGACTGGAAAGCCAGTGTTCTTATGGAACCCTCTGCCAGTATTTCTTGGCCATCTGCTTCATGTAGTTTTATCCCATCCTTGTACCAAGTAACTTGAGCATTAGGATCTGATATCTCACATCGTAGCACTATGGGTTGGTCAACGTCAATGGACTTGTTCCTCTCAGCATCACAAAGTGTTGTAATAGTCACAGGTGGAGCTGGGGATGTGTGAGCTAACATCAAGAGAAAATTGCATCACTATTACTGACTACAACATAAATGATGCTTTCAAACAACAAAAGAGCAAAATCTCAATCAAGATTAGTCATGCCAATAACTAAGTAATTAAAGATATGTCTTTGTTGTATTAGTATACTAACTAGGTATCTTTTGTTAGACTTATGATTACTAGGCATTCAAGTTAGGATTTGAAGCTCATTTTTACTGTTTTCTCTTTCTTTATATCTCTCACAGACCACACAAGCTGAAAGTTTAACACTGACTACAATAGCTGTTTTAGTATTAACAAACTGTCAAAATGTCAAGGATTGCAAAAAGCAATCTTTTTCATTTTACACAATGTTAACATTGTGCCTGTCCATTTTTTTTCCTTTGATAATGCTAACCATTTAAATCACCTTCAACAGCCACCTTATTAGCAGTGACATAGTCACTCCAGTGACTGTCACAGGTCCTTGATAGATAGAGCTCTTCTAACTGGACAGTAGGTGGTGCCTGCTCGACTCGGTAAGGTTCTACAAACTGGGTAGGTGATTTTTGCCCAGAGGTAAAGGTGCTGTCTGCTTGTACAGTCTCTGGTGTTTTCTCCGTCATGTGACAACAGTCTGCTTGGACTGTTGTTTCCTGCATGGGCACCGCTGATTGGTTCAGCACTGTCTGTCCTGTGTGATAAAGGTCATCCGAACTGGCAAATACAGACTGTAGCAAGTCGTATTGTCCCTCTGGTTGGACAGTCTCTGTCTTTTGAGACTTACGCAGTTCCACTGATCGAAGGGATGCTGTGTCAGGGAAGTCCCAGCCTTTCTCTGACGGGCCAGTTGATGTCTGTAGCGGTCTGTTTAACTCCTCTGATTGGTCAGCTGCAAAAGGCTCCTCCGAATGGACAGTTTCAGTCTGTAGGCAATCAAGAGGCCTCTCTGACAGGATAACAGGCATCTGCTTTGAGTTGTGGAGCTCCTTTGCTTGGACTGTCTTAGACTGTAAGGATTTAAAAGGCTCCTCTGCTTGGATTGTTGCAGACTGTAAGGGTTTAAAAGGCTCCTCTGACTGGAAAGTTGCAGACTTTAAAGATTTAAATGTCTTTGCAGTTTTCAGAGAGTCACAGAACTCATCTGATTTGACTGTAGAAATCTGTGACTGGTTAGTAAGATGCCCCGATTGGGCAGTTGAAGTCTGTAAGTGGATGCCTAGATTTGACAGGACAGCCGCCTTCTCTGCTGAGCTATGCAGCTTGTCTAAATGGGCAGTTTTAGTCTTAAGATTGGAGT
The DNA here is from genome assembly GCA_036785175.1 of Eupleurogrammus muticus. NCBI lineage: Eukaryota > Metazoa > Chordata > Actinopteri > Scombriformes > Trichiuridae > Eupleurogrammus > Eupleurogrammus muticus. Next base: position 17,008,236 of record JAYKQN010000001.1, read on the forward strand.
CCTCAGATTCAACAGTTGCAGTTTGTAGAATATGACAAAACTCATCTGACTGGACAGCTGTCTTCAGGGAAGTATCAAGCTGTTCAGATGGGGTTTCTGCATGCTGTATATAGTAAATGAATTCCTCACCTTGTGATTCTGTGGGCAGTTTAGTGTCATGTGTGTCAGATTTCATTATTGTTGGCTGTACAGAGTTACAGTAAACTGGAGATTTGGCATTTATCGTTGGTCGAATGTCATAGAACTCTTTTGGTTTAGTTGTAATCCAGTCAGTCATATATTCACAAGTTGACTGAGTAGTTGCCATTTGCCTGGAATGTTCTTCATATTTCTGAGTATCTCCTCTCTTGCTGCTGAAGATGCCAGAAATGCGCTTCGAGGACATGTGCTCAACATCAACAGGATGAGGCTCTTCAGTCAACTCGTTCTTCTCTTGGTCAGAAGAGAGCCTTGGCGCTGTAGCTATAAGCATTGTGGTGTACACAGAGAAAGGTTTTCAGTGGTTGATGGTCTCAATAGCTCTTCTCATAACAGAATTTTACATCAGTGTGGGTTAGCATGGAGTTATGGGATAATCCATTGCAAAGACAAACAAGAAGGTCGACCAGGTTTGGTCTGAGAATGAGCTCCTATATTTCCCCCTTCAACTGACTTCTAATCCTTCTGTACCATTAAACTGTTAACTAAGAACTCACTTATTCGTTTAAAAAAAAGCTAAATAATCATTTTCTTCCTTTTGATAAGAGGTTGTTGTCATTGCAACAGTGAGGTGTTCGGGGCAGCAGAATGAGAGGATCTGGGGATGAATAAGACGTAAGATGGGCTTGAAAGAGTTGCAAGCGGCTTGTTATGAGCAAAGATGTCTGTTATATGAAGAATGAAGTGACAATCACAACATATAGTGTGTTAGTATGAGAAGCAGCTACTCAGCTACTAAGCACCCACATTTTTAAGAGCCAAAAACTGCCCGAAATGACATGAGACCAGAGATGATAATATGAAAAAAGCAAGATCTTAAGGAAAAACAGAAAAAAATGTATAATGCCTCAGATGATGGAGCTAACAGTAAATACACCACCATTGTTAGTGGCATTTATGTGCTGGGTTAACATGATTGACTGATGTTTAAATATATCAAATCACCTTTGATATCCACAGTGTATTGGGCAGATGCATCAGCTATCGCACCAATCTCGTCACCATAGTGACACTGCTCTGCTGTTTGGACAAAGCCAAAGAGAAGACAATGAGCTGGATGATGGCTTCAGGTATGTAACTAAATACTTGACTGGTAATTGTGCAGGTACAATGTGGAACACCACCTTTCACCGCCACATCTATCTGTGCATCATCAGATTTTTCACAGCCAAACCTCCCATCATCAGACAAGTCATGTGACTGGAGGGGCGAGGCTTGGCTGCCGCTCTGTGATTCACAGTCAGCTTCCCCTTTTGGGTAGATCTGGGTTCCATCTTTGTACCAACAGGCTTTGGCAATGGGATCTGAAATCTCAAATTGCTGAACAATTGGGCTGTGCTCTTCATCCGACTTGGTCTTCTCAACACCAGGACCAAGTAGATATGGCACAGGTGACACTACAGACAATAATTAAGGGGATATTTTCAGTGTGCATTAAGTTTTAGAATAACTAATTAATTAATTAATTGAATTATATACTGTTAAAACTGTCACAGATGTTAGCTCTGTATATAACAACAAATAAAAACACAGACTCAAAGCTACATAAAGAGTTAGTTATATAAAAACACATTTGCAAAAACAAATCACCTTGATTTTTAACAATTAATTGGGCAACATCATCTGCTGTTGCACAATAGTATGATCCAGAATTTGAAGGATGAGTTGGTTCAATAACAAGGGTCTTCTTGATGTCTCCCATTTCAAAATCAGTCTCTCTATCACAAATATGCTCTTTATCCCTCTGCCTTGACACCTGGACAGCAGTGTCTGAGATTTCAGATGTCGGTTCAGTCGGGCCGGTCGCCTCATGTGACTGCGTCTCCTCAACCTCCGGTGAGGGGGACAACAGCATCGGTGCAGCTAAAGATGATGACTCATATTATAATTATGGACTTAACAATGCATATTTAAATTCTGATTAAGAAAGAGGTTAAAGATTCAGTTTACCCAAAATGGATAAGTTATTCATAATATCCTAGTCCATTTTAAGGAGACAACCTCACATGTGCATACATATTTCTGTCAGTAGAGGTTAATATTTTTTTGACCACAATTTAGAAAGCAATTACAACTTCACACAAAACAACACTTAACCACAGACAAATATGCATATTATAAATGTTAGTTGTACTCTATCCAGTCTCCAGAAAGTTTTAAGAGTTGGTTTATGATTCAACAAATTCAAATAAAAATCACCTTTAATATCCACAGAGAAGTGGATAGTGCCATCAGAGGTTTCACAGCTGTATAGCCCTGAATGCAAGAACTCAGCAGATGGAATAATGAGTCTCCTCAATGTGCCATTACTCTGAATTTCCCACCCATTCTGGGGGAAGAGTTTTACACCATCTTTATACCAGCAGACGGGCACAGTGGACTCTGCAACCTCACATTCCAGCTCCAAAGGTTTGCCCACTTCAAGTGACTTGGTTCTCTCAACGTCAAAGATAGTAGAGTACGTCACTGGTATAGCTAGCATTGGGAATTCAGGACAGCTAAATAAAATCAAGACTGTGGAAATGGATACCTTGCAAATATGTTACTGCTGAGCAGAAGATGAAAAGGTGGTTTGGAGACTTTAAATTCAGGGAGAGCCACAGCAGTCACAAAACAAATGATCACAAACAGTAATTACCTATAATTAACATCTATCTGAAATAATTGTTCAAACCACAGAGCACGCGGTGGAAGCAGGGAGTATTAGTGGCAAGAGGAGGTGAGGTTACAATATTAAGGCAAAAGGTAAAAAGTGTAAAGTCACCTTTGATCGCCACTTGAAACTCCACGATATCATCCAATGTGGTGCATCTGTACAAACCAGAATGGCACAGCTCTGCAGACTGAACAACTATCGTTCTTGTGTTTCCCTCTGAGTCGATTTCTAATCCAGAGTTTGGAATGAGCTCCATTTCGTCCTTGTACCAGCAAACATGGGCCTCAGGATCCGACACCACGCACTGGAGTACAAGTGGACAGCCTTCTTCGATCGTCTTGGTCCTCATTTCTTCAGGAATTTCAGAGAACTTCATGGGTGGAGCTATAGATATAGTTATATCTATAGTCAGCATCAACCCTTAAGATTATTCATCAGAATTTATTTGGCTTCAATGTGCGAACTGCTAACTGTATAGCAAACATGCTGTAGTAATGCAAAGAAAAGGTGACAGCTTAGCTGTTCTAAGAAAGGCGACAGACAAGATATGAGCATCACCAAAGTTAGTTTCTTTGCAGAGGCGAAGCTCGTTAATCTTTCACATTGCTCAAGGTTTAAAAAAATCACCTGTGATGTCCACACTGAACGTGATGGTGTCACCCTTTGTCTTGCAGCAGTACAACCCAGAATGGAAAAACTCTGCTGACTGGACAATCATTTTTCTCACAGAGCCATATGTTACAAATTCAAGTCCACTCTGAGGATGAAGCTTTGACCCGTCTTTGTACCAGTGCACCTGGGCAGAGGGATCTGACAGCTCACATTGTAAAATAATGGGGCAGTGTGTGTGGATGGATTTGTTCCTCTCAGCATCTGGAAGTGCTGAAAACCTCACAGGTGGGGCTATGGATTTAGATATTTTAATGGTTTGTTAAGTTGCATGTGTTTTCAGACTTCAAGAAACAGAATGCATTCTTAAAAAAGATAAGGAAAAAGTGGTAAAAAACAAACAAACAAACAAACAAAGTGACAGTAAAGATGGTTAGTCGCTGTGAAAAAAAAATCACACCAGAAACACATGGTCACTTACCCTCTACTTCCACATTGAACCTGATGACGTCATCAATGGCATCACAGCAAAACACTCCTGAATGTGACAACTCTGCTGATTGGATGACAATTCTTCTCATGGTGCCCTCTGATTGGATCTGAAGACCCTCGATAGTTTGTAATTCCACCCCATTCTTGTACCAGTGCACTGGAGTCGCAGGGTCTGACAGCTCGCAGTAGAGCACAATGGGATTCCCAACTTCTACAAATTTGTTTCGATCCATTTCTGACATTGGTGAAAACTTGACAAGAGGAGCTGCAAATTTTAGAAAAACCATGAAAATGTTTCCTACCACTTGAAATTAGAGATGATGAACTGGAGGAAAATGTTTAATTATTGCATCAGACCTGCAAACCCTGGAAACAAATTGTGAGAACCACTTTAGCAACCTAGATGCAACAGGTCCGAATAGCTTCTGTTTGCACGATTAATCATTGTGTATAATTTACATATGTAAATTACAATACATCATTTGCATAGATGCAGCAGACAGTGAGGGAGGCACTGATCTGATAACAACACAAAAATATTAGCAGATCCCAAAACAGTTAGTTGGTCATTTATGCCTGTTTCTACATTTGATAACATACCAAGAAAAATGATTTTACTTAGGTTACAAACTAACTAGACAGTACTGCTGAGTTTCTATAGTTCCTATTTTTTACATCTCCTAATTAAATTACTTTAAGCTGATTAGATTTTTGAAAATATGATTTCCAGCGAATTTGAAAAAAATGATGATGGTGTAGCTATAAAACCTTAACCGGCCTAAACGGATAATTTTATGGCTGCTATATATTTTAAAGTTGGTTAATAGAAGTGTTGTAATTAAAGGTCAGTGACTCCTAAATATATATTGACCTAATAACAATCCAGGCTGAGTATGAGCATGGTTGTAGAAAATTGTCTGAGGATTGTTTATTAATTTAATGTTCCTAGAGCAGACTAACTTTAAGTAATGTGCCAACACACAGACAAACATGCATGCGCGCACACAAACGCGCGCGCACACACAGAGACACACACACTATAACATTATATAGTATTATGGAGTTATATTTTACAGGTCTCAAAACACTGAAAACATAATGTAATGCTACGTTGCCAACTTCTGGTGCAAGCTGTCTTGCAAGTTAGGTTCGACAGCTGCACATACATTTATTTATTATTTTTTTGATATCCACCTCGGTCTGTTTAATGTTACTTTTGCAATGGAGTTAAAGGGACTGCCCTCACATGAGGAACCAGCCAGTACATGTGATAAGGGGGAATGGGTGAGATAAAATTCATGTCCTGTTACTGTCAATTTGTTGTCTCCTTAAATTACATTACACATAATTTGTCAATCCTGATGATCCCTACTCAAGGATCTATAATAATAAGATCCCTGCTAGATGTTGGGGTGAAGGCAGGGGGAATAAATTGTTATGTAAGAAGACCAAAAAAACAGAACATATATAGGATTTTTTAGGATGATCAAGACAATGAAATTATGACAGGGGCCCATACCTTGAATGTACAGTGCGGCAGAATCCCGAATTCCATAGGCAACGAATGTAATCTCAGCTCCATTGTCTGTATCACGTACTCCTTTAATGCGAAGGGATTGGTGTGTTCGTGACCGCCGCATGGAAAAACGTTCATCCTCCTGAAGCTGAGTACCGTTTAAGAACCATGTGCCGATAACAGATGCAGAGAGCTCCATAGAAAAGATGCCATCTTGCCCTTCAGGCACCAAGGCATCCTGTAAGGGAGCTTGTATTCGGGCCACTGGAACTGGGAAAGAAATATATGACGTCTTAAGCAATGTCTGTAGCCATGTTGTGATTTCATTCATTAAATATCTTTTATAACGGGGCTTACCTAAGTGAACTGCTCGGGGAAACTCAACATTGTTGCTCTTTCCGTATTTGTTCACACTGCAAATGCGAAATCGATAATCAGCTTCACATGGTACGCTGTCACCGAGGATCTCCACGGAGGTGGCAGAGTCCGTGGTCAAACACTGCAGCCACTCCTGTGAACCAGTGCCCACTTCCTGTCGCTCAAGCACGTATCCAGATGGAGGGTTCCGTCGTGAGTCCTGAGCAGGAACCCACGACAGAAGAGCTGCATTGGCACGTTCCGTGTTGATCTGCACACCCACTGGACAACTGGGAGGACAATGTTTGGCAGCTGAAGAAAGAGGAACGTATCATCAATGGACATCCTATTGGATTGGAACAACCAATTCATGAATCAATTCCAAATTTCTAATAGATCTTCATAGTAATAGGATTAATGAACCCTTTCACTTACCTTTCACTCTTAGCTGAGAGGAAGTCTTGGATCTGCCTACCAGAAAAATCACAAGGCCAGAGTCTTGGGGCATCGTATTGACGAAAACCAGGATGTGTGTTCGACCAAAGGACTTCAGGATGGTCTGATGTGTTTCACGCAGCTCTACGCCATCTTTGTACCAATGTATGTCCATCTCTTCTTTTTCCACTTCAGCACAAAAGGCAGCGTTTTCACCCTCCAAGACATCCACTTTTCTTGGAAGCTTCCGCAAAATTGTACCTGCAAGGAAACATCTGGGGGTCAATAAGTCCTCAGCACATAAGCAGAACATGGATGCTGAAGGAATCTAATCTGATCTGACCCATGGGGAACATTAGGTTTTAATGGTATCGTTTGTGGCAATAAAACATTCTGGGTCGTTTTGAGGATCAAAGTAGATTTCTTGACACATAATCACCCAGTCTCTTTAATAGTCTCTAGAGCTGGAACACCAGAGATATAGCAAATTAAAAGATAATCAAATAAAATTACAACCACTGATTTTAATACCTGAAGGAACATATGATGAAAAGTAACATCCCAAAAAGTGAAAAATGACCCCTGTATCACATTTATTGCTCATTAGTGGCATTAGAGATTTCATCTGCAGCGATTTGGCTTGTATCTGGATTTAGTTTAATAATGAATCAGTGTTTTTCTTCAGGCTTTCTGTACAGTAGATGCTTCAAAATGACAGAATGTTGCCACAGTCTGAGATATAAACTCTGGTTTTGAAAACCAAATTTAACTAAACCTTCTCTTCTAAACACAGAACAGTTTTTAATTTTAAAAAATGTCCTCTTTGTATCTTTTCAAATGAACCCTAATTCAGATTTACCTTTCACGGCGACCTCTGCAATACTTCTCCCGCCATCAGGCATCTCACAGAGGTAAATCCCATCATCATCAACTCCAATGTCACGGATGGTCAGTCGCCGTTTTGTTCCCCACTCCTCCATTCCATATTTGGCCCCCGGCTGCAGTCGTCTATCCTCCAGATACCATGTGATGGCAACAGAGTCTTCTGGAACTTCGCACTCCAGAACAGCCAAGTCTCGTTCCCATACTTCTAGATCAATAAGCGGCTGCTTGAACCGCACAGGCGGCTCTAGCACCGAGGAGGAGGAGGAGGAGGAGGAAGAACAGCAGTTTAATTAAGCCGATATGACATCTCCTAAGGTTGTGAAGAAAACATATCTATTTCTATCAAATTTATATCAGTATTAGAATCACTGCATCCATATCGATTCTTCAGGCGAGTCAGTCATGAGCATCATCTACATCCTTGTAGGAAATCAAAACATATTTGTCACTAAATTCCCCCGAAGCAAACAAGATGAGCGAAATCACAAGACAAGTGGCGCATTTAGTCGAGGAATGGAAAGGTCATTAACACATCGTGGTGTTAGATAGGAAATAAACAGTTTGTAACTGACACCATCAGACAGCACCAGACAGTTGTAAACAACAGAATGTGGACTGTATATAGTAGTCTGTGCAAAGCTCTTCGTATTCTTATCTCACAGATGTATAAGCTGATTGAATGTATAAATAATAAATATAAAACACCTATTTAAATCCACCCTCCAGTAATCCCATCTCAATGTTGTTTTCTCCCTCTCTGACTGATACGGTACAATGCTTTCTGTTGATGCCATGGGTTTGGACGTCTCTGGGCCATGTGCGAAATACGATCTGCCTCCCAAAGACTTCAATCACATGGTGCCCCCCCCCCCTCCTAGACCTTTCCCAGGGTAAGTGACTTTGCAGACATCATACTGCTGCTGGAATCTGCCTCTTGCTGCTGTTTAGATATCTCTCAGGTCGCGTTTCAGATCATTAATATGTTTCATTAATCCTCCAGTGGACACAGGATCGAATTGCTTTTAATGCAGCTGGGGTCATCTAATTTGATTGCTGAATATATTTGCAGCGAACCGGTCTGCTGACCTGCCCTTTTATGAATCCAACTGACTGATGCAAAACTCTCTTAAGTTGCCCAAGACCGTTCATGAGCACAACCTGTCGTGCACATCTTTTGTAGAGGTTCTTATTTGCTTCGTATATGCAGTGGCTACTGTCTTCTGCTTTCATTCCAGAATTCAGTATCACTTTATAAATAACCATAATCAATATGTTGGATAGACAAAATCTATGGATAATATCTTTTTAAACATAGACATGTTTACTTGTTTCTATACTTTTATACTTAAGTAATTAAGTATATTTGCTTATTTTTGATCCTACTTTATGGCTACATAAAAGTGAAATACTCTATACTTCATACTCTAATATTTTTTTATGTTCTTTTGCACATAAAACAAGTTTGCTACATTTTGATGATGCTCCTGTACAATTACTTGAGTAACCTTTTAAATTAAGGACTTTTACTTATTGCGTTTTTTGACAACAGTACTTCTACTTTTACTCAAGTATCTTTGCCCACTACTGGCTGTATTCCAATGAATTATCTCAGACTCCCTTTTTGGAGATATTTCACTGACATCATTCTAGTATCACATGGAGGGAAATCTGATCCAAGGACCCACCACTCCCTTACTCACCCCTTTAGTCACTGCAAAAAACATTACAGGCTAAAACTGTGTCTGCCTTTACTCTTCAATCTATGTACCAAACTACTGCCATTTAAAAAGCCGGAAACTTGACTTACCCTTTACGGAGAGGTGTACGGCACTTAAAGTTTGTCCTGCGGTGTTTGATGCAGCACAAACATAAACTCCGTTATCCTTCTGCTTACAGTACAGAACTTTGAGCGTGAAGTAACCTTCCCTGTCCTCATACAACAAGTAACGCCTTCCTGACAGTATCAGCCTGCCATCCTTCCTCCAGATGATTTCTGGTTTGGGTTTCCCAGTCACAAAGCAGCGGAATTTGGCGTGTTTGCCCTCCGTCACTGCAAACATTTTCACTTTCGTGGACTTGGTCATGGAGTCGTCTTTGAGCCGGTTCGGCACCTGTCTACCGCTCCTCTGTTTCCCCTGGTGAGCTTTCCAGGGGCCGTTTGTGTAGCCGTTGCGATTTCCCTCTTCCTCGTGTCCTGGGCCGGCATCAACGAGCAACACGGCTCCGGCCAGCGCTTCCCCGAACTCGTTCCTGGCCTTGCACGTATATACACCACCGTCCGGCGCACGAGTCTTAAAGATCTTAAGCTGGAACCATCCACCGTCCTGGTAGCCCACACTGAAATGTGTGCTCTCGAATATTTCATGTAGTTTCCTGCCATCCTTTTCCCAAACAACATCTGGTCGTGGGTTCCCCCAGAGCTTACAGGAGAAGACGGCGTCTTCCCCGCGGCCAACGCGAGTGGAAAGGGGCTTGATGAGGAAGCGTGGTTTATTCTCCTCTCGTAACTCCATCTCTTGCGCCTCACCTTCCACCTTCAGTGTGGCGGCTGCATACGTTTCCCCAATGCTGTTTTTTGCTTTGCATATGTACTGACCACTATCCTCTGTGGTCACAGATGAAATGATGAGATTGTAAACATTTCCATCCTCGAAAACCCTATATTGTCCTTGCGGGTCAATCTTTTCACTGTTCCGCTCCCAAATAACAGCCGGCCTGGGATCACCACTAATTTGGCACTTTAGAACTGCATCAGCCCCAGTTTGCACTATCACGGGCCTTGGGTACGCCAAGAAACGCGGTGCACCGCCAAACACATCCATTTCTGAGTCTCTGTCAGCCTCGCTTCACCTCAAGCAGTTCAGGAAAGACAAAAAGTTATTCACTGAGCCGAGAAAGTCCGACTTCTGCACTGCAAATTTCTAAAAAAGAACAAAAAAGAAAAAGCAAGGATTAGATTAGATCATTCAAAATATAAAATTACAAGTTGAATGTTAAGTCTTCCTGTATTAAGGAAATAAACCATTAGATTTTCCCATCAACCTTCCCTCCCTTGACATGCATGTGTTTGGGCACAAACGGATGGTGTGATTATTAGGGTTAATTGAATTAGATCTGTCTGCATGAGAAAACACAGGCTGGCAGTAGGAGGGGAACGGCTTATTCCTATTGCAACAGCAGCCACAACACACAGCCGGTACAGCTGGTGCTGTATTTCAATGGGAAAGTGCTTAATATAGTAGACCCTAAATAAAGAGCTGCAAGGGAGTGTGTGTGTGTGTGTGTGTGTGTGTGTGTGTGTGTGTGTGTGTGTGTGTGTGTGTGTGTGTGTGTGTGTCAGGTATCACAAAGAGGCTCTGAAACCCGCATGCTCACACAAACACCAGCCCAAATCACCGTCTGCTCACCCAAGAGACCTCGTAGTCAAAATATGCCGAACCTCCATCACACCCTTTGTTGGCAGCGCTGCTAAAGAATTCTTTTCCTGTTAAAATTAATTTCTGTGAAAATCCCCCTTCTTTGAAACGTTATTTATACTTGTTATTCTCCCCCAATTAGGAATTAAGCTATTTTGACCATTTGTGTAATCTCATCCTTTGCTTAACATGTTCTCATGTTTATCAGTATACTAATTCAGAACAGAGAGTACTTTGTGTTCTTGGATTGCATGGGACAAAATAGGAGAGAGATTGTTCTTACTGCAACATGAAATCATACTTTATATAATAAAGTAAAAGTAAAGCTTTTGTTAAGGTGTGGTATAAAGGTATGAAATTGGGTGTCAAGTGAAATTGTTTAACATTGTTTTCTTTATTTATGTTTTTGTAATTTATTGTTTTTTTATTGGTAGTAGTGGTAAAATGTTGAATTTTTTTCATTAAGTTAATTTTTAAATTCTATTTTGTAAGCCCCTTGGGATTTCTTACTCTCTCCTGTACAGTTCTGTTTTGTTTCACATTATATATGTCACTCTTTTTACACTGTGCCAATAAATTCATTCATTTATGATAAATATAATATGGTTGTTCAAACATAAAAAACACAACTAGTTCTCAAATACTGGAAAATTGAATTACCTTTAAAGAATGTATTTTTAAACATATATATTTTCCAGACAACACTGTGGGTGAATTTGATGAAGAGGTTTCTGTAAAAGAGAACATTTGACAATTTTAGGTACATTTTTATAGTTCATTAACTTGTGTACTTTATTGATGCCTGTGGGGAAGTTGATCCTCTGCATTTGACCGGTCATACACACACACACACACACACACATACAAACACATACAAATACGCATGCATGCACACACACACACACACACACACACACACACACACACACACACACACACACACACACAACACACACACACACATACACGCACACATACAAATGCATACAAACACACATGCATGCACACACACACACCCACACACACATACACACTAGGAGCAGTGCTCCATGGCTCTGACAGGAGTATTAACACTAACATACATGACTAACACACATATGTTGCACAGATATAAACTTTCTAATTTTGTTTATTTGTATATACCTGCTGAATATGTTATCTGATATGCATGGCAGTATTTTTAATAATTGTATAAGCTGCAGAAAAAAAAGCTCTCCTTTTCCTTTTGAAAGATTTTGTAAAATATTTTAGATGTAGCATTGAAAGTGTCTTCAATATTCCCTCTGGAGTTTTAAAGAGATGAGATTAACCCCTGTGTTTACTCGTCTGGTTTAATTGGAATGACCTCTGCCCCTTGTGAAGCTGTGCCGTGTAGCCTACTCCTCACATGACCTACCTCGCTTCAGTCGCCAGCGACGGCCGTCAACATACATTCCGCGCTCGCAATCTCTCTCCGGGTTAAGAAGCAGCGCCACTCTTCTCCTGAAGGCAGAGTAATGTCCCAAGTTGACTTCAGATTCAGACACATGCTCCCCCTCGAGTTCCGAAGTCCTGCTCTAGCACATCTCTAGACGTTTGTCCGACAGAAGCGATAGAAACAGAACTCCGGTATCCGCAGCCGCCTCCGGGTTTAGAGTGGTTCCCCAATCTCTGTGGCGTTCAGGCCATAGACACCCCAAGTGTCATTGTTCATGGAATACCGTTAAATGCTTTTGCAGCTGCTGCTGTCCCCTAAAAATACTGGCAGCCTCGATGACAGCAGTGAAGATAAGTCGGGCACTTCCATTCACTTGCCAGCAGGGGCTAAAGATAGTTGAGGTGACCAGTGCAGGGCAGACTCCTGAGCTTACTTGAGGCTTTGTAACAAACATCTAAGGAAAAGAAAGCTTCTGTTCCCCATGTGTGTGAAACTCTTTTTCAATTAAGCCCCCCACGTTTGTGTGATCTACAGATTGCACGATTGTGTGCTGGTAGTAAGAAATAAAGTGTTATTTGTAACATGAAGCATAGCTTGGTGAAGCCTGTCTTGTAAAGTTACAGGTACAAATATACAAACACGTACAAAAAATAGCTTAGAACGAAGAGGAACTGAAATATAATGTAAATATATTATTGAGTATTGTTATACATAAAATGAAAAACAGGTAATATATATAATAATGCCTGAAACAACATTTTTACAGAAACAATAAGAATATATAATAAATTCTTTAGCACTATGATGTAAAAAAGTCAGTAACCTCCTGCATACCTTAGTTACCATTGCTAGGAAAGTATTGTTTTTAACACATGATAGTTCTAATAAAATAGACACTCAAATGCTTGTGCTGCACATTTGCTTGTCAGACAGAAGACTGACCATCCAACTGCACTTCTAGTTTTTTTTTTTTTTAATTATGCCAAAATCTTATACTTTTAAATATAGGTTAGTTACCACACAGACAGTACCAAATACCCATTATGTCAAGGAGATGAATGCATTTCTAAGATCAGAGGCAATAATATGATTATAATATAAAAGGTTTTGGTATTTATTCTTCAGTTAATATTTATATAACAACCTTTTCACAGGTTAAGTTGTTTGTTAGCTCGGTTTGGTCTGTTCTCTTTGTTAGGTTGATATAAAATTTGTTGTATTTTAGTTGACCCATTTAAGGCCCATTTTATTTTATATATTTTCTAAACTTTTAACCATTAATTTAACCATTGTATTTGAAAAACATATCCCTGAGACCTAGAGTTACTACTACTACTCATATAATGGTACATTTGCTTGCCAGTGTTGTAAAGATCAGCCTATAGTCGGTTATTTTCCACACAGGGACCTCGCTACGCTGTCGGCTTAGGTCAGTTATTTCTGCATCGGGATGATTCTGTTCAATCCTATGGGGTTTCCCCGTCTACTTCTCTCAGCTGTGAATGAAGACGTCTACAGGCTGCATCCTGGGGGGAGTTATGGGGAATTTTCAAAATGTGTAGGAGTGTTGAAAAAACTGATTTGACAAAATTCTAAAAGGCAGAAAGCCTGTAGAAACAAACGTTTATGGAGGTGGAGTTTTTTGTTATAGTGCCAGCATCTGGCCAAATTGGAGAATTTGACAATGAACTTCCTTTATTCCCCAAGAAAACCCCCACCAAGTGTTAAATCAAATAGAGAAATGGTTGTTGTGAGTGGAAAATACAGAATAACCGTGACTCCTGTATTGTAGATAGTTTACCTGTCACTTCTCATTTCCAACTTCCCCACATTGTCAACCTGAGTTTTTGATTTGGACGAGGGACCTTGTAGCGACCAAAAACTACATATTCTGCATTCAGTGAAAGTTTCTCTTCAGAAACAGAGGATGTCAGTGGAGACTGTTTTGCTATCACCAGTGAAACCTGAGTGGTGACCTTGCTGGCCAGCTGAAACTCTCAGAGGTTAGAGGCTTCTCAATCAATCAATCAATCGACCAACAAATACATGGATGTACATCATGTGTAAATAATACAGTATATGTGTAGCTATGCTGTGGTCGATGGAAAATTGAATTTACCAAATTGTACATGGTGGAGGTGTTTGTCTCCTCCAAAGTGACTTTGTAATGAAAGGTAACAGAGGGTAATGATGGGTTACTAGAACATACTGGAAGATATAGGCCAAAGCGTGAAGTTCAGTGTTGAATTTGGTGCGATGGGACCAAGGTGGTGACACTATAACTTTACGCTTTGGCCTATAACTTTTGGGTGTATGGGTCTGGACAAATATTTCCATATAAGCAACACTCATTTGCATCTATATTTTCCACCATTATGAATTTTGTCCAAATCACTCCTCCTAAAACTTTTGAGCAATTATCACCAAACTTGGTACAGAACACCTCTCGACCAAGCTAGAACGAAATAATATTTTGTATGTTTTATATCCCATGCATTATTTAGCTCAAATGCTGTGGCCAGGGCTTATATTACATAGAAAATGTGTAGATATGATATCTGAGGAAAGTTTTGGTGCCATTTGGCCATGTGAGGGCACTGTAGCAGCATCATCTATAAAGGACAGAATGTCTGGATGTATGTACACGTCCCGAGAACCGTTTGTCTGATCAACTTCACACTTGGCAGGTGGACTGCTGAGGATCCAAGGGAGCACAGTGTCAAGTGTGAAGTCGTTTGGTTAAAGAGTTCTCGACAACGATGCTATCAGCACTTCCAGAGGAATGAGCAATCAGCCCGTGCACTGTTCTTTATTACATAAATGGTATTCATTCTTGTATTGGGAGTACAAGCTTAACTAAATATTTAAAAGAAAATAGCTTCTTGTTTGATTTATTTCTGTCCTGTATGTATATTTGAAACATACTGCAGGTAATAGATACATACATTATTTCCCTGTTGGAATTATCATATTTTCTTTCCCTTTTCTCTAGCTTGCAATAAAAAGTAATCCAACAGCTCAGGTAATTCAACCCAAACGCTTCTTTATAGGCCAGTGCAACGTTCATAAAACTCAAACTCCAAAAATTGCAACAAATACTCCCAACGGCACCACCGGTTGAAAGAGTTTGACCTTACTCTTTTACAGGAGCAAACGGGCAGTATTTGATGCGCTGTGGTAACGAGGGGATCGCCAAGCGCGCGGCCCGCGTGTGAGGACGTTGGCTGGTTGTGAGGCCGAGCCTGCCGAGTGGCCTCAGCTGTTTGGAGGCTCCTCGCTCCCTCCTCCGTCAGTTCAGCTGTTGGACGTAATCTGATACAACTCAGACCCCGGTTGTAGCCGGTTATGAAACACTTTGTGCCTACAACTGAGTAAACTCCTAAAGGGTTGTTAGTATATACTGTAGGAACTCACACACGCTCAAGTCAATCCATTCCGTTTCTGGTGTATTTGACCCATGTGTAGCAGTTTTTTTAATTTACTTTGGCTACCATTAGCTACTATAAAATAAATTGATTGCATTTTTTCCTACTTAGCTGATGTGGATGTTGAATGTTACACTACTTATAACAAAGCTTGTACAGACGTAACTAAACAGTCTGGGTTTTACTCAAAAATAATTCAGACGGAGCAGGAGGCACGCATTCAAAAAGCCAAAACACATGTGTAGCTGAGGAAAAGTGCTGCAGAAAAACCAGCTTAATCCATGAATGATCTTTTTTATTACAAATACTGGGCTAACAGAAACAATAGTCATTTTGAAAAGCCACAAGGGGGCAAGCCTGAAACCGGGTAAGAGTGCGGGGTTGGGGGGGGGGGGTCAATGACCCCATCAAGATGTGCAAAACCCTACACTACTACACAGCAGTTTTCTTGCACGGGTGAAAGGGAGTAACATAACTAACTCTTCAGCCTACATGCAGTGAATAACTGTTTTAACATATGACACTACTAGCTGTAGTATTCATTATAATTTGGCAATAATATTCAGAATTCAGTTTCTAATGGCTCTTTTGAGATAGTAGCACTTTAAATAAAGCAAATCCCATTAAGGGTACTGACACGAGGCAACGCAGCATTAGGTAAAACAGCAGCCAGACTCTGGCCCCTGGGGGAAGTGTTAAGGCTGATTTATGGCCGTGCGTTAAGTTGATGCTGCGCCTCCAGCGCTGCACGCTGTCCGGACGGCGGGGCGGAATGAGCTCCACAGCACCTGAAATTACAGGAGGTGGCCTCATCTCGTGGTTTTAAAACAATTGTTAGGGGTGGAGAAGACGGAGAAAAGTGTCACCGCTCTTCCTGCATTGACTGTTTGTTGAATATGTGTGGTGTTGTAGTGTCTGGAATCCTAGGCTAGTTTTGTTAAAGTTATAGGTTAGATAGTTATAGGTTCTATGAGAGGATTCTCTGAATCTTTACCGATAGTCATCACATTGATGAAACCTCTAAAGTGTCTATTTTCATTAAAAGTAAAGCTCTCCAGAACTTTTTGTCAAATTCAGTTTTGTAATATAGTAACATATTTGTTCCAGTGAGTGGTTGTGAGTCCCTTCAAAATAATATGACACAACTTGAGAGATTAAATATGATATAATAAAATTTGACTTGGATGAAGCTGCTGCCTAATATCACAGCACCAGTAAATCATTAGACAAGAAAAGGGCCGTGACGCTTTATATGTGAAGCGTGTTGACAGGATCAACGGATGAACTACTGCTCCACTAACAATGAGTCTGTCAGCGAAATACATTTGGCCACCAGGCATGACTTGAGTCTATTAAAGCTTGTGACCTGAAATAGCAAATAGCAAATAATTGTGGCAAAGATGTTTTACCTATTTATTTATTTAGCAACCACATATATGTAATATGATTTGGTCTGATGGAAGTGTAAAAGAGTTTAGTGATTTTATTTGATGGGCAACCCTTTAAACTGTGTGGTACCTCCCTAATTACTTAATGATACTAAGTTTTACACCTGTGACCAGATTTTATTTGAAGTTGTGAAATACGAGATATAGGAAAGATATATTTGTGGTTTAAAGTAAGTGAGTGAGTTCTTCTCTTAAGCTTCTCTCTGCAGGTCTAGAAAGTTTCAGTTACAGCCTTTGTGCATTTCTCTGCATGAAAAAGCATGTATGTTTGAAACATGAGACGTTAAGACCCTATAATCACAAATTAACGGAGTAAAATTTAATAAAAAATATTTTCAATTTATGAAAAATTATCAGTGAAAAAACAAAACAAAACAATTAACACATCTGTTAATCATGAAAAATGTAATGTTATCATGTTATGTGTATATGTATTCATTATAGAGGACGGAGTCCCACCCTGCTGCTGTAACATTATACTGAAACATACATTGAACAGTCAATTTTGTCTTTTCTTTCACCTGACATTGGAATGTGAGCGAAGCCGCGGACATGTTGAGGCAGTGGCCCGGAGGCCGGACAGATACAGGGACGAATAGAGCAGAGTGACAGGACTGAACCCAGCACCTTCCCCTGTGATAACAAACCCTGCCTATAGCCTCATGCGAAGGAGGTACCGCGGAATTCATCAATGTTTCACAAAACTGTCTGAGCAAAGAAAAGTCAGGTCTGGCCAGAAGTAGTGCATTCACATATATAATAAGAGATCAAATTTAGAATGATTAACATAAATCAGAAATAAAGAGAAAAAAGCTGCTGCATTGATGTGATGAAATTTGATGTGATTATTTTAGAAAGAACGAAAGAAAGAAAGAAAGAAAGAGAGAAAGAAAAGTCTATAATACATAATGCATATAATATTGACAATTTATGGTTAAAAAATGGCCAAAAGAAGCAAAGGACATCTCATACTAAGGCAGGCATACAGCAGTGAACTCATGAATGATACAGGAGCACAATCGAATCATTTTCTCTGCAGCGGTTGAAAACAACACCAACCTCATCCTCTGGTGGTCGTCCTGTGTAAGTGCAACATCACCCACTTATGAGGGTTTTTAATTCATTCATTTCCCTCTTTATTTTTTAAAATAAGTGTGGCGTTTTCTCTTGCAGTGTCATATATTCTCATTTTGTGTGCATCTCTCTGTGTGTTTATATGTAAAACTTTCCAGATTTAACTTTCAGAGGTTTTAACTGATAAAAATAACCAAAGTTAGACTTAGCGTGAATGAACATCCTGTTGTTGTAAAGTTGCTTTATAAACCTGTATTGAATAATCCTAGTCTGACTCGCTCCATATTCCTTTTATTACACGGAATAAAACTGTAATTTATTTTACATTGACGAAGAAAAAAGGCACATACCTGTCCTCCTCAGGTGGGTCTCACCTTTTTCTTACCTCTGAGCAACATAAACCAAAGCAAATAAAAGCCTTCAGTGGAACTACATGTGGTCATTATCTTGTCAAGTCCGTTCTTGTGAGCCACCGCAGCTCCAGAAGGTAGTGACAGTGTAAACTGTGCATGAATGACAGAAGATTTTCCGGTGAAAATATTCGGTTTACACAGCTCAGGTCTGTTAGTTTTCATCATCTATTCACACACATCCACTCCAGCTAATGTCAAGTGAGGGGCACTCAACGCTGGAGGAGGCAGATCCTTTCCTTTGGTAAAAGTGCCAGTACAGCGACGTACAAATCCACTACAGTTCTGCATGAAAAATCCTACTTAAGTAAAACTACAAAGGTGTTAGCAGCACCATGTACTTAAAGTATTAAAGTAAAAGTACTGGTTTCGTCCCCCTGACTGATATATTATTATACATGACATCATTAGAGAGGAAGGAAGAAAAAACTCAATTCTGATTCAGATTTAAAAAAAAGTTTTTCCACTAATCTTTGATTGTTGTGAAATATTGGATCATTTATTGAATTTAAACTTTATGAGAAGTTTCGATAAAAATCAAACAGTATTTGTAGGAGCTTTTAACAAATCATAGATGTGACCTGACTACACACTGATGTTTCTAAGGTGTCACAAGACCAAACGGTTGTTGAATGTCTTGCCCTTTAAGAGCTTAAATATTATCCATTGTGTGGAATCTGCATCTGAAAAGTAATTGAAGCTGTCAGATAGGTGCAGTGTGGAGCTGAAGATATAATATTTCCCTCTGAAAAGTTATAAAAGTGGCATCATGTGGACCTACTCGAGTACAAGTACTGCACAAATGGACTACACTCATTTACTTCCCACCAATGAGGCATTAACTACACCACATAGAAAGCAGCTGCAGCCTATTGGTGCTGCTGGTCCCCTCGTTGCTGAAACCAGTGCAGAAGGTGTGTCTGTTCAGAGCAGGAAATGCTGCCTAAAGTGTTGCTGAGAACAGCTCGCCACATCCACTTCACACACTGGTCTTTTCGGGTCCCTCTGCAACACACCTGCCAATTGGGAAATGAATTGAATGAATGGTTCTCAGCTAAATAAACACAGACAGACAGAAAATCCTTTATTTGTAGCAACATGATGCAGAGCCACCCATTGGTCAAATGGCACCAAACAAGTCCTGGCCCCTCAGACATCATATCTACACATGTCCACGAAATGTTTTTGCAAGAACACAAAACACTGTATGAAACGTTGGAGATGTTCTTTACTAAACTGGTGATTGCAGTGGCAGAAAAATTGATTAGGACAAAATTAAAGGTGGCAGAAAAATCTACAGATACATATGAGCGTGACTTATATGGATACATTTGTCTGGATCCACAGAGCCCAGGAAATAAAAAAAGATAGTTGATTCTAATTGAGACTAATAGTTCAAAACTCACAGGCCAAAATGTAACAATGTTACAGCGCCACCATCTGGCCACACTAAACTTCCATTCGGTTCCCAACAAAAGATCAGGCAAAGAGACTAACTCTGTGTTATAGGGAGAGAAAAAAATGCGCACAAGAGCGCACAATAAATATCCGGGAATGTGTTCCCTTTTAGGACCTGGCGGTCTTTCTCTCTCTCTCTCTCTCTGTCTCTCTCTCTCTCTCCCTCTCTGTCTCTCTCTCTCCCTCTCTCTGTTTCCAGCAGAGAACGCGCTTTTCTCCATCAGCTGTTGAGCAGCAGCAGCGGTGCAGGGTGCCTGTGCAGGACCAGGGCGCAGCGCACTTTTTTTTTTTTATTCTCATTTTTCCCCCACCTCACCACCTTCTCCCCCTCTGAATCAGTCCATGTAGCTTCTCCCACTCGGTGCCAGACAAAGAAGAGTTGAAGATGAGGTACTTTTGTGCGTTTCCCTGTGCGGTTTGGGCAGCTTTTTGGCTGGGTAAAACGCTGACTGTGCTTCTCTACCTCCGCAGGTGTTCCTCATGTCTGGAGCGGCTGTGCTGCGTCCTGATCCTCGTCTGTCGCGCTGCGTCGCAGTGGCCAGGTAAGAGCAAACACTTTAAAACTAAAAAAAAAAGGTTCACTGGCTTTGAAGTTCAGTTTAAACATATTTTTAACAATTCTAGTCGCCTTTTTTGTTGTGAAACAGCCTGTAGTTGAACTCCACTAAAATCCTATAATCCGCTCAGTTTTTATTAAATTAAAATGTAAAGCAGTAAAACACTGGATTATATTTGACAGTTAGGAAGTTCTGGTGGAATAGTGAAGTTGCAGGTGACTTACAGTGATATGTTTCCCTTTATAGGGGGATGTGATGACTATTTTGCATGAAACCAATGAGAAACAGAAGAATTGCAAGGATAAATGCATGTATGAACAATCATTTAAAAGGCAACATGCTCTAGTTTTTGCTTATTTAGTCAGAGTCTGCTAAACTACAACCTAAGCCACATCAGCTCATACTTGGAAGAATATATATATGTATATGTATTTAAATCTTCATTCATATCCTATTTAAATAGCATTAATGAGGACATGCTTAATTAACAATGACAATCAGCTCAGCGTGTGGATGATGTCCACTACAT
The DNA here is from genome assembly GCA_036785175.1 of Eupleurogrammus muticus. NCBI lineage: Eukaryota > Metazoa > Chordata > Actinopteri > Scombriformes > Trichiuridae > Eupleurogrammus > Eupleurogrammus muticus. The sequence goes on from JAYKQN010000001.1 coordinate 17,029,118, forward strand.
GTTTACAGTTTTACACCTGTGAGCTACACGTTGTGGGAGCTTGTAAGTTCTTAGTTTGTTGAACCCTGAACCCTGATGTTGTGCATACGTTTTACGACACTGAAGTGCAACACTTAACCTAAACGCAAGAGTTTTGCACTATTCCGACGCCATTTCTGCAGAAATGCGGCTTTCTGCATCTTATTGGGCTGTTGTTCTGAGCTCCTCTGCACAGCGATGTTTCATTCATTAGTGTCAGCGGCCTGCAGCCTGCAACAAAGCTGCAGTGACACCTTGTTATGATTCGGTGATAAAACGCAGCGGTGTGTCCGTTATTAGAAGGTCAGCGTGGCGTTGGGACTGTTTACAGGTTTTCTCAAGTCCAAAGTCTAAACTGTTTGCTCAGAAACCTGAAATCCTTTTGTGTGATTCTCGCCGAGACAGGCTTTTTTCTTTTGTTCTCACACAATGAAAATTCTTAAGTTGTGTCTTTCCAGCTCTTAAAAGGCCCGACGAGGAGATGACAGTAACACACAACGTCGCAGTTGTGAACTGCTGAACGCAAGAACTCTCTTCTGTTGCTGAATAATTTATCTTTGATCCTACATTTAATTTAGTAAACGCTCTTCTGTAGAAGTGTGGAGCTGTCAGATGATAGCGAGAGGAAACTGAGAGGATGTTGATTAATATTTGATTGACTGTGGCGTAGCTTTTTTGGGGGCTTTGCAAGGGTAAGAGAAGAACTTAGTCGTGTATTTTCTGAGTAATTCCTGCTAAGATTGAATTTGAAGTATTGAATGGGTGTGGTTTACTACATATATGCAGTTCAGGTATACAACTTTTCTCAATCTCAGTAATATAAACCGAATTGGAGTTAAGCCCGTTGTAGCATCATCTACCTTCACTTTTGTTCTCTTTTGGACATGCCTGATCTTTATTCACCTCAATGCACTATAGATCAGGTATTAAACAGTAAAAATGTGTAACGCATAGATTGAGAAGGTCTCAAAGACGTATGCACAGGAATGTCGTCCTGTCTGTGTGTGTGTGTCCAGGTTGAAAAAGGCCTGCCGTTCTGGCTGAGGCGCGATGCCTTTGGCTGCCTGCGACATGGTTGAATTAGGTCTGATTCATTCCCAGTCCCTGGCTGGGTCAGGAATCCCTATTGTCATGTGATCTTTGACATGCACCCAGCGTGGTTTTAGCCTGGAGGGAGCAGGGCGGGTAGGGGGAGGGGAGCGGCTGTAAGGGGACACCCCGCCGTGCCATTTAATGGCTGAATTAGATGCCACATTAAAAATCACAGCTGGCGTGGGGTTTCCTTCTTCTCAGAGCAGGGACATGATGGCCGGGAGGACTGGAGGAAAGCTGCTTGAAACAAAGGAGGGAAAATTTGAACTGAGTCTGCAGATTCTGTTTAATTTCTATATCACTGTATTTAACTGGAATATTTTTATATCTGTAGTATTGATAGTGTAGTACTCAAATACTGGAATTCATCATTAGTTGGTGGAGCTGTTAACAATTCACTGAGATGTGAGCAAACTGCACTCTGTTGCTGTTTGCTAGACGTCAAAAGATAAAAATGTTGAAACAACTGGGGTCATCTTTAACACTATTTTGTATTTTAAAGCTTGCTATAGACTGAGTCAAATCTGCATCTGAAAATGTACCTAAACATTTGACCTAAATATAAATCTTGAGTAAATGTACTTAATTATTTTCCACCAGTGGGGATTAATTGATCTTTTAGGGACGGCACTACTATTTAAAGTGTTCCCTGCAACTTCCATCTGATTTTCTGGAGGCCTGGTTGGTCTTATAATAATATATGGGGAATGAAAGGCTCAGGGCACAGCATCCTCTGACAAACATCTGTCGACACATCGTGCAGTTGCAGCATTTGCAGGAAGACATCTGCTTCCATACCTCAAATGTGTGCCTGGAATCACAGACTGAGCTTTCCTGTTTGTTGTGGATCACTTTTCATGGTTACTGGGCACAACATAGTTTCTTTTTCTCAAAACAAGCAGTCATTGAAAAACAGCAGCGTTAAGATCTTCAATTATTGTGACAAATTTCCATTTTTTTTTTTTTATCATTCCACAAGATTAGTCTGCTCAATGCATCTAGTGACTAAGCGTTGTGCGTTTCAACAGGAAAAATCCATTCACCAAGGTCAAGACACCAAGAACTTCCATAATTCATTAGAAATCATGTTTGCTCTTGGTTTGGAGATATCTGTCATGAAAGTATGTGAAAGTGCAGCAGTGTAGAACAAAGATACTGTTATTTGCAGTGTTTGCTGGATAGAGAGGGACTGAAAGGACATTTGGGGACAGAGAGGAAGACAGAGGCAAGGGAAGGTCCTTGGCTGAGTTCAGACCTGACCTGACCGGGTTGTGGTTCCATGAACATTATGTGCTTTGTCCACTGCGACAATGGGAAGCTCCGCCTGCTTCTTATTATCTTTAAGGGACCAGGAGGCAGCCCCTTGAATACCACTATTTATTCAAACATCATGTACTTAATACTACCAAATGTACTTGCAGTTTTAAACATGATATTTCTGCTGATGATTTGATGGATTTGAAAGCTATTTCAATGTGTTCATCAAGCTACACATATAAGAAATTGTTTTCTTTTCTTAAAGGTAATAGATGCTAAATGTCTAACTACCGAGAGATGATTTAAGAGACAGCCCTATATATAGTAATATTTATATTATAAATATATAAAGGATATAATATAAAAAATAATGAAATATATGTGATTCTGTTCTTTGAATTACTATAAATATGGAACCACAGGTTCTGATTTGACCTGAATTTACTTATTCTATGTTTTTAAGAGGGAGACATGGAGAAATGCTGAGCTTGTCTTATACTCTTGACCTTTCGGTGTCTCTAATGATTCATCTTCACCTTTTTTAGTGGTTACCAGCTTTCAGGCTGCCGCCTCCGTTAGGATCATCATAACTTGCAAATGAAACAAATGGAGCGTCTGTGCACAGATTCTGTTGACTCAGTGAACCTTGTGATGTCTAATCCCGGGATTTTCTAGTCAGTAAATCCACTTATTCATGATCGACATCTCTGGAGGCGCCTCGCATCAAGACTTTCAACCTATTTGGTTTGTTTTATTCTGTTGTGTCAGCCAACAGCGTTTAAAAAGTCATTAGACCTCAACTAGGAAGATGCTTTATGTGTTTGAGTTGGAGCCTGGTTTGGGACTGTGTAGGCTCAGTGTAGGCTTTCATGTGTGTGAGAGGTTGTCGGTGGGGGTCATTCTAAATGTCAAGTGGATGTCTGGACCTCCCTTTGTGGCTCCCTCCTTTCCTGCATTTTCCAAAAAAAAATGGGACACGAGGGACTGACACTTCCTTTATACGTTTATGCTCGTACTTGTGCCAGTGTGACCACTGTTTTTGTCTGTCACTCACTAACATATACAAGTTAGATATAAGTTCCTGACTGAGGGTACAAATTATCCAGTAATGGACTGAACCTGCCTTTGCAAAATCCTTTAATGCCTTGTTTTAAAAACAGTTGAGATATATTGTTTTATAAAGACTGTCTTCACTCACGGGAACCTGTCTGTTTCTTACAACCCACACAGTGTAATCGGACCACACTCTGACACAGCACAGCTGTCAAATATCAGGGCTGAAAACAGTCTCTGTACGAGAAACACTGATACTGAGGAGACTAAAAAGGAAATCTAGATTTGGTGTAGTTTACTTTTATGTGGATGTGTTTTTGTAAGAAAACCACGGTGGTCACATCCTGCTTTGATTACTTAATTCAGTCCATCTGGATCCTGCAGTGAATCTGAGGAGTTGTATGTCTGTGCTGGACATTAAAACTATGGCCCAGTTTCACCCCTGTATCCTCAGACACACGGTTTGAATTGGGCCGTATGTACACAGTGAAACATGCAGCGGGCCAATCAGAAGATTGGACACACCTTCAGCTTTGGTCTGGTGCCATCTTTAAATGCGGTTGTTGTTCTGTACTGGTTGATATAGACAATTTAAGACTTTAAGTATGATTGGTTTTTACTATGTTTACTACACTGACGAGGCTCTGGCAACTTTTGCACAACGCATTTAAACTTACCTGGATGTGCATCTGTGATCCAGAAACCAGGATTTCTTTCAGATCATTACCAAAATTGAATCAAATGCCCATAGTACCATTTGCAATATTTGCTAAAAATTTTATGAAAAAATGGCCAAAACTTTTAAAGATATTTTGCTAACAAACTGACAGACGGACAGACAGACAAATGCTGGCTAAAACATCACCCCCCTTGTGGAGGTAATCAAAGATTAGAGAAAGAGTCCAAAAAGTGAAATCCGATTTGTGTATCAGAACATTCTCTTTTACTTTCATAAGTAAGACCCACTGGACTAAACTAAGTAGCTCCCTTTTTGTTATTTGCACATGACCAGGTAATAAGAAACCTTGCTTTCTGAGACTGGTTCATATACAGTGTCTTTTAAACCTTGCATATCCTTACATCAGAAACTAAAGAAATATTAACTGACTGTATAGATCTGATCAGTTTTATTCCTATATGTAAGGAAGTGTATTTGCACAGTGTCTTCTAGTATTTGTTCTGTATTTGCGGCCCCCTATCATCTGCTTTTTCAGGGCTGAGCGTCCTCCTGAATGTGGCAGACAGCTGTTATTTGTATTTTTATGTGCTCCCACCTCTCAGTGTTTCAGGTGCTCTCTCATGCTGTCCCCGATGTCAAAATGGCAGGTTGAAAGCGGCAAAATACAGAGGAATACCATAATTACTGCTTGTGTTCCAGGAGGATTTGTAGGGCCACGCTCTGTACACCCAACTATCTCCAGCACTAATAGTACACTGAGTGCCCTCTTACCTCTCGGCACCTTTTTCCTGTTTGTGGTCAAACCCTCACTTATTTCGCTCCTCTTTCCCAGCCATGCAACAGGTAGTGGAAGGTGTGAAGCTATGCTCTGCAAATAACAGGACTCCACAGTATATGCAGGTTTTGTTTTAAAGATCTGAACATCAAGCCAGATATTATCAACACGTTTTAAAAGCAAAACCATATCCATCTGTGTAACCTTGGTCATGCATATTTGAGGATTATTTGGATCTGTACTTGCTTCAGGAAAACATTTGGACACTTACCAGATTTACTAAAAAAAAAGGAGATGCGTATTTGTGTGGATCTTGATTCCACTAACTTTGTAGCAGGAGCACTGATAGACTACAACATGTTGAAGCAAGCTACCAAGCTTCTTCAAGCGGCAACAAAAATCTCACAATGAACTGTGCCATGGGTGAACACAGCAAAAGCTGCAGCGGTGTGCTATAATGTTGTCGTAGACCCGTCGACCACCCTAACTACCTCAGCAAAAAGGCTTACTGACGCTTTTAGACCCATTGCATTTCAAGCGAGGCTCGCTCCTATTCTCTGTGGTCAGTTTGTCAGCGGTGTAGGCTGCAGCCCGGGTGAGTGCTGGTTTCCATGGCCACCAGGTGCAGATTTTTCCACCACAAAGCCTTATTTGGCTGTAGCAAAGGAAACTGGATCCATCTACCTGGCACTTTGTCCCTGTCTCCATCTTTAGGGAGTGTTCACTTGTCCTCACTGTCAGCCTGAAGAACACAGGCAGGCTTGAAACTGGACCCCCCCCCCCCCCCCCCCCCCCCCACTCCACCCATTTACATGTGCTCGTTCTAAGAAATCTATACCGTCATCTTTTCAATCTCCATGAATAAGGATGGATTCAGAGTGACTGAGACTATATGGACTGCTACATGTTCAGTGTTTTCCTTTTGAAGGTAATTTGCAGATTTCGACCTAAGAGGAGCATATTTTAAAATGTGAGCACTGGTCAATACAAGCACAAGCTCGCAGCCATTGGATTTTTTTTAATGAATGAATAGACCATTCAGGATTTCATGAGGCCCCTTTCGGGAATGCCATTGTGTGTTTCAAACTTCACTTGTGGTTATATCCCTCTTTTTGCTCTCCACGTCTCCTTCTTATCTCCTGATTGACTCTCATGATGTGCAGGCCGCTTTTCAAGGCATCCTTGAATTCCACTCATTCACCCGTCCCTCAAGAGCTGCCATGTCTGTAGTAGACACTTCTCTCTTTACCCCTCTCACAAATCTCACACCATGGGGGTGTGAACTGAGGAGAATCCCGTGGGACGGGGAGATTACCATCAAGCCCAGAGGTCCTGTGACAAAAGAGGGATTTGCTGAGTCCTGTATTTTGGTCCTCCACTTTCGTATGGCCTTGCCGGAAGTAGGGCTTTTGACGAGATATTGGATTCCAGCGATTGTCCTCACTCTACCTGTCAGAAATTGAGAGGTGGATATTCCAGGTGCACACTGACTTGCGACATGCTGTAAAGTATGGGTGGGAGGCTTTTATAAACAAAAGTTTCGGTTGACAATTTGCCTCAAAGATTAATTCTTTTGCTTTGAAGTTCTGTGTCTCCTAACATCAACTTCCGACTAGAAAAAAAATCCCTAAAACAGAATTCAGGAAGAACAACAGAGCAGGGATCTCTTTTCCAGGAAGGACTGATTTGCAATAGATGTTGTGTATACAAAATACAACACGAATTACTAGAATGCAGGATTTAAGTAAGATAAAAACAGCAAACAACGGAAATTGCAGAATGAAGCTTTGAAGAAGATAACAGAATTATAAGGATTGATAATAAATGTAAAATTGGACTGAATGCTACAGGTTGTTTAGTGTCTGCATTCTTGCTCGACGCGGGGAGACACAGGGCTTAGGCTCTTGTCAGATCATGTGCGCAGCCTGGATTTCTACAAAGTGAATGCCTCGGTTGCTCATAACTTGGAAGCTGCTAATTGTTGTGTGAATCATGAGCTCGCAGACAATAAAGGGTGCCCTCTATTCACTCCGCGGTTGTTATGGGCCAGGTGGCACAGTGCCATCCATTGAGGCTCTAGGGAAGAGGAACATGGGCCAACCATGGGGACGCTAAATATTTAGAGGTCCAGTGAAAGATTTGCAGGGCCATTCGTCTGCTGAGACAGTGGTATTATCAGAGGGCGCAGACGGACTGGAAGGTCTGCGGTTGAATTCCCCTCCTCGCCGTTGACTGGCTGCAACATCCCATGAAACTCAGTTAGTGTCATGTCCAACAGAACCCTGTGGTTTCACAACTTCGCTTTATAACCCTTGTTATTAGGGCTGGGTAATAGACATTGATTTGTAAATTTTTTTGCAACCCTCAGTTTCCTGTCTTGAACCTGTTTTTCCAAAGTGACAGTAGACAAGAAGGTAAGAAAAGGGAGTTACTGCAAAATGTCAACTTCATCTGATGGCCAAAGGTGTCAGAGACAACAGAAACAATGGACGTCACTGTGCGCCACAGCTGGAACAATCAGTCCAGCACTTAAGTCATTACCATGGCTACACACTGTGCCCCCCAACAGCCTCCGCTGAAATGGCTCCAACTGAGTCTTTATTTGTAGCCAAACTCGGCTTGTGTGTGTTTTTTTATACTTGGCTGACTATTATTGGCTTGATGTGTGAAGACCCTTAAATCTGTAGCCGAAACATTTTTTTTTCCTCGATGAGCTTCATCATGTCTTCATTCATAGTATGTAGAAGGTAAAAAATGTTTTACATGACATGTTTTTGACAGTAAACTTCCCTTTGTCACGTCACACAATGATTTTCACAACTTAAACTAAACAAACGACTCACTCTGTAACGAAAAGTTAAGGCACATACCATTAGGGATGAATATTGTTAGGATTTTATCAACACTGATGCGTATCATAAGTCCATCTCTATTATCATTTTTATTTCTGGAAAGCAAACTTTTGTCAAGTGAGCTAAAACTGCTGAGCATAATACACATGCATCATCAGCACCTGTCAGTGGCTTCATCATTATTAGTGGATGTTAGAAATGACATTGTATAATGTCAAATACAGATACTGTTTACTGGCTGATGTTGATTCAACATGCATAACATAAATCATTAAAAAAAGCTGACATGTGAAACACATCATAAAGGCTGGACACTTATCAAAAGACCAATATTGTCCAACCATTGGCTTGTTGTGCTAGGACATTATAACTATACTGTTAGCTCAATAAAGGTGCCATAAATAATCTACAGGATGATAATATATTAAAAAAAAATGGCACATGCTCACTTTGGACCTGGCAGTGTTTTTTTTTTTTTTCCTCTGTTCTTCTCTTACTCACTGTGAAACTCCGAAAGCATTATAAGGTCATTGCTCTATAAATGCCTTAGGGTGGGAATGAGATGAGAGGGAGAAGCTGTCTTAGAGAATAAATCCCTGAAGCTCAATTTCTTTTTTTTTTTTTTTTTTTTTTTTTTTGTTTTTTGTTTTTAGCTCTATCTGTGTCTGTGCATCTGCATGCTACCCTGAAACTAAAGGTTTCCTCTACAAGAGTTGCGGTAGCATTGTCCAAGTTTACTTTGGACAAGTGACATAATATTGATGGCGACTATGATCTTTGCTTAAGATACCACGCTCTATGTAATTTACAACTCAAACTTCTCTGAAACGCCTCTAAAATAGATTTTCAGCTGGTTCACTAAGTTCACTTATTTCAGATCAGGTTGGTGCACCAGCTCACCAAAGCCCCATCACGTGGATTATAACATGCCTTTGCCTGGTTTAAGCTGAAACAGAGGAAGAGCATGACCTGTGGGCTCAAATGGGGAACAATGAACGCTGGCACCCTGGACCCTAATCTGCCCTGTACTAATTGATGGCCCTATATTATATTGTCTTGTCGATGAAAGCCCTCTTTGTCCCACTTACCTCTCTTCATCTACTGTATCCCTGGGGCCTCTGATGTAGCCATAGGCATAACGTCATTCCCTTCCAGCCATTGTCTCCGTTCATTAAAGGGGATTAAAGTGTCAGCTAAAGGTGAAGTATAAGCTCGGCAGCATTATTCACAGAGGGATGTTGGAAGGTGTTGTGCCTCGTAAGCTAAAAGTTTGTGCCCCCATCAACACCCCTTCTAGGGGATGAAACTTTGCCTTTGGAGTACTGGAGGGGATCCTATGAGGAAATGGACTTTGTTTCACATTTATCCATGTGAATTAGATGTGATTAATAAGTAGCCATGCAACAAGGATCAGGACTGAGGAACGGGTAGTGGCTGATAAATCTTAGTTCAAATTCACCCTTCTTTAAATGACTATACTATTGAAATCAGGCACCTGAAACTGGCAACTATATGTACAGATGGCAATGTTTTGATACTGTTTGTTGTGCAATAGGATCCACAAACTCTATAAAAAAAAATGCTGTAGTATGCAGGCATGCCCAGTAGTAACTTTGCACCTCAACGCGGCTGAATTTCATCATAAACCTGTCCCAAGTAGGGCGGTGTCGTCATCATTTTCACAAGAATCGAGTCTTGCCAGCACAAAGAGCATTGGAAAGGCTTATGGTGTCGAATGATTCCAAACTTGAACCTGGCATCAGAAGATTGCATCTTCAGGACACCTTGTGTGAAGTAAATGAAGAAAAAATTATTTGTGCTGAATGCATTGTATTCTGAATGAAGCCTCAGTGATTTGTCCACTTACTTACTGCAGTATTTGTACCAGTTTGCTGCAGAAGTCAACGGTTTGGGCCTATGATTCCTACCCATGCAAAGAAGAAGCTTTGTGACGTAAAGTGCTTTACCTGCCTTTCATGGTTGGATTTACTGTCAAAGTGCTGATCTGCATTGACATGTTCTTAAGGCGCTGTGCAAAGCTGAAACTCAACACTTGAGTGAGGCCTTGCAGGTTCAAAGACGCAGTGAAAGGACAAAGAGATGGGACTGGCCAGCGGGCCGATGGAACAGTCTGATGCTTACATGACTCGGCTACACAGAAACGAGATCTGCATGCACATTCTTTCCACATGAAGCCAACGTCTTCAATGGACGATGTTATTTACTTATGCATGCAGGAGTACAAGATTAATGGAAGGAAAGTCATTCTTGGCATTTGCTGCTGAAGAGGAAGAGGATGTGCATATATATTTCCATCTTTGCCAGGAGTTTCAGCTGCTTGGTAAATCTTCGACCTGTGTAGACAGGTATATGGTGTATTCATGATGAATGTGAGGATCTGATAAAGACAAATAGATGAATGAGGAAGTTGAAATGGCCCAATGGTCTTCATCTTTATAGGCATAAAAATCTTTGATGCTCACTAGGGGATGGGTCCTTATAATTTAAAGTTTCAAAGCTTTTGGACTGTTTGTGGTAAAGTCAAACATAGTTTTTGTCAAAAACTTTTTTGAACATACTGTAAATACAGGAGAGTAGAGTTTGTAAGAAGACAACTGTTCTAATCTGAGAATATGAAGAATTATGAGAAATTACAGGGGTCTGAAATTACAGACAGTAGCCCAAAAATAACAACTTTTCATCTCAACTGCATCAAGACACCGTACAGCTGCGTATACAGTAGTTTCTCTCCCTATAGTTATCAGTTTAAATATTGCTGTGTATTTGAGTTTAACTTTTTTTACTCTTAATCATGTTACTGATGGTATGTCACTATAGTGACAGTGCTGACACAATGACAATTGACACAATATTTTTGTACTACTCAAACTTATTTTGTTCTTATTTCCCCTCCCGTTAATCATGTCATGTCCACCTATATTTTCTGCTAAACCTTTTGAGGGACCTGACTTCTAGGTTAGGAACCACTGGATTAAATAAACTAACTGTGTATAAAGTAGTTGAAACTGGCTCCACCTCCAACATCTATAACAGTATACCCGTTATACACTGATGCTTCACTATTAATAAGCTATTGATTTCATATATAGGTTTAATTTTCTATATTTTAAGAGGCATTTTTCATGCACCAACCACTGAGCAACACATCTTATCGATGTGATTTTCATTGTGCGATATAGGTATCTATATATATTTTTTCTTTTTTTGATAATTTTCTATGTAAAATAAATTGTTAAATTGTCCTGCATGACTGGCAGAAGAATGTTAAGAATGCTGAAAGCCTGGGAAGTTTGTCAGTGGACAGTCTGCACAGCAAGGAGGTGGGCCTCTATTTTATTAGATATGAGCACGTCTTGGAATGTGACCATGATGTACCTTTTTTGACTCATGGAGCTAACAAGCAACAGCAAGTTAAATAGTCTTCACCACCTTTCAAAAATATTAATTTATGGTTTCTTATCATATTTAAAGTATTTGAATAATGCTTTTGAAGATTGGGCAATTCTTGCCAAGATATAAGCTGCAGATGATAAGCATCTCCTACCTCAGGTTTTGTTATGTTAACAACACTTTTGGTGCGCTTTCCCACCAGTGGGCTTTGCCTTTAGCTGAGAGTAACAAAGTTGTGCTTACTGTTGCGAGATACCAGTTATCACAAAGCAGGTGCATTCACTGATAGTGTAAAGCCAAAGCAAACGCAAAACCATCTGCAGCTGCTCCACAAAGTCCTGCTGTGAAGATAACTGTGAAGCTGCCGCACTTCACAGGGCAGGGTGATGTGGACCAAAATTCATATTTGATATTTTTTAGCTCAGTGGCAATTTATGATATATATATATATATATATATATATATATATATATATATATATATATATATATATATATATATAAACATTATATATATTTGACATATATATTCGCCATATCTTTCAATATTTTTTTCCAGAAGTAATAACAAAAACCACACAGTCTTAGATTGAATGTAGATGTGCCAAATCTCACCCAAGCACTTTTATTAACAATCATCAGTACAGGATCAACGTATACATGAAATGGTGCATGAAAAAAAAAAAAAAAAAAAACTACCATCATTTTAATGACTCGAGTAACATTTTGAGTAGAAATAAATATTAATTTGTTTTGCAAAATGTGCACAGACAGACAGAGGAAAGATAACAGGCTGGCTTGTTGGCACTTTGTAGTGGAACAGTCTCCAAATTAGAGAGATTTGTCTTTTTTTCCCACCAGCAGTGTTTCCTATAGGAAGCAGCGGGGACAAGCTCTCTGGGGAGCTGTAGTGCTGCAAACAGATATTAAGTTATCCTCATGTTAGCTTATTCAAGTTGGAGGCACTAACCAAGTTACTTCTCTGACTCTCTGACCTGTTGCCTAGGTGACTGACGTGCTTGACAACAGCATAGCAACCCCCCCAGGACGACAGCACTCTTGCTGTAGAGGTGGAGAAATGCGGTGCTGGTGTATTTGCATCAAAAACTACGTTTTAAGGCATAATGTGGACTATATCGTCATAAACGATATGACATAATCTTATATTGCATGGAACAAAAATGGAGATATAAGGGACAATGCCAAAACTACAATGTGGTGTAACTTAACTTGGTACCAGATAGTTTGTCTCTCAATAAGGTTTAAAAAAAAAAAAAAAAAAAAAAAAAACACATGCTACCAACTAGTTTTATATTCTATTTGGATTAAATATTTAAAATGTATCAATCCTTTTTTGGTTACACCATTTGGCATTTAAAAAATTATAAAAAAAATGATTTCTTCTTAAAACTGTATTTTTAAATGTTTTTGACTGTATCATCTTGTCAAACATTATTTGTCACTGCTACCTGTGATGTAAACTCATTTTCCAATGTCACAGTTGTTCATACGCCTTTTCTAAGCGTTCTGTTAGCTCACTTTGAGTCTAAGATGTTACGATTTTCAACATAATTTCATATGACAGAAAAGGAGAGAGGCTGCAAGCATGAAACATGAACATTTTTCAAAATAGTTTATTTTTTGTCATTATACTTAAAGATTATTCAATATATCACACGGCTTAAGGATGTCATTCTAAATCCTCTGCAAGAAGGAGCATTGCTTTAAAGTTACTTTGCGATTTTATTTTTTCCTCTACTTAAATAAAAGTAGAAATACTGTAGAGTTAAAAGTCCTGAGTTCAAATGTTGCTGAAGTAATTGTACACAATAATTATCAATGAAATGTCCTTAAATTATCAAAGTAAAAGTATTTAATAAAACAGTTCATTACTCAATAATGCCCCTCAATAAATGTACTTTTTTCACCCTTGCTAAAGACTTCTTTTACATTATTACAAGTTGATCTAAATCATCGTTTCTTCTTATTGCTTCTCCTGGCTGATTTATTTAGTTTAACAATTGAACATAGCTGCACACACATTAACCTTCTGGGAGAAAACCTCCAACACTCATTAAACCAACTTATGAAAGGTCTGACATCAGTCAGACATTGGCTGCTCCCAAATCTGTCAAGGGTATTAACCTCCCAGCAAACATTTTATTTTCTTTAATACCGTTCTCTGGTCCTAGGAAAAAATGTCTCCAGCTACAGCTGTGCCAGGAGTTAACCTGTTAAGTTAACTTAGTATAAATCATTATTTGAATTGCCGTGAGGCAGTTCAAATCAAATGAAAACTGAAGTATTTCTTCTGCCGCTCCCTTGTTGTTATATTCCCGCTGCTTTTCAGTTTGAGCAAAGCTGCATTGGAAATGGGTCAAGTGGGAAGCTTAAAGAGCTCGAACACACATTGTGTAAACCCCATGGTCTGTGGTTAGACCCACATTGTTTGTGTTTTATCTTATAGCAGCAGTTTCTGGTTTGATGGCGGAAATGTGCTTTTTTTTTCTTTCCACATATGTGTCAATATCAAGTTATGCTTCTCCCATGGTGTATTAATTTAAATTGACCTAAATAAAGCTGTGCTGAGGTATTGTTCACCCCTAGAATTTGAAATTCAACATGCCCCTACGAGTTTAGTCAGATAATAATCCATGTCCTGTCCGACAGTTCAGATGCTGTGTTTGGGGCGTGTGTGTGTGTGTGTGTGTGTGTGTGTGTGTGTGTGTGTGTGTGCGCGTGTGTGTGTGTGACAAAAGGACGACTTCAACCTGTTAGCAAACATGATTCAATTATATAGAAATACTAGGCTTGGGCCAATACCCAGATTTAATATTGTGATATTGTCCAGTCAAAATATCTTCATATATATATATCGAGACAAAATTCTTTTTAAAGGAATAACATACAATTTTAAAAGGAAATGTTGTACTTTGTTTCAATTACTTTTTTCTGCAACTTTGACTCAAGAGTTTTCTGGGAGTTTGTTCCAGATGTGTGTGGACCAAAAAAGCTGATTGCTGCTTCTCAATATAGTTTTATACTAGCCCACACCAGGGTATATTATATTAGAGTAATCGAGTAACATATTCAACATTCTCTATAAATATAAAACTTGGGAGTACGAAAGTCAAATCTCTTATGTTGACATCATGCCACAAGCTTCTTGGCTACTTATTAATAGAGACCTCCAGTCAATAGAGTTCAAGCCTTATTATAGAAGCCAGACCTCAGGACTCTTGTGATTGTTGGTCATTCATTCTCACAGAGTAGGACAGAATTAATTTTGACCCCTGATATTGGATCGACATGGATCACAGCGCATGTTTTTGGCTTAGATAAAGCACTTGCTGCAAAGTCAGATTAAAGGCATTCTGTCATTTTACACATTAAAAGACTTCTACGTACCTGCTGTATATGACCTGCCACTCTGCTTCTAAAGTCTCCCTTCCAAGCCGCAAGATGTACAGTTTGGATGAGAATATTCCAGCAATGACATTTAGTGCGAGTAGCTGCCGTTTGACTGACAAGGCTCGGAGGACCTGCTTTGTTGTTTCGAGCGTATGGAGCGATTTAAGTTGATATACTGCATGATAAACCACAAAAGGAGCACCAATTAAGCAACCAGGCATGTTTCATCCGTATCTGAACTAAGGTTGGAGAATGTAATGTGACGTGCCCTCCTGTGACACTGCATTGATGGATGTGCTTCTACCCCCCCTACACCACCACCACGGCAGCACCCCGAGGTGCTGTCAAGTCGAGCCTCCGCCTCCCCGCCCTCCCCGCCCCCTCCCGCAGGCTCCTGACTGTCTCAGACCAGGACGAATAAAACCGTTTTTTCGACAGAGGTGTGTCTGCGTGAGTTGGTGTGTGTGTGTGTGGGGGGGGGGGGTCCACTCTCCGTGTTGAGAGGCTGGCCACTTTCCAAGAGTTTAATACATCACTGAAAATTCACAATGGGGTGAAAAGTACACTGGAAACAAATTGCTCCTTAATAAAGTGAGCGGAGAGCTCAGAGATGGGATGAGGCGGATCAGGGCCGGTGGTTACAAGCAACACAACACTTAGAAAAGTTTTTTTTTTTTTTTAAGAAATAAAAGAAAGAATTTCAAGTTACTTTTTCAACTCTTTACTACTAGTCTGATTTAGGGGGTGGAGTGTGTGTGAAACATCGTCACGGAACAGGTGGGGATATAATTCATATCTCGCGGGGAGAGTCCCATCGCTTGCCAGGATGCTGATTGTGCAAAACTGTTGAAAGCTCGACTGCATTTCACTCCAGCCAGAAACTTTCAAACCCTGAAGCCAAGCCTGGTAGTTATAAAATGTTAATCCAACGAACTCTGCACTGAAACCTTCACGATCAAGCTGGTTTTATTGGATAAACGAGGTGCCCTGAGATTACATTGCGTTGTGTTCAAGGTCTGCTCAGTAAAATGAGCATTAGGGGAAAGTAAGCTTTAAAAGTACCCTGATTCTTGGAAAATGTAGCTAATGGTAAGAAACTTGAGTAAATATTGTAGGTTGGATGAGGAATGGGTTTGTTTTCCAGCATGTTAAAACAGATAATAAACAGAGATAGGGAAATGGAGGATGAAGGGATGGAGAGAGAAAGAGAGATTGATAGATCTGTTCTACTTTAATCAACTCCTACTTTTATCAAAAAATGCTTTTATTTTTTTTTAACACTAGCACACACAGTAAAACACATTAAATTGTTCAGTACTTGTATAGCTACAATGGGGAGTAAAAGCCATTGGGACATGTTTGCTCACATGAGGTGTGTGTGTGTTTGCCTCCACTTCCTGATCCGTACCTTCTTCTCGCTCCTGCCACCGCTCAGGTATTTGGACACATTCCGGCCGCGCATTCCGCCGCTCAGCCCATACGGCCGAGCAGCACTATTGGGTTACTGCAGCGTTACCCAATAGGGCTGATCTGGGCTCACAAGGGGAATAGTTAAGACCGGCTTCCTTATTAAGTGGAGGAGGCAGAAAAGTCTGCACCTCTCACCTTCAGATGGTCCACCTGCTGACCAGACCTGGGCTAGCATTTTTAATCAGTTCTTCTTGGAGGAAGAGGAGGAGGAGGGAAATGTGACTTCCACTCATGATGAAATCATTCGTGTTATCTCTGGTGTGTTCAGGCTCTAAATGTCCCCGCCTGTAACAATTTGTAACTGTTGTGGTCAACTTTTTGTTCTCGTTGTATTTATTTCTCAGTAAAGTGATTTGCTTTGTTTGTGAGGAACACACACATTTCTTCATACTAACTGGAGTTCCCCCTTTGCGCCGTGGTGTTAAGCCATGTGTGTGTGGGGTTCAGAAAAATGTCCCTCACCCTGACTTAATTTTATCTCTGCTCCCCCTCAGTGAGTCCAAATGGCAATGGCCATAAGCTCAGTCGCTGAAGTCAAAGTGAGGGATCTCACACACACACACACACACACACACACACACACACACACACACACAGTGAAGTCTCCTTGGTGAATAGACACAGCGTGTGGGGAATGCCTCAGAGCAGACAATAGCCTTGTATCCTCCCTGCTCCCTCCATCCAAGTAAAACACTCCAGGACTCTGGGATCTGGTCTCTGCTCCCCCTCAGCTCAGCACAGATTGTTTTCCTCCTGTGGCACAGATAAGTAGGGCACCACTTCAATTTTTAAGTGAAAGCAGCTACATGCAGCGATCAATGATTTAAATGTACTGTATTAAAAAAGGACTGTGCTAATGTGCTTTTGTTGCATTGATGAGTAGCGATGGATACTAAGAGCCGGCTTTATAAAATATGAATCCAATGAAATCAGCAGGATTAAAATTGCATTGCAAATTAAACAAGGTGCCATAGGATTACATTATGAGGTGTTCAAGGTCAGCTCTTTAAATGAGGCAAAGTAAATAAAATGTCGTCATGTTTTGTTCAATTCAACGTTTTATTACAGGAAAATTTAGTTCTTAGGGAGAAAATACACATGTTTGGATGAGAAATTTGTGATCAGATATTAGAGATGGAATTTGTACCAGTTTAATAGTGACAGAAAATGATTGATAAAATAATCATTCTACATCCACTAATGAGTATTTACACTATAGGATATTGTATATAATACCAAACACTATATTTCTTAGTTGGTGTACCACTGATTTCTGGGTTGAGGTTTGTCAGCTGAGCTCTGTCAAATCTTTAATGGCGAAGGATGAAAGGACGGAGCCGCTCCAGCTTCAATCTTGTCTTTTGTGTGTAAGCTTAAGTGTCCTCCACACCCGTGGAACCTCGCGTCTTCTCCTAGGACTAAGTCATAAAAGCTGAGTTGCAAGGGACAGAGAGGGCGTGTAAAGAGAGCGAGAGAGAGCAGGTACATGTCCGCCCCACCCACACTTTAAAAGGTAGCATTGTGTCTACATGACACAATCCTTAAAGTATCTTCGCCACCATTGCCTTGTAAGTTTTTGTTGGTTTTGTTGCATTCAACATTTTACACTGCAGTGTCCCTGAAGCCTGTTCATGTGGTTTCTAATCTTCCACTTAGAGTAATACTTGATATAAAACTCTCACCTCAACTGTCAGGAAATGCCATATATTGGGCCATAAGGTTAGGGTTACCTGTACTCAATACTTAAAATCACATCAAAGCTTTGTTCGTTGCCATGGTAATCAAACTTAAAGATCAGTATTTGAATATGCGTGTGTATATATATGCATGTTCCCTAGTCTCCCCTGTAGTGAAGCTTTGAATAAAGTCGAATAATGCTAATAGAAGCTTCAAAAGGCATTTTTACACCCCCTTAACATCAGAATATTTTCAGTTCTGTGATGAGGATCTGGCCTTTTCCTCCCATCTGTTCTTTAATTATTAAAACACATGCTGGTTTGGATTGAGGGGACTGACCTGTCTCCAGTCAAGGCAAGTTAGAACATTTAAAACTTTATTTTTCTGTATGTTTAGGAGCTCCGTCCTATTTAATTAAGGTTCACACATGCCAATAAAACTCTATCAACTGCACCATCTATATCTGCACAGTAAATCACATCGACCATTATATCATATTGGAAATCAGTCATGTTGAACTGTACATATGGTATCTTTAGGAATATTTTAGGAAATGAGCTTGAAACTTTGCCGTAAAATAACAACGCTGCAGCCAAAGTAATGATGAAGGAAATCCCTGAACGTCTGTTCAAATGATTAAGGTCCATAGCAGTAATTCAATTGCAGTGCTACATGAATGGAAGATGACAAATCTCTCTCTCTTCCACTCCCTCTCTCCTCCTACACTGTCAGATGGATTTTTCCTACTTGATCATGAAATTGTTGCGGATGTGAAGTAAATCACACCTCCATGGTTTTCCCTCCTCCAGCTCCCTCAAGAATCATATACTCATGCTTTACTAATCAGTGACACTTGACTCCGCGTCTCCTCCGTGCTGCA
Organism: Eupleurogrammus muticus; assembly: GCA_036785175.1. Lineage (NCBI taxonomy): Eukaryota > Metazoa > Chordata > Actinopteri > Scombriformes > Trichiuridae > Eupleurogrammus > Eupleurogrammus muticus. Next base: position 17,047,692 of record JAYKQN010000001.1, read on the forward strand.
GAATAAAGATTTATCTTTTTTTTCTTTTACTACTTAAAGGAAACAGGAGGCGTTTGAAACGACAGACGCTGCTTTCTGATTTTCTCATTTTCAGCCCTTCGGGGACTTCCGAGTTTGAGATCTATTTTTAATCCAGCTACGACGACCATAGGTCGATGAGGACGATTAGCCGCAGGTTTGAGCGACGGCTGCATCGTCGGTGACAGTTTCCGTCTCCTCTCTGTCAACACAACGAGGAGACGCCAGGAGAAGAGCGTTTTCTGACCTTCCGGAGAAGCGGGGCAGTCTGTAGGTGGTAGAAAACTCCGCCTCCTCCAACCAGCCCCACGAACCTCTGCCCCGGGCGATGCTCCTGGTGTCCCTGCCTGCCGTTTCTCTTTCACATGCAGGATTTTGATATTGCGAAGCCTGAACCAACATGATTGGAATGCCTCCCCCCCCCCCTCTTTTGTCCTTCTTTTTTTTTTTTTTTGTAAAGAGCCTCTTTTGTTCTAATGGGATAATTTAAGTAGGAATGTTTTCACTTTGAGGTTCTGAGCTGGAGCTGGAGGGCTGTCGAGGGTTGAGAGGAAAGAATGAAAACATGAATGAGACGAGAGCTTTGTTGCTCACAAATGGTGATCCGTCTCTGCTGTGTTCTCATTAACATTTGAGAAGCGGAGCAATCATTATTAGGTTTATATTGTCACTGGTGCTGAGCTGCATCCACTTTTTTTTATGTTTACTCAACTTCGGACTCCGGGACTTTATATAGTTATTCCAGCTCAATTCCTACAATCCCTTACTATTAAACATCATGTTGTTTTATCTTAGCTACTGAAATCAATGTAAAATTTTGATTAAAAAAATAATTAAAAGAAGAGGATTTAAATAGGTTTCTTCTCTTTTCTGTAAAGATATGATGTCACAACTTTAAAGTCACCACCCATACCCCCATTCATAGTCATTTAAATCAGCCAATCAGAGGAAAGTTCGTTAATATGAATGAGACCTTTTCTATAGCTCTAGATAGAAGCTTGAGTGAGGAAATGTAAAGACTAAGATGATATTTGGTTCTTAAAACCACAACTATATGTTGTTAGTGACATCACACATTTTTACGCTTTTATTTGCTTCCATTTTCATCTATAGCAACAGTGAGTGTGTGAGTTACTCTGGGAGCCTCCAAAACTCTGCTGACCTACACTCAAAATGGTTCCTGAATGCATCCTATGCACTGAATGGGTCAGTTTCCTGGACTGGATGTTTTCTGCTCTGAGTCCAGTACTTTCTAGACTACATGAAGTTTGTTTTCACCTTCATCTGCTAAAACAAACATTTTTCTTATATAATTTTAAAAGGGCTGCCCACAATAATGATTGAGCCATAGGTTTGGAGCTAATCTTGGTCCAATATTTAACTACATGAACTTATCTGGAAACTTGAAGCCTTCAGTGCACAAATGCTGAAACTTTATATTGGAGGAGGAGACATATTTTGTCCAGCAGTCAAACTTATGGAATGAACGATATTTGCATATTTATAGACATCTAAAAAACATGTGTGGAGAAGTTTTAAAAACAGCATTTAAATCATTATATTGGAAAATACAAATGAATAGAACATATAAACTATAGAAAAGGACTCATGGCTGCAGCCTGGTTCTAGTGCTGCTGACTCTAAATAAACTATAATCAGTTTCATGTGAATTAAAAATGTTAAGTATAGGTTGTGTAATGGCTGGCGGTGTTCTTGGAGGCACGAGAGGAAGCTGCTCATTCACTTTATAGAAACTATCTGTCTACTGTTTTTCAATATGTGTGGAGTAAAGTGGGAGTAACTGAGCCCAGGAGGCAAACCTCAGATTAAAATATCGTTAATTTTAACACTCTTGCGGCAGCTGTCAATATCACAGCAATGGAAATGGAGGTGTTAGATTGCAAGCTTGAATACACACATCACGGTGTAATTGCCCTTTAGCATTGCTTTGCATGTCAGAATTTACAGCACATCGGTTCTTCATTTGTTGCTCAGGTTTTAATGTTTAATGAGGACAGTCATTGTATTCTTGATTATGAGTCAGCGTTTTTTTTTTTTTTTTTTACGACTGCCTTTGCTCGCTTGTATTGTCTTGTCTTCCACAGGGACTTTCATCTGCAAACTGTTTCTTTGCTTACAGTGGATTATAGAGATGAGGTTTCAGTGAGCGTGCAAAGCCAACGAATTTCCTCTTTTTTATCCCAGTTCCTCCTCCGCAACTCACAACAGATTTGCCGAACTAAGAGTACAATTCCCATCTGTCTTTCGGTAACTCGTGTCCTGGGCGGTGGCTTTGCTACGTGAATACGTGTGGTGAACGGTTTGTGCAACTCGGGAGCTTTGTCTCGAATTTTTAAACATGTGTTTCTGTAATATAAAGAAAGTGAGTCATGCTGTGAGATACCGGTAAATGGTACAGTAGTGATGCTCTGTCCAGGCTTTGCAGAGGCAATGGTGCTTACCTATTTTAAATGAAGAGTGCAGGGCCTGTTTGGACGGAGCCAGTTTCCAGGCCCATGGAAGTTCTGCTTGTTTTTGAGAACCAATGGACTTCACTCTAGATACACTATATTTCCCAAAGTAATCTCTCACCCATCAAAGCACATTAAATTTTGCACAAATCAAGGTCCATAAAGACATTGATACGAGTCTTGTGTGGATGGACTAGACCGGGCCTGCACAGAGTCCTGACCCCAACACCTTCAGGAATAATTTGAGCAGAGACTGAGAGCCAGGCCTTCTCCTCAAACATCTGTGTGTGACCTCACATAATCACTCAATGCTCTTCTGGAAGAATGGTCAAAAATTCCTATGAACACACTCCTAAACCTTGTGGACAGCCTTTCCAGACGAGTTGAGAGCTGTTAAAGCTGCAATGGGTGGACCAACGTCATACTAAACCCCGTAGACGAGGAATGGATTGTCACTTACATTCATATGCATGTCAAGGCAGGTGAGGGAATACTTTTGGAGATATAGCACCCTCTTTCATCCTTAGCAATGTGCCGAATCTGTGAAGGACATTAATAGACACACACATACAGACAGAAAGGTTGCTTCAAGGTTGTGAGAGCAACCATGTTTGTGAGAGTTGCAGTTCAGTAGTATTGGCCCAAGTTGCAGTTTCCAGCAATACAGCAACCAATGTGAAGTCATCATATAGATGTTCCATCCAAACTTATTTGAGTGTTAAACACTGGTCGCAGTATCAGTAAATTCAGATTGTGACCATTTCTCCTGCAGCATTATCCACTGGCGTGTCAGTGTTTTCCAGTCAGACATCATTCATCACAAAAAGCCCTGCCAAGTTTATTAGGAGATGGTTTGTGTTGGTTTTCATCACTTAATTCTAAAACAGGTTTGCCAGTACCTAAAATGACCTGTTGATTGATTTTTTTTTTCTCACCAAGAGTCAAAACCCAAATATGTTTTGTTTGCAATGTAAAGAAAGCGGTAACATCCTTACATTTTGAGAAGCTGAAAATAGTGAATCTTCTTCTTGATTAATTACTTTTATTATTGAATTCATATTTTTATATTTGTTAGAAAAGAACTCTTCACCCAAAACCATGTGTTACTCTCTCATCAACTTTAAATGAGCAGAATTAAAAAAGCTAATGGGTGTTAATAATAATCCAGATCTGGAGATGATGAAGCTATCTGAATTTCCTGGAAAAAAAGCCAAAAGCTTAAATTTATTTAATATTCCCAGTTATTTTCCCAATAGACCAGTTGCAGACACTTGTTAGCTGGTCGGCTGACTAAAGCTTCTGGTAATGACTCCCTTTCATTGGCACGGTCACAGAAGAATGCTCCTCTAACGGACACAGTCCCAGGACCTTTTGATGTTTAAACACATGCTTCACCCATTTCGGGATTAAGAGGCTGAGGAAATGGCCTGGTTGACATTGTTGGAATTACCCAATGATTTGTAAAGTCAGAGGCTTAATTCCTGCCCCCTTCGGCATCAACTGGATTCACCGGATTGTGCAGACACATTCAAGTGCGCGCGCACACACAAACACACACACACACACACACACACACACATGCATACACACATGCATACACACAGATACTGTAACTGATGAAGTGTTAGAACTCAGGTAAACTCCTTCGTGCTGTGATTCTTTGATATCTCGAGTTATGTTGTGGGTGGTTCCTGCTATGCAACTAACTACAACTCAGATATCATTAGATGAAATTGTTGTTTTCATATTATTTTCTTCACATCCGCTTCAACATCCAATCTGAAGACACTTCATGGTAACTGTGAGAGAGCCGCTGCGTAGATGCCGTAAATGTTTGCGAAGGTGTGGATGTTTGCAAATGCATTTTGCACAAAAAAACAAATCTCTGGTGTTTTCGGCTGTCTGGCCAGAGAGACGTCTGGATTTCCCCTCAATCTGTTTGGAAGGCGGAGAAATGTCCCATTTGCTTATTCTGATTCATGCTAGTTAACCACAGAGCAACCTTTTACTCATCAGGCCATGAGTCAGTGAGCGGAAATAAACACCATCTGAGACTTTGAGGCTGAGATTTCATCTGTAATGAAGCCGTGAGGATTTGCTTTGATTGTTCTGCAGTGTCCGTGACACATGAATTGACACATACATACAAATACATGCATATAGATACGTGTGTAATAGTAGCAGTAGTACCATTATGACAGCCACCATCTTCTGTGTACACATGAGGCAGTGCTAAACTCACACATAAAGCCTCTTGTAGTTTGCACAAAGTGTGAGGTGAATATAAATAACCACAAAGGATGCCTCAAATCCCTGTAAGGAATAAAAAAAAAAAAAAAAAAAAAAAAAGAACCACTCATGTAAAGTCATGTCTCAGCCCATCGGTGTCTCGAGCCGTTCCTGGCTGAGCGATGCTGGCTGGTTTGTACTGTAGCCAAGTTTACCAGCCAGTCTGCCTCGCCTGTATTATTACACGGGTGAGAAACATTCACCAAAAAAAAAAAAAAAAAAACTTTCACTGTGTGTGACAGGAAATGCTCAGATAATGTGGGTAGACGGCACAATTACCCCTTTGGAGAGGACTCATTACAAAAGATAAACACAATGTCAAATCCCACATAAAAGAGCAGCTGGTCACAACAGTGGCTTTTATTTTCCTGATGGATAGATGTGTTATTGGAGCCGCAATCACACAATCTTCCTCTTATTTCTTCCTCTTATGGGATATTTCTAATATCTTAGATTAATTTACCTTTAGATTCTCTCTGCAGCAACATTTCAGCCTATTTGAAGGCACAAAATGTAATTTTTTTACCGTATACTTTTAATTCAGTTCTAACTGGGAGAGGCTGATTCCGGAGCAATAAAGACGACAACTCCCATGATCCCTTGCTACTTCATGCTGTCATCGACCTAATCATTTGCTATTGTTTTGATAGAGAGACCCCTAGCTGCAGAAAATGACATATTTGGCCTTTGACATTAAGTTTACAGTATTGCAACAATGCTAGTAAAGGTTAAAATGACATTGGAACCGACAGTAACAAGTTGGTATTCAGTTCCAGTATTGCTACAGTGGTTAGTCAGAAACTTTTTTGCATTTGAACAAGTTTCCTGATTCTTAGATGTAAGGAATCAATTTTTTCCACCATGTATGGTAGTTATTTGAAATATTTGATTAAGACATTTAGGCTCTGGAGTGTGAGTCAAAGAAAGTCAATGTTTAGGATTTCATAAAACAAAGATTGATAAAAGGAAATCATTTATAAATCTGTTAATAGCGAAAGTAATTAGTTGCAGCCCTACATCTAAAACTTGAGTGGTCTTCTCTGATCATTCCTTTAATGAAATATGAACCTCTACCTACAGCCTGCAGGAGCTGAATGTTGATTTATTTTTTTTTCTTCAGAGTTTGAGTTTCTCCCAGTGAATCATTTCCCTGAGGTTACACTATACATAGACATTTCTCATAACTCGTATTCGTCTTTCCTTTGCTCATCTGGGAATGGATAATAGTAAAAACAACAAGTACTCATGCAAAAATAAATATGTACATGAATGAATCCTCCTGGGAAAAATCCTGTATTTATTCACAGACAAGTCACCGAGTTACAGACTTTTTGAGAGAAAACAAAAAGGTCAAAGGATTATTTAAAGGATGTCAGTTTGCTTTTCCATTTTCCCTAAAGTCACTTACAGATGCCTCTCAAAGAAGCATCCAGATAATTTGTTCTTTTTCTTATCCGGTTATGGATACTAATCCCCAGAGTCAACACTCCTAATGCCGGACATCCGATCTCCACATTGTTTCATCTTTGTGGGAAGTGGGAATGATGGAGTTGTCATCACGGGCTGGACAAACACATCTTAGAAACCTGCAGGACTATTTGATTATTAAATACTGACTAATCAATTTTGGTATTTTTTACAGATTTTTCCTGTATTAGAAAAACACATGGAAATGTCAATGAAATACACTGAATTTACATGTCTAATGTACAGAATAACGGATAATTATTGTATCGTTTTTTTTAATAGGAAACTTGTTTTTGGTATAAATACCCCTATTTATCAAAAATAGCCCCAAATACACACATTTTCATATCAAATTAAAGCAATGAACTTTGAATTGAATTTTAATTATAGAATTATTGTATATTATATCACTGGATTTCCATGAAATGGGTAGTTTCATATCCCCCAGCTAATGAAATATTTTTTACAGTGTTTGAATCATTTACCTCATCTTATATACCTTTATCTGCCCCAGCAAGTCATCTTATCTCTTCTTCAATTAAGTGGCAAAAAAAAATCTTCTTTATTTAATCATTTTGATTGATTTGAGTTTCTTAAATGCCTTTGAGGTGATACAATCTGACTTTGGCATTTTGCCGTCTTTATGTGTGTCAGATGTCTAGAGGAGGAAGAGTTTGGACTTGCTCCTGTCAGGCGGTGACAGGGGAACAGCTGATATATGCAGCTCCTCCACTAACCTCTGCACCTCCACACTCACCTGTCCGGTGTGTGTGTGTGTGTGTGTGTGTGTGCACGTGCAGCCTGAGGCTGTAGATTGACAAGATTACTTGCAGTACTTCTAGTAATACTTTTTTTTTTTTCCTTACAATTTTCTATTATGCATTGTGAAAAATATACATACAGAAAAAAATAAAAGGCATTAGGATTCAAAGGGGGAAAAACAGTTAAAAGTTTGTTATATCTTTATATAGCATTTTTATACCATGTCCTGCTTTTAGTCCATAATAAAATATATATCTAAAAAAGATGGATATCGAAAAAGGAAACAACTGAAACAAAAACTTTCATTGTTTTATATAAAACCAAGTGTTACATACACAATAATGGTCTATGTAACCGTGACCTATGCATTCCTAATTCCTTATTGCAGTTATACCACAGCTTAACAAATGTACATTATATCTGTTTTTTTTTTGTCCTTACACTTATTGTTGGTGCCCTGAAATCTAGCTGGAAGTCAACTAATTTGTGAGTACATGATCTCTGCAGGAAATTTAAACCAAGCCGAACCAGTGCAGGTTGCTGTTGCCTCATATTGACAACCTGTCGACCCCGGCTGTCATCTATCATGAGCCTGTGAGGTTAAGTGCCTTGCTTCAAGACATTTTTATGCCAGTTGGTCAAAGGAGATTGTACATTTATTCCCCCAATCAAGATTTTCCAGCTGGTGTCTGGAGTCACACCGATGACCCACTGGTCAAAAGGTGCAATTCTCTGACCTGTAGCCACAGGTAATTTGTGGGTCCCTGACCAAACACAGACAATTGTAGTGAATATGTGGCGAACCTGAATGGGGCATTTTCAACTCTATGACCCCACACCCACGCCCATGTTACACCAACAGATTCCAGGTGTGGGTGTGTGTGTGTGCCTCTGCTTTATTTTCAGGTCTAGAAAGCAGGTCAATGATTTGTCAGAGCGAGATGACCCTTTACTAGAGGTTCACTCACGTTTGCAGGGCTGAAAACAAGAAATTACATGAAACGTGCACAGGCATGCACATGATAAAAAGGTGAAAAAAGATTCTGTGTGAGTGGTTTACAAACATGACTTATGGTTATTTTTGTGAAGTGTGTATAGTAAGTATTAGTGATAGATTTGAGTGTTTTCACTCTGCATTATATTGTGTTCACTTTTATGTTAAAAATATAGATAATGACTGAGATATTAATCATTAACACCGTAACGTATACAGTGTTTCTTATAATTAGTCAAAGGATTAAATATTCTAAACATATTTCTTGTTTGTATGGTGAATGATGAAAAGCCATGATACATTTATTCATTCATTTAATTCAGTTTACTTACTTATTGCACTGAGCAGTCAAAATATCCATTATAGTGTAAATAATATTACGATTATCCTGTATCTATGTAGCACTTTGAGTGCTACATAGACATAAAATAACTAATTGCAGATTTGATATTCAATGCAAACAAACTGCAGACAGAAATACAATTTTAAAATAATCTGTAATTAATACCTACTAAATAACTTTTTTTGGAACTTTACAGTCAACCATGTGCAAAGTTAAATGTTCCCTTTAAAAATTACTAAAACTGAAAAAGTTGACCTAATATAATTTAATAAAGTCTACCTTAAACATTGGAGTGACCTGCACAGCTGCAGGTTAAGGTAACTAAATATTTAGGTTCTGGTTCCCATGACGACCTGATGTCATCCCTTTTTATATGCCCCACCTGTCTCTCATTTGATATGTGTGTGTGGGTGTGTTGAGCGTGTGTGTGCATGATAATGACAACCCTCAGACACAAGTGCTTCAGCCTGTAATGAAGTCAGTGTCTCGTTGAATCCACAGCGACGCTCGCAGTCATTTGGTTTCCCTCTACTGACACAAACAGTGAATAACACGATGGGACTCGTGCAGATAGATTCCTCCCCGTGTCTTTGATATTATTTGCACTGACTTCAGTTTAGTTTTGCAAAGCGGATACTTCTACATATCCATGTGTCGCTTCGCAACTCATTTTATGCGCTATTAAGTGTCAGAGTGACACCATTAAGGACTTAATCGTCGTGGCCCGTCATGGAGGAAACACAATAGCCCTGAACATGTGTTTGTGGTTTTCTTTGTGCTGTGACATCAACAGGTGTGTTGAGGGTTGCGACTCTGCGATCTCCTGCCCGATGAAACACTGTGAATTTATTATCTCAGCGAGCGTCTTCTATTATGAAGCCAGCTGTTTGTAACAGGAGTCAGCGAGCGGACAACATGTCTCAGAGCTTTTCTTTGTGACTCTCTGTGTTTCTCCTCCTCGGCATCTGAACCACATGTTCTACCTGCCATGCGGTTTTGGTTTGCCGCTGACAGGCCGGCCGGCCCGCCGTGTTTGATTTTCCACAGGTGTGTTTTTGTTTGGAGAACATCACCTGTCTCGCTGAGTTTGCTTTTTTTGCTGCCTGCAGCACCGAGGATGTGGAACAGCATGTGAATGTGCAGCGAAAAGAAAAACTGCATTCTTCATGAGAAAATAAATTCATATATATGCAGTGTGTTTTTTTTTTGCAGCTTTATGAGCATGAAGAATTGCTTTCATTGTAAGATGCTGCATTTTAAATACAGCTTCATATCACCCAGTTAATTAGACAGCGGCTGCTTGGTGAAGGCAGCTTGTGTTTTACTGTAGTTGTGCTTGTGGCTCCACCGGTGAACAGTAGAGAGAGCCGTTTCCCCACAGCTCACACCTCACTCCTCTGTGAAGGTGTAAACACTTGTATTCCCCTGATCAATGATTGTCATGTGGGTCGGATTGACGGCACTAACCACAAAACCACATTCTCACGCATCACGCTGATTAAATCCCTTGGGTCTGTGGTGAAGAGTTAATGCTGACAACTCTGCAGAACAGTCCGCTATGTTTTTTTTTTTTTTTTTTTCCTTGATTACACAAAAGCAAATTTAGAAAATATCATGAAGTCATAATTCTACTGTTCTGTGTAAAGTCCCTAAACAAACAGACTTTAACAGGCATTACCTGGATGATCCAGTCACAAGGGGACAGCTCTAAGGACACCAGTTCACACCTGGTTTTATACTGTGTCCTCACTGATGAAATGAGCTTATCTCACATTACTGCTATGCAGTATATGGAAAGAAGTATGCACTTTTACATACTTTATTTGGTAAAAACAACTTAGTGTTTTTAACTGGTGGGAGGCAGCACTGCAATTCCCATGCTTCGTCTGCTGGAAAGTACATTATAGGAGGCTAAAAGTCTAAATCTGTGTGTCCATCAATGTATTTTAAAGTATTGCGTTAGAGGGTTTGCATCACACAAAATCAGATTGACGTAGCAAACATTTAACTCACATGAACAGCATTTTCCCCCAGTAATTCCATAACATACATTTGCTTGCCTACGTCTCCAGACAACAAGAAACATACTCAACACTCGCTGGCATGAAAAAAACTATTACAATTTTCTCATTTGGAACTAAATTGGCTGGAAAAAAACTAAAGCGTACACACACACACACATATATATATGTGTGTGTGTGTGTGTGTGTGTGTGTGTATGTATGTTTATATATGTATGTGTATATATGTATATATATGTATATATATACATACATACATACATTTTGGTACAAGCTGTGATAATAAAAAAAAAAAAAAAAAAGTTCAGTCAGGGACGCTGACTCTGTTCCAGGCAGCAGAACCACATCCATCAGGTGAGGTAACACCTCGCAGACGTTGTGCTCCAATTACAGTTCAGACATTTCCGATGCTCTGGTTTGACACAGATCGCAAATTAGTTGAGTCATTACAAGTACAAGAACTCCCCGAATACTCCTCTGGAATGTAAATTTGTTAAGGATAACCGTCTTCCTTTTCCTTTGGTCATTGACCCCTGTACTACATACGTGTGTCATGTTTAGACTCATGACACCTGTAGGCGATCATGTCAGTGTGATTATCATCGGTGTGTATTTTGCCTGAGAATTTGAGACAAACGTGTCAGTTTTGATCAATGCAGAACCACGACTTATAGAAGCAGACCTTTTACAGTTTTGTTGACAGTAAGTTTATTCAAAAATGTCATTTTCTGTTTTGCCAGCGCACGAGCAACAGCTCATTGGTCACCAGGGAATTTCTTGCTGTTTCACACTAAAGTATAGCTGACATATTCTCAGGGTCCAATTTATGTTCAGCTTTCATCTGAGCATGAGTGTTTTCATTTCTTATGCATTTCTTTGTGCGTTAAATACGGCATAACACGGGTGTCTCCCTCCGGTCCCACACACAGCACAAACCTCCTCCTTCCTATACTGTAACAACTGCTGTTCAGGCACCGCAGGCTACAGATTCTCCCGTTGTTATGGAATGTGTCTTATTCAGAGTGACAGCCAAGCTGTTTCTGCTTGCCCGAGCGAGGCTGCGAGGAACCCTGCAGGGCTCCGTCAGACTGTCTGTTTCTGCAGGACAGGAGGCTCTTCAGTGGGAAAGTCTGTTTCTAAGGGGGCAGTCAATAGATTGAAGTTATCCTTACATACAGTATTTACACATGGTACAGGTTTTCATTGATTAACCATTGCTTCTTTTTCCATATGATGAAGTTTCTGTCTTTCAAAACTAAGTGTGTTTCTAGCAAGCTGCCTTGGTTTGACATGACAATAGGAGTTGAGTCGGTGCCAGACGCTGACTCACCCTGCTGGCGGTGCATGTCCTCTTTATTCTGTTTTTGCTGGAGAAAAGATAAAAGCGTCAAATGCTGAATTGCCCCCATGCATAATGGGGGGAAAAATAGAGTTCTAGCTGGCATTAAGAGTAAGTGATGTTCCCCTTTAAAGGTCAATTTTCCTGTGTTATATTTAAAGCTGTGATACCCCTAAGAAGATTTTTTATCTTGGTCGGGGAGTTTTCTATTTCCTCTTTCAAGATTTTCCCTGCAGCTTTAAAAAATTTGTGTTGTGTCTCCAATCAATTAATTAATGAGCCTCTCCTCTTATTGGCTGATGTGAATGGCTGTGATATATGTAGTTGTCTATAGTTGTGACATTACAACTTTTTTGGAGGATGTATTTGGTTGTTTCAAGGCAAAGTTTCTGAATACAGGCTTTGTGCAGTTCTCTGTGGATTGGGAGTTTTTGAACATGGGACATTGCAGCTTTATTATGTATCATTGAGCCCAATGACTGTTTATAGCAACACTGTTGAGTTGAAGCATCTTGCCTCAAAGGAGCAAAACTACTGCTGACAGTGTGAATGTAGCTCTGGACTCTTTAAGGCGTATAAATGCTCTCATGTCAGAATGAGAGCTGCTCCTAACCTGGTCCTGCAGGCCACCCCTGCAGGGCTGAGATGAGCCTCTATTTGTGAGAAACTGGACCCCTTTCCCTCCTAATCTGATAGCTGTGACCTCCTGACCTGCATTCTATGAGCCAACCCCCCACCACCTCTCATTCTCTGCCCGGCTCACACGGCCACTGACACACATTCACGGGGTGGAGACCTCCAAGATGTGAGACGAGATGTCATTTGAATTAGGGTCTTTCATTCAGTCATGGAGTCGGTTCAATGCAGTGTGGAGGAAAGAAGAACTGTATATGTTACAGAGCACAAGCTGCTGCTGCCAAGTTGAATTACAACCTATAACATTCAATTGTTGAAGGTTCGGAGTCTGGTTAAAATGTCAGAAGAGAGAGGGATTGTAAACATTATTGAGGTTTACTTTCGTTTGTTCTATTTCACCAGTCATTTTAAGAAAACATCAACCTATATCTACCAACCCACTAAATAACTAAATATAAGGAGGTACAAAAAATGTCGTCATCATTATTCTGAATTTAAAACTTAGGGCATAAAAAATATTACACTAACAAGAGTGAAATAACAAAGGTTAAAGTCAACGGTATTCAAAGTACCCAGATCCTTTACTTAAACAAAAATACAAATACTGTCATCAAAAAAATACTTACTAACTTAATACTTAAGTAAAAGTATAAATGCATTATGACCAAAATGTACGTAAAGCACTAAAGGTAAAGTACTCAGTATAAGACTGTTATAAAATTAGAATATATTAAAGTATTATTTTGATGTATAATATTAAATTCTTCCTCTGAATGGTAACTGAAGCCGTCAGGTAGATGTAGTGGAGGTGATAGTAGAATATTTCCCTCTGAAATGATCAGATAGAAACACTAGAGTAAAGTGCTAGTAGTTCAAAAGTGTACTTAAGTAAATGTACTTGTTAGCTTTCCACCACTGTCTGGGACATACAGTAAATTACAATGAGTTACATTAGACAGAAACGACAAGGGTAGACTACATGACCACAAACTAATTGACCTTAAAATGGAATAAATTATCCGAAAATAGACTGATTGGCCCTTTTAAACTGTGCTGTGTTCCACTGCTCTGTTGCAACCTGTTGCTCAAGGATACCGATTAAATGGGGTCAGACCAGAGAGCTTTTTACTAACCGAAACATGTAGCATGTATGGAGATTATCTGATGACGGCGCTCAAAGCATTTTCTCCCATGTTTTATCTTCTGTGTTCAAGGTGTTTACTGCTGCTCAGCTGTGACTTGCTGTGTAGCTGCAGCTCAGGCAGGAGAATGTGTGTTCCAGCCATATGTTCACTGTTTACACTACGCCACTTTACATGCTGTGCGACTGTAGCCAAAGTTTGTTTGTGTGTGTGTGTGTGCGTGCGTGCGTTCATGCTTGTGTGTCTGAATGTGTGTCTGTACATTTATCTCAACCATATGTTGGCTTCTTTATGCATTTTCAAGAATGTGTTGGCATAGATTAGGCGGATTTCGTGGAGATGGTAGGGATAGAGTACATAAATATTTAGAACACATGCATTTATCTCCGCCAATAAAACATGGAAGCAGCTGAGGGCTTTTATTTTGAAAAAAAAAAAAAAAAAAAAAAGAGGTGAATTATGTATCTGTGTGTGTCAGCACAACAGGGATCACATTAAATGCGAGAAGTTGATATACAGGAGAATAAATATTTGGAAGCAATCCAATATGTCTGAGGGGCCTGACTGCATTATATTACCTTATATAAATTATCACCTGCTGGCAGAATTTTGTGTTTTCGTTCCCATAAAAAAAAAAGACACAAAACAAGACCAACATATACTGATACAAAGAAATTCACCAGCATGCACATAATGAAGGTTTTAACACTCAGAAGTATAGGACCCTAGACATCCTGTTGAAACAAAAAATCTCCACCCTGTCTGTTTCTGTTCTGTGTCATTTAAAACTCCCTAATGCTTGTATATCCAGCAAAGACGGTGACTACATTATGACTCACAGCAAGAGGTCAGCGGCCCCCACTAGCTGAAATAACATCGGTCATGGGGGGCGGTTTGCCAAAAGGGCCCCAAGCTCGTCCAGGGGCTGTAGAGTCAGTCCGTGCTGTAACGTGCGTCTAATTTCATTCAGCAGATAAAACTTCAATATCAACAGAAAGGCATTCTTCTGCAAGGACTTCACCGATGCCTGCAGACACCGACTTGTTAATGGCACTCCTGATTCATACTTTCCATACTTTTAAATTGTCTGTCATGTTATAAAATGTGCTGCATATCGTCATATCCCTAAATTATTCACAAAAGCTATATTTAGCTGTGATGAAACTGGCAGACCGCATATGAAACATGATATCCAAATGACAGCCAGCAAGGCATAAAATACCACATTGCAGTGACAGATAATTGGACGCCTTTGGCCCCCCGTGGATTATGTTCTCCAGGTTTTGTTGTTGTTGTAATTAGTCGATCAGTCACCCTCCCATTGATGCTCTCAGCCCACAGCCTCATTCCAGGTCTTAAGTTTCATTCTTTTGTCTGTGCATTGTGAGGGCAGACACTGCGGAGGCCTGGAATTTCAGTTCATCTCCTGCTCAAACATCTCAGGATTTCACAGGTCACAGACATGACAGAAATCCATAGTAAATACCACTGATGCTAGTAAATGTGAACATTTTAGACAGTTTAGTGCCACATTTCAACGTGTTCCTGTGCAACTATCACACATGAGACTTCTCCAAAGTAAAATTAAAAAAAGGCAGGTAGTTTTAGTTAAAGCAAAAATTTAAAGTAAAAGTCCTGAAGTAAATTGAAACAGTTAAATGAATGTACAGACTGTGTCATACTATAACTACTATATACTTTTTTGTTTTAAAGTCACTAAATACATGTGGTACTTTTCACACAATGTGCAGAGCAGTTTTAAAACTGAAAGTTTAGTCGAATATACAGCAGATAATATAATAATAGCCCTCTATTGCATAGCGTTGCCATATGGAAACATCATCCAAGTTTTGTTGTACCGGGGCTCTTTCTCTTTTTGGCCCAGAATGCACTGTGATATTTGGGTTGGCTGCAACAAATGTGCCCTGGAGGTTCAGAAGATCTTTGTCAATCCATGTAAAAATGTTCTATAATGTAATTATTTATTGTCCTTCAAAGTAAAAGACTTGACTTTTACATCTAGAACAGTAAAACATGGATTTTATATTACTGGTTTATAGTAATATTGAGCCATAGTAATTGTTGCCATATGGCAATGTTATGCAAGAGGGTTAAAGTATATTAATTTGTCAAATATTATCTGAAAAGTATATTAAGCTGTCAAATGTATAAAATAACCTCTATGAAATACTCCTGTAAAGTACAAGTACTTCAAGACGTACGTACGCTTAGTTATTGTCCAACACTGGAGACTACCCACTTGTGGATATAAATGGGGTTGTATTTGGAGCTGTCACAGCATTGTAAAAATGTTTTTTGTGTGATTTGTGCGACCTGACCCTTTGAAATGGGTGTGGATCCCTGCTGGGGTTACGGTCGCCTCTGTCAGCAGGCGGCAGGTGACCAGCATGTGAACCGAAGTCCTTCAAACCCTTTGAGCGCATCCTGTAACCGAACAAGTAAAACAAATAAGCAGTAGCTTGCACTGTTGTCACTGGCTCAGGAACAAATGACATCTTTAGCCCAGCATATACTGCCGCATGACGACGCTTGTTTTCATGTATTAAGGGCTCAGGCCAAGGCGGATGATGTTTAGTTACAGTTCGGTCTCACTGGGATTCACAACAGATGGATGTTGTGACTGGGAGATTTTCTGAAATAAAACACATTAAATAAAGCACTGGTTATCTCCCTGCTCCTTTTTAGTGTTACTTGCCCAGAAAAAAAAGATCTACCATCAAAGTAGAGGGGATGCATTTGTTTTGTCGCAGTCTCCCCACCTGTCTTCGACGTACAGTAGAAACCTTTCAACCATTCCCACTGTAATTATCTCTTCCAATTACAAATGCCCGTCTCGAAAAACAGGAAATCTTCTGGCCAGGTTGTCTTTACGACTCGTACAGTCAGTTCTCCGTCGTAGACATGAAAGAGATGTTGAAAAGAGGGACACATGCTTTCGACTCGGCTCAAGGGGTTGATCTCTCAGGATTACGTTGTGCTGAAGAAAAAAAAAAAAAAACTGTCACTTTAAAGACGCCAATGTTTGACCTTTTTATTAAGAGCAATTTAGTCTTTTTCTTGTCAAGTTTTTTCCATAAATAAGCAGAAAGTTTCCTAGTTGCAAGGAGACTCTTGACAAGGGCGCAGCCTATATAATATAAACTTGGCCACCCAAGTCTTTTTTTGGCAAGTTTCCCAACCTTTAACACTAGAAAGACCACAATTTTTCTGCCTACCTAGAAGGACCAGAGAGGGGTCATTTGACCCACACAGCTTTTGCCGAGTACACTAATCACTCATTTTGTTATGGTAATGAGGCTGTTAGGGGCAGTGTGTGGGGTGAGGGGGTCACACCTTACAGGTAACAGCCAAGAAAAACAGGGGCAGATAGCTTCTTACGAAGGGCTGTCAGCCTCTGAAATCACCACAGGTAAATAGTAACTGATACAGTATACTGTATATAATACATATAATATTATGAATTAAAGCAATTCACGTTGTGCTTTGATCAAAACAATTCCTAACCTTATCCTGTCAGTTTTTTTTTTTTTAACGTGGTGGATTGGCAACAAAATCCTATCACAAGAATCCTAGCAGGACACATTGTGATCAGATCTAAACAAACCCTAACCCTAACCTTTCAGTAAGAAATGTTTTTGAGGGTAAATAATCTTTGAAATCAGAAAAAAAACAAAGACAAAAATAAGACTTTGGACACATGAAATAATTCCGTGTCCCCCAACAGGGAATTTTGGAAAAATCCGTGCCAGTACCACAGATTTCGTGTCACAATGATCCTTGCCAGCTTTCACAGATTTCTAGGAGATCATGTTGCAGACATACCCACGTTTGTCATTGTATGGGGCAATGTTTCCACAATTTCTGCCATGGTCCACACATCCAGGCATGGTTCAACATGGCATCCAAGAATGCATAATGCCTTGCTACCATCATATTCTCCTGAAAACATAGAAGGTGTTTTTCTCTGCTTGGAGGTGGAGAGTATGAACATCATGGCAAAAAACAGAGGTCTCTCCTCAATATTGAGGAGGGCTAAGGCATTGACGCTTCTTCCCACACTGCATCTCAAGAGAAAACATCAGAGGGGATGTTGACCAGAATCTGCGGACAAACAGAGCATGGGAATAGCCAGAAAGATGAGGCTGGTGACCAGGACAGAGACAAAATATCTCTGATTTGTTTTTATGTGTGATGTCTGAACGATTATGCCACACGAGGCTATACGTTTTAACAAAATAGCAAGTACAATAAACTGAAATTAAATTATATACATTGAAATTATTTATATAAGGAATATCAGTGATGTGATCTGGCTTGGGTGGGTGGGGCAGGCGGGCTAACGCATCTTGTTGGGTGGGCACATTCCCCCCAAGGCCCGCCCATGGCGGCGGGTATGTGAATGTCCCATGTGACCATAACGAGTCATGTGAGTGCCAATGGTTCAATGAACGTGTGAATGTCATAGCAATAGCAGTTACTTCTGCAAAAACCTTCCACACGAAAACTGGGAAAACAGTTGCTTTTTTATTCATTGTAAATATGTTTTGTTTTGATTTTTTTTAACAATAAATGTCAAGAGTTTTGATCCCAAATTCTCGTTCATCCTGATGATTTACTGCATAAAAATCCACCATATGTTTATAAATCCACCATATGGGCACATACACACACACACACACATACACACACACACACACACACACACACATACACACACATGCAAAAACACACTAACCTACCTGAGTACTAAAAGCTTGCCTTGGGTTCCCCTCCCCCACACAGGCTCAAGCGACTCTGTGACTCAAGTGACTTCTCTGAGCCGCTAACAGCCACATTTCCACAACAAAAGGAGTGTCCACAGGGGGTCCAAAGGGTCAAATGACCCTCTTGTGGGCTTTTTAGGTAAAAAGGTCAATTGACCCCTCCGTGGTCGTTCTAGTGTTAAAGTAATTTAAAAAATATATCCTGTCTGGTTTCTTTAAGCTTTGCAACTAATAGAAAAAATGTGAAGTGTACAATAACAGAGGGGAGTTTGTTTCCTGTGGCCATCACTGAGGTGTGGTGTGGGCAGGAATGCAGGTACTTTTTAAGAATTGTGTACATGGCTTTAAAGCGGTACAATACTACTATATCACATATTGTTTCCATTAGGAGGAGGTGTTGTTTTTGGTACCAAATCACATTTCTGATTTGTGTAAAGCTTGGTGCTACGGTATAGAATTGGCAGAGTACAAACCTTCTACAGTTTGGGAGAGATTCCACCAATAAAATATGGGGGGGGCATATTTTTTTTCTTTTATTTTAGATTGACAGGTGAAGGAGACCGGAAAGGGGAAGAGTAGGGCAGGGGTAGGCAACCTCGGTCCTAGAGGGGTGGCTGCAGGCTTTTGTTCTAACCAAGCAGCAACACAACTGATTCTACTAATGAAGGGCCTTAGCAAGAGCCCTAGTATTTGTCTAGAAGAATCAGAAATGGAAGCATTTGGTTGGAACACAGCACCCACAGCGGCTCTCTAGGACCAAGGCTGTCTATCCCTGGAGAAGGGGAGTGACATGGAGATGAGGTCCGGGCAGCTGGGATTCAAACTGGGGGACTTGCTGCTCAGGGCATGGTATCTGCCCTCACCACCAGGCTATCAGGTTGCCCCGGTCAATGGAATGTTGAATGAGAATGTCAGAACTCTGTCCTGCTGATTCAGAGAGGAAACATCCTAGTAGTTTTGTAAATATAACCATATATAGGTTGTGGTGCACGTCAGATAGGAGACTGACCATTGGCCTTGGTAAAGCTATGTGGCCTTGGACTTGTTTTGTTTCAGTTATTTCCTCTGTGGCCTTGATTTTAAAACAACTGAGAGATGAAGCTGACTGGCAGTTTGCTCTAGATGTGTGGAGCAGGAAAAAAGAATGAAATATACGAAAAAATACTGCTATATTTTCCGAAAACAAGTCTGCTATGTTGTTCTGAATGTCTAACCTACACAATAATGAACCACAAGAACTCATCAGTGGGGTTTTATGAAGTTTAAGGTTGATCATTACCTATCGCGCAACGAGAGTTTATTACCTGAGGGTTTATTAACCAAGTCCCAACTTTGAACACTGTGTATTTAGGTTTACAAAAGACGACTTTGATCACTCAACCTGCTAGGATTTATCTATTTTTTTAAGTGTGGTTTGAAAGTCACCCTGAAAGTAGATATTTTCCCACAGGAAGTTGACATTCTCAAAGTTTTTTTTCTCAATTTACTCAACATGCGCTATAATTAAATTGACAGTTTTGGAGGAAACGATAGGTTGAGAGCCAGTGGGTTAACTATTCTATATTTAATATAGACATGTTGCAACCAGCTACTTGTATAGAATCGTTGAACTTTGGATAAAACCACAGCTTCTATTCTTGAAGTAGCAAGGAACAAATATCCCTATGAGAAAGTCAAGAGACATCAGGGAAAGACAATCACAAGTCCCTTACTCATGTTTTCCCAAGTGGAGCAGTGTTTCACATGATGACTAAACACAATAATCATCTTTCATTAAGATTTCCATCAGGGCAAAATGTGCAGAAATAGCCAGACCTTGTGATAAATACCACAGCTATAACATTTCTCTTTATAGGTTACAGTTAATAAACAAACATTTTATTAGCTGTATACAAGACATTGATAAGGCACATACATTCATTTTTGAATTTAGGTTTTTCTTTTTGCCAGTTGTTAAATCTCCAGTTTGCTTTCCAATTTCTTTTCTATCTCAGTTGTTTACTCTCTGCCTTAGTTACACCAAACAAACAAAATCACAGACAGGGGTCATTTGGATCAAGAATGACCCCAGGCCATGACACATAAAATTATTCAGACGTTTCTGCATCTCCTTTATAATGATGTCGGCATCAGAGCACAAATGAGTTCCTCTGTCAACAACTGAGGCTACATGCACACAACGCCTGCCTTCATTTAAAAAACCCTCTGCTATTAGAGAGACAATTGCACAAACCTCCTGCTCCTTTTATCTCTAAGCTCCCATTAGCAGATGTCGAGGGTCTCTGTCAACTGATCCCACAGACAGAATGAGAAACCAGTCAGGACAAGAAAATGAGGCCTGGATTAGTGTGTGACCACAGAGCCCTGAAAACAGAGGTTTCAACTGACTCAAATGATAAATGGAACCCTGTAAATTTTATACAGGGACATTAGATTTATGTAAGTAAGTGGAAGTTGACTAAAGTAATACTGTTAATTTGACACTGATTTGATAAAAAGGGACCTTTTCTCTCCAGTGGATTGAATTGACTTCACTTAGACTTATAAATCAATCAATCAATTAGAATAGCACTCTTCATACAATGCAATGTTGCACAAAGTGCTTCACATAATAAAACAAGTACAGTAATAACTGCCACCAAATCATACATATATTTAAAACCTTCACCACAGGAACATTTTTTTTATTCAGATTCTGAAACCAAAGTCACAACTTTCTTTCATTGCAGTCTTACACAGTTTGCAGTTTTCTTTCTGATCTGTAGTTTCTTATTTTCATTATTTAACAAAGAAAATGAGTCAAGGGGAACAAATTGCCCTTCTCTGTAAAACACTGAAAGCATCAGTATTGCACATTGAAAGGCACGGCTGCTGTAATTCTAAGGTATCAGTCAGCAGGAGAGATCGCTTTTCACTGCTGTGACAAAAGGAGAAGGAGGAGGAAGGAGGAGTTAGGAGAGGAAATATTGCCAAGGCAGCCAATGCGAAGCACACCTCCTCCTGCTCTCCCCCTTTACTCTTTGAATGGGGCACTCTCTTCACTTTTCCTCTCTGCCTAGTGCGTGGAGGCAGAGCGGGAGGAAAGTGTGTGTGTGTGTGGGAGTGTAGTGGACATGTCATCGTTCACTCTGGGAGCCTGATCAAGCGGCTGGACGTGGTACAGACTTGACATTATGTCCAAGATGAGGATCCAGTTTGGAGTTTTACTTTTGTTGACCCTGTGGGTGGTCAACTCCGATGCCTGGTTCTGGTCCTGGTCCGGCACCACGACTTTGGCCCCAACAATGGACCATGAAGGGTCCGGCAGTCCTGCAGGTAGTGGAGAGCTGCCAGCAGAGAATATGGCAAGGGCTGGAGTAGAGATCATTGATGAGAGGCCTGGGATCCAGAATGCTGTGCAGGCTTGGGATGAGACTACAGAGGCTCCTCGACTGACCACCCGAATACCAACCACACAATCGGGGAGTGAACACACAACAGAAAGGGGCAGAGCAGAAATTTCATCACGCAGACCTGGTAATGGCTCATCTTCAATAGAGGGTATGGGTTCTGAAGGATCTGATTATTTGAGGTTTACAGGAATTTTATCAGAAGTTGGATCTGGGCTTGAGTCTGATTTGGCAACAGAAACGCAAGAAACAGTAATGCCCACTGACCACAGAGGGTTAGATAGTGAGGGCAGTTTGTTTTCCTATGATCTTGAAGTAAATAAAAGTGTTCAGATCATTCGTGATACAGCTCCCAACTCACAAACAGTAGGCAACAACCTTTTAGACACTCTCCAGGTACCCAAGGAGACACGATTAGTGGAAGTTAATCAGTTAGCACCTGGTGAATCAGCAGGAAACCAGGAAGTGTTGCAAACTAGCCAAACTTCATTTTCTAGCCACACACCAAGTAGTGCCGACAAAATGTTAATTGACCAGCCTCAAATAGCTATTAAGAGACCAGACACTACCATAATGTCCATAGATGCCCGCCATCAAGTGTCTAATCAGGTCTTAGCGGCTCCCAGCAAAGTTAGTCAAAACTTGGATGCAACAAAAGCACCAGTGAACAAGCAAGAAGCGAGCAAAGACTCTCAAAGTAGCCAGACAGAAAACCACCTAGAAAGAGTTGAAGTAGAATCGCCAAAATGCTTGTTGATAGATACAACTCTTCCTTTCTGCTCCTCCATGGTTGGGAAAAGGTTTTCTGTGCCCAATTACCTCAACCAAACTAGTGTGGAGGAAGTCCAGGTTCTCCTGAACCAGTGGGCTTGGCTATTGCAGTCACGTTGCCACCAGAGTTTGGACTGGTTTTTCTGCCTTCTCTTGGTACCAAAGTGTGGCTCTCGGCCCTTGCTGCCTTGCCGGAGCTTCTGTGAAGTCTTGCGGGACAGTTGCTGGGCCGTACTGGATGAGGGACGCCTCCCTGTGGAGTGCCACTCACTACCAGACGAGGACGATGAAGGGTATC
Organism: Eupleurogrammus muticus; assembly: GCA_036785175.1. NCBI lineage: Eukaryota > Metazoa > Chordata > Actinopteri > Scombriformes > Trichiuridae > Eupleurogrammus > Eupleurogrammus muticus. Next base: position 17,070,416 of record JAYKQN010000001.1, read on the forward strand.
AGTGCTTGTCAATTAGTAACGAGAAAGGTAATCACTGGTTCGAATGAATCATAATTCCAGCATTCAGTTCGAACCAGTTTTAAAATCCCTACTCCCCAGTTTGCCTGCCACTTCCACTCAATTCCCAATACCCGATTCCCACCACCCAATATGCCCACCCAATAAACCCACTTTTATCCCATTGAGCACAGACTATTGGTGAGATTAACAAAGTCTTGGTTCTGGTTCATCAGTCATGTTGTTACAGCGAAGTCCAGGCAGTGGTGGACGAAGTACTCAAATCCTTTACTTGAGTAAAAGTAAAAATGTTGTCAACAAATTCTTAAGTAGAAGTTCTGAATTAAATGTTACTAAGTAAAAATAAAGAAGTATTTTCAGCAAAATGTACCTAAAGCAGATTGTGTTACATTATTATAGTACATTATACTACTTGATTCGATCTCTAAATAAATGTGAAAGCATTTTAATGTTTTAGTTTATCAATGTGGAACTAACTTGAGATAGTTTGGGTATATTAATAGTAACAGTACTGCATCATCGCACAAAGTGCGCAGCAAATTGTGACAATTTAATAGAATATTAAACTATTCTAATTTATGTAAAGCTGTCAAATAAATGTAATGGAGTAGAAAAGTGGAATATTTCCTCTTGACATGTATTGGAGTGGAAGTAAAAAGTAGCATCAGATGGAAATACTCAGGTGAAGGAAAAGTACATTACTTGTAAATGTACATAGCTACTTTCCACCACTGAGTTCAGGCTACAGGCAACATAACAAGCATGATGCCAGCATTCCTTTGAGTTTGTAACCTGCTGCATGTGTGTTTCCCCCTGTTCTTTGGATCGCATGTGACTTACTACTTAAATGTCATTAAAAAACACACTCACACTCACACACACACACACACAGACTAAATATAGGTATTTTTCTTGTGAAATCAGAAACAAAAAAACGCAACTGAACAATGTTAAAAAAATGTGTAATCCTTATATGCTTTATAGTTTAAAGATGTTTGTTTTGTGCCTTAAATAACACTCCGCCTTGTTTAGCCTTGATCCATTTGCAAAGGGCAGAAGTCAAGTTGTGCATGAAACGGATACTTGTAGAAGTGCATGTCTCTTTTGACAGCGAGTGGCTTGCGGGCTGCTTGATCCATAAATGGACAGCGCTGGCTGGGAAGCAGGAATGTCTGCATCAGTGCATTTCTGTGGGATGTCAATTTACACAACCGTGTGAAGACAGAGTGTTTCTGTTATCACAGATAAGGTGACGTATGTTAACATGTGGAACTGTTGAGATAAAAGAAGTAATTTACAGTTCATGGCACTTATTTATTCATCATCTGGAATGCACATGAAATATGTGAAATACCAGAGGAGTTCAGGAGAATTGTTTGAGATGGCTTTTTGAACAGTAAGTAATAGAGCTGAAGGGTTCTATATGTTTCAAGTACCAATGCCAGTAAGCTGAAAGTTATGTTACTTTGTGGTTAATGGTTTGATGAGATGATAATAATACCAGACAAGTGTATATCCAAGTGTCTTTTCCAGGCCCCAGGTGACTAAAATAATGATGGATGACTCGGATGTTTATTGCCACTTGTGAGTGCTGATTAATGGGAGAACATCCTGTATAATAAGTTCTGCATCAAACGCTGGTATAAAAAGAAGAAGAAGCCATTTCTGTGTGGAAGATGTGCCTCAAATTATTAGCGGCTGCAAAGTCTAATCCCTGTTACTCCTGTCCTGCCCCTCACTGTCAGTTCATATCACTGGGACTTCAGGACTGTCTTTTTACAGCTTCACTATCTTTCTGACAGCTTGCTCCACTGACAGACATGAGTGGACAACATGCCTCTGCTTCCAAGATTAACTGACAGACCACAGCCCAAATAGATTTTTATTTATTGCTTTGAAAAGTTTGCAGTTTTTGGCATGGTGTGGTGTTCTACAGCTACAGGGTTTAAATAGAATCTAAGCTTTTCTTGCCTGTATGGTTTATTTCAAGTTGTTCACAATAGTTGTGGTCCTTTATTGATCATGATATCCTATAAGAAAAGGTTGAGGTTACAAAAAAAAGGCTTTTACACATGCTTGAGGTGTTTTTTGGGCTTTATCTAAAGAGTTAATGTGCAAAACTGGAGCTGGCAAGGAGCATTTAACTCACGTGACTTTCAGCTGATTCTGCTGTCAGCGTCTCTGGACAGGATGAATCATGGTCTATACCAGCTGACCTGAAAGAACTTTAGCAGTCTAAGTGAAACAAGATCTCTCCAATCACAACTGCGACACTGCGTAATGTATCCTGGCCATCATCTTTGCATTCTTGCATCCAAACCAATTGATGAAAGTTCCTAATTTGCATTTTCTTTTGTGCAAGATTTCAAAAGTTTAAGCAAAAGTATAGTAGATGAACACAACTATTGCCACAGTTGTAAGTAAGCTGAGAGGAGAGTTTTACAGCATGATATGCGTTGGGAAAAGTCAACAAAGATGAGTCAGATCAGTTCTGACATGGCATAATTAGTGCCACTTCACCCCGAGGGCAACTTTTATGGGTTCTTCTGTAGCTGGATGAGCACCAAGGCATGTGGTGCTGGGTGCTGCCTGTAAGAGATGTCTCAAGTTCTAACTGGAATGTTTGCAGTTCCTTTACTGTAAATCACCCAGAAAGACAGAAAGCCACCACAGCCAAGACCATCAGGTAAAGTCCATTAGGATTCAGTGATCTTCCAGGGTCTCCTATTAGGATCAACAAGCAAACAAAATGCTTTTGTGTCACTATAGAAACTGTGTTTGTGCTGGGACATTTTTAAAAGTCGGTTGTTGGGCTTTTTATCTCGAAGTGGAATGAGGACACACACACACACACAGCCACAAAGCTCGGTAAATGTGCTGCCCTGAAGCTAAAAACACATTCTCTGTTTATTAGCCTTTATCTTGAGCCGCTTCCCGCCGCGTCTACCCGCTAACGAGTCCTTTGACCTCCCGTATTCTCTGATCAGAACCCCTACCACGCAGCGTCTGGGAAGCTTCAGCCACTTTTCACTATCTGCGGCTCTGTTGGCTTAATGCGTGGGAGGAGGGCACTCGCATTTTGCTCCGGGCCTTAACACCACCCCACTGCTACATCATTTAACTATGACCTGTCATGCAAGAATGTCTCGTGATATACTTCCATCTTTTTTTTTTTTTTTGGTTTTAGTTTATTTTGGGTGAATATACAGAGCCATTATCATTGCATTCAGCCTTGTAGATGTGCATGTGAGGTATTACTGTGGGAAGATTGTAGAGATATCAGTGTATGCATGGAAAATTTGTAAGAAATCTGTCAAATGTTATCCTTTCACTATGAGGGGGGGGTCTGCCCATGTGGTAAGACAGGATTGTTAGGACACAATACCCCTTTAATGATGTTTTCCATGGTTACCAGTCTCTTGCTTGAAAGATGAGCAGTCATTCATATCGGGGTCTAGGGGTCAGCTGCAATTTATTTTGGTTAGTTCTTGATGATAAAACTATATCCTGTATGAAAAAAAAAACCTCTCCTGTCTCTGGCCACCACTGTGGTGGTCTTAAAAGATGAAAAGGATGCTTTCATGTTAATGTATACAGGACTCCCCTAGTGATATGTGAAGGTCTGTGTACTTTTGCTCTGTTTTGTGGCTTGTCCCGTACTCCCTTTTGGTGGTCTGACACTGATTTGTAGCGCCGTGGTTCCACTGAGCCAAGATTGATATTGTATCTCATGACAGAAAAGGCCTAAAAGCTGGCTCCGGTTCTCCTGCACGCTGCCTGCCAGGGAATCATTTTGAGCTGGCTCTCGGGAGGGTTCCAATTATGGGCACATAGTCCGACTTCTTTGCTGCCAGAAACCCGTTGCCCCCTCTGCGTTGCAGTAGTTTAAAAAGAGCACCGATGAGGCAATGTTGCAAAACGGAGCGCAGCAATGGATCACAGCAAAATAGTCAGCTTTTGATTATTTTTCATGTTCATGGTAATAGAAAGAAAAGATAAATCTGCTAGTGTAAGAGTGAGATGTAAAACAAACAGTTTCTGACCTGTACTCGTGCTGTTATGCCTTCTGGATGAGAGATTCACTAAACCTCTGTGAACATCATCAGTATTCTATTCTAAAAAAGACAAATTTATGTATCCTGCAGTGCGCGGTGAAAGATTTTATTTAGGACTTGCATGTTGCCTTTAAAAGTTCCTCTCTTACAGGTAGACAATTTGAACAGTATCGTGTTACATCTTCCCTAAAAGCTTGTGGTAGACCCCTCTTCCTTTTTGTGGTTTGAGAATTATAACTCTTCTCTTCTTCTCGCTGACTCTTCAGGGCAAGCCAATATGAAATCTCCTTCCTGGACTGTGATGTGGTTTTTCAGTTTGAAATCCTTTTTTTTTTTTTCTGCTCGGCAGAATCATAGTGGTTCAGAAAATACCCTCACACCCGGAGAGAAAGGACCATTTCTGTGTGAGCCCTTTATATTCTAAAACATCAGTGTCAACTCAAATCAGACACTTTGTAGTAGAGCTATTAGAGAATACGCTACGTAACCTGAGACCCCGCTTGCAAGTAATTTTGTTATGACGAGTAAATGACTTTTGTTTTCTGAAGATCGCCTGTGAAGCTGCAGCCAGTCCTGTGATCTGAATTTTATGTTTAACAGAAAGAACAATGCGAGTTCTGCCTGGGTCGGACCTTGACTGACATGCAATCTGATGCGTTGGGTAAATGTTGTGGGGATGTTTTCAGCTTCCTGATCTGAGCCCTCCTGATCTCTGACATGCTGAATAAATTAGAACGAAAGTTGCAATACGTCCTGACAAAAGTTAAGGCCATTTCTATAGCAATGTATTCATGGAAAACTAAGAAACGCAGATAAGGTAAAGTGCACCTGTTTGTTACCATCGTGGCGAATATTTTCATTCTCATGGGGAGCAATCATCCTGTGGGCATTTAAGAATAATGCATGCGTCATATTGTCAAGGTATTTCACTTCACCATGTGCCTGCTGTCGATTTAGCATTATAAACATTACAAATAACTATTTGTAGCCCTGCAAGCATCCAGACATTCATTGGAACCACAAGATCAAACGGTACTTAAATAAGCAGAAAGCAAACACAACCAACATATCATGTGACTAAATTTAATTTACTTCACTTTTAAATCAGTTGGCTGCACCACGCTGCAAATACATTCGGACTGAAGACGTTTCTTTTTTTTTTTTTTCTTTCCTTTAAACAATCATGGGATATTAGTTCATTTTTCCACAACACACTAACATAACCAACAACACGCCAGTTGTTTCCATGAACTTAGACCGTCGTTTTGCAGACTGAGGGAAGAGATCACTGCCCTTGTCAGCAGGCCTCAGTGGATGTTTTAAATGGCCGTGGAGCATAGTCTGTGAAATCCCATGTTCTCTGGGGCTGTCCAGATGTTCAAATGTTTTCCCATGCATTATATAGGATCCCAGCATCCCAAAGCTATCTATACAGGCTCACGTTGTATATACAGATTTATCAACAGGGCATCACACGCTCTGGTACCCGTCCAGGAATGTTAAGGAGTGAAAAAAGAACTCCTAGTCAGTAAGTTGTCTTGAAGAGACAAACTAGCACCATAAACCCAGCACCGCTCCATTCATCAACTGTCCTTTTCTATGCCTGATTGGCCTTGGAGCTGTCATTGGCTGACAAAGGCTATTTGAAAACCCTGAATTGAGATTGCAATTAAAATGCTAATGGTGAACTCTTTGTATCCCCAACAATTTTTGATCATTGAGGAATGGCTTTGGCTCTCCCTTCGCTGACAATGCTGGCACATTGAAACAAGCTTCAGCAATAGCATTCCTTTGCAAGGGTGAAGCCTTTTCATCTGCTGTGGATCTGGTGATGGAATTTTCAAACTTTTTCCTTTTTTTTTTTTTTATTCTGGCATCTGGCACAATTCCATGATGATCTCTAGTCAGATGTGAAGTCAATAGCAACAGTTATAAAACATGGGCTGGTTAACACTATACAATACAAACATTCTAAACTTTAATATAAACACGCTTGTGCTTAGGGGGGAAAAAAGAAAAAAAAATGTCTGCCGTTAATGAACTTGACTTGATAAGATGTCTAGCAGAAATCAGGTTGTCTGACTGTCATTATAGCACATAGCATCTTGAAATATGATCAAGAAGATCAAGCAACCTAGTTCTACTATCAAATTACTTGAAATGAGATTTGTGAAATTCTTGTATTTAGGGAGATAACTTAGGCCGCATTTTTTAAAAACCGTTATTATTCAGGGGAGTTCCACTCACAGGAAACCTCTTTTTTTGCTGTCCACACACAGTCTGATCACATTCTTTACTCAACGGTAACTTAGAAGATTAGACGATCAGATGTCTTGAAGTTTTCCAACCCACTCACTAGTAAAAAAATCTTCTCACCTATACTATAGTTTCCAGTAAAACAATCTTTTTTTTAAAAATTTGTAAAAATATTTTCTGCAACCAGTTTGATCCGGCCGGTCCAGGGATTGAACCGACAACCTTCTGGTCACAAGGTCACTTATTGAGCCACTGGCTTTTTACAGCCACCTTAAGTACCGTGCGGCTCACAATGTCAATATTCATAAATCAAGGCGCGCTGTGTAAAGCAAACATTTCCCCAGCAGGGGCTATCTTCCGGCAGTTTTCTGCTGTTTTCTGGATGTTTCACTCTTTCAAGTTATGAAATAATCCTGAACGACAAAGCAATTCAACATGTTAAGTAAACAGTTCTCACACTTATCAATCCAGGAAAAACAATGCCAGTTGACAAATCTACACATTTCTGGCTCTAATCTACTCTTTAGTGAATTCTTCCTAATCATTATTACTTTTTTTTTTTCGTGTGTGTCATCCAGAGACTCAGGTCAATGCTGAGCAGTGATATCACCTGCAGTGTCTTTATTTATGCTCTTTACAGCCACAATGAAGCAGAATATGTTGATCAGTCTCCCAGCAAATACTTCTTCTGCTTCTAAAGCCCATCCGCTTTGTGCTTTGACTTGCGAGACTCTGACAACACAGGAAGTTATTCTTCTACATCTTCAGCTTTAAAAGTCTCTTCAATCAAAAGCACATTCTGGTGACTTAAAATAAGATTTTTAGTGGCTGAAGTGGATGTTTTATAGACCCTTTATTGTATCTAGTTAAAAATAACTCGAAAAAAAAGAGAGGGTTGCTTATCAAGACAAGGCGATGTCATTTACTTAATTTAAGATCAAAGGATCTTCCATAGAAAACACCAGATAATCCATTTATACTAAAAACAGGTCCAACTAGATTTTGAATCTAAAAATAAATTCAAAGGGCAGTCAGACAGACAGAGCACATACCTTCTCCAAGGCCAGTGGTCAGTCTTCTGTCTGACATGAGTTCTCTACTACAGAGTTGGGAAACATCAACCTGGTAGTTTTTTTTTTTTTACTGTTCGTAGATAAACTGACAGACAAACGTAAATGTTGAACACAGACCAAAGCGTGCACATCTGTTTCTGATGCGTAATAGGTGAGATGTTTGGCTAATGAAGGGTTTGGGAAGCTCTGAACCTGCAGACACATTTCAAGACATCTGATCTTCTAATGCATTCACCAAAGGAACGGCAGACGTCCTCACGCCGTTCCTGTTGGTAAATGCATCAGAAAATCTGGAGACGGACGACGATATTGTGGAGAAGGGGCATTGAGATGTATCCATCAAAAGAAGTTGCATGCATGACAATCATCTCTGTTTATATATAACAGGCTCACATACCAGCCCGTTACAGACCTTGAAGTTTACACAAATCAAATATTTTTTCATGACCCGCTGCCAACATACGCTGAACAAATTGCACGTTAGTTTCAGATTGTAGATGGAGGTCAATCACAGCCAGCGGATGCACTTTTTTTCTTTTTATCCCAGTACGCCATTCAGAGAAAAGACGCGCTTGGTCACGTTTCATTGCAGACAGAGTTGCCATACATGCTCACTTATGGAGTGTGTCCCCTTGAAATATATCACCAGCCAATTACTCCAACGTTAAGCCTTCTTTGCTCCTCTGGCTGAGGTTGAGCTCGTGGAAAGCAGCCAGGTTCAGACATGTGAACACAGGCCCAGCGAAGAGACCCTGGAGGTTTCTCATTCTGACTATCAAGAGTCAACATCTGGTTGGCATGCTGCAAACGACATGGTTAGCTCCCATCCACGGATCCACTTTATCTTTGGTGATCACAGTTTATCACCTACTGTATCTGGATGTGCTTTCCCAGGCCGGTTTTGGTATGTTTGTTACGTGCGTCTCTGATGTCGTTCCCATTTGAGCAAACCAGAAGTGGATGATTAATACTGGAAAGTATTTTTGGTTGCCGTCCTGTTAACAGTTTGACTGGCTTCTCTGGTAGCTCTGATTCAACACCAAAGCATCTTTACAGCACGACAGCACGCAGCAGAATATGGAGACTGGTGTTGATGGTTGTACAGCAGAAAGTGGGACCCGGTGTAGAACTTGCGTGTTTTAATCTCTCAACAAAGCAAACAGCCGACCCCGCTGATCTCAAGCACCGGCGGTGGCGGCGGGGAGGCTTTGAACGGACCAATAGAGCTTGAACATTAGTCACCAGGTGGTGAGCCAAATGCATTTCTTCAAAGGACTTCCACCAAAACAGTGATTTTTTTTTCCTTTTTTTTGTGGGTTTCTTTTAACATGACGATGCATCAGTGCTGATCGCTGTGCAGAGGTTTAAAGTTTGTTGCCGGTGAAACGTCTTCACCATGTGTGTCAGTACATTGCGCTTTGTGTTCCTCAAATTATTATAAGTCGCCACGGGTGATGGAAGAGGGAGCCGAGCTATGCAGGAGGCTCAGCTGTTGGTCCTTGCGCCTGCAGCAGAGGAACACTGACATTTAGCAGATGTCACACACATTTTGATTCATTTAGAAAGCAGAAACATATTAAGGTTTAACTAATTTGGTGAATGACGGGTTGATCAGTGGACAGGATTTAGAGCAAGGTTCAGTTTTTAAATATGTAATTGGAAAAGAAAGAACCTCTCAGAACTGTGGCTGCACAAGTGGACGCACAGTTTGAGATACAGTAACAATAGAGACTTTAAAGCTATTTTTTTTGTCTTACACTATGTTAAATTTGCGATTACCATCATACACAAACATGGTGTGACTTTAGTGCTGCAGGTTTCATCTTGTTTTTTGCCTCACACATTTCTCTCATCTCTTTTATCAGTCTTTCTCAAACTTTTCCAAATTATGGCTCACTTAAAATTAAATAAATAAATAAATAAATAAAAAAATTAAAAAGTTCACGGACCACATCTGACCCCATAAACAATATGGAGGTCAAACATAGAAACAAAACCAAACCTTTTATTTCAATGATAGCGATCGAACATTCATGTCTGAACTGAATGACGACTGGCTTGAAAGTGGATTTGTGGTGTCAGCATTGCATTTTATAGAATTCCAATGTTCATAACTTCAACTTTAAACTTAAATTGCTTAAAACGTCATTTTAAAATTAAACAAAAAGAAACTGGCAGCCAACTTGCAATACCTTTATGACCCATTAGGCACTGCCCACATGATGGGATACACTACAACATAATGTTCAGTATCTGTCTACCTACATACCTCAACTATTATTTCGTTTGGTGCTCTTAAGGTTGACACGTCATCAGTCCTTCCATTTTTTTTTCATTCCAATGTTCCCATGAATTCCCACATAATTGGCAATATATTGCACATTTTTTCTTATGCTGCATATTTCCTAATATGTTGCATAACTCTTTTAAAATAAACCCGAAATGGCACCCATCTTTCACCAAACACATCTTTTCTGCAAATCAATCCCACTTGTTTTCTTTTATCTCTGAGTGACTGAGCTGATCAGTATTCCTGGGTTTTACGCAATTCAGTGTGGGACGATGGTCTCAAATCAAACTGAAAATATTAGGTGTAAGTGGGCGAATTGGGACACAACATCAGTGTTCTATTCATTTTTAGGACTTAAGCCTATTTAGACCTTCCATTGGGTTTAAAAGTAAAAAAAAAAAAAGAAAAAAAAGGGTGAAAAATTCCTCACAAGTTATGAGGAAATGCAGCCACAAAATCAGTCACTTTGATTGCAAAAATCACAACATTCAATCATGAATTCCTAGTGGGACAGCGTCATGTTATAAACCCCAAGTTGTTTTGGCTCTAATAATATAATTAATAGCTAATTTCTTCTGATGCTTAATTATTAATTTAATCATCTATTCATAATGTACCTTGATATTTTCGTCAACTCCAGTCAGCTCTCATCTTAAGGAATATGAGTGTTACAGTGTCTGTTCAAATAATTTGCTTCTCTTAGTCCCACATGACCTGCTCTTTGGCCTTTTTTGAGTCCAAGTTTCTGGTAGATTCAACAGTCCGTTCTACATTTTTGTCTCGGAGTTATAAAAAAAGCTTGCTGTTTGTTTTCTGGTCTCTTGAGCAGAGCCTCTTTGACATCACTCCTTAAACAAGCTTTTAGCAGATGTGGCAACTTTCCATTTCCATTGAATGAAATGTGTTTGTCTTGAACTTTACTTTGAAAAAGAAGAGGGGGGGGGGGGGGAGTGGAGGAGTGCTTCCAATAGCTGTAGATCTTTTTGTTCTGTTTCAGCATAGACTCAAAGCACCACAGCTGTATCAAACACAGTCCCTGAGCTCCTGGTCTACCCCCACCCCCCCTCCCTGCCATGCTGCCCCCACCTTCCCCTCCTGTTTAACCAGCCATTCATTTAATGAATATTGTGGTTCTCACATGCTTTTTCTCCTCCCCTGTAGAAGACAGCGGCGTCTCCCTGCTGCAGCTCATCGGGGACCCCCCTCCGAACGAGATCACCCGGGTCTACGGCCCCGACAACAGCCCCGGCTTCGTCTTCGGCCCCAACGTCAACACGGGCCAGCTGGCGCGCGCCCACCTGCCCAACCCGTTCTTCCGCGACTTCGCCCTCATCTTCAACCTGAAACCTACCTCGGACAGGGGAGGCGTCATATTCTCCGTCACCGACGCCGCCCAGCGGATCATGTACGTGGCGGTGAAGCTGTCGGCCGTGCAGGCGGGCAGACAACACGTCATCCTGTACTACACGGAGCCCGACTCGCAGCAGTCGTACGAGGCGGCCAGGTTCCCGGTGCCCTCGATGAAGGACACCTGGAACCGCTTCGCCATCTCCGTGAGGGACGAAAAGGTGATGTTCTACCTCAACTGTGACACGGACCCCCAGGTGATGCGCATCGAGAGGTCCCCGGACGAGATGGAGCTGGAGGCCGGCGCCGGGGTCTTTGTGGGGCAGGCCGGAGGGGCGGATCCCGTTAAGTTCCTGGTGTGTATACAAGGCCATGACAATATTAAAGTTATACCTTATTTACTTCCATCCCTCTTCCTGTGGTCAACATTTAACATCTGATATTTAGATTTTCCACATTCAGGCATGTGAGAAACGCAGCTGAATAACTCTCATATGATTTGCTCGCTCAAATTGGCCTAGTGGGAGCACGATATACATCACCCCGCCTTCCGAGGCCGCAAATAATTGGGAGGCCTCACAGTAGGGATGTTATGAACGTCTGTCATCTGGCTGCTGTAAATCCCAGCAGACGACCCAAACAACTGTTGACCTCCGGCTGTTAAAGGGCTACAGTTGTTCACCCATGGCTACCTGCATGGGCAGAACAGGCGACGGCATGCTGGGCATCATTATTTTGAACTTTAAGTCATTGCCATGTTAACTCGAACAAATAAAAAATAGCAAAAGGGCAAAAACATTATGTTCTGCCTTGTAACAATATGTGTTGAGGGAAAATGACGTTGACCTTCTACCCTTTTATGTCCTGGTAATTCCTTCCGAAACTGCACGTGGGAATGATCGTTTTTGACTCTATCGCAATATGTCAAATGTTTGGCAACAATATTTGCAGCAGTAAAAAAAAACAACAACATAGGATTAGATTTCATTACTTTAGAAATGGCACCTGCAAATAGAACCAGGTCCCTCGGAAGAAGAGCTAGTGAAAATATTCATCTAACCCAGCAGATCTACATGTCCAACACATGTGGTTACAATGCAACATTTTTTCTAATAAAAATCCTGTCCACACACAGTAAAATTGCTGGTGTAAATGGTGTATCAGCTACAATACAACTGTATTGTAATTCCAGTATTTTTTCCAGATATGAATAAATTTGTCTGGACCCATCTTGGCTAAAATGCAATTATTGTGGCCCCAGAAATGTACCACCAGTCTGAAGTTGAACAGGTGTCGAGACATGTGAGAAAATTCAAAACGTCAGATATTCTGTGGCTTATTCACATTTGGGCTGAACGAATTTAAGGAAAAAAAATCAAATTTAGATTTTCTGGCAGATATTGCGATTTTTGATTCCATTCACAATTTTCTTTGGGTTTAAAAACCATTTTAGATTATGGATGACCGGTTTACACTAAATTGGAGTCCGGGGCACATGACCCGTCATCCTCACGCAATATGCCGCTTCTGATTGGTGGAGTTGGCAGGACGGCAGGGAGGCGACATACAGGTGTAAAATAATTGACGTAAACAAACTCTGGGTTGGGGAAAAAGCAAAAAAAAAAAATGCTTGGACCTAACACACTTAGAGATGTTTGGCTTAAATCAAAGTGAACCTCATGACCTCCGTGACTGTCTCCTTTTGAGTTCAACTAAAACTAACATAATAATACTGTACGAAAATATAACGACTTGTTACCTGGAAACACTTGTGGCAGTTTCCATGTAGCAACCGTGCGTAAAGTACATTTTAATAACAATAATTACATAAATGAACAATCTATTCGACACATATGTCTGAATTTGAAGGAGAATTTCCCACCTGGCTCAAAGCTCGTGCACAGCTGAAATCTCATCCCTTGCTTCCTATCTCAGCTGTAGCACTTGTTTAATCTTTTTTTATTGCCGTGTTTTGAGGACAGCTGCTTATTTTGTTGTAAAACACTTTGAACCTGCTATGCGGCTCGGATTTCTCTTTTTTTTTTTACAGCCCATCTAAGGAATTTCCCTGCGGTTGGATATTTTGTTGGAAAGAGGTTTTGTAAACTGATTATTTAGAAAAAAGGGAAAAAAAGCAACCTACATGACTGTTTTCTCTCAGCACTTTCAGCCCATGTGCTATTTATTGACCCAGCGTGGCCCTCAGCGAGAGAGCTCTTGTGAACTTAATTTTCCTAATCAAATTAAGGCCCTACCAGCTTCTTTGACATCTAAATATTTACATTATGTATTTATAAAAATGAACATTCCGTTCTGAAATAGGGCTTTCAGTGGCTGTTCCCTTTTTTCTGATTATCCATCACTGGAGAAAACACAGTGACAGCTCAGTTCTCTCATGAACAGGATCTTAGATTTTCTGTTGAGATCTGAGGCGATTTGTTACAAAAAAGAGACTTTGTTATTTATCTTCAAAGATCGCTTCAGAAATCCATTTGATTTTTTTTTTTTTTTCTCTGGACATAAATGTGTCCTGAAGCGTTGACTTCAGAAAAACCACCTCTTCATTCTGAGCTAAAAGACCTTTGATAGGCAGGAAGATGGTGTTCATAATATGTGAGTGTCCTGTTTGGGAACTGTAACAGATTGTGTGTGTGTGTGTGTGTGTGTGTGTGTGTGTGTGTGTGTGTGTGTGTGTGTGTGTGTGTGTCCGTAGAGATAGTAGCACTTCAAACGACCAAAACTGAATACATCAATAGCTCCTCTGATTGTGTGGAAAGGGGGAAATTCCCTGAGAAATATTTTCCTAAACTTTAGCTGCATGTTCACAGATAACCATCCTCATTTGTACTCGCACACGCAAAGTGTGTAAGAAGCAGTGTTGACCTGATTATATCACCAAAGATCTAAAGCTCGTCCTTGTTTCGACCAGGGGGTGATCGGCGAGCTGAGGGTGGTGGGAGACCCCCGCGCTGCCGAGCGCCTCTGTGAGGAGGATGAAGATGACTCCGATATGGTGAGTGTCGGCCAAGCGCCTCAGAGAGGTTTGCTATTTATAGAGCTGCAACTAATTTGATAATTGTAAAAAAAAAGTGATTACAAGTAATAGTCCTAAATTGTAGAAATAGTTATTACCAGGATGTACCAAATGTATGAAAAGTAAGTTATACTCATTATACATAGTATTTATTTAACTACTTGCGTTTAGTTACTAAATCCAGTGAAGTATAACAGTAGCATCAAATAGAAGTGCACCTCCAGTACTCGAGAAAATGAACTGTTACTAATCATTCAATCAGGGAAATAATCATCCGCTTAACTGATAATGAAAAGAATTAGCTGTAGCTCCGGGTAATTAGACGGTGAATACATTTCAAAGGAAGTGTCCCCACACTCGACCTCTGCACTCAACAGCTGTCCATCCGACAGCTTAGCAACCGTAACCAGGCACAGCAGGCCCGTCAGGCCACTTTTCTCCAGATGCCGCGGTGACACGCACATAGGGGCCACATAGGGGTAAAACATGGATTAAACCATTATTAGCATGTGTGGCTGAGGAGCGTAACACTACCATGTGCTGTGTTAAATGAAAAAGTCCCGTTCACAAACTACAGAAGCTCGTCCACTGTGCAGCACTGCTGTCCTCATCTCGAAAGGTCACGTCTATGTGAAACCTGTATATAAGAAAAGCAGAACTTTACATACACACACACACACACTGACCACCCACACACACTTCATGTGGGTAGTAAACGACTTCATATTTAGATGCTGCTGTCATTAGGTGCAAAATCACATTCCAGGTGGAAATGAGAGGTTTCTGATTTCAGGATGTTTCTTTCATCGCAAATGATAACCACACACACACACACACACACACACACACACACGCAGCTGTTTTCTAGTATAAAGGACACATTCATTCATTATAGAATAACCAGTAGCTCAAATGAGTATACAGGACTCATTTAAATAGTTTGACGAAACAAATATACTAGAATGTGACTTTTTGGCATCAGTACGGAAGCTTTAATAGGCCATTTATATTCATACATTTCATTAGGTGATACATTTAATTTAATTTGTTTTATCGTGATCTTAAATTTAGATTAAATCTATATGATCGTTCAATGTCAGTGGTCACAGTCTGATGTTGGTTTGCACCTTCTCTGCAATAAAAAGAAATTTAAATTTTAAAATACATTTTGTATTTAAGTTGAAACACATTTTGATCTAAAGACATTTGTAGTAAAATTAGAATAATAAGAAGCAATGTGCCTCATCTTCATCGCTACAATCACTTCAGTGTTGTTTTACTCTATTTGTGATAGATGTGTTTGAGGTGCTTAGGCTGCTATTCCACATCCTAAATAAAATGTTATACGTGTAAATGTGTGATTGTTCTCCTCAGCCTTCAGGGGAGGGAAGTGGCTACGGGGAAACCAGACCCACCAGACCAGCTGTGGAGAGGCATTCATGGACGGTACGCAGCAACTTCCAGTTTATCAGAGCACTTTTCTCACTCTCATCAAGAGGATCCGACAACATTCACCTGCTGCTGTTTTGTTTGCCTTCTTTATTTTGAACGTGGATTGGTTAACCATCACTCCTGATGTAAACTCATGCATGGTTGTACGGGAGTAGGAAGGATGCTTTGTTTCAACAAGACGACCAGGACAAAGGCCCTTTATCCTCTACTAACTTTTACCTAACTAAATTTAACTCTAAACCCGAGCAGTGTTTTAGCAAAGCTTGGAGGCAACTGGAGCAATGGCAGCTCTGGACGGACAGAGACAAGACAGACAGACAATCACAGTTGAGTTGAAGTCTGGAAACGGAGCTCTTTACTTGGAAAGTTTCTGACTTGTCTCTGTTCAGACTCGAAAGGAAATCACTTGGGTGATTTAAGAGTTAATAATAAATCAAACTGTGTTACTATGCCAATAGCTGTCAAAACATGAACTTTAAAAAAAAAGTAAAGTTATTATAGTTATTCTGCAGGGACGTGTATGTTCTAAATAGACGAGGTTGTAAAATACTAATCTTATCAGCTGAAACACTTGAAGGTTGTAGTGCTTTTGTATATTTTACTGCTGTGTACATGCACACACGCAGTCAGATTTACGCTCTATCATACTCCATCATTCCCGCTATCATATCTGATTCGTCTGTCTTCCTTCCTATCCGTCCTGCCCGCCTCCTGCTTTCTGTCCGTCACACTCACCCTCGGATTCCACAGGCTCCCACTCGGCCTCGTGGGCTTAAGAAGCAGAACGACCTCCACCACGGTGCACCACGCGTGCACTCCCACTAACAATTATAGTCTTCAGCTAGGAAAAAAACAGATGTCAGTCGGGATTCGATTTGATCCAAGTCGAAGGGGCCTCCGCCTCGGGGCTTTGTTATTCTGACTGGTTTCTCAATCACTGATGTTCAGGAACTGACAGAGGTGGAAAGAAAAATCAGAGCAGACAGGGGTTCACGGTGAAGTCGGAAGTCTCTTGTCTTACATTACCGCACTCCAGCACACTGCCAATTATATATAAGGGGCTTTTCCATCTCTGCAGTAGGCATTAATTAGCATCATATGTAATGCGGGGTAAAAGGTAACAGCTGGCATGTAATATCTACCTGCTGACATTTTTCCATTTGATGTCTGTTCAGTGGAACCTGCACAACTGTCCAACTGCTGCAATTGAGACGAGTCTGGGCAAAGATACATTAGAGAGAGAGAGTTGTAAACTTTCCATTTTGTCGTCCCCTATTCTTTGCATGTATCGTGGGTTGAGTTTCTGATGCAAAGTATGTTTAGGAAGAACTACAGAATATGGTGGCAGACAGGGGGCATATGTGCTGCAAATGGCAAAACCACGCAGACAAAGAAATTGTGCAAAA
Source organism: Eupleurogrammus muticus (assembly GCA_036785175.1). Lineage (NCBI taxonomy): Eukaryota > Metazoa > Chordata > Actinopteri > Scombriformes > Trichiuridae > Eupleurogrammus > Eupleurogrammus muticus. The sequence goes on from JAYKQN010000001.1 coordinate 17,087,347, forward strand.
CCAAAAACACACAAACCTGTTAAAACAAATGCAACAAAAAAAAAATCCTGCAGAAGAGAATTGCTGCAATAACAGAAATGAAAGCAGAAGCAAAGACGTACGAACTCGCAAAACAAATGCAAAAGAAAAATACTGCAAATATCGAAAAACACAAAACCCCAAAACAACTGCAAGAGAGAAATTATAAAAATTCAGGAGCAGAGCATCATGTTTCCGTGGCAACGGAGACGGACATCGTCAACATTTCTTTCTTGCAGTTGCTGAGTTTGTGTGTTTTTTTTTTTTTTTGATATTCACAGCATTTTTCTTTTGCATTTGTTTCATATTTTTTGTGTTTCTGGTACGCATCATGTCTGCTTCTTTTTTTTTTTTTTTTTTATTTAGTTTTTCAAAACGATGAACTGATTAATCAATAATCAGTAACCTTACTGGTAGATACTAAAACATGTGACAAGGTCCCATTATTTTAAGGAGTCACAGGATGAAATTCCTGAGTTAAAGTCTACAGATCTCTAAAGGCTGAGCCAAAGTTGCATTTATTCTTGGAGATCTTTTTGCAAATTGTATTTATGATGAATTTTGCTCACAAATGACAATAGGAATACATGCACAAATTGTTAAATCTGCATTCAAAACTTCTTAAACTTCTCATATGCTGTCCAGAGAATACTGAGAGTTACTAAGTAATGATGAGATAGAAAAGATGAAAATCTGCCAAACTCAGTGTTATGAGGTTACAGAATGCTCCTTATTATGAATCTCACAAGGAAAGACGGTGACATGAAGGCCAATTTAGGGTCATTTGTGCGTGCAGCCATGACTTGAATCCATTGGGCTGCAACCAAACAGCACAGGAATGTGTCTTAGGTTTTGTTTGCAGCAACAGGGGCTTCTCCCCTCATTGCACACGTTAATTTCAGTTTGAATTCGCAAAGGTTAGGCTGCTGCTGAAGTTAGAAAAAAAAAAGTTGAATTCAAAACACCAAGCGGCTAACTGATTGGCCTGAAAGCAAGTCGACTGTTTGCACTTAGCCTGTAGCTTCACAAAGCAGCGTAAGAGCCAGACAAATGAAAGTCAGCCCTTGATGGCTGCATTTTCTAAACAGCTGGCCTTTTTTTTTTTCTTTTTTTCCTTTTTTCACCGTAGACCAGCTACAAAAATGCGCCAATTCCAATTAGGCTCCTCGTGATTTTTCACAGCGCTGCACTGGAAAACATCAACAAGCCGCTCGGCTGCAGCGTAGGTGGAACATATGATCGTTGCACAGGGAGCCGCATACCTGCCCTTACATTCAAGGTTGTGTGCTTCACATCCTTCAACACTATGTTCTAAAGATGGAGCCCCCCATACATCATCCCCCGCTATGATGGATAGGTGAAGGAGGGAACAGGCAGGGTATTCTTTATCACACCGATACATATATCAACGTGGTCTGCTTAAATTCTCAGCATAGCCGGTGCCGTGCAGCACAAGTGGGAGTTTCTCAGGAAAGAAAACGGGTTAATTATCAACAAACTGCCCCCTCTGCTGCATTCTTCTTTCCACTCCTGCTGAATTCCACAGGTGACAATCCGAGGTGTGTCCCTGGTGAAAAATTAGCTACAGACGGGGGTATTTGCATTACCCCCCCCTTCCTCCTCCTTTTTTAACCAAAGGCAGTTTTGGAGCAGAAGAAATCCACCTCCCCCAACCTTCAATAGCTCCTGTTGCCTCCCTCAGTCCTGCTGTGTGTGTTTTGTGACGCAAGATTGTTGGCAGATGGTCTTTTCTTTGTCTGCAGACACAGGGCCTTCCAATGCAACAAATGCCTTTTTGCAAACATATTATAACACAGAAGTTAAGGCTGCAGTTTTCTGTATTTTCCTTGTTACTGAATATCATGAGACACACGGGAAGTTATTGAGATGCTTGCACGCTTTCTGCTCCTTTAAAGCATTGTGTAATTTTTTAGACTTCTTCTATTGTCAAACAATCTCATGTGCGGAGTCAGACCTCCAGTATTTGTGTGTATCAAGCGCCTGATCGATCGTCGTCCTCTGTGCCGCGGACCGCTGCCGTTGTCCAGAAGTGATTAAAAGCACATCAGTGAGTCACGTCGCTGCGCTGGGTGACAGGTTCCTTCATCGTGAAAACATGGCTTGTTTATAAACCAAAGATTACCAGTGATCCAAGTTTTTAATTTCCAAAGTGTAAAAATGTGATCGATGTGAGTCTTTGGAGCCGTGTTTATACGCACATTGGCAGCCCGAACCTTTTAAAGATCCTGTATTTTAAACTTCTCCTGGTTTTATTTGAAGTAGTGATATCTTAACAAGATAATATTTGCAGTTTTAAGAACAAAAAAAAATCATCTCAATTCAGTTTTGCATCTCTGCAGCTTGAGAACAGTCGTTTTGTACCCTCCGATTTGCTGCTTTGAATAGCTGTGGGCGGGCAGTAGCTGGTTAGTTGTGACATCACAACTTTACAGTCCTGACAGCTGGCCTAAAGGCCCACTTACTTGATGTAGATTAAGCATTTCAAAATATGGAACATTATAACACATTGTTCTAGACTCAAAAAGGTATTCAATCTAGCTTTTTATTATATGGGACCTTTTAAAGCAGTCATTAATATGTGAGTAAAAAAAGGAAGAAATAGGAAGAAAGAGCAGTTGGGTAGAAGTTTGACACCTTTTTATTGATTGCAGGGTTTTATTGGAGGAGGAGTAGGGGTTTAAAGCGGCAGCAATAAGCAGGGTCTGAGTTCCCTGACCTCACACAGAGACGTTTCGTAACAGAGACCAGGCATGAGACGTCTGACAGTGATTAACGTGTCCACCGAAATCACTGCAAACTAGAACAACAATATGCCATATAAAGAGAAGCTCTGGCCCGGTTGGTGGTTTGCACATGTTGACTCAGTCGTGTTAAGACAGGCTTGTTGATTGCTGGGAAACAACCCCGGTTGGTTCGGAGGAAGCAGTTGTGCAGCTGAACGACACACACACAACAACAACACACACCGCTGAAACTCGAGTCATTTTTGTCAGGATTGTTTGTAATTAACGTAAACAAGCGCTACTTTTTCCCATGCATGTGATGAAGTGCAAAAAAAAAAAAAAGCATGTGAAAGCTGTAGTTCAGAACTCTTTCTGGCATGCTCCTGTTATATATGGAAATAAAGGAGTCTGTTTCAAGCAACGTAGCTGTCACTTTACAATTGGCTTGGATTCATTGCAATAAAGCCACTAGAGGGAAATTCAGAGTCAAAAGTTCCCAATGATGATGAACCTACGTACCTGTGAGTTTTCAGAAAACCTGCACAAATATGTAACGTAATAAGTACAGATAGACGGCTCCATCCTTATCTGTATCCATCACTGAGCAGAAGTATTAAAGGTGGGAGGGATGAAGCTTTTAAAAGTCCAAACCTCTATCGTCAGACCTCCTCCCCGCAAAGCCTCCAGAGAACAGGAACTCTTGTTCCTCAGAGTTCACGAGTTCCATGCTGTTATTCTGATATTTGGAAATTGACAAATCCCAACTGAGGAATTCCACTGCAGAAAATTATACAACATAAATACATATAACCTTATCTTGCATATGAAGTAGAAATACGGCCACATTTATATGTGGCTTATTTTTGTGCCCCAGGAGGATGTTCATGAGGGAAAAGATCAAATCAATATCCAATAATATTCAATGTGACGCTGCAATGATTGGACAGTTTATTCAGTCCTGCCCGTTCCACAGGTTACCATTATTACCATCTGTATGTGATTGCAATCTGGGTGTGAGGGGGGATTTTAAGCAATATGATAAATAATGCTCAGGCAAAATGTAATCCAGCTCACCGTTAATGACTGTAACCACTTTCCTGTGTTTTCAAACATGTTGTTTGCCTTCCTTCCTGCAGACAACTCCCCCGTCCTCCCGTCCCATTCAGCAGCCGCCAGTGATCAGGAAGGAGGAGGCGTTGACTGCACAGACAGGTAAGTTACTGCCCATGGTGAACTCGTACACTGCGTAAAATTCCACAGTTAAAGATGTGATATCCGTGTCTACTTCCACATGTTGACAGCTCACCTGCTGGCTGTGGAAGGGAGTGTTGGACAGTTTATGCCTGTTGCAGAGATCATGTTCCTGGAACGGTGCAATCACAAATGAGCAGCTAAAGCCGCCTGTGAACCGCATTTTTGGTGAATGTCTCCATCTAGTGGACGTCAGGGCTACTGCAATATGAGCTTGAGATCCTTCATTTGAAAACCAAATTATAGTATTGAATTACACCAAATTCCATTGCCATTGTCTGTTCTCTGATCCTTTTTAGATTTCTGTTTAGATTGATTTTGTAGATTTTTTTTTCCTGCTGATCTTTTCCCTGCCTCCTTTTATCCAGCGGAATACAGGGCTTGAATTTAATTGAATTTGTTTGTCCTCAACTTGCTGACTACTTTAACCTGTGCCAGTACTACCTGCTTAGATTGTATTGAATTATTTTTCATTAGCTGCGCCAGCAGAATTTTTTGATTTGGTGGTTTTGGTTTTGAGTGAAATGTCTGCAAAACTATTGTCATGAAATTTGCTACAATCATAATGATGAACTCGAGCAGTGGTTCCTAAACCCTTTTTGCCAGACCCCCCCTTTTGTACATAACAGATTTTTCGAGTTGCTGAAAAAGTATATCTGTCTGATACTGATACTACTTACTAGCATGTACCTGCAAAAGTAGTGAGATTCCCAGTAGTAGTACATGCATAGACATAATCAGACGACACATCTTGATTTCTCCTCTTCGACAGACAGATTTTTGCATTTGTTTCGATGCTGCTAAATTGTTAAAGCAGTCTGTTAAAGGATCTTACATTTTTAGTGAATTACTTTTACTTAAGCAGCAATACTTTTATTACACACAAGCTCATAGACAAAAGTGAAGCCAAGGAAGATCTATAGACTTGTATGAACATGTTTCCTCTGCAATGTGTCTATTGAGTGACACGGAGCACGTTTATGTTCATGTGGAGTCCAGGCCTGAACTCCCTGGGTCAGCAGGTGGGTCAATGGGGGGGTCCACACCCCCCGTTCCTCCATCCTTATTATTCTATGCCTCACACTGTATGTGAACCTTTAACACAGGACATCACAAGGATTTAGGGAGCCTAACCACATGGTGCTGGGATCTATCTACAGTCCATATGCTTTTGAATTCATGCAGGGTGGTGGAAATGTTTGTGCTCACAGTAAACCAAGGAAATTGGGCCATTCAGGCCGTAATCTCCTGGGGAAAAAAAGCAGACTTGCCAAGAGAAAATAGAGGAGTGAGATAAAGTTTTATTGCTTCTTGGCTCTCTCATGGATATTAAAGGATAGAGGGCTGTGTATGTAGTGCATGTCCAAGATGTTTGGTTGTGGAAAAAGGGATAAGAACACAATTTTCAGTTAATCTCTACGTGGATTTTTATTTCTTAAAAATAATGGCGATTGGACGAGCTGTGATACACGGAATCAGTTCATTCAGGGAATATTCTGTGCTCGTGTCCATTTAGGGGCATGGAACTAATTTTTTTTTCTGATCTCTTACCACCAAACTGAGCCTGGAAATACTTCACAATAACCAGCATAAATACCTTACATTTAGTTAATAGTTACCATTAATTACCATTACATCTGATGATTCTGGTAAATACTTTGTGAAGCATCTATGAACCTTTTTTTTTTCCAACATTATCTGGTTGTTGTCACAGCCATGCACACTATGTTAAAGGCATCAAGCAAAATATTGTTTTATTATTTCCTGCTCTATTGGGAGCAGAAAGACCCTGGTTATTAGTTAGGGTTGTGGGATATAATTGTTTTTTTGGCATGATGTTTTTTTTTTTTGCATGACGGTTTTAATGACTGATGTCTTTTGTTGTTGATTTTATTTTCCAGGACCGACAGGAGCTAAAGGGGAGAAGGGCAGCCGCGGGGACAGAGGAGAGAAAGGAGACCGAGGTCCGATCGGGCCGAAGGGAGAAGCAGGTTCAGGCTCTGGCTTCAGTTCACGGGGTCGTGGAGACAAGGTATGGGCCTTTCTCTTTTGCTAAAAATAATAATAAGAAGAATTTGAAAACCATTTAGTAAAGTAATTGTGGTATGCTGTTTGAGATTTGGAATCCAATTTTTTTCTTCACTATGTCCTCTGTCAAAATTGCAGTGGACAGTGAGATAATTTGTAAAACAAGTGAGCTGATCTCTGCTGAAATGCCCCACACAACCACTAGAGGGAGTCCAGAGCCCTAATCTGTTTATATCTAATGCTACTTTATCAAATATAGTTTATAAGTAGTGTACAACAAAAATGAAGACAAAAAAAACACTAAAACCTGAACTTATTTCCATGGATAAAGATGAGTAATTAGTAACTAAGCTGAAGATGGGAGAGATGTCTGCTCTGTGTGTGTGAGAATTTTCAGAACACTGAAAAATGTTCCCAAAGTTTTCAAACCTAGAGAAATGTATATTTATTTAATCTAATCAAGCGCTGTTTCATGAGTTCTATCGATGTCCTGTGTGAATGTGTCAGTGTTTGGATTATCATGAATTCAATTTTTATCCAGCAACAACAAAAAAATCGGATCGTATTTGTTTATCTATTTAAAGGCTTGTAATCATCGGTTTTCTGGATCTTACAAATATCAGAGCAACAAACTATTTTGTGTTGTCATAGACTTCTTTGCTCTTTCTCATCTTTGCTATCGTTTTGATCGTGACATTCTTATCAGTAAAAAATTACACAACATGGGTTGAATTCTGGGCCAGTCGCTTTGGGTAACGTCAGGACTGGTTTAATTTTTTTTTTCTTTTTTCTTTTTCAGGGAGAACCTGGGGAAAAAGGAACAAAAGTAAGTTATATGTATTTATATCTATATATTATAAGCGAGGACTTCTGGTCTTCAAACAGTAAAGTGATCTATTTGATTTTAAATGTTAATGAGATCCTTACAGCTACAACATTAATATGTTGATCTGGATCGGCCTTGATTTCATTTCTCTCGTCTGATCGCTCACTAACTCGTTCCTGTCCAGGGCAGCGCAGGCTTTGGCTACCAAGGAAAGAAAGGAGAGCCGGGCCTCGCCGGGCCCCCTGGTCCTCCAGGTCCCCCAGGGCCCGCCGCTGACTTTGCGGCGGGCAGCGATGGCTCAGTTGTCTCAAGGGTGCCTGGACCCCGAGGACCAGCTGGACCACAGGGTGTCCCGGGTCCCGAGGGACCACCGGGAGCTGATGGAGAGCCGGTTAGTAAAATAATGTTCAATGTACATCAAATCAAACACTTTGAAAGTGTTTTGTTATTATAGTAACTGTGTGTGAAGCCCTGCTTTACTGTGACATCACTTGTTTGTTTCATTTCATCTTTCAGGGTGATCCTGGTGAGGACGGAAAAGCTGTGAGTATTTCTTTGTTCCTGCATGATACCAACAATATATATCTTCTATCGACAGACACCAGTGTATGTTATGATGGTCTGTTAAAGTCAGACCCTGATTCCTCTACACTTTGCAGGAACTTCACAAAGACCTGTAGAGACCTAACGTTCTGATTTCTTCAACGTAGGGTGCTGAAGGACCTCCAGGCTTCCCAGGAACTCCGGGTGACTTTGGACCCAAAGGGCAGAAGGTGAGAGGCTCAGTTGCATCCACAGAGTAGCAGAGGTTTTACAAATCACACCAGACGTAGGTACAGTGGAATAAATCGTTGGTGTTTAGGTGGGTGTCTTTGTTTTAAACATCCAGCTCCTCTTAATGAGTCTTGTGCATTACAGGGAGAACGTGGGGAGGGTCAGCCTGGACCCAGAGGACCACCTGGTCCTCCTGGTCCCCCAGGACCCGGAAGCAGATCTGTGAGTTACTCTTGGCCTAAACTTTTTGCCGAACAATGTTTTCATAAATCTGTAACAGCACAAGACTGCCTTGTTGAAATCATTCATCACGTGACTGATTTTGGTTGATGTGTTGCAGACTTTTGTGGACATGGAAGGTTCAGGGTTTCCTGATCTGGAATCTCTACGGGTAAGAACCGTTACAGTCAACGCTCCACTCCCTAAGAAACTCAGAATGCAAGCACTTTCATGTATAAACACATCACAGAGCACTGTCAACCTGTGATTTAAAAGGATTACTTTTTTGTGATAGGGACTGCCAGGACCACCTGGCCCCCCCGGTCCTCCAGGTCCCTCTACAGCAGGAACTGCATTCAGTTCTGGGGCATTCGGACCACCAGGAAAGGACGGAGCACCAGGTCAACCTGTAAGTGCCAATGTATTTTTCTCTTAACTCAACTATTCAATAAACAAATAAAAAATATATCAATATTCATAAAACCTGAACGATAACCTAATCTCCGGGCCTGCAGGGTCTGCCAGGGTTGCCGGGTACTGATGGCCTCACAGGACCTATCGGTCCCAAGGGAGAGAAGGTAGGTGACCCATGTGAAAATAATTTCTTCTCTAAAGACAAAATGCCTTTTACTAAAATATGCTTTTACTTACTTTATTTTAGCATCACTAGAATTTAAACCAGCTCCACAACAGTAATTATAATGTAAATATAAGCACCAAAACCTCAGTCACTTAAGGTCACTTTACAAATGTTATTTGGATAAATTAAAAATATAGGATTCGGACACAAGGATTCTCAATGCTTTCAGAAAATGTTTTCCGGAAAACATAATTAAAATGTAGTAAATAAAAGTGCCATATTGACAGTCTATCAGTGAATAATACAGCAGCTCTCATGATTCAGTGTCTCGTAGCGTCTTCCTCTCCTGTTGGACTGAGGACAAACTGGACACTACAGTCCCTTTAATCACCTCTTTTGGGAGAAGAGTTTTATATCTTATGTGAGAAGTTTATTAGCATCTTTACTTCATCGGTGATCTCTACTAAATCCTATATCCTAACATTGTGTACACATTTCAAAAATGCAATATAAGAGGCTTCAGAGTTAAACCTGCTCCTCATGTAAATATAAATGGCTTATTATCTAGGTAGAATTATTAAAATATATGATTATATAACATTTCTGCACCTTTAAGTTTGGATTCTTGTGAAGATGAAAAATATTTCATAAAGCATCTTAGCCCCTAACAGAACTCCTAAGCCGAGCAGAGAAGATGACTTTAAGCGAGAAGAATAGTGAAAGACAAAAGGGGGAAAAGAAATATTCTGTAAATGCTGAACGACAGTGTGTTCTTGCTGTTACAGATTAGACACACGATTATGTTTATGATTGATGTCATTAAAGATGCAATGACACGACGACAATGTACCGCCACAGTATCCAATAGAAGAATCACTTACATTACCTGCATGCAATAATGAACCATCAGCATGTAAACAACTTTAACTGTTCGAATATTTTATTGCTACTTTTAATATGTGACAATACAGCTCAATTGAGTAAAACTTTTAGTTGATTTCTTACATTAAGATGTCTGTTTTTTTGTATTACAAATTTTCTGAAATCCTATGTTTAAATATGCAATTACATAAGTAAATATGCACTAATGTGCATACCATTACAGAACAGAAATCAACATTGGAAAAGCCATGTTCAAAGTTCTTGTTTAATTTGCGATTAGAGAGATATTAGAGTTAAAGGATTTTACAAAGAGAGGCTTGAATATGTTATCATCAATCCAAAGATCTGAAAATACTATCAGAACAAAACCCATTCTCGTCTGTTTTTAGGAATGAAATGTCCTTTAAATCAGGCTCTGAATAACATATGGAAAAACCCCTTCAGAAGAGTGTAGAGTGAAATAGGAAAGTTTGCCCTGCTCAAGTGGAGCTTTCTGGTTCAGAGAGAGAAAAAAAAAGACATTTTGAGAAAATGTCAGCAATTGAAACCAGACAATGGGATTTTGCATTTAGCTTTAAACCATCCCTTTGTACTTTCATGATTGGTTGCTGATACAAAGGATATTATCACATTTGGATGTGACCGATATGGGGAAGAGAAAAAGGAGCTTTACAACGAGACCTCATATGACACTGGCGGCAGGCTGCGTTAGACTGGAGGGGAAATACAGACCCAACGCCGACCTGAAGCAACTTAAACACAGAAATTTGGATTTTACAACGTTTTTGATCAGGGCTTGATTGCGTGTCTCCACTTAAAAGAATGCGTTTCCTCGCTCAGTCCTGAGCTTGGACTCCTTGCTGGTAATGTTTAGGCTCAGTCAGGAGCTCGCTGAGTGTTCTCTGAATGTTTGTGAACACAGCCCCAGGCGTCCCGGTCCCTGGCCATTTTTCCCCAGCTGTCCCTACGTATGGCCACTTCCCTCCCCGCCTGCCTGCAGGTCACGGCGCCAGGTGTTTTCTCTAAATATGGTCATACCCCTCCCTTCCCCTCCCGGCTTCCTGTCTCTCTTCACGATCAGCTGTCAAATAAAAGGCAAAAAAAAAAAGAAAAACATCTTCAATATTCAGAGGCTATACAGAGTCGTGATGTGATCCGGTTAGAAGTGCACCATAGAAATTGACGAGACGTCTCCTAGCAACGTCGGCCCTCAGATGTCAGTCACTGTCGGTGGAACCGACTCACCGGAGGCTCGAAATCCTCAGACACGGCTTTCACAGATATACACGGGTTATTTTTCGCACACAAAAGCGAATTGGACTTCTAGTCTGATTTGAATTTGCCGTTTCCATAATGGTGTTTTTGTCTTTCTCCCTCTGCCCCAGGGTGACTCGGGCGAGCTGGGGCTTCCAGGAGCAGTCGGAACGAAGGTGATGATTTACTGCCTTGAATGTTTTTTTTTTTTTTTTTTCCCCAGCTATTTCAACATAAAGTTGCATCATAGGAGTGAAGTCGACTCTACGAAACAAACACCCTATGCAGACCTCCCTTGTTGTAGTAACCAATAGTAGAGAAGAGTGTTTTAGTCTTAATCTTTGGGAAGAAGGAATTAAAGCATTCTGCAGATTGCTTAGGTGTTAGTGAAATAATGGTTTGCCAATAACTGAAATATCACCTTTTATCCAACTATTTCTTAAGCTTTTCCTGCTCCATTTCATTTCTCCAGGGCAACTCCTACTTTTCTTTCCTCTCCACTCTACTGCCTCGCTATTTATCCTTCTCCTCCTCTCTAAAGTCTTCTTCCCATCTTCAGGTAACTGGGCTGCAGCACATCAGGCGTCAAAGGGATTTGTGTCGTCTGACAAAATGCAAATTGCTTGTCTGTGATTTTAATCTGAGTGCTGGCTATGGTTTGGTTTAACATATGAAGACATCAGACTTCAGTACTGAAACAATAAATGTGTGTGTGTGTGTGTGTCAGTGTATGTGTGTTTGCACAGTAACATTAGTAGTTCTGTGCATCTACAGGTGATTAATAACATTAAATTCAAATTCCATGCAGTCATACCACAGTGAGATGCACTTCACTGATAGTTGTATTCACTCGTGTCCTTTCATCTCACAGGGAGATCGGGGGGATCCTGGTTTACCGGGGCCACCGGGACAGCCTGGACTCGCTGGTCTGCCTGGACCACTGGGACCAGTGGGACCACCAGGGCCTCCTGGACCTCCTGGGCCCAGTTTCCGTGTAGGATTTGTAAGTTTGATAGTAGCACTTTATTTTGTTTTTCCTCAACAAACTCTCAGCTACAGATATCTCTGTAATGTGGGAGTGCGTCTAGGACAAATAACCAGGAGACAGATCATAATCACAGAAATTTAAATATGAAGGACGCTCTAATAATACTAAATACTCTCTGCTGCGCATACTGTGCACATTGGTGATGAGATGCGACTTGAAATTGTGTCCACTTCAACAGAATAAGAATCTACACTGCAGTCACTGTACAGATCATGATTAATGATCAGAGAACAAACAAATTATCAATCAAACCCAGCACTTTATTGTGCAGTAAAGATTCTGTATTATTCATGAGGGTTTAGTCCTCTGTTAGACCTTGCTTTGTCTACACACACACACACACCTAGAGCAGTGTGTATTTACACAGTGACTGAAATAAACATTTTTTGGTGTTTACAGGATGACATGGAGGGCTCTGGAGTTTTGTCTAGTGGACTTCCTGGCGTCAGAGGACCAGAAGGAAGACAGGTTAGTAAACCAACGGAAGTAATCCTTTATGATCTACATAATATTAAAGTTGTAACATTACAAAAATGCAGCTAGAAAAATAAGAAACAAGGGAAAAGTAGTCATCAAGCGATTCTGACAGCACCACAGCACAAACATCTGTTTGCCAGCTGTGGTCCAGTCTGGCTAATGAAGTTACTTCCTTCTGATTCTGTACATCATCTGAATTAGTGTGATGCCCATTCAAACCGCGGGAGTCAGTGTGTGCGCAGCGTTCACAGGAACGGCTCACACGATGAACTTCACACTTAACACTTCCTTGTGTCCGCAGCAACACACACCCAACAAGTGTGAACGGGACTGGATGCATGTTTGTCAAGATCTTACTATGAGAATCTGATTCTATTTATTAAATTCTTTTAAATATTAAAAAAAAGTGAATATCTTAATAACCAACATGTAATTAGATCCAACCAGCCAATGTAATGCAATAATGACTTATTTGATTGCTAAGAATTCCTGTTAGTTATAACGACATGTTGCATATCTTCAGTAGTATCAAGTATTACTGTTGCATTCTCTGCATTATTTACATGAACTTGCAAATAAGCTCATCTTGTGCTTTCAGGGTCCTCCCGGCCTGCCTGGACTTCCGGTACGTAATTGAGGAAATTGTTTGACTTCCAGCTGATTCACCCTCAATAAACTCCCTTTTCTGTCATTTTCACATGTGTGTTGCAAAAGGATTAGAGTTGGAGGAAAGTAGGCTGCAGCTTTATTGATTCCCCATCGGGAAATAAAGTCTTTTGCAGCATTTCAACAAACAATAAACACACAAATAACCAAAAAAATTAAAATAAACAAAGAAAAGCAGTTGAAAAGTAACCGTGGATTTTAATGTAAGATATCATTGATTGTATAATGTAGTATGGAATAGAGCAGTCTCAGTGGTAATGTTGCAGATCAGAAGTGTTGTGAAGTGTTGATTTTAGGGGGATCCGATGAACAAGCAAAGCTTTCCCGTTTAGAGTAATAAATGAATTGTTAATGTAGGAATATAATTTGACGGATAAGCTTGTCACCGCTGGCCTTAATTTGCATTTGCAGGATTGGCAGAATATCGAGCTTCATGGGAGGAATTTGAAGAATTAAATTGTGCTGTTTCAGAGTATTGCGTATTAATAGTTGACATAATCATGTGACTTCTTCACATTTTCCTTGTCAAGCTGGTCTGAGATTTTGAGGCCTTGTATAGGGGGCAACAATTTTGCTTTTGGCCATTTTGTTTGCATGACAACACATTTGCGGGCTCCTCTCTAACTACTGCCCTGAAACATATATAGTGCAGTGATTTTAATAGCCTTTGTGGATCCTTGTACATAAAAGAATAGTATTAAAGTGTTGGAAGAAGGGCCAGACCTCAGTATTTCCCAGTTTCAAGCGTCTGTTTTCAGAGCACTATTGTCTAAACGAAGCCAGAGTCAGCATGTAGTTTGACAGTTAACGTTTCATTTCACTGTATTTCATTCTCCCTTTCTTCAGTGGTGTAACTTGAATGCTTTGACCACTGCAGGGTAAATCTGGGCTGCCTGGAATACCTGGTCACAAGGGCGCAGACGGTCCTATGGGAAGGGACGGGCGAACTGGACTGGATGGATTCCCTGGACCTCAGGTACAATCCTGGCTTCTTATTGCAATTAGGTACTTTTTTTTTTAAAATGGTGCAGCCCTTGTATGCACCAACTGGACACCAGAGGTCACATAGTTGTTGCCATGTTACCTGAAAAAGTAAATTCTCCCTTTTTTCCTTAGTCACTTATAGTTTGTTATCCAGAATACTGCATATATATATCCTAGACTAAAAAAAGTATGCAGGTAAATATTTTACATTGTAAAATGTTTATGTACCATGTATCCCTGTGGACAGCACATTCTGCATCAGAAAGTGATTATATAGTTTTTTGGGAAAGCTGCAGAGTATGCAGCCTGAACTTACACAAATGTTGACCGGTGCAGTGAGCAGAAGAAGAAATGCCAGCTCCTCATAAAGCACAGTGTCGACAAAAAATGAAATGAGTAACTTTTATAGGAGAACAAGGACAGAGCTGGGAAAACTTCATCCTATTTTATAAAAAAGCTTTACAGTAAGGATCTATGATCCATCCCTTCTACTCAGAAGTGCTTTATAATAACCTAATATGAGTATTTGTATAAATTACTGAACCTGTAAAATAAGACAGAATAATCACACCCAAAGGCCCACTTACTCGAGGCAAGCATCCCATGTTCTTCATCAGCTGATGGAGTGTTCTCAGTTGTCATGGTGATGACTCAGTTGTCATCCATACCAACTTCTAAGCCAACTGAACCGAGCTCCATGACATCTCCATGACAACTAAGCCCTCTCCATGACAACTGAGCAAATCTGCCAACAAAGACCAGGATATGAGGCAGAAAAAGACAGTAAGTGGACCTTGAGCTACGAATTATATGTCAACATACCTAATAGAGTTTGGAATAATATATCAGTCATAATTTGGAAATTCTAGTCTGAAAATGTGTGTATTGCATAATAGTGTAAGGATAAATTAAAGGTCCAGATTATGCAGGAATGGAAAGAGTATATCCAGAAGTTGTTTTAGTTTGTATTAGTTTATAACTCCTTTAATAATAAGAGGCCAGAAAGAACCCATAGTTCAATGGAAGTAGTGATAAGTAATTTCATTTGTGAAAAGCATAGTATGGAACCATCAGTCATTCAATTAGATGAAAATATATGTATATTTCCCATATCCTTGTGAGATCCAGAGAAAAAAAGTTTATTTTTCCCCATCTTTTTTTTTAACCAGGAATAAATTCTGTCAAAATCCTATCCCCAACACATGTCATATCATTAAAAAAAACCTGAGGATGTCCTCTGTAAGGCCCAATAGGAATTAACACAATAGGATGTGTGGTTTCAGAGTTAAAGGCCAAAAACCCTATGTCCCCTATAGTCAACAAAACAGGTTAAAAATTGTACCAACTTCAACATTCAACATCAACATTTTGTGACAATGGATAACATTACACAGTCATAATACCATTATTAATTTGAAACATGTATTTTCAATCAAGGGAAGATGTTGATGACACTTTGAATTTATTCAGGAATCAGAAATAGAATAATACACACTCCACTGGTTGAAACAAGACACAGCGATAGTGGAATAAAATTAAAATCTCTAAATCCTTTTCCTCTTTTCATATTTATTGTGTTATCATTTTTAGAATAAGTATTACAAGTTTATTGTATCCTTATAAGCGCAATTATCTAAATCTTTGCTTGTTCTTTAATTTCACAGGGGCCAAAGGGTGATAGAGGTGACAAAGGAGAAGCGGTGAGTATTTAGTTTGAACTCTGTATCTGTTGATGTATAATTTTTCATTACAAAACTATTTTCTGTCTTACTGTTAGTGTGTTACTGGGAGCATGGCGTGTGCTTATTGCCTCTACATGTGTTGTGGTTTTAAGGGTGAACCAGGCCGTGATGGAACTGGACTCCAAGGCCCACCGGGCCCACCCGGACCACCGGGACAAATCATCTACCAGACGTCTGGCAATGTAAGCTACACGCAGACGCTGTGTCAGCGCTGTTGTTGAATCAGGCAATTTCTCCCCGAGTGGAATTTAATCTGAGAGCAGTTTAACGGTGTGCATCCTAATTTATTTCAATTACTCTGTGTCGCTGCAGCTCGATGGTGTTGCTGGCAGAGTTGGGCCTCAGGTATGTATTAATATACTTCAAAAATAAACTTGTTGTTTTCCCTCGAGTTTTTGCATTTACGTGTGTAAACTATGTCAAAAGACGACTGCAGAATAGGATGTTAAGTTGTTCCGTCAGTAGGTCAGAAAGGGAGGTCATAGTTACGTCTGTGAAACCCTGCAACAACAAGCTATAGTGTGTGGTGGTTCTCTGCATCACTGAACTGTTGTCACATAAACGGCCAAACCACACAGTATATTTACCTCTGAACAAGCAGTTTAACTACAAAGCTGCAGCCTGCCAGAGACCTCTTAACCTACTTTATTGTAGTCCATAGCTGCTTATTGGCTAAATCTGAATCTATAATCTCTGAAGTAGATACTTTGAAATGCTGTGTAACTTCAACTGCATTTTTTATGAAGCTGTTTGTGCCCATTTAATAGGAACCATAGTGACTACACAACTTAAAATTAAAACATAGAACCGGTCCTGTTCTGAGTCAGGCGCCACTGTTCCCACACACAATGTGTTGGCAGTTTTAGGAGTGATCAAACTTTATGGATTGTTGTGATTAGTGTCTGACCTTTATTAACAATAACTGTAAAACAAGATCACATCCTTCTTTGCTGTAATAGAATGTCAGCTGTAACAGTCTTCTACACAACTTAAAGCTGCATCATTTTACAGCCTACATTTTAAAAGTTGTGGGAACCGGAGCGTACAACTTTTGTCTTCTTTGTGAGTCAGTAAAAACAAAAGTTGCAAGTCGGCTAGAAAAACCGAGACAGGTGTAACACATATCTATATATATATATATATATATTAAATATTTAACTGTGTTTGTTTTCCTGTACAGGGTGGACCTGGTTTACCTGGTCAAGCAGGGTTCCCGGTAAGTTTCCCTGTTACATAACAGTTTAGAAACATTATTTGGGCCCTGTTATAGTGCCAATGATGTGTGTATATATAAGACTCTGTAAATGTTGCTGTGCATCTATAAATATCTGGAGGACCATTATAAAGTTTATCATCAGTTACAACTTTATAGTAGCTAGCCAAATGTTTATAGATGCTTTATAAACCAATTATTGAACATCGACCAACATGTAAATCATCTAATAACTATTTATAGTGGTTATTATAAAGTGTTATTTTATTTTCATGATAATCTAATAAACATCAGGACTTAATTGCTTTTACTGATTTTAATACAGACCTTAACTCATCTCATTCTGTCATCTCATGTCCTTTAGGGACCCATTGGACCAAAGGGTGACAGAGGAGACCCAGGCCTCCCAGGTTATGGAGTGAAGGTAAAGACAGGGACTTTTTTGCCATGAAACAGTGATTACCATTAAGACACTTGTGTAACTGTGTATTTGGTGCTGCTCTCTGTGCAGGGTGAGAAGGGAGAGCCAGGTTTAGTGATCGGACCGGATGGAAACCCTCTGTATCAGAGTGGGCTGCCAGGTTTGAAGGTGAGACTGTTAGTTTCTCCAATTCCTCAGATACACAAAAAAAACTCCAAAAAACTAAACATGCACTTATTCTCTGGATCTGCCTACTTTTCATATCTTCAATCTCAATGTGCTTCCTGCTCTTATCTGTTGGGTTCACCTGTTCTTTTCTTACTTGCTTGTAGGGAGACAGAGGCCTTCCTGGACCTGTTGGACCTATTGTAAGCAGACATTCACATATCAACATATAGAACGTAAAGATCTAGTGTGTACGATTTATCAGCATCTAGTGGAACAGATGGGAAAAAGGAATTATAATATGCAGAAGTAAGTTTCCATAATCTTAGATTGAGATCTTTTTCCACTGTCCATGGGGAGCTGGTCGTATTTAGACCAACATAGACAAGTCAAAGAATATTTGTGTTTCTATCATAACATATTTTGATGTAATTTGATATATTGCAATTAGAACAAGTTGAAAGACATGGAAACATTTCAAAACAATTTTCTTATTTGTGAGATTTCAAAAGTTTGCTTAGAATTTACTTGACAAATAGATGGAAACACCTTCTGGCTCGAGAGACGCCTTTCTGTGTTTTTCACAGCCATCGTAGGTTCTTCTACACACTCAGGGGAGACAATGAGTTCCTAGATACAGCCAAAAATTATGCACTGTACCTCTCTAAAGCAGAAAAATTTGTTTTTAACATCCTCTTTTATGTCACAATTTTCCTGTGTAGGGCCATTATGGGCCTCCTGGATTAAAGGGTGAAATCGGAATGCCTGGAAGACCTGTAAGTACTGCTTCCCCTGGGCGGAATGGTCAGGAAGTCTACTGTGGCTATACATATTACACTCAAAAGTCTATTTAATCTTGTCATTGGACTCTAAACTTTTTCAAAATGCAGGTGACCTACACTCAGTGTACCGAACACCTCGAAATTCTTGATATTAAAGTTATTTATTAGTTATATCAGAAAAAAGGGACTGGATGTCTTTTAGATGAAGCTCCTGGGGGTGGGGGGGGGATATATTAGCTTCAATGTTGCATAGCAATGGGAAGTGGCAGTGTGTCATCCATCTTTAGACAGTTTGTAGTCTCTATGCGGCCCCCATACATCTCTACTTGTATACTTGAATATTAAATGGATTTCTTTTTTAGGACCTGTTGCATATTTGATGTAATTACAATCATTTCTCTCTGTTTATGATGTTTTTAAGTCCAGGAGAATATTAACCCTTGTCCTGATATGACTTTGTTACTGCAGGGTCGCCCTGGTGTAAATGGATACAAGGGTGAGAAGGGAGACTCGGCAGTTGGCTATGGCTACCCTGTAAGTACTCTTAATATTCCCGATACCCTAAAAGTAGGATGACATGACTGGCAAAGATACAAAGACAATTTCTATGCATAACCCTACGCAGTGATCATGTGCACCTGCAGAAGAATGTTGATATTTGTGTTATTCTCAGTAGAATATGCAATATTTTAGGAGACTTAAATGTTTTATACAACATTTCTATTCAAAAGTAGTCTCAACTAAACTGAATGCTTCAATCATATGCATTATCAATAACCATCAGTCGATCAGCAGCATGTCAATATCCTCTATAAGCTTTTATTTGTCCTCTGACAGCCTCATATAATCATATTATTACAATCACCTTCTTGACTAATAACAATCAATAGGACCAATTAAAAATATCCAAAAATGTACCCCGTTTTATTTATTTATTTATTTTTAAAATCAGGGACACGCTGGCCAACCAGGACCTCCAGGACCTCCCGGACCACCTGGACCACCTGGGCCAGCCTTTCCTTTAGATCGCTTCAATGTGAGTTCAGTGTGAAAAAAGGACCATGATGCTTGTGTCAATCCCTATTTCACCTGTGTCTCAATATTCACACAACTCAATTGTGGACCTTTGTACATTATGTACCATTTAAAATTAGGATTTAAGGTCTGTCATGTATGTGGAGCTTAAACACGTCACAATAAACTACTGAGTATGTTGCAAATGACAAACAAAATGTGTATTTCTTCATGGATTTGGTGCAGGGAACCCCTTCTAAACATTCTTTTTCTATTGTTCACAGCGCTATGATGACGTTTCAAGGAATTATCCAGGTATGACCTCCCACCACACACCATCTGTTGTTTTAGCACCAGTACATAATAGGACAGGACTAACTCCTCCGAGAGGATCATAATGGAGAAGTTAAGTAAATATAGGCTACCAGTCAAGGAACATTAACTATATCTTAATTTCGATCCAGCTGCCTCAGCCAGTAAAAAAAAGAAACACTAATGACCTGATAAAACACAGAAGGCATCGCTATCAAATAGGGGCCAACAGTTTACAGCTCGCAGTTATATGTGGAATACTCCCTAACTCAGTGAGAAACTTTCTACTTTGTTGTAGGAGGTAAAGGTGAAAAAGGAGAGCAGGGCGAGCGTGGAACTCCAGGGATCCCAGGTAAATCACATAGTTTTAATAAAACATGCAATGCAGTACATTCATTAAATACTTTACAGGTTAAACTCAGTAGTTATTTACTAAAGGATCTTTGATGTTCTTGCAGGAACAGGCTCTAATATTGATATTTACGCATTCAAGGTAAGTGACAGCAGACAAGTGAAACAATAAGCTATTTACACTAATGGCTAATTTCCCAGTTGGTTGAACAAAAATAAACATTCATAGTTGTAGAAAACTGAGCACAATTTATTTGAGGAGGTTGAAAATTGACTGAGAAATATTGTGTGTATTTAGGTCTTTAAGACTTCCATAAAACATCATAATGTTAAAATTGTTTCTAAAAGAATGAACTGAAGGGAGAGAGTGGAGACCCAGGAGTGAAGGGAGAAAAGGGAGAGCCTGGTGGTGGATATTATGACCCACGTTATGGAGGAGTACAAGGCCCACCGGGCCATCCTGGAAAACCAGGCTTACCGGTGAGCAGCAACCTTACAGATATTAACGATAAAACTGTATAAACCCTGAGCCTTAACACACAACAACCTACATGTTAAGAGTAATTTCCTTTTCATATTAGGGTCCAAAAGGAGAATCCATAATGGGCCCTGCTGGACCACAGGGACCACCGGGGCAACCAGGCGTCGCTTATGATGGGCGTCCAGGCCCTCCAGGTCCACCTGGACCTCCAGGACCACCAGGGTCTTCATCTCTACCTGGAGCATATAGACCCAATCACCGTAAGTGTCATGAGCTGATGATTTCAGTGCTGTTTGTTCATCTGTGAACAGGGAAAAACTACTGGGCTGATTCTGGTGAATGTTTAGTGTGTAGTAGGGTTATAGAATTAGCCTGATTCTACTTTCCTAATTTTTTTTGTGTTTCTGTAGTATGGAGTTAAGATAAAGCCACTATCTGCACTAGATGACTACTGGAGACAAACTCCAGTGGAGCTGGTCACAACTCAAATAATAATCAAGCTTTTGTTTTAATTTGAAGCCGTCAGTGTACCTGGACCTCCAGGTCCTCCCGGCCCCCCTGGAAATCCTGGTCTAACATCTGGGGTAAGTGTCCTCAGTTCTTCAAATGACTCACTTATTTAGTATTGAATTTGATTATACTTTTATTACATGACTTACATGACGATCAGTTTGTGGCCTTATTGTTTATATATCTTTTCATTTAGAAAAAAAAAACATTTATTCGTTATTTCATTTGTTTAAACTAAAGTTAAACACCATGGGTACATGTTTTCCACAGGTTACAGTTCTGAGATCATACGACACAATGATCGCTACAGCCAGACGCCACGAGGAGGGCAGCCTCATCTACATCTTAGACAAAGCAGACCTCTATTTAAGAGTGCGAGACGGACTGCGACAAGTCATGGTACAGTCGCCTACTTCTAATCCACCAGCATCTGTTATGTTATATGTCTAAGCATTTTTTTTCCTTCACAGCTCGGAGGGTACAGTCCATTCTTCAGAGATCTTGTAAGTTCAACCTACAGAAGAATAAGAAAAGGATTTTGGACCTTTCTCGCCTTTGTGACATTCACTTATTACCTTGTCATTTTTAGGAGAACGAGGTGGCAGAGGTCCAGCCCCCCCCTGTCATCCTGTACCCACAGTCCCAGGACCAGTCCCGCAGCATCGGGGCCGGCCACTATTCCCAGGAGGCTTCTGTCGTGCGGCCCATCGAGCCTCCGCCACGCCCGCCCGCGGACCCCAGATACCCCCCACACTATGATCCCAGATTCCCTGACCCCAGGTACACGGGTCAGACCGATGGAAGGTTAGCCCCCCATCAGAGTGAGACGAGATACCCCGTCACCCCCCAGCGACGCCCCAGCCCGCCTGTAGTGGGGCCTGCAGTGCATGTTCACACATCTGGATCAGGAGTAAGTACAGCTGGAGCTGCTGGAGTCATACTTATGGCAGGATAATCTGGTATAAACCTGCCCCTAAAATATTTTACTTTAATAAGCAATGGTACAGGTGAAGTTTTTGCTGTGATAGTTTAGTTTTACCTCATTGATTCATTTATTAACATTAAGGATAAGACTCTTTTTGTGGTTTTCCTTCCATCCCACCACCACTACGATTAGACCAGTTTCTCAAACCTTGTCTGACCAAGGATCACTTAAGCAGCCCAATAAACCTCACAGACTAGTTTTCTGTCATCTTGAGGAGAAGAATGGTGCTGTTTTTTTCTGGGCCATGAATGAAGCAATGTCTGGTTCCAAACTAGAGAGGAAAAAATTATTTTTCTTTTGTGATATCACATGGTCTTGTGAGAGGATAAATCGGGTTGTATATAGGAGTTTACCATCCACTTCAATAATTCCTGCAATCAAATGCCAGGCTTTGATATTGTCCTTATAAAAGGATTCATAGTGTTATAAATAATCTTGTATTTTTCTCACGTCCACAATGACCTCACATTGTCCTATTATGAGACCCTCTGCCCACATGACCCCTGAACTGTTGCCACCAGATATGTTGCAACGTCTGCGTAATACATGATCGACACATTTTGGTTTATTTGGAAAGGTGAAAGAAGTTTTGTTACAACTGTAGCTGATACCTGTCTGGTCCAGTCTGAGGAGCTGATTTAGAAATGGGCTCCATGAAAAATAGACTTGCTATGGATCCACGGTGCTGCAGGTGGGGGTGGAAAAGGAGTTTTGTGTGTTCGCACCCCTTTTATTCACACAGAGCTTTAACGTTGATCTTATTGACTATTTTCACTGTGTCATTTTTTTATTAACTGCCAGTTGCTCTCTGTGGATACAACAGTGTGTTGCTGCTACAGACTGTGCCACTATCATTTCATTTGCAAACACGCCAACACATCTCGACCATTCTAATGTCTACAATGTTTTTTAAAAAAAAAAAACAGCACAACACGATTTGCATCATTCCTAATGGAAAAACTGGTAGATTTACACAACTGTATTGAGAAGAACTGGCTTTGTTGCAAGAGTGACACCACATAAATGTCCACACTTTCAGCCATAGATTGAATGCACTGCTGGACAGTGTCAGTAGGAAAAGTAATACTGTTACTAATTCAACACTGGCTTTTCCGCCAAACGTATCAGCATATCCAAACGATATGCTTCAACTAAATTGTCACCTAAAAATGCTTGTGCTGCTTTGTCAATGTAGCTGGTGTACCATCATCCTAGGACTCGACCACCTTTCCACTTTTCTTTTACACCACGCGGCCCTAAGCCATTTCTAATTAGTTTGCATCATTGGCTACGTTCACGAATTTCATCAAAGTCACAATCCTGCCGTATCACGTAGACATAAAACTGCTGCTGTGTCGCAAATCGGCCCACTGCACTACTCAAGTCAGACAATGCCACAAAACGAATGTTTTGATCTTACATATGCCTATTGATTGTAAATGGAAAACAACACACGTCTCAGGCAGTTTGAGAAACACTGGAGTTAAAACACTAAATTTTTAAACATGAAATGTTATTTATCACCTTGTGAACCAATAGGGGTCGCTCACGGTCCCTCTTTGAAATAGACCGATTTAGACGATTGGGTAAAAAGTAAGGGGGGGGAAATCACCCACATCTCTGCAAATCTCAGAGCTGGGCCATTTGCTGTTTGATCATGGAGCCTCGACCGCCACATCATCTCTATTGTCACACGAGCCCTGACAGTGAAAGTCTGTTTTTGATTTATATTTCCCATCAGACAGTTTGGCCATTTATATTTTTATCTGCCAGACAGCTATACGTGATACCAGTAAACCCTGAGTGTGGGGGAAGATTTCCTGCTGAAATGATGGATTTTCTAGTGGGGGAGGACTTTATAATTGGTTTTGGGAGAGGTTTAGGAAAGGGGGTAAACAACCGAAATTCAAAGACGACCGAGAAGAATTGAAAGAATGTTTGCTTCTATAGTGATACCTTGAATTTTTAGAGAGAACTACCTAACATACCTACCTAACTTTGTATGTCGTCTTCCTCAGCTACATCTCCTGGCCCTGAACGCCCCTCAGACTGGTAACATGCGAGGCATTCGTGGGGCAGACTTCCTGTGCTTCCAGCAGGCCCGCGCCGTGGGCCTGAAGGGAACCTTCAGAGCGTTCCTGTCCTCCAAGCTCCAAGACCTTTACACCATCGTCCGCAGGTCGGACAGGGACAGTATCCCCATTGTGAACCTCAAGGTGAGATACTGCTCTATTGAAAATATTAATTAAAATGCTATTATTGGTTTGTAATTAATGTTATTAATATGATCAAAACCAAGGGCCTTAAACAATTATTGCACAAAAATGGGAAGCTTTTGGGCTTTTTGTTCCCATGACAGGTCCTGAATCCAGTCTTTTGGATTCCATTATCACAACCTTTTCCATCAACTTGTACTCATCCATTCTACAGGCTTTTCAATAGACTCTGTGCATCTTTGTGTACAAGGAACAATATCAAACTTTTTCACCTGTAAGCAAAAAGAAAGGCTGGTTTAAGGTGCCCCTTTCATGAGCATTGTTGTCTGAACTGTATTCTGTGTGTCCTCCTGTTCCATGAGGAACATTTGACAAGTAACGCATACCATTTTTTTTCTCCATGCAGGACCAAGTGTTGTTTAGCAGTTGGGAGGCTATCTTCAGTGATGAGTTGGGCAGAATGAGGGAGAATGTGCCAATTTACTCTTTTGATGGCAGAGATATCCTCAGGGACAGTGCATGGTGAGTCTGTTATGGGATTTTTTGAATAATTCAGGTAGATAATTTTCTATATACATATATTATGAATGTACTACTTTTGATTTTACATCATGTTTACATAAGTCATCAAATTGCAGGAAAAATGTTTCTATGGTTGCTGGTCAAGCTCAAATGAACAATAAAAAAAATAAATTATACAAACGTTTTACACTTCAGCCAGTTTAGTCTCTTGCAGCCATTCATATTCAGCAGATCAACCCCTGTTTTAATACCAATAAACAGCATGTCACGTATCTGCCTATAGAAAGGGCAATAAAAAACGAAATGACATTCATTTTCAACCACCTCAAGGTCACATATTGGACAAGTTGGATTTCCTCTTCCACCCCCGCATACTTGTCTTTTTTAATGCGATCTAGGCATAGTGTCTTTTTCTTTTTCAAATTGAATAAACTACAATTTTCACAAAATAATCTACTAAATAATTACCATAGGTATGTAGATTTGGTTTACTCTATTTTCATGCAGAATCCCTAATCTTTTGTTTCTTAATTATAGTGTGTTTATTCCAAACCAATGCCCCACAACAAGTCACACATTTATGCCGTCCTTACTACTTTCCCCTTTAACCTATAACATACATTAAAATCTGTGATTTTTTCCCCCTGTTCTTCAGGCCAGAGAAGCTGGTCTGGCACGGATCAAGCAACAAAGGCCACCGGCAAACAGACCACTACTGCGAAACGTGGCGGGCGGGCGAACGCGCCGTGACCGGCCTGGCGTCCTCGCTACAGAGCGGCCGCCTCCTGCAGCAGAGCTCCAGCAGCTGCTCCAGCTCCTACATCGTCCTCTGTGTTGAGAACGCCTTCACGTCACACTCCAAAAAGTAAAAAATGCCTCCTTTTTAGTTTTTCGCTCCGTGTTCTGGGCCCCGGTTTAAAACACAGATTTAATGTCCAGGCAGACATGTTTTTCTAATACCCTGTTAACATGCCTTGTGAACATGCGGCGTCCAATGAACTGGCCCCGAGGCTCTTTGCCTGGCAGAGGCGCTTCGCATTGTCTGCTCCTCCCCTCCACAAACGCCAAAGAGATGGGTCGGACAGAGGGGTCCTGCTTCTCGGGGGCATTGGCACATATTTTTTTTTTGTCAAAGGGTGGAACAAGAGCGGAAAAGCTACAGTAAATGTGTTCTCAAATTGTATCCATTTAAAAAAAATTCTGTATATTTACATTGTTTGTTGTTTGTGTTTTTTTTTTTTGATGTCAATTTTTACTTTTTGAACTGTTTTTAAAATTGCTATATACTATACTGTTTTTTTTTTTAGGTATTGATCATTTCCACACTTGTTCCAATTTCATTTTTAGAGTTGTGGGTTTCTGCGGGGTACAGCAAAGTTTTAAAGACTATTTTAAATTTAAAGAAGATAATAGATATTTATTTTTAAATGAAGTTATGTGAGGACAAAAAAAATGATTTGGAAAAGTAAAAAAAAAAAAAAAAAAGCTAAATACCCTCATTTATATTCTACACAACACAGAACATGTAACTCTTCCTCATACAAGCTTTTGATCACTGTGCCTTGTTACACAACCAGGACGGCTTTACAAAATAATATAGTGAACCACTTCTTTTTTTTTTATACTCAAATATGTAAACAGCAGCTACATCTTTGCCTTTACTTCACATACAGTGACTGACCTTGTTGTACTGTACAGACACTACTGTAATAAGTAATCCCAGAGGACCAGATTTCTTTAGCTGAAATTGAGCCTTATGAATTTGAAGTGATTATTTTTCCCTTTTACCACTTCATGAAAACCTATCAGTGAGTAAGCTGGAGATGATTAGTTGGCTGCTCATCTGTTGGAGTGATGGCTGCCCTTGGTTACAGGGAGAGTCGAAGCAGTATGGTAAGGATGCAGTTTTAGCCTTGCATTGAATTTCAGAGACTAACCTGGCTTTAGTGCTACTGATGGCCTGACTGAACCTGTGGATATACAATTTTTATAACACATTGTGCTGTACCGTTTCTCCCAGGCACTGAATAAAAGTCTTTTCAACCACAACAATAATGCGATGTACTGTACACCGTCTGTGGACTTCTTTTATTTACACACCCTAATGGAATGGTCTTCGAGAAGGTCTCAGATAGCATCAGTCAGACCACATTTAACACCTTAACAGTTTTATGTCCTCCATGAGATGTTGCTGCTGGTGGCATTGACATCACCACAAATCAGGGTAACCCCCTCCCCCCCATGATGGCAATGAGAGGTGCTCAAGACGCCTCGGCCATACAATCTCTTAACCTTCACAGAGAGGCATTTCAATTTAATCATGGAATTCATAGACAGCAGTGAGCAAAGCCTCAGAGCTACCAGACCACAAGACAAAAAACAACCACCACATTATAGTGTTAATGACAACCCAATTAGACCCAGGCTGCAGCACTCAAACGCTTCAACATGGCCACACAAATTGCATAGTTTAAATGCTACGCCATGCCCATGTAACTCTAGGACTTGTAAGTTTAACATTGGCAACATTTCAGATATCCTACTCACACAACGGTGCTTATTATCACAGGCAAATACCCACTAGACACAGCAGCAGGCTCACTCCCCTACATCACACGTCAGTGCACCTACACTATTAGAATTTATATATTCTGGAAGCAAAAGGTCGGCAGCAATAGGTAGCAAACCTATTGGAACTTGCAAATTTAGCAATAAAATAATTGGACACATTCATTTTTATACAAAATTTAAAAACAAGAGGGACAATTTAATATAATGAAGATGAAAAGAAAAATGAGAATACAAGTATATTATTTTATCTAACATTTAAATATTCACCTGAAAAGTAACAAAAATGTCAATTGAGTGAACACTATTATTATAATTAGAATATTTCCTTCTGAAATGTTCAGGAGTGAAATTATAAAGTCACACCACTCAGAAATACTAATGTAAATTATGATTACCGAGTTACTTTTAAATGACAAGTTTCAAATGTCATTACCATACATTCGCTGAGCTGTAGGTTTTTTTTAAAAAAAGTGAATTTTAAAGGAGACGTGAATTAGGTCACCAGTCATTGACGATGGCTTATGAAATCCCCTTAAATCTCTGCTTTAAAGTTAGGAGGCGTTTCATGATCATATTTGATTAAGAAGATTAATTTGAATTATTCAAAGCTGGCCTAATTTAGTAGTTACTTGATATATGATATACCCACCATAAGAGTTTATTATATTCAGGTGGTTAGTGGGCAGACGCCTACGCATCTTCTCCTTCTAGTTGTAGCTAAAGGCATAAATGTGTCAAACTGGTAACATGTAAGGCAGCATTGACACAAAAGATGACTGGATGATAAGAAATCACAGAAACCAGATCAATAACCTTGTTAACCTAGAGACGATTCAACAAAATGGATTATTTAATACTGAAGCATTTCAACTGTTTAAGTAAGGTCAGACATCATGAGGAGGATTTTTCTCAAATCGAGCCTGTGAGTGTCAAATCACAGATTCTCCTCAGGTGGTTTTACAACGAGATGTAGATAAAAGTTCTACACTGCAAGGCCATTTTACAGTCTTTGCACAAGTTTGCATGTTACAGGTGTTTTAGGCATTGAAGTAAAACCGATGCCACAGAGACCCACTGGGTCTAGCAAGAAGAGTCCTGTCAAACAGCAACCAGCTAATCTCAGAACCGTTGGAAAAATGTCTGATGATAGATCAACCTCTGGGGGCAAGCTCCAATATTTCTGTATATCCGGTGGAACACTTGGATATTCGGTCCAAGACCATACATTTTACACACAAGGATAAAAAATTACAGATATCTGTTATTTAGTAGACTAATATTTCACAACTCAACACAGCCGTTTTTTCACAACAAAATCTGACTTTTGGGGTTTTGACTTTTCTTCCATTTAAAAAGGGGTCAAATATTTCAATTTTTCCCAATTGAAAATGCACATTTTCTAAAGAAAGCATGTTTTTATGGTCCCAAAGCAATTAGTTAGTCCTGCAGCAGCAACACAGTCTGCCTTCGCTCAATCTGCCCGTCCCACACTATTATTGGTGTATATTGGTGTAGATCTGTTGGAAACATCACAACCTGGAGTCAGTCAGAGACAGTCAAATATTCCTGAAGGAGAAAGCTACAAATGGCCTCTGTCATATGACAATGAGGCAATAAATACATCACCCTTGAAATATTTTTGATTTTATTCTACTTATATATCACAATGAAAAAAAGCAGACTATTTTTTTCTATGACTGCAATCTTTGTGGAAAGCTACACAAAAAGCAGAACACATTTGGCCAAATGGTATCTTGGGACATAAGGTTACTTTTTATTAACTTTTATTGGCTTTTTATTAGTTTTTATTCAGTTGTAGAGCTCCATTCTTTTGTCTCGGGAAGTTGGGAGTGTAAACAATGACCAATGACAGAAAAATAAAGCCTTGGACCAGATCTCCACTGGCTCCACCAAACAACTTCCATATTAAATAGGTAGTTAGTATTTATGCATATATATAAGGAAGCATAAGAATACGTATTTGTGGTGATTAAAAACTTCTTAATTGAGGAATAGTGAATTACTGCGAAGATATAGTAGTAGGTAAATGGTTGGGTCGCTTTTGACTCGTGTATCCAAAGGTTAAACAACACGTTCACGCCGCCCTCGCCATAAATACTGGAGATGCAGATGATATTTGCATATCAATACCTCCGCCTGCTCCAACAGTCTTAAAGACCTATCAATCAGTTTTAAAGCAACTGGTTTACAGCCGGCCTTCTGTAGTAACCTTTAAACGTCATGTTAACAAGACAACAGAAAATTAAATAATTACTTCATAGCCCACATACAGTATACAGACACCCCAACAAACAACTTTGCTTCACAATACAAATATGCCTCCATTGTAAAAAGTAAAAAAAACAAACATTGAGCACACATTAGTAATATATCAACATATTAGGGGTGGAACTGTTCACAAAATTCACAGTTCAAGGTTTTTATTTCTTGGTTGTTTTGGAGAGTAAATGTTTCGCCTATGAGAAAAAGCATAAGAAAAGTAGCAGAACTACACTCATGTGAACCAATCAGAGACAGGCGAACCTAACGGTTCTGACGGTTTTCAAAAACTGTTCCATCCCTACAACATTTATACTTTTACATAAGCATAAACTGCAATAAAAGTGTTATTCTCTCAGTTTTTGTTTAGTATGCCACCCTAGGCTCCATCTAGAGAACTATTGCTCGTGAGAATTATTCATATTACATTATTGGTCTTGGGGAGTACCGGCATCAGTCACTCCTTCTCCAAGGTCGTGAAAAATTACAGCAGTTCTCCAAGATACAAACATCTGACTTATGAACATTCATAGATTCAAAGAACCACAGACTTGTGTCCATAAACATTCATAAAATGCTGTATTGCATTAGCAGGTTCATACTTTGACCGGACTGCCACTTCTTGTTAGTCTCCGCAGCACCCCTCCATAAATCACCTCTCACACTCGTCTCAGCCAGTTTGGTCTTGTGTTTCTATGATCATCTTAGAGCATCAGGCTTTGTACTCTTGGATACTTCACCATTTCCATACCAGTTAACCTTATTTTAATGGCCAGTAAAGCAAATTATGGATTTAATTTTAAAATATACTGACTTAAAAACAATTCAGCTTATGAACAGCCAGTCAGAAACTATTGTGTTTGTAAGTTGGGCACTGTTTGTACTGCTCTCTTACATTCGTATTGAAAAAGGTTTTTGGAATGCTACTTTTAATTTTCAAAATATTGGGACTACTTTACACTTAATTTCAACTCATTCTCTTTAAAGTTTCTGTATCCATAGCAACCATGGAAAAGGTTTCGCTCTAACGTTGTGTGTGTCATTCCTGTGTATGAAAAAAAAAAAAAAAGGACCGAATAGGCAAATCGTTCACTGTGCTGCCAAATCTAATTGGACTGATAAAATCAAGTGTAAATTTAAAAACTCATATCCTCCTGCTACAGCTTCTGGACTGGGATGAGCAGGGGCCTTGTGCACTGAGTCAAGTATTCTTTAACCACACAAAGAGCCTTTCGTTAAAGAAGAATTCTCTGATGACATTGTTCTAAACACACAGGGCTGTGTTTTATTTCAACTAATATTCTCTTTGTACATCAATGAAATAAATATCAAGCTGTTTAAAATATGATGATGATTTGTCTTTAGTAGATCGTTTCCATTAAGATTATGTAGGATTATTTTTCTCAGGTTTCCAAGTTTGACGGTGATGTGAGTCTGGCTCATTAATGCTGGAAAATCAAAGAATTTAATCTCTACTAAACAGATCCACTCATCTCTGATACAGTGTCTACACCAACTGAACCAACAGACATTTTTTTTCCAAAAGAAACAATATCTTAGGTTTAGTGAAAGCTGTAGAAATGTGAACATGTGTTCTATTGACAGAAACAAGTTACAGCTGCTGTGGATCACACATTGTTCGTTTCCGTTCTATTATTTAAACATCTAAATGGAAAAATACTGAAATAAATGTTGAAAATCCAATGTCAACTTAAAGGCCTTTTTCTGTGGGACTGTTGACTTGGTTTCTGCTGTCTAGACTGTTTAAATTTATTGAATAAGATATATTCAATATCATATATATATGTATATTATACTGATCTGGTGTGGCAACGAAAACATTTACTATACACTTCACAACACAACACAACACATTTCAATTTTAGATTTCTATTGTACAAATTAAAACCATGCAGGGGAGTTGAAGTGTTCATCCATTTGTAGAATTGTCTGTACCTATATTTGGGTGTACTACATACAGGACATTAGCTGTAATCTGCATTTCAGGTCAGTTAAGTCTTCGATAACCAACACCAACACTGGCAAAGATTTAATTTATCTATACAATGATTTAAAACTTGTCCATACAAAGTTCAAATTCTCTATGTATATAATGAATACAAATAAATGACTTCCCACTCTGCACAACATTCACTATCCACAGATTAAGTAACTATGCACAGACAAATGTGTAGTAAGCAAGAATGACCTGGTATATGAAAAAAATGCTATAAATATAAACAGGAAAGTTGATGCAAGGTGCTTTTAATCCTCCTACATATATACGCACACATATATATATATATATATATACACACACACACATATATATATATATATATATATTCCCTATCAGGAGATAGTAGATGTCAGTAATTTTCTGCCAATCAAAATAGTTGCATTTCCACCCACCTTTTCTTATTTGCATTTTTAAAAATTGTTAAATAATTTGATAGAAATGCCAGAAATTTGAAAAATGAAACTTTTGCAGTTTAACACACCTACTCACTGATTAACCTTTACACAGCCTACTGTACTAATTCTTGGATAAACAAGTACTGCACCTAGAAAAATGTGGCTGTCAGCTAACTTTCACATTTCAATAAACTCCTGCAGAAGTCGGCCTTTTTCTGAACTTCCATTACATGATGAATGAACAACTTCATGAGCTTGAAGTCATCATGGACTGTCTGCCGTGTCGTTCGTATAAATCAAGCGTAACTGACAGGACGGAGGCCCACATTTATCCACGGGGCACACAACGCCATAAAAAAAGCATTCCCTAAAAATAACAGTAAATTCCGGGCCCGTCCCACTCAATTTCATCAAATCTGCCTCTTAAGCATCTCAATCCTCTGAGCAGCCTTACGAGTGCTATACGGCTTATATTAATTGACTGGGGGGGCAAGTGTCACAGCAATGTCCCTGTTGAAAGAAAAATAACTAGCATCCTGTCCCAATTTCTCAATGTCCTTAGTTCTGGAAATATGCAGGGAAAAAAAAAAAACTAACATAACTCTTGAGTGGCGTGTTATCCATTTAAGTCTTGTGGACTGAGTGAGGTTAGAGTGGGTAGGGGGAGTTTGGATGTAATAACCCACAGCTGGCTTCACTGCCACATGCTATCACACTGGCTGCCTGGGGAAAGCTATATTTAGGGGGAGCTAAGTATTAACCAAGTACAGAGAAATGATCCGGCGACAGTAATGATACAACAAGGTGATGAGCAGATATTGGGGGACTTAATTACGTTTGGGGCGGAAGCGAAAAGCCACAGTTGTCAGACCTCTGGACTGTGTTTATTCATTGCTGGTGACTCACTGTCACATTAACCCACATCTAAAATTATCCCAACAGTGCACTTACAGCGTTGCATAAAAGACACTTTGTTTCAAGGCCTCGAAACACATTTTATCTCCTAGAAAAAGTGCTGTACTGTAATGCAACTTTGTCATATAGGGGAAAAAAATTATTGATTTCATTGCATTCTTTCTCTATATGGACATGCATCTCCAATGTATATAACAGGGAATCTCTGTCATTCTCATCTTCCTTGCTTATCTTGACTCAAATGGTCATCTGATTAACTTCACACTTGGTGGATGTATTGCTGAGAATCCAAGGAAGTTCAGTGTCAAATTTGTTGCAATTTACCCAGATAGCGGTGCTATACAAATTCTGTAATATCAGCCACAGCGATTTGCGTCAATATAAAATATCTGTCGTTTAATTTTTTTTCATCACTCCTAACAATATCAACCAATGTACTAATTTGGTACAGAATATTTCCTGAACAAGATATGATTTTTTTAAATATATTTTATACAGTTTTGCTATGGCAGACTCTCAATTTACTCAAAGGCAGGGCTTACATTACACAAATGGAATATGGCCTGAACACTTTGTACAATTACAACTACATTTGGTGCACATGTGTAGATATGCCTGAGTGAAAAGGACACATTTATGGCATTTGACCAATAGGTGGCGCTTTAACAGGAGCATCTATTGTGAAGGAAGGAAACTACCTGTATAGTGGAAATAAATAATCAACACACCCCTGTTAGAATGCTGGATTTTTGTTATGTAAAAAGATAACACTATTGTGAATAATTACACAACCTTTCTACCTTTATTGTGACCTATAACATATAATACACAATTGGAAAAAAAAGAACTGAAACCTCTAAAGGGGAGAAATAAATTTAAAAAAAGTAAAAATATAAAAACTTTAAAGTAATCTGGTTGCATAAATATGCACGCATTAAACTAATAATTTGTTGCAGCACCTTTGGCTTTTATTATAGTACTCAATCTTTTTGGGTAGGAGTCTACCAGCATGACACATCTTAATGTGGTAATATTCGCCCACTTTTCTATGCAAAACTGCTCCAAATCTGACAGATTGTGAAGGAATCTGCTGTGACAGCCCTCCTTAGATCAACCCACAGATGTTTAACCACATTCAGGCCATACCAAAACCCCAATCTTATTTTGGTGAAGCAACTCTCGTTATTAATTTGGATGTGTGTTTTGGATTATTGTCGTTCTGAAGGACGAAGTTGCTCTTCATCTTTAGCTTTCTAAATGAAACACGAAGGTTTTGTGCCAACATTGACCGATATTGCGAACTGTTCTCCCTGTCTAAAGGCCCAGATCCAGTTAAAGAAAAACAGCATCATATCTGACTGCAGATATGGTACTCTTTTGGTGATGAGTAGTATTGTCTTTGCACCAATATACCATTTGGAATTATGGTCAACTTTGATTTCATCAGACTATAGATTATTTCAAATGTCTTTTTGCAAAATGAAAGCAGATCTTGGATGTTTTTTTTTCTTCTTTTGCTTCTGTCTTGCCACCCAACCCCGTAGCCCAAACATATGAAGAAAGACATGAGATTGTTGACAGAGGTACTACACAGCGAGTCAGATATTCCAGCTACTTCACTGTTTCTGTAGCCCCCCTGACCAGTTTTCTTCTTGTTTTATCAGCATTTTTTTGCTGTAAATAACTAAGTGGTCTATTGAATTTCTAGAAAATTATTTTGTAGCATACACCTGAACAATAAGACGCCTCTGCTGCAATGGAAACTCTGTTGACCATCACTTGTCATATGATGCTATAAAAACATCAGAAAAACAGCTGAACCTTATAGGGGTTAATCAGAAACACTTTAAATGGTGACAGGTCTGTGCTGACTCAAACTTAACATATAGAGTTAAAGTAATTGTTCAAATGTGAACAGAGCCACATCCCCAGTTATGTCCGTTGTTTATTTTTACTTCACCTAGCTTTTTAATTGTGTTAAGGTGGAAAAATATGTGCAATTATTTATCTTGTGTTATTTTTTTACATAACAAAAAAGGGGTGTGCAGACTTCTTAGATTTTACATTTGTTGGCAGAACTCACTGGAGACCCCAGGGAGGGCAGCGTCCAGCCTGATGTCGATCACATGTACAGTTTTCCAGAATGCTGCAAGCAGCACTTCCGGGGGGGGAGGGGGAGGAAATCCTCTTGCTTCAAAGGAGTCCTGCACCAGTCAAATTAATAAGGTAATAATAGGGTGGCCTACAACAACATTTGGTGGAGTGGTGGATATTTAAAGCCTATTGCAAGACTTTTACACTTAACTGACATTTAGATAGATAATAAGAAACAATCTCCCGGTCTTTAAACCCCCTTGTGAACCTTCTGGCATTTAAGTCTATTTTTTTTCTCCTCCTGTCTTTAAATATTTGATGAGGAGGATGTTATCTGCAGTGGATATTCCTGGCATTGTGCAAATGGGCTTTGACCACTTCATCACATCATACCAGCTCTCTCTTTTACACTAGCATACGCACGTTTCATCACCTTTACATTAGGGAAAGTAATATAGTTTAGATTCAGTGTCAAACCACTTCCTGTCAAAGCGACTGAGGTATTCTTCAGGGACAGCATGTTCTTTTAATGGAAGATAAAAAGGTAATGCCCTGAAAGACTAGACTTGATCTGTTTGTATGGATGAAAAATTCACTTTGCAGCACGGTGGTACAATAATATTCATCTCATGCCAAAATGTTTTCAGCTCTGAAATCCAAACCAATAAAGAAATCTAAAAGGCAGTTTTTATCCGGATGTTTTGTGAAGAAGCAGAAAAGTGCTGTGTCCCATGCCACTTGCGATAAAAACAAACATCTGTTGATAATTTTACGTCTTTGCATCTTCTTGAGGAGACCTTTGCGGCGGTGTAATTCAGAATGCACTCAGTCCGGGTCTCCGGTGCCACTTCACAGCTACCTCACCAACCTTACACAGCTCACTACTCATGGTCATCACCGCAGCTGGCTACATATTCGATGTGACATCTCCTTCCATCTTCTAATGAATTTTTTATGTCTTCCTCACCCACTCACATGCAGCTCGTCCCAGCCTCGCTTTGTAAAACTATGCCACTGTAAATGACAGCGTTGCCTTTGGAATCCGTGACCCTGCCGGCCTGTTCTTGCTATGTGGCGTCTCTGCAGCCGGTAACAGGCTGATTGGATTTGTCCGGACATGTTACGACGCACGGCGCATTCAGGAGATAATTTACAATCATTGTGTTGTTATGATGCAAAGTTGTGCATACAAGTGATGGTGGGGGAAATCATGTCAGACGGTATACATATCCATGAAATTATTTTTCTGATTAGGAGACATGTATGCGTGTCCAATCTTGGACTCCATTATAATAGCAAGACCCCCCCAGTGCAAAAAATATAGACAAATTTCCTCATGCTTCCATTGTGTACATGTGCATACTATATACATATATATACATATATATACATACATATATTTATACATACACACACACACATATACATATATATATATATATATATATATATTTATATAGATATATTTCAGAGAAAGTCATTGGTCTGGATTTTACTCTCCCCTTAAGTAACAGTATGACGCCACACTTGTGCTGTGCATATCCGACCATGTTATAATGCACTCAGATATTGACAGCCTCATTGATTTTCTGGGTCCCTGTAAACCAACACTCTAAGGAAGGATGGGAAAATCTGCAGGTCATGCATGCAATAGTCTAAAACCAGGGGGCTCGGGCGATATCACATATTTTATATTCTAATATATCCCAGTCAAAACATCACAATATATGATATTATTATGGCAAAAAACAGAATTGTTGCGTTGTTATGATCAGCTATTTTCAGTACACTCCTCAGTTTTCTGGGGAGTCTGTTCCAGAAGTAGTCATTTGTAGTCTTGTTGTCAGCCACCTGACGAATGTAAGGCAAATATTCAGCCCTTTGTACTCTTTTGTCTTTTCCACTAGTTTTCGTGGAATGTAACTAAAAGCTCCACTATGTGCAGATTATACATTTAGAAAAATGAGCCAAAAAATGCTAAAACGCTCTGGAGTTCCCAGGACTTCTCTGATTTGAGGTAATTCTCTGTGTGCCCAGGTTGTATCTATTGTTGACATACATATGTTTATTATAGCAGCTTTCTATCTATTCTATCACAACCAATCACTGATAAAGCCTGAGAAAGACAAAACGGTCCTTTATAAACTTCATACAATTTCTTTTCAAATCACAATTTTTGTCCAGCAAGAACATTAAACCAAACCTGGGCATAAGGTGCCAAAAATTACACCACACATGTCTAGTTGACAATAATTCTTTACTGTGAATAAAAATGTATTATGATCTTTAAAGGGCTGTGGATCTTTCCAAGATCATCTAATTTAAGGTTTGCTGAGGTGTCAAGAAAAAAAACACTTTAAGACTATTTTTACCTGGTTGATCGGTTATTCCCAAATCCAAAAGACATGCAAGTCAGGTGAATTTTGAAACACTAAAGTGCACATACTCTTTGTATGTGCTAGGCTGCCAAGCTATACTTTCCTTTTTTTATCCCAAATGAATGCACAGTCTAATGCTGAGATATCACCGCCCTGCCACCCTGAACAGTGATTTAGAAAATGTCTGGATCATTTTCCTCTTTTTATAGAGGAGTCAAGTTATTGTTGCAACATGTGATCATGATCGGATAAAAAACTGAGTTTCACAGCAGTATATAAAAATCCCCACATCCCGACAGCCGACTGGCCCCAGAGAATTCTCACCATCCCTCTGAAAAATCAACCATTTCAGCAAGTCTCAGAACCAGAAAGTACTGCTGCTTTGTGCCGGTTCCGTTATAACATCATAACCGCCGTTCCCTTCACTCGTAGGAAGAGCAGTCGATTCGTGATGCGCTTTCCATTCCTCAACCTGACAGTTCACCATTGATCATTTATCAAGCTGAGTGCTTGCCAGAGCCATCGATTGAGCAAGGGGAAATAAAACAAGACTTCTGCAAGTGAAGTAGAGCTTTAGTGATCATACGAGTAATGACGCCTGATGAAATTTCACACATTCCCTGCTCCATGATGTTTATGTGGGCTGTGGTCTTGTGCTGTGCAGTACATGGCAGGAGGGAATTAATAATGTGCATGTTTATCACGTGTTGCTGCCTGTGTGCATGGTGTCTTATTTCATCATATACGAGTAGAGATTGGTCCCAAGAAGTGACTAATTGGGTCAGCACTGGAGTACCAATGAGCTTCAGAACAAACAGCTCATTAGATATAACTTTATGTTAATTTCAGCAATGGTGGTGTCTGTCCACAGTGCTACCAAGTCATGTCAGACAGGGCAAAAGGTTCAGAAATGTGTGAAAATGCAGATAAATGCAATAACATGAGTTAAAGGCAGCAGAATAAAAAGGGAGGAACCCCAACAACACCTGCAAATCAATCTGAAACAGCAGGTTTGACTAATGTCACTAATAAACTATTCGGCAGGATTAGACCAGGTTGACTGGTTGAAGGAGGTGACGCAAGATTTCATTATGATGTGTTTAAGGTCTGCGAAAATACTAGAAATGTGTTGAAATATAGCATTATTTATTGAAAATTTAGCTGTATGCATGAGAAAATTTGTTTTCCAGACATGCACAATAAATATTAGAGAAGGACCTATTTACCAAAGAATATACTACTTATAACACTATAAGTAGTAACTATCAATTAGAGCATTGTTAGGTATTGCTATCAATAAGCAGTATCCATAACAATAAAGTCCTAATAATACCCATCCCTATACATGAGTAATTCTCCAACTCCTGCACACTGGAGCCTTTCTTTTGGGAGTTCTGCAGAGGAGCCTGCAGTGATGTAGTGTGAAGTGTCCCAGAATCTAATCACTGTAATGTCTATGCAGCCCCTAAAACGCTGGTCCGTCCTTCAGAAGAGAAGCTTTTCATGACTCCTTCCATGTTGTCATTATTCCAACTGGATATGAGCTATTGCACTTATTGGCTGGGGCAAAGCACCGGCTGCTTCCGCTCCCATTGGCTGCCTGGACACTTCCCTGCCACCTCCCATTGGCTGCCTGGAGGTGAGTGGGAGGGGAGCTCACCCCGTCCTCCCCCCCCCCTGTGGCAGAGCGTGTAAATGTAAAGACTCTTTCTCTGCCTGTTATCTGAGTGACTCGGGGTTTTGGTGTCTGCCTCCGAGCGCGTGTCTGTGTGGTGTGTGTGTGTGTGTGTATGTTGGAAGGAGAAAGAGATAAAGAGAGAGAGAAAGGGAGGGAGAGGCAGGCAGCGTTTCTTCTCCCCCCCGTCTCCCTGCTCCCTGTCACTCCATCCTTCCTCCCCTCTCTTGGACCACCCTCCAGCCCTGCGTCCAGCCGGACCAAGACCCCCTACCACCCAGACCATCCCGGGACCCCTTTGACTCTCCTCACTTCTCCGTCCCACCAGCCTCAGGCTCTGAGAAGGTAAGACAGCGTCTTTCAGCTCACTCCGAGGCTCTAAAAAAGTACTTGCTGCCCTCTTTGAGTCATTCCTGCTGCTTTCAAACTGCTGCTGTTGTTTTTGTTTTTCTTTACACTCAGTTGTCCTTGTTCGCCTCTTACTTCCCTCTATGCATATTTCAGGTTTCCCCTGCAGCACTTCTGCTCCTCTCAAAAAAGTGTTGCAGGAGATGCTATCAGTGAGGTCACTGTATTTCTTCTCTTCATCTAATATCAACTTACCCCTCCCTCTCTTCACCCTCCGCTCCTCATCTCTTTTGCAATCTCATACCCTCTGGGTTTGATGCAAATTAAGCGAGAAAGAGAATCAAGTCTGCCTGGAGCACCAGTTGACAAGGACAACATGCTTTGTTTTGTTTATGGGGGGGGGAAGCATCTCCAATTGATTTTTGGAGAGTGTTTATGTTAGTTGGTGATGGCTATTTATAGGCGCTGACGTGCCAGGCACACGTGCTTCACTAGGCCACTTCCCCTAATGCCGGGACGGAACGCAGGACCGTCCACTGGCTCCAGAACGCATGACGTTGCACAAAGTGTAATGGCTTTACAAGGCAGTGACTTGCTTGATTGAATCAAGCAATCTTTCCAGCAGGAGAACTCCAATATTAACATGGCCCATAAAGCATTCCTGGCAAGAGCAGAGGGAGGAAAAAAAAAGGCTGCTTAGCTCCCCACCACACATTCTGCACTTCACCAGGAAAAGGGAAGTGAAGTGTGTGCATGCGTGTTTTTGACAGAGATGTTGCCAAAGTGCTTCGGTGCTACTTAAAGTGCTACTTTACAACAATATCAGGAACTGAGAAAAAGCTTTGCCTGCTGTGGGGTTTTGTTCATCACCTAAATATATTTACCGCCACAAAGGAGGTTGTGTTTTAGCCTAAATTTTTGAGCCTGTTTGTCTGTTTGTTAGCAAATTACCTCAAAAAGTTTTGGCCAGATTTTAATCAAATTTTCAACGACTGTTGAGAGTCATACTTTGAACAGATGTTTGAATTTTGGTAATGATCTGGAGGATATCCTGGTTTCTGGATGCCTTTGAATTTATTGTTGCTTGGTTACATTGCTATAAATGACATGGACAGGCACCATCACTTGGGGCCACCTGGTGGTGATATCTTGTACTGCATAGCTTGTCTTCTGTGCACACTACACTACTAAGAGGACTTTGACTATAGGACAATAATGTTGGGTAAGAGTCACAATATGCTTGGCAGTGATCTCTGCTCTCGGAGTGATTTTCTAGCTACATTTGTAAAGGCCATAAACATTTTATCATATTCTCTCAAACTGACCTGACGTCACTGTGATCCAATCACAGCTCTGTGTTCAACTGCTGTTTGAGTGTTTGGAATCAACGCAGTTTACTTTTAATACTGTTGTTTTTTAACAGTCCTCATAACTGAACTATTAAAACTCTTTCATGGAGTAGTTTGTATCAAGTATTGAGTAGCAGAACTGCATTGTGGGCCAGTTAAATCCAGCTGAAATGGTAGCTTAAGGTGTGCATTCATGATCCTAACGTTGGCATGGTTCCTCTGTTTTTCAGACCTCAGAATAAAAAAAAAAAAAAAAAGATAATTGTATAATTTAAATTAGCCACTGTTCACAAAAGTTCAATCAGAAATAAAAAAAATAATTAACTTATTTTTCTGTGAATACTTGCAATCATAATGCCTCGTTAAACTCCTCTCTGGTGTCCTGCAAACTAATTTGCACATTTCTGCAATGTGATGATATTTAAGTTTCCCTTTCTCTCTTAAAAAAAAAAAGAAATAAACAACAACAACAATAAACTGGCTTCCGACAGCAGACGGTTTGACCTTTCTTTTTGTGATAATCATTTTCTAATTTAGACAAAAAGAGCATCTGTGACAGAGCCTTGTGGGAGTGAAGATCTCCCCAACAGGACTGTCTCATGAGATAGCAGCTTTCACTGCCCGGCATTCACTGTTGAAAATATGAAGTTTTTGACCGGATCACTTAAATTTTTCAGATTTATGATCACCATAAATATGTCCACAGAGAGCATATTTATGCCGTTGTTGACTGTATCCGCATATTCATTCATTCATCACTTCCAAGCGTTGTGCTGTAAGTTTAAGATATGTCAGTCGGTTGACGATCATCCACACGTCGACTCAGATGTTCAAAGACAAAACTGCTCATCCTTTTTGTTATCCGGCACCTGACCTAAAGAGAGGATCTGCACAATTACTTGTCTGTCCTGCAAAAGCAGCTCATCCTCACTTTATTAATCCAGGCTTCAACTTCCATGTTTCATCACAAAAACACAAAAAAAAAAAATTGGATAGAAGGCCTTTAAACATTAATAGAGTTCAGACTGGCTGCAAAGTTATAGTTCTCATTAGAAAATTAAAGAGAAATTCTATTAAGAGCAAACCTTAAAGATTTACCTCAGTGTTTTTTTGTTTTTCATTAGGACCCATATTGTAAATAGTGAGTTTTTAAAAAAATATTTCAAGTAAAAAAAAAAAACTCAACCCATACAGTCCAAATGTGAAAACCTGCCATCAGGACCTCTGTGAAGTTGTGATATCACAACTATACAGCCACCGCCCACCCCTCCATTCGCAAACAGATTTTTTAAGAGGAGAGGCTCTTTAATATTAATGACACAAACACGAAATGATGTGTTCTTTCTAGAGCTTGAGAGAGAAACCTAAGCATAATGCAATGATTTTTTTATGGTTGGTAAGTCAGTTAGTGAATGTATCAAATTTTCATGAATGAGCAGACCATCTACCGTCATCTCCACTTCTAACCTTAATCTGCCTTAGTAATAGACTCATTTATGTTCATAGTCCACATTTGATCAAAGATGAGTTAGTGGAAGCTTTGAGTTATAAATCTTGCAGAGAAGTGCAGAAGTATGAAAATTAAATGGCCTTGCTTTCGATCACATAGCTGTCATTGTTTTCAACACACACGGCTCGCACACATCAGCTGCTCTTCTGCAGCTCTATTTAATGCACTTAGTGCACATCAGCTCTTTCACTGTAAGCGCTCATAAGAATGCATGCTGAAAATCCCTTATAGAATGAGATATTTATGAGCCTGGCTGATGTATTTGCACACTTGTGCACTTGCATGCCTGCATAAGCCAATGCTTTAAGCTGAAGTTGAGCTGCGTGTAGTTAATGCGGACAATGAGTGTGCCTCGCCACGTCAAGCCGGTTTTACACTTCCACATCACATAATGCAGCAGATGTCAGTTCGCGGAGGAGATGTGAATGTTAAATTAAATGTTTGGGTGGCAGAGGATGAAATCCAAAGTAGACATTAATTTTTCCAAATAACCTCATTGAGAAAAGATAGAGAAGAACTGATCACAGTGTCCGACTCCCAGGTTTATCATGGGTTAATTATCTAAAGTAAACCCTGCACTGTAAAACTGTTGCTGTAATTATTTTTTGCAGTAGAAGTACTTTTCTTCTGTTTTCAGTATTGTGTATCTACTATAAAATAGCAAAAAAAATACTGTGATTTCAGTTGTATTTACAGTATTGCTTTTATAACTGTATCATAATACAGTAACTTTGACTACTGTACTTATTGTAAAATAAATAGAAATCTACTGTAATAATCAGTGAGACGATCCAATTCTAAAGCTCCGCTATAAATTACTATTTGTACATATTCAGTTTGTTAATATTGACCATGGACAATAATAACCTGAGGTTTGATTCCTGGCTCCACTGGGCTTCATGTTGATGCATCATAGGGCAAGATACTTAACACTGATTTGCCCGAAATCCCATGCGCAATGCAGAAATTGTGAATGTGTGTGAATGGTTAGCTTCTTGTATGTCAGCCACCGCCATCAGTGTATGAATGTGTGGGAAAGGTTGAATGAACAACTGTAGTGTAAAGCGGTCAAAATGACTAGAAAAGTGCTATACAAATGCAGTCCATTTACAGAATATTCTCTTCATACTCCTTACATGATACAGAACAAAATCTGATAAATGGCTTGCAGCCTTTTTTTCTGATGACAAAAGCAGTTACTTTAGAAAGTTCGTAGCTTTCCATTGTGAAAAAAAAACATTTTTACCCAAACTATATGTTCTTTTATCAAAGAAGCTGCTGTTTACTGTTGCCATGTCGCTATCACATTAAACATTCATTTCAAGACAACAACACTGACCAAGTTTCTGTGTGCTCGTGCAAAACTTCTCACTAATGGCAGCATTTTTTTTCTGCTGGACAACCATCTTCATTTAATTATTGCTCATTTGAACTATGACCTTTAGCTAATTGGAGAATGCTGTTTACATGGTATAGTCTTAATCACAATAAAATCAAGTTAATAATGGTCAATGTCAGAAAAGTGATCATTCATACCACTTAGGCATGGCTCGCTCTGAGTGGAGAGTCACTAGTTAAAATCCCAGCTGGCTGGACCCTGGCAGCATGTCATGCCTCCATGTTCCTCCTTCCTTCCTGTCTCTCTACTAGAGACAGAATGAAACGGTTCAGTTGGACTGTCTTTAATCATAAGCTGCTCTTTATTATTATTCTACTTTTTTCCTCATAGGAGAGTTTACGTGGGAGCAGCAGGTGGTGGTGCTGCTCCTAAAGCCAACCACCCAAAGTAAGCTAAATAATAAGGTGGTGTATCAGATGATGTGTATAGATGGACAGACAGCAGATAGCCAGTTGTTGAGGAGACTTGTGTAGGTTTGGTGAGTTGGAAAAAGCCAAACTTAGAAGATGACCAGCAGGTCTGCAGTGTGGCTGCATTTAGTGACCTCTGATGATGGCGGGAAGAAAGTTGTTGATAAAAGTGTGACAATGTGCAGCTCTATGATTAAATGATATCAAAATATAAAATCCCCTCCTGCAAACAATTCAGCAACATGGTAATCACTGCACTGTATGAAGATAGACAGATAGACATAATTTCAGACATAAGGACCAAAGTCTAGTGCCAATAGAGCCTATGCTGTTTTGAAAACTTTTTTTGTCAAATAAATGAAACCTATAGATCCATCTTCTAACAGAACTATCAATGTCTCGTCTTTTGTAGCCAGAACACCATCTACTTTTAGCCTCAGACTGTAACAGATTACATTTTTAGGCTGTCGACATGATTGATTTTACCAACAATCGAGGTATACCGAACCAAACCGAGAACCGTGGACTAAACCAAACCGTGGAATATGTGAATACTCCCACCCCTACTTTGTACTATCCAAGGTGAAAAGCCCAAGAAATAATCTTAAAAAAAGTAGAATTCATAACATGTGTTTGAGTGGATTAGATTGCACACGTGTGCCTGATAAACTCCTCTGATTATCTGTTAAAATGCCTTCACAATCTGTTTTCAATGGGCCCCCCCTCCTTTTACATTTGGAATAACAGCACTGTAAGGAGATTGATCTCATGTATCCAGTATATTCAGCGAGCCCTGCTTCCTTCTGAGCCCATACTCTGTGAGCAGCTGGCCCTTTGTGCCTTGGCCCTTTCTAGCCGTTCCGGATGTCACGCTGGCCTGGCTCGGTGTACACAGTGTGCTGGGAGTTGCCTGGGTAGAGACTGGTGCAGTGTGAAAAAGGCCACCGACACTGACTGGCTGCCGTCTCCGTGGCTTTTACAGGATGATGAATGGCAGATGGATGCAGACAAAAAAGGGCTGCAGAGGAATTTGTGCGACTGGTCAGCTGGGCGGTGACCTCAGAGCTCATATAATGGAACCCAAACTGTACACAAACTGCTTTTTACCGTATTTTTCTCAAAATGGTTTTAAAGAAAAGAG
Source organism: Eupleurogrammus muticus (assembly GCA_036785175.1). Classification (NCBI taxonomy): domain Eukaryota; kingdom Metazoa; phylum Chordata; class Actinopteri; order Scombriformes; family Trichiuridae; genus Eupleurogrammus; species Eupleurogrammus muticus. Next base: position 17,132,297 of record JAYKQN010000001.1, read on the forward strand.
ACTGCATTTGTATAGCGGCTTTCTATTCTTCTGACTACTCAAAAGGACTTTCATGTCAACATTCACCCATTCAAACGCATTCGTACACAGATGGAGGTGGCTGCCATGCAACCTGCTCATCAGGATTTAATCACTTGCACTGACATGTGGACAGCAGGAGCCGGAAATCAAGCCTCCAATCTTCCAACTAATGGACAACACGCTGTATGTCCTGAGCCACAGCTGCCCCCAGAAGAAATGGAATTCATTAACTTCTTATTTGGCTAAAGTCATCATTGCCACCGATACATTTGTGAGTTTTAATACCAAATATCATCTCAAGATAGTTTGTGAATACAGACTGTGTGCATTTCTCTGTGGATTAACAGTTTTGAAATCTACACAGTATTGATATAACAGCTAGAGCTTCCTATAATAAACAGCATATTAACATGTACCTTTACTGTTAGTGTAACAGGCAAAGGATTAAAAAGGAGGTCACCACCTGTGGTCTCTATTAACACAAGACTGCATGAGCCTCTGGGAGTTTAAGGTCAAAGACTTCAGGTTGACAAGCTGAGGTAATCCAGACAGAAACCTGAGAACAGCATGGTAAAAACTCTTAAGATGAAACATTGTAAACACGGCAGGAACAATTATTTCAGGCTTATTATTAGCCATTTAGATATTTTAGGCTGAACATTTCCTCTTTCAGACTAGTGGAAAAGAATGTATGGTCATATTCAGGGGATTTCACCCCCCGTCTGGTTTACACATCCTACTCTCTGCTGTATTATTTTAAAAATATCCCTCCCACCCAAAGTATTTGTACCAGTTACACAGTAGTCCAATTATTAAAAACCTAAAATACACCGGGTTTGTATTCATTCGCGTTTTGCTGTGATTTTATCTACCATGAGCACATCTGAAGTGTTGCACTCACTGAATCTGTTTCATTTTTAAAACCAACCAGATTCTGTTGCATTTTGGAAAAAGAAAAAGAGAAGGAAAAATGAAAGAAGAAAAGCATAGCATTGTATTTCACAGGATCACAATCAAAAGTCCTGAGAAGAAATACAAAAGAAGACTAGATTTGATCTAGCTGTTTGGTCATTTTTCCTGAACAAAAATGTTTCTCTTTTTTTTTTTTTTTTTTTTTTTTTTTTTTTTTAAATCACAACCTGGTCATATTCTTTGTATTAGCAACCAATCCTGGTATAACAAAGTGGAAATCAAAATCTAATTTGATATGTTCTTCTTCTAAAAATCTGCCTTTGTTCCTAAATACATTTTAAAGATTTTTTACAAAGATGATTGTCATTCATTGCCTGATTTATAGGCAGAAATAATTATTTTTTGGACTGTTGACAGTAGTTTTGGAGTGATGTAATAATAATAATAATGATAAAAATCCCTCTGTAAATAATTTCACTAACATGTTCAAATAAAAAAAAATATTTTAACTTGGTTTATCCAATTTTCACATTTCTGTTCTAGAAATACTTGCAAATAAGTGCATTAAATTAGATAATGTCTAATTTTACACCTAATACACAACATTTTAGAAGAAATTGACTGAGATGGTTTCGAAGCCATATCTTAACATTTTGCCTTTCACCTTGGAGTCAGTGGCTGTTTTCAGTAGATCATCTAGCTGTGACTTATACACTGAACTGTACTAACATGCCGCAGTCACTGTCTTTTGTTTTTCGCTTCACTTTGCCCCCCCCCCTTCTTTCACACACACTTGACTGGTAAGCAGTTCTCTATCACTGAGCCGGGCTGTAAACATAAAAAACAATCTATCCTACAGCATAATTCATAATAGAAAGCGATGGTTGGGGGTGTGAGGCATAGCCAGAGGCTAAATTGAACATGGTACCTTTTAAAAGTTGAAGCTTTGGGAAAGAATTATGATCTGTGGAACCTGGGGGCCTTTTTGTCTCTGGGCTGATGTAATTTAAGCCGGCGAAGGGTTGCGAGATCAATCAGGGAGAAGATGAAGAGTTGGGAGGGGAGAGAATGGAAGAGACAGAGGGTTAAGAAGGGAAAGGTGGAGCAGGAATGGAGCTTTTTTTTTTGCTTTTTTGCTCCCCGCTGCTTTCCCAGCATCTCTCTGGGAGGGTGAAGTGTTGTCATAAATAGGCAGCCCCTTTGCCCCCTGAGCGAGTGCTATTTTTATACTTGTTAATACACGGGCTGGGGAAGCAGCTCGAGTGGGAAAGTGACGAGAAAATATTATTGTTGGCTCAGAGTTAAGAGCTGTAGCGATCAAAGAGCTGCGCACATACCCACGGAGCAGCATTGTGCAGAATTAGCCTTTGTTATTTTTTTTTTTTTATTAGATTAAGTCATGAACGTACTCATTAACGGCTCTGGCTTGGATTCTATTGGTCACGTGTCGGGCCATTTGTGTGTTTAGTCCATTTCTAAAGCAGGGAAGTCTTTTAGTTTTATATTTAACATGGAACATCACTTTATATTTGTATCAATACATTTGCATATTACATGTACTATTCATACCCTATTAATAGTCACTATAATGTACTTTTTATAGACAGCGGGACAATTTTCCAACGATAATATAATTTCTTTTGCTTTTCTGATGTAAAATACATCAACATCAGCCAATTATATTGTTGTATTGTATATTCTTGTTTGCATTAGAGCTTCTACATGTTCCACTTGACAATTAAAATTTCTGTTTAAGTTTAGCTACCCAGATATAGGACATAAAATCTAGAAAATAGTGAGGTATAGTTATTACTTTTAAGTATCAACTTATTTACTTATTTTTGTTGTGAAATTGTATTTATATTGTTTATGGTAACTTTAACTTCCTTTTTTTGATTATTTCTCCCACCACATTATTAAGGCAAAGTTCTTGTATGTTCACACATACTTGACAATAAACCTGTATCCATTTCTAAATGCTTTTAATTTGAGGTCTGAGCTCAGTTAATGTTTTGGACTGGACCTCACTTTCCCTGTTGGGAGTGTGCAACAATGTTACAGTAGTAATAGCTCCCCATGAATTCCAAGAAACTCCAAGTGTATTTGATCATGGAAACAGTGAAATAGCAGGAAAACAGACATCAGGATTTATTTCAAATATGCGTAGTCAGCAGTAGTGTGACATTTGATAAGCAAATTGGCAAGAAAGGATGACAATGTATTAGAGGTCACCAACTGTGACATCAGAAAATAAAATCGGTTCAGTGTTTAACCCATGCTGTGGATTTTTGTATTTTATGGTCTCTCTCTCTCAACCTTTAACTATTGATGATGTTTTTTAACTACTGTAATTGAAGATTTTATTACAATAAATTCAGATTTTTTTGAGTGGATAACAGGTGATAGATTCCAGCTGATGTCCAATATTACAATCCCTGATGTGCTAGAGAAGCATCATGTCCACCTTCTGTCTGCAACATGTAATGTAATTAAATATTTGAAGGTTTTGATAAATCCTTTACCCAGCAGCTCACTTTAAATTTTCAACCACACCCTTGAGAATCTGGCAGCAACAACATTTGGAAAACCAGTTTACACCATCCTACGGTGACAAAATAATAAATGGCTCCAGTAGATTATATAGGTTAAAACACTACATCCATTCTGCTGGTGCTTTTTCTATTACTTCTTGTTCAGATGTTCAGAACAAAATAAAGAAATGAAATTCCTGTTTGTGTGATGTTATCATCTCTTTATTTTTCTGGCCTGTTGAGAGGATTTTCTGCATACACCAGGTATAAACATTTGTTGGATATTTGGTCACAGAAGTGGGTCTACAGCCAGGCTAACGTCTCTGTGAGGCTGAGCTCAGGCACAGCTGTGCTTTGTGCTAAATGCTACCATCAGCATGCTATTTAATAGCATGCTGCAGCTTTAGCCAAGAGACTTTTTTTTGCCATCAAAAGCAAAATCTGTATATAAAAAGCCTTGTTTTCTGGTATGTTCTCAGCTTTTGAATGCACCATTCGGACAAAACTTTAAAAATCACTTTAAAGCTTTAGATTGGAATAAATAGTAATTATAAAAATCTGACGGCTTGCAGGCAAGTCTACATAATTTTGCTAATTTCTCTCTGACGGGTCATTTCAGAATATTCCACTATCAGTGTTAATAATCACAATCAGACTCTATGACAGCAGGTTTCACATGTGGTGCAGGGGGTCATGACAACATGTTAACATGCACAGTGGGCTGGATTTCATAACAAAAACTACTTAGATTCCATTGAATCTATTTGTAGTCCGTGCTTTGAGGAGACCCTGAATATGATGAATCGCATGAATACAATTGTGCAGAAAAATTCACTGTGTCCTCTCTAAGGAAATAAAAAACAGATGTGTCTGCAGCTTACAGTGAAAAAAGCCGGTCTGGTGATGTCAGGAGAAAGTGTAACCGATATTCTAAAGCTCATCTCTTAGCCGGGTGCTCTTGGCACTCGCCGGTGCCTCTCAGCGTTTTTACTTGATTAAAAAGCACCCAGCAGTTTGTAAGCGCGTGGTAGGTGCGAGCGCACACCCTGACAGCTTAACATACTGATTATTCAAGCCTCTTAAGCTAAGCCACGGCGCTCGAGTGATGAACGTCAACTCTCCTCTCTCCCTCGCACGGTCTCCGTTTCTCCCTCGCTTTTATTCTTCGTCTGAAAGAGCGGAAAGCCGGTGACAGCTTGCAGAAGGCAGACCTGTTGTCTGGGAAGCAGAAGGGATCAGTGACACAGTGATTTGTACAGTGCCATGGCTTTATTTAGACATAATCCACCCAGCGATGCTCTCGAGTTCTCGTGTGGGTCTGGGAGCGGTAGCCGGGCTGTGTGTTGTCCTGCGATGTGGACCACAGGGAAGGTCCCAGCCGCCAGGGTCCAATGCATTAGCAGCGCTTGTCTGATCTGTTCAGCACTTCGCAGCAATGTTTTACCTGCACAGCAAATATATCAGGTGTCTTTACAGTGGCAGCGAGTGGTGAATGTCAGCGAATCCGCCCTGTAGAGCAGGGCTTCCCACCAGGAGTCTGTGGACCCCTACATTACAAAACTTCTGAAAATATTGGTTACCATTAGTCAAATGTTGATCAGAATTACCTTGAATTGTCTTACTCCATTGACAGATATTTTAACCAATCTCAAGTTTCTTCTCCTGCTTTTTGTCATTTTCTTAAAACTTTGTTACAATGATCGGCCAATGTAATAAATAGAATAAGAAAAATCTACTTCATGTATTAGTAACTAGAGCAATAAAACAAGATATTTTCCCAGGATAAGATCACACAGCCTTTGCAGACGTACTACATTAGTTGAGCTTCTCACCTGCAGAAGGTGTTTGATGCAGGCCCCTGTTAGAGGCCTTTGTTTCTGCTTCCTGCTGTTTGAGAGTACAATTGGTCAGATTTGGGCATGGTACAAAGCTCATTTTGAACTCTTTGTATGATGGTCAAGGTAGCTAACCATCTTTTAATCTCAGTGTCAGCTCTCCTTTGAAACATTCTGCAGGCTCTGCTAATCTCACTCCTCTCATGATAAACCACTCAGCAGCTGAGAAGAATATGGGTGTTTGTATGGACACTACCCTATATCAATGTGTTTCTTGTTAGAAATTCTCTAGCTTTCAGGTCAACACTCACACTCAAGGATTTCCCTCAGCTGCTCTACTACTGCTACAGTATAAATCTATATTTCAAAAACTATAAAAGCAAGATCGTAGCTGAATCAGTTCCATTAAATGCACATCAACCATTTATATAACTGTACAGCGAACAGCATGAGCCACAATTAGCCACTAAAACCTTATCATTATTATTAAAATTATGGGATCCTCCTCAAATATTAAAGGGTTCAATTCTACATCCCAATACCAAGATTCATAGAAACTGATGCAGCAGTTCTATTGTAATCCTATTCACAGAGAAAGAATTGCATGATTCAATCAATCAATTTCAGCAGCTTTTTTACTACATGTACAGTTCTATTTATCACTTTCCAATTCTGTTCCATTAAGACTCCAGAATGCTCATATTTCAGTGTCCTTACACACACACACACACACACACACAAACATTTACTGCTTTTGCATCTTATTGTGGCGCCGCGGTGCAAGCTGTCCCTCTCTGTATCTGGCGTGCGTTTAGACGCCCTCTCAGCGTGCTGGCGAGGCCGCGGCTTCGACCACCGAGCCACACCTGACCGACAGATTGGCCTCAGCTGGGGGCCAAAGGCAGGAACAGACACAGCGGACGTTTACCTGGTGATTCAGCTGATAATGTGGACAAACTGCTACTTCGACTGTTCATGTGTCTCGGGGAGGCTGATTGTGTGATTTGATTAGAGACAAACCCCTTTAGGATAGGCTTGTGATATATATATATATATATATAATTTTTTCTCGTTATCGTCAACGAATCCCAGGAAATGACTAAATCCAACGATGCAGTGTTTTAAAAATACGTGGACTGTCTGTGGCATTATAAAATACTACGATTATTAAATGTCAGAAATGTAATCAGGGATTCTTTTGTATCTCTCAGATCCAATCAAACATGGACAAAACAGATTACCCTTGTGCCTCATTTTAAATCCATCCACCCTAAAAAGTCCCCATCTAACAGGGAATATTATAATTATTATATTTCACCTCATCAGTCTTGATCAATATTCAGAATGTGAACCCTTTAAATATAAAATGTTGTAATAAAACCACCTTTATGTGAAATATACAGAAGACTAGGTGGTGTTTCGTTTGATTATCAGACAACAACATTGAGTATAATTTTAACTTTCCTCTCAATTATCTTGACACTATGCGGAGAAATAGGAACTATAGCCCATATAAGTTATATCTCTTTAGCTGCATAAACACACACACACCTTGCAAATCCATATACAATAGGACATCAAAACAAACACACTTTTTTCCGATGACTATATTCGCTTTAATGGCCTTCAAAACTCAAGAAATGTCTCTGGCAAAGCCCCTGGTGGAAAATAGGGAAAATAGAAAATTACTCAATTGGTGGGAAAACAGTTAAAATGATCATTTTGAAGCCAAGGGCCTCAGTTAAAAAGTGGTCTTAAAAATGGAATGCATGCGTGATTTTATGCTGGAATGGCCAGTGTGTTAATAGCTTTTATTGAGCCATTTCTTTAAGTGTATTTCTTTTATCTCCTATTTGCTTTGAACATACAGACACATTTACATCTCCAAACACACACACACACACCTCAACTAACCATCCATACGTACACATACAACTCTGAGGCTGTAATAATAAAGAATAGAAAAACAGCACATACTGCTCTCGCCAATGATATCCACAGCTTCCAGGCTGATGAGTGCAAATTGTCTTCTAGTATTTTTGATGAAATGCTACATGCATCTTGCCATCAGTTCTGACCAAGCTTCCTACGCCTTGCAGCCGACACATCCCTAAAACCTCAGCAACCAGCTCCATGTTTCACAGTAGGAATGGTGTACCTTTCATCATAGGCCTTGTTAACTCCTCTCCAAATGGTTTATGGCTGTGGCCATAAAGTTCAATTACGGTCTCATCACTCCAAATGATTTTGTTCCAGAAGTTTGGAGGCTTGTCTCTCTGCTGATTGACATATTGTAAGCAGGATTTTTCATGACACTGGAGTAGTACCAGGTTTCTTCTGTTGACTCAACCATTCAGCCCATTTTTCTTTATTCTTCCTCATTGTGCATCTTCAAACATCCACACCACTTTTTTTTTTTTTTTTTATTTAACAAGGTCCTGTATTTCATCCTAAATTCTCCCTGGGATTTCCTTTGCATCTCGAAAATTTTTCCTGGCTGTTGTGGCAGAACATTTTCTGGCTGTGGCTTGGATTCAACAGAATGTCTCATTTTACACTTCTTAATCAGTCTTCTTCTTAATCTTAATAATGGTATTTATGGGAAATATTGTTGAGCCTACACATCGTTTATAAATCTGTTGTTTCTCTTCTACCAATTTCATCCCCTCATGTCAAATAAAAAAGAGAAGGTGTAGCTTCTGTTTCCCTGACACACTTTTTCTGAACACTCCCTCCATTTAATTTTTTTTTTTTTTTTTTATTGTGCAGCACACGAAGCCCCCTCGGAAGCTGCTGCTAAGTCAGCAAGAATGCAGCCGAGTGTGCTTAAGCAGATGTAGAAAAGCAGGCGAGCACTTCAGGAGCTTCAGAAAACACTCCCCCCGGGTTGTTGCCTCTGGCGTGTACTCGGCATCCTACAGGAGGACGTGGATTTGATGAGAGAGAAGGGCAGGTCTAAAAAAATAGAGCTTAAAATCCCATTAGCCATAACCTGGTTTGTTCCTCCTCCACATGTGCAACACCTAATTAATTAATCACTAAAAAACTCAGACAAAACATTCCATCAAGTACTATAAGGTGGAACATTGGGATGACTGGAAGCACAACATGTGAGAATGTGTACAATAACTCCTTTTGCAGTTATTGCCAGAAAAACCTCACATCACTCTCTGTCAGTAAATTGCATAGTGGGTCACTGACAAGCCTGTTACAGTCTATACGTGGGGTGGAATCAGTATGAGAGTTTGTCAGAGTGACAGAATTCCATCATTGTGTGGATTCAGAGGGTATGTCCATTAGAAGATTGAATTAAACTTCTCTTTTAAAAAAAAAAAAATGGAAAAAATGATAGCCTCACCCAGCCTTTAAAAAAAAGAAAAAAAGGCTTTGTTTTACAGTAATATATATATATATATATATATATAGCCATATATATCTGTCTGAGAGTTGACCTTAAATATAGTTCTATGCAATCCTTACAGTCACTATGTAATGACATACTCGACCTGTTGTTAAACCACAAAATGTAGTGACTCACACAGTGTCAATCTTTTCTCATGAAGAGACATTTGACCTGGAGTCCAACGTCCCAAGTTTACAGATCATGGAGGAGGAGCAGGACCGCGGCAGAGGGAGCATAAAAAATCTGCCAAATAACAGCCTGAGCTCCTGCTTTTTTTACAAATCCTACCTACCTACAGCTTTAGGGAGGCTCTCATCTGTGAGAAAAAGATGAATTAAAATAAAAAAGTTACATAAAAAAAACAAAAAGAACAAGGTCCCCCCTGGTGGTTAGAGGGTCTACTGCAGTCAGTTAGAATGCAAATAGGCAAAAAAGACAGTCTCTCCCTCCCTTCTACCTTTGTCTCATTGTTCAAAATTCATGTTTAATTTCTAAACACAATGCTCATGATGAAGAACACTGACAGTATTCCCCCCCCCCTGCACTGACACTTGACATTTTTCAGAGCTCATTTTGAGTTGAGCCACAATCTGTTTCCCTGCAGGCGCATTAAGAGTGGAAGCAGATTATTTAACCAGCATGGTGCCACTCTTCCAGATTTGGAACTTGATCCATCACCTCATTTCTCGTGTCGTCGTGCAAGAGGGAGCCATATGACATCATGATCACGCCGCAATCATTTCACTACACAGCACAGTCAGAGACATGTGCTGTCCAATAACTCTAATTGTTATTTAAATATCCACAAGATAAGGATGCAAGCAAGAAATGCACCGTGAATGTGTCCCTATGTACATACGTCTGTCTGTCTCCTGCAATATAAAAAGAATGGCAAACTAAAAAAATGGCATTCAGATGTAGGAGGATCTTAATTCCCCTCCCCCTCCTCTTTGGGATTAGGTAGTTACAGATGGAACATCAAAGAGTTTCAGTGTTCAGGAGAAGCTCCGTACTCGAGGTGTGAAGATGTCAAATGCTGCTTAACGATGCAGGATATTAGGCTTCCCTGACACACACACACACACACACACACACACACACACACACACACACACACACACACACACACACACAATCATACAATCTATACTGTCTAGAAATATAGGGAAATACACACAAAACCTTATAAATACAACATAAAAACATATTACAAAAAGACCCAGCAGAATCATCACTAAATAAAAATACAGAGAACCAACTAATAACTTGTTACCCAGGCAAAATCTTGTGTATGTAGTATATAGAGACTGTGTATATCAACTTTATTATTATTTATGTTTAAAAATCAATGTCTTTCACTAAAATGAAATGCCTTGAGGATATATCAAAGTGTGTAGTCCTACACTGTTTGACAATAGGGTGATCGTAATATATATGAATTATTTGAATGCAACACAGGGGGAGATTTGGTTTGTAAATAAATGCGGGATGGCTGTTAATATATTTATATTTCATTTCATTCCGTTTACTGGTTCTTTGATAGAGACAGATACAATAGATACAGGCAAGTGCATGGTAATTATCCAGTGCAATGCATCACAGCATTTATAGCTTCTGCTAATTTCCGCTGCCCGTCCCTAGAAGGGCTTTTAAAATAACAACCATAAAACATTAAAGAAACATCTCCACAGAGTTAAACTATGTAGAACATTGAGTTGACTTTATAAAATAATAGTAAAATAGGAACTGCCAGAATAAACATATATACACCCACACACACATATAGAGTAAAAAGTATGCAAAGAGTATTCTGGTAGAGAACTATGCAGTTCCCTATAGTATATCCCATACCCCCATGGTTGGTACTATGTGCTAAGCCTGAGGAGCTTGGCCAGTTTGACACTTGGGGATGTAGTTGTCTAACTTTGCATTATCTGGCTTCCAGGCTATGATGGGACAGTGGTTTGGTCTTTCTGGCCTCTCTCCAAATATTTTTCTTGCATCGTATACTATAGCTTCTCCAAGGGTTGAATCACTGTTAAACTAGCCTGCAGCATGAGGTATTAACACCCTAACTGAGGTGTGAGAAGAGCAATCAGTCCATATGTAGGTTTGCACATTCATGTGAGGAGCCAGCATTAGATCACATGACACAAGACATTGGTTTTTTAAATGACATGGGTGATGAAACTGAAATTATAGAGGGAATATAAGTTTGCACATGCACAGCCTGCATTTAATACATGATTGGTTCTTTTCATTCAGTCCTATTGGATTGGTCTGATAGGTTCTGAGCTTTAAAGACATCTGTATGAACACACGTGTGCATGCTACAGTTCATACATTCCACGTGAACCGCCTGATATCTGTTAATTGGTAAAACGGATGTCATGAAGGTTTTGGGGATTTGGACACTTTTACCTTTGATGTGTGGCTCTTTTCATTTGCATGTACATCAGAGCGCCAGTGCTGTCAAAAGGTCTTCTTAGCCAATGACCTCATTAATGTGGCGGGATCAAACACTTTTTCTATCAGATTCTATCAACCCGTTTAGCAACGGCGTTGTCGACTGAGGGGTGAGACACCACGGGGGGTCGCGAGACAATTTTCTGGGGTTGCGTCTGGATTTACGGGTTACCAAGAGTGCTAAGCATTCTGGGTTTTTTTTTATATGAGAATAAATCATCGTGAAAATAGAATAGCATTGTATATTTGTATTTTTTTTTTACCACTGCCAGCTGAAATAAAGCGGTTGTGGATAAGAGAGGAGAGACTGCTGGAAGTCAAAGACGTGTTTATTATGTACTTTCAAAATTTCTATGGGATTGCTATTAATATGAAAATTATTTGGTTTGTTATGTTTATTCTCAATTCTTATCATTTTAGTGCTGGTTAAGACCTTTTATTATTGGAGGGGGGGGCATAAGTTCTGCTATGCAGGAAATACAATAATACATACAATATGTTATACTTCTTATCACTTATGACCCACAAAAAGCATGATTTTTACCTTTCACAACAACAGTAGTAGTATGATTGCTGAGCGGCCACTATTTGACAGGATGATGCTCCCCACAACTTGCTGCTGATTGGCTGGTTCATTGTTGTGCTGGTCAGTGCTGTTGATTGTTTCTTATTTAGAGAGCAGGTGGTGGTCATGAACAGTGGATTTTTTTCAGTGCACAGAAACGGGGTTTGCTGGCTGTGAGGAGATGTTTGCTGACTTTGCCAAAAATGCATTAGATCACAATCATGGACTAAACCTAAAGTAGACTAAAGTGTGTGGTCCGACATAGTTTCCAGAATCGTCTGCCGTGTCAGTTTAGAAAATCAGTTGCATCTGTTGTTAATGTCTGTGGCCCCTTTTTTGAATTCCAAAAACCCTGTAGTGTGTGGGAGGCATTACACTAATGCAGACCCATCTGCCTCTGGGTGCGACCCACCGGGCAACCGCCTCTTCAACATTACACACATTTGCCAGACGCTACAAAATAATTATGTATATTATAATTATGATTTATGATACAACAACACTGTGATTAAGGTTGAGACATGAAAAACCTTGGTTGGTTCAGGGGAAATTTTGTTTCAGTTAAAACGATCAGTAAGATGCCTGACCTGATGGTTCAAATGTTACAGTGTGAAAATGTGGTCTGGAACACTGCTCTCCTGCTGCTTGTGCAACATTTCCTGTTGTGCCTCCATGTTCTCCAACCACAACCAACCCTCCACCTCCACCAGAGGACATCTGTCACCTTACACCGACCGGATCCGTCTCATTGCATCTATTTGAGATGATGTGGGAGTTTTACAGAAGTCTGTGGGACTATCCTGCTCGTTGAAAATTGACTCTATAGAGGGAAACCCTGTGTGTGACAAAACAGCAACATTTAACACCATGGGAATGAGAACACACTGGCTGTGGAAGAGGGGCCCAGTTAAATCCTGTTTACAAGCAGCAACCAACAAATGCTGCATATTTTGCCTATAATACTCAGTCAAACTCGATGTGTGCATATGAATCAGTAATTCTGCTTAGATAATATCACCGTTTGCGTCTATTTGCATGCGTCAGAGACTAAGCAAAAAAAAATGCAAGTGCCAATTAGTCGTGAAACAAAGACAACAGAGTTAGTTCAAAGGCATTAAATCTGTGACTCACCACCTTTGGGAGCAACACGGCTCTATCTGCAGTATGACTTGATAAAGAGGAGGAAATCAGGAATCACACCCTTTTTAGCAAAATTGAACGGCCAACAGTTCGCAACTAGTAATTTATCAGATTTATTAAAGCTGACACTTTTCATCTGTAGGAAAATTGTACAAGTAAGGAGAAAACAGCTGCACATTTTCCATACACATAAGGGACCATGCCTCATGATGCATGAAACTCATTTGCCGGAATATGTCTGCACAAAATTTGGACGCTTTGGATAAATACTTGGACTGGACGTTAGTACAGTAATGATGAAATAAGCTTATTTCCTTCCCAAGATGTGCAGACTATTATAAATCTCACATACTCTACTGCAGGCACCGAGTAAGAAGCTGAACTATATTTAAATAATATAATTGGGAAAAAACAGTGATCATGTATTCTAATGGTTTTCCATTGGCCCTGGGCATACCTGGTATTAACGTGTTGTGAGCGATCTGATCACAAGTGGACAGCTCATTGTGTGTCTGTGGACACCTGTCATTACCATGTGCCTTCCAAATGTGCCTCGAGTGACCACTTGTGATCAGATCGCTATTCCTCAGTCTGCGGAAATAAGCATGTAGCATAATGCGAGCTAAGCTTTTATTACATTTACAGAAAGCTCCACCCTCACTGAAATATGCAGAGCTATCATAGCAGAAATAACTGCATTTCCACTCAGTGAAAGTCACACATGAAGTGGGGCAGAGGAGAAAAAAAAACACTGGTACTGGCATTCATTTCTCACCAATATTCATTTATTTTTACAACTAAGTACTAGTTGATTGACAGAATATACCATCACTTAAACTGCAAAAATATACATTTTTACTGGGCAAAGCTTTAAAAATATGAAATTAATTATTTTTTTTGTAAATAGAATATATTCAAATATATTATTATTATTATTAAACTCTAAAAAAAACTCTAAAAAAACGACACATTTATTAATTGAATGCTCAAGAAAATACTTTTCAAATGAGCTAATGTTGAAAATGTTCCCTTATTCATTTCATATTGGATCATGCATTTTACTCACATACCAAACAAATAAAAGATATATTTAAATTCAAATTATAGTCTGTAATTCCAACAGACCTATGACTGCAATTAATCATGAAATAGATTCAACATTCAGGCTTAGATTTCCAGCTGATCTTGGATTGAATATTATTTAATAAAAAAAAGAACCAGCTGCTCAAAACAGCTGATGATTCCAAATTCCAAAACAAGAAGCAGCAGCAGTGGGTGACTGAATGTTGGCAGCAGACACTGCTCACTTTTCCAAACACAGACTTAAAATACAAAAGCGAGAGCGAAAGAGAAAACGACATGCGGAAATGGTCTTTGACCTTTTCCTATAAAAAGGGATTCAATACGTGCCAACGTGGTGTCAGATGCATACAAACAAAATAATATTCAGTGTTTTGTGAAATGTGTGATTTGTATTCAACGCCGTTCCAATGCCCAATCACAGATGTCACAAAGGATTAACTGATTTGAATAAACAGTAGGAAATGTTATTTATCAGAGACAACAATGGAAAATATTACACTCAACCCGAAAGGCCTCAGTTTGCTTGTGTTTCTAATCTCAGCTAAATCTTTTCCCTTTGGTTTGATTTCAGTCAGTCACATCAGCAAATCAAAATTATGGAATCAATCCATAGATATTACTACAAATTATAATAAACTATAATGAAATATTAACATATTGTTGCAGACAAGTCCTAAAACCTCAAATTGTCCATCAGTGAGCAGCACAAACCAAACAGATTCCGTGGGACTGGACGAAACACTGGAAAGCACTTCTCAGATTAACTGCTGCGTCTGTGGAGACTTGAGGGGAATTTTCTGTGTCAATACCCCGTGTCACAGTATGTGCAGTTATTCGGTCCTTTCTCCGGTTCAAGGGTCATTTATGCTTTTAGTTTGGTCGTCAATTTACTTATTCTGTCAGCCGTGGTCTCTAAGGAGGACTTTTGAGAGGACCAGTATTGATCGGTTGTGTTCAGAAAAATTTAAAGCACAGTTGGCTGGTTTGAACGTCACTGTGTGTTCTTAAAATAAGACAACGTAATGTTAGTTTTAACTTTATTTTATTTGAGTAAATAATTAAAGAATGTGTTTATTCACCTTGAAGTCGACTTTAAGGTTTATGGTTTCACACATGATTTGTGGCTGGATATTATCTGTTTAATGTTGAGGTTAATTTTCAATTTTTAGATGATATACATTTCCTCTGTGTGTGCATCTGTACACTTATGTATTTAATTTTTCCTTTTTGATATATTTTTTGGTAGTTATACAAAAAAAAAATGCCTACATTTGCTAGGTCAATGCTTTAGGTGTGTGTGTGTTCTGAATTGCTGGTTTTGTTGTGCAGTGTTTGATATTGTGTCGTTTTCTTATCCATCATGCAACATCTAATTAATAGAACAAAAACGATCACCACATATCTCTGACAAATTTTAGACACACGTGGACATGCACACTTGCATGTATGTAAATAAAAGAACGGCGTAAAGCACACACACACACACACACACACACTGGGCATGTGCTGGGGCTTGTCTTATCAGCACATGCACATAGCAGGAGCAGACCCTAAACACACGGTTCAGCGGCCGGCAGCAGCTGTGATGAGCAGGCAGAAAGCCGAGCCTCTCCGGGCATAAATATGTCCAGCGTCAAGATATACAACTGGCAATTCCATCCCCGGCTGAAGCCTCGCCGATTGCTTTTTTTTTGCCCCTTCCCTGCATCTCGGGGAGTCCTGCAATACACAAACACACGAACGCAGCCTTGCAGGTATGCACAGGTGCACATTACACTCTCAATAAAAAGGAGGTCGGGGAAATGATACCAGAGTTTGAACGAGAATTGTATGAACATATCCATCAATCATAGGGAGGCGCTTTGTGCTTTGTGGTGTGGAGCCACAACAAAACGCAGCCTTGCTCTGTGTGAATACCACCGCTTCTGTGGTATTTCTATATATGCCCATTAAAACATGTTTCAGTATGTGCTTCCAAAAAGAATAGCATAAATAATCAAGTTGGACTTTAATCCTGTGTTATATGCTTAGAAAATAGAATCCTAACCCTAACCCTAGCATGTGATGTATCAGGAACTACTTCATCAATAATTTTCCTCATTTAACCTTTAAGAAACCAACTAATAGTAGCTTGCTTCATTTCATTCTGTCTATAAGAGGGATGACAAATCCAGAAGCTGAGTCAACACCTTAATCAGGTAGTGATGGCAAATCCAATGTGCTGCGGACAAAAACACAAACGTTCTCTGACGGCGCCGTGCACGTCCCAGTGAGTGTTCCATTTCCACTTGAATTCAAAAGCAGGCCCCTGATTGTATATTTGTCTCTCCACTCCGCCTACTCGAGCACACACAAAAGGAAAGAAGAGACATCACTTGACGGAGGACACAGCTGCTGGTTAATGAGCTCACTGGTTGCCTCATTAGCCCGCATTACTTTTTAAGGCACCATGAACACTGCCGGAGTTGGAGATGAAAAGGAAACAGAAGTGGTAAAATCCTCTGTTTATGCCGGGCAGCCGCACCGGCGCTGCCTCGCTCCCCGGCTCCTGGAGCTGAGCCTATAGACCCTGGGTCTCATTTTTAAGAGAGACCTGTTTGAGCAACAGAAGTTACACAAAGTGACAAACTAAGCAGAAAATGTAAACACAAAACATTAAGTAATGTACAAGTACAGATTGAAATCTGACTTAAGGATGATCAAACCCATGCAGACCAAGTGGAAGTTTAAACTCCTGCTGTTCTCCTGAAGTTCAGTATGAACTGAAGGGATGACAATGGTGAAATAGTTTAAAGAACACTACTTAGTGTGCTACAATACTTGGATAGGGCAGCAGGCCAAGGATGGATTTGTAGATAAATATATATCAATGTATGGTCTATGCATAGATACTGAAGACTAATTAAAAAGGCAATATAACATACAGTGATGTGTGAGAAGTTTACAACCGGTCCAACAGATGCAAAGATCGAGCGGAGGCGTTCCTATATACAACATCACCACAGTCCGAGTCAGAGAGGTAAGAAAGAGGAGATGTTTCCTGGCGTTAAAAGAAAAACAGGATTTCTTCCTAGACAAAAAAGCCAATTCCAGTTTCAATTTCTTCAGCAGTTAGTCAGCGTGAAACTAAAGAAGGACTTTCATCTATTGTGAAGCCTAAGTATTTATACCTGGCTACTGTCTCTAGGGCTACAGCAAGCAGACAAATTACATGGAAGGATAGCAGGCACCTTCTTATTGTTAGAAAAGAGCACAGCCTTGGTGTTGTCTGCGTTCAACAGAAGCCTCAGGTTTAACAAGTGCAAGTGCATCTGATTTGTGTCATCGACTCTGGTAATGTCACACATTTATTGATCAATATGTATTCTATAATTATTCATCTACATTTTGAAACAAACGCATTTGCACACTGTGGTTTGTAGGTTTTTTTGTTCCATCAAAATCAAGTCACTACAGCTCTACATCTCGGCATGTATATCATAAGAGAAAACAAAGAGCGTTACTATGAAACGTAATGCAGCACAATGATCATTTTATCTCAGTCATCTTTTTTTTCACGATCAATCGTCCAGCCACATCTAGAAGTATAAACTCTGTGCTGGAGGGGAACTTTCTCTGACCATATTACACACATCACTTCCACAGCCATTTTCTGCAAAAACCCTTACCTTGAAGTAGTTCAGCCCGGCAGCTTCCTGGAGAAAAAAAAAAAAAAAAGAAAAAAAACATACCTTAGTGTAGTTCATTCCAGCAGTTGTCTGTCCACCTTCATTCGATCAGGACCACGCCGCAAATGTTCATCTTCCCATCTCGAAATGTCGTTGCTAGTAAACCAACTAATTTGGTCCTAAAAGATACAAACAACAAAATTACATTATTAACCTTATATTTTTTCCCCTTCATCTGTACTATGCATTCTCTCAAATCCTCTCAAAGATTACATTTTGTTTATAAGAGAAAAATCATGAGACATTTATAAATTGATCTGTTTTTATGTCCCTAATATCCATGGTGTGCTGTTGGGTTTATAATAGCATAGTATCATCATCTTCAAAACTAAAACACACCCTTACATAGTAACATTATTCACGTCTTGTTGCAGCTATTTGTTACTATTGACAGACAATAAACTGGTGATGTGACACAGCTAAAAAGTTGAATATGTTTTTAAACCTCTGAGCCCATATTAGATACAAGATTCTATGAAGGAACTTTTACTATTATAATGTGATTCCTATATTAGCTGTAGAGTCAGCATGATGCTGAAGTTTTCATGTTCTTTTACTGACTTTACAGTGTCAAAGTTGGACAAAAAGAGAAAAAAAAAAAAAAAAAACACCTCTGAAGCAGAAATCCCTGAAACGCTGAAAGCAGTCAGGAAGGCTGAGGCACACTCTCTAATAAATATAGCATGACTAATCCCTGCTCACAAGTGACGAGGCCTAGTCATCTTACACACAATGAACTCTGAAAAACTTCAAAGCGTTCGCTACAACTCGGACGTGAGTGATGGAGCCACAATTACACTGCGTTGTGCATGGGGTTAAACTAAACAAGCTATTTGGGTGTAGGAAGCTGCAACGCTAAGCAGCTTGATGAGGATATATACAGAAATTAAAAAAATTCAGGATTGCCCCAGATCACATCAGTTATTTATAATGCAGTCAAAAAACATTAGGACATTGATTTATTTTTTTGATGTTTTGGCTGGGCCTATGACAGTATGGATTTTTTTTACCACAGTGAAAAAGCAATAAATCGCTGTGGTTTGGTGATTTACAACCAGTGGCCCCCATGAAAAACGCCTTAAAACTATAAAGCTACTTTAATCTTATTAAACAGAGAGAAATATCCTCCAGTCTTTGTAGTCCCTCACGGCAGGGTTGCACAGTTCTGATCCGACTGATCAGTCATGTGATTGATTAACTAATATCATTGAATCTTGTTCTTTACCACATCAGACCTGTGTATAAAAACAAAATGCTTTTGTCATGTCTCATGAACAAAAAAAGTTTGAGTCCAGCTGAATTGTGGATGATGCTGATGTTGGACAGAACTCTACACCATATAAAGTTTTTTTCTGGCTCAGGCCTCCTCCTTGTTTCCAGTTTTGTTCTGTGGTCTCAGCTGCTGTAATAAGTTGCCAGATTGTATTAGAAGTGCTCCAATATTAACTGTTTAAAGACGGGCTGTAAAATGTCCTGTTCTCTTGTGCAGTTGATTATTTTCCTCCCGTTGTATCTAAAGTGTATTGAATGACTCGATGTGTATACTACAAACCTTGGCCTGCGTCATGGTGTGCAAACAGATTTTAATGAGGGGATGGAAGACACCAGGGAGCCTGTACTTTCAAGGCTGGTTTAATGTAATTTGTAAAGTAGCCTCTTATGAGCATTTTTTCCTTACAGATGCACTGATAGACAGGGCAATTATACTGTAAAATTGGAAAATCACATCGCATACAGAAGTACAAGGCAGGCTACTGTGTGTGTGCATTGTCTGTCTCTCTTCCCTGTCTGTCTATATATATATATATATATTTTTTTTTTTTTTCTTCATTACCCTAAGAACCCCATCATAAATGTCTGTATTTTCATACTTGAGCAGAAAATATGAGTGACTGGCGTTCAGTTGCCCACATCGTCTCCTACAGTGTTGTTGGGTCTAACTGTTTATTTTTCTGACCATGTTTTAGAGCCTGTTGATGTCTGTTGGTTCTTATATATGGACTGCCAATCATTCCCAGGCAACTCATTATTAAATTATTTTTCCCTGCTGCAGTTTAGAGACAATTCTCAAAGGATTTTTCTAGTACGCACATGCTAACACCTCAATCATGTTATTCCGTTACAATGAGATTCCCTTCTTAATTCACTTAAGTGTCTTAATTGAAGGTATCTGTATAACTCTCCATAACTTTCCATTCAAAAGTATTTTTTTAGTAGTCTAAATGATTTCAAATGCTGATTATCTATAAGTGTAATTGTAACTATTATTCCTTTGTTCTTCGACTTCCTAAAAGGATTGTCTAATGCTCCTGGTCTGAACCTGTGGGTGTGAGAAGGCCAGATCAACAGCTGACAGCTTCCTGTTAACTTAGATTTTTTTAAGCACATCATATCATATTTTAAACATTTCTCTCACAATGGAGTTATCACGCTTCAGATCCATATGCTCTTTACGACGTAACGTCGACTGTGGAGGCGTCAGACCTCAGCTCATCTCGATGTCCTTCCATCTGGCTTGATAAGTCTGAGAGCAGCGATATACTGTGTATCTTAGCGGTGCTGAATAATAGTATTGTCTTTGTCCAGACCTTTACTCGTTGTCTACTGTGCATTAAAAAACATCCCTAAAAGAGACAAGATCAAATAATTAATTCATTGTTCTTATGCTAAACAGATGCATGAGAAATGTGCACGGACACAGATTTATGTCTCTGTTTACGATATGAAGGTATTTTTCCTCAGTGCACACATGGTAATTGGATTCATATATTCAGGTATGGTCCTCTGCTGCCTCCCTGGTCTTTCTTGAGTATGTGTGTGTGTTTGTGTACATGAGTAAGAGAGAGAGAGAGCATGGGAGAGGAAAGAGAGGGGAGAGAGCAGAGAGAGCGAACCCTTCAGCAGACGGGGTCAGAGCTCTAATCTGGGGAGGTGATGGTATTGTGAGTGTATTTAACGAGCGGATGAGAGCAAAGGCGAAGGGCGGATGAGTATTAGCCTTTTTAGATATCATTAAACATTAATAATGTCAGGGGACTGGAGCCCACCGGGGTCCTTTTGACTTTCATGCTGTGTGCTAATAGAGTGTCACCTCTGGGGACCTTCATGCACCCCCACCCCTCAGTGAGGCTAAAGAAAGATCGGATCACCACCCTGCTTCTGAGGATGGGATTAGAGGGTGAATGTGTGTTAATTGTAGACTATGTGAGGTCAGGCACTGGCTTTTGGTCATGGTGTATGATATACACATATTATACATAACTAATAAAGTCCCTGTGGGTTTGCATTTATTAAACGTAATTTTTAATCCTTAAAGCGGTCCCGATATTTTTCTCCTGAATGTTTGGAAGCATATAGAAAATGTCAAGTCAAAATGAAAATAAACATGTTTTTTCTACAACATGCATAGTCCTACATATCACAAAAATTGAAACAGAAATTGAAATAGAAATTTCTATTTTAAATGATTTGCTTTTCACAGCGGTTTTATATCAATTTGATAAAATACCGTTCCTGTTATCCACCTACATGGTTGGAGATCTTATTTCGATACAGCAAATCCAATCTTCCTGGCACAAGAGCGACAGACTCTGAACAACATTCATCATCTTCCCTGCTTACAAAGTTACAAATATGAGCATGTTTTGATAATAAATGGTCATAGTTACCCATACATAGATGGTCGTTATTACCCACATGTCCTTCACCTTAGCCTGTTGAAGGAGCCACTAAGCAAACACTGGTGTCATTTAGCTAATTGTCTGCACCGCTGCAGCACGTCAAACAGCAGGTAAACGCACCTGCAGATGTTTGGACCATTAGACGCTGCTTTTGTTATTGCCCTTCAACATCCTTGTCAGCAACACGCTGTCCGTTCGTGACGGAACTCTAGCGGCTGTTTTCTTAGTCTCCGTTATGTACGACGTAACCCTAGTAACCTGTCAGCCGATGTCTATCAGACCAGACGCGGCCGCGCCTCCTCCAGGCGGACGAGACAAAAAGGAGGCGTTCTGATGTCACATAACATGCTGTGGCCTCACAGACACCCCCACACCCACCTACCCCCTGCCCTCCAACATTGACTTCAAGCACTGCTCACTTTACTCAAATAAATGGACTATTGATTTGCCCTAAATGTGTTATAAGCTTCACCTATTACACTGTCAGGTTCCTTCGTTCCCCAACACATGATCTACTGTGTGGAACACAGATCCTGTCTTCATTCTCTAAAATAGAGCTATAAGAATTCTAAATAAAACCACTTACTAAAAACTAAACTAAAGGACTACCTAATACCAAACTAATAAATTATTACCAATTTATATTTGTCCAACTGAGAGAAAGTAAGCAACTTGAGAGGAAGCTACAGAGGGCGCTTTTACACTTTTCCTCTGACGCTGCCCCCTAGCACTGGTTGCTTTCCTCAATTTCAAATTCATAATGGGTATAACTCAATAATCATTTTAGCACATTACTTAAATAAATATTAAAATGACACTCGTTCATTTTCCTTTTCCCATTTCACAGTAGTATCCTCAATTGAGACTGGGAAACCTGACTTGAAATATTTCTATTTTCAAATTATTAACTGTAGCTGACTTTCTTTGTACCTTTCTGTTTATTCCAGACATTGTTTTCTTTTTGTTTTGGACTATAGCGTGACTAAATTTTGTTTTTCGTATGCAGTATACCAAAACAATTATATTGTATTTGACAAAAAAATAATGATTAAATGTGAATTCAGTTGGACTTTAAACAAATGTATTTCCTAGAGTTTTGTTCCTCAAATTATATTGTGTGGTTTGATCAATGTTTATGTACATAACAGATTCATTTGCAGTGACACTTTACTGTACCATCTAATTGAACAGTGCTACAAACATTTATTTATTTGTTTATATGCCTATATATGCTATAAAATATTCTTACATATGCTTTTATAAAACACTAAACCTAACTTCACACCAGCTGCCAGTTATTAAAATTCAACTTGTTTCTTACTGAAAAGCACATTGTGTGAAGCAAAACCAAAGGACAATAATCCTCTTCGATGAATCCAGAGTCTCTGTTCACTTCACAAGTCAATAAAAACGGAAATGATGCGCACATAACAATAGTATTATTACAACAAGGTGAAAGTTAATCATTTTCAAAGCAGATCTTATAATGAGAACAGGGTTGAGGTAACTACTTATCAAGGAGGAAAAACAAGTGAGTGAGTGTGATTGTAATCAACAGATACTGAACTTCCTGACAAGATATATTTCTGCTTTTATGGTTGTGCTTTAATCACCAACAATCAGGTATTTGACTGTCAATGAGTATTTTTAGCTGCTTCATTTCAAAATGTTATAGATGATGAATAGAGAAAAAATATGCTGTATATTAACAGCAGTCTGATGGGAGAGTATGAATGGCAATATGAGTCACATTTCCACAAAAGGGTAACGAATGTGCTCAGGTGTGTATTTTAAGTCTACGTGTTATTGAACTAAACATGAAAGTTGCTCTCTTGAACAATTGGGACCTTTTCTTTTTTGCTAAGTCAGACCAGTACATTACAGTCTAGAATTATAGACAATATAAATGCATTTATGAGGATTTCAGCATTGTGCGTGCGTGCCTGTGTGTGCGTGCCTGTGTGTGTGTGTGTGTGTGGGCATATATTGCACACAGAGAGGGAATGAATGAGCCTGTGTGCTCCCACTACCCGGTGGTCTGAGCTGCTGTCGATAGAGGGAGCTGTTAGTGTACAAAAGCAAACTGAATATGTTGCTCTTGTTCACAGGATCCCGTCCCCTCCTCTCTGGAGTGCTGATTGTGAGCGACTCAACTTCTGCAGCTGCACAATGTAAGAAACATTACAACAACTCTTCCAAAAATGAATCACATTTTTCATGTGCTCACGTCATGCAGCATATTTGTGTTTATGGCCTTCAGAGCAGCATTTCTCTTTTTTTTTTTTTTTTTTTAAACAGATCCACTGAGTCCAGTAGTCCAGTTCCACAATTCATTTGGTCTAAACTGGCTTCTGCTTGCAAAGGCACTGCAAAGTAAGTGGTTGTGATCTATATGATTTTTACAAACACAGACAGCAAAGTATGCAATATTAATTGTTGATACATGAGGAGACGTCACATACAGCCTGCATCCCACCAGCCATCTTCTGTCATACTCGCCATGTTCTTTAAGTACATGGAACAGTACAAGTGCAGCACTTGTATAGTATCAAGTGAAGACGCAGCCCTTATAATGCACTTATTCAAATGCAGACACAGGCTGTGAATTATCGAGCATGTTCATCTTCTGATTTACACAAGCTAATTTAAAACTGCAAAGTGTTGTGCTTAATAGCTTAATGTTCTTTAGTTGTTGTAAATGGTTGTTATCTGAACCCACTTTGAAAGGAATATTCCAAGGCCACCTCGCAATTCTACCTTTTGAAAGAAGAAACGTCATGTGACATAATGGTTTCAGACACAAAGAACAAAAGGTACATTCACTCAAGTTAGTAAACTACTTGTATTTCCCCCCCATTCTGGTAATGCTACTATCATAAGATACCACTCTCATATTTGTCCGTTAAATATTAAGCTACATAGCCTGCAGCAGGTTAGTTTATCACAAAAAACGGAAATAGGGAAATATTTACTGTAGCTTGGCTCTGTGACAAGTTATATCTCGCTGCTTTCATCCATACCACAACAATAGCATAGAAATAACTTCCCCCTGAAATGACAAATTTCAGGGGGAAGGGGTTATATGTCTGATTATTTCTTGGCTTTGTTTCGGTATGGATTAAACTTTCAAGATTCAACATCGTCTAGTGTTTCCATTAGACACAATTCGTGTAGGTCCAGAAGATTTCAATGTCTCTGACAAAAGAAATGCCAGGAAAATATTGTGTTTTTGCTCACATTTTACCAGCAATGTTACAGCTTCCACTATAACCTTAGCATCAGTGTCTATATCTGTAGAATATGCCACAGGCATGAAACAAATAGAATGTTGCAGGTCAGCCTGCTCAGTGAGGGCCTGCAGAGCTTACTTAAA
Source organism: Eupleurogrammus muticus (assembly GCA_036785175.1). NCBI lineage: Eukaryota > Metazoa > Chordata > Actinopteri > Scombriformes > Trichiuridae > Eupleurogrammus > Eupleurogrammus muticus. The sequence goes on from JAYKQN010000001.1 coordinate 17,157,034, forward strand.
ACCCAAAACACAACTCCAGTCTGTTGTTTCACCCGCTTCCACATTGAGATTTGCTGTTTTTATCTTCCTTATTTTTGTTCCCTCCTGAGCGAAAAACACGGTTTGTTTGAGGGTGTGTGTTTTGCTCGTTTGTTTGAAATCGCGTCGTCATGGAAAGATTTTCTTCACTTGGAGCGATGACGGCAGGGGTTTAACTGGCAGAAGAATCAATGGGGGGAAAAAAAAAATGTCTTGTTTGAGGAGTGAATGTGGCTGACACAGAAGGAGGTGAGCCCCGACCAGACACCACCACGCCGTCAGAACCAAAGCTGCTTTTGCCGGCTCAGGAAGTTCAACCTGCCTCGGGAGCTGCTGATTCAGTTCTGCGCTGCAATAATCCAGTCTGTCCTCTGCACTTCCATCACTCTCTTGTTGGGATCAGCCACCATACAGGACAGGAAGAGTCCGAGGAGAACAAGGCTGTGAAGAAAATCACCGGTGCCGACCAGGAATTAAACATGGCCGGAGTCAAAAAAAAGGGCAGAGGAGATCACAGCAGATTCTTTTCTCCCTGGACACACCCTGTCGGACCTGCTCCCCTCTGTAAGCTGCTACAAGGCTGTGCTTTACCAACAGCAACCAGACAACAACTATTTCTTCCGCTTCCATTCCATTTGAACTATTGTCTTTTTTCAGTACAACTAGACTTGTCTTGTTTGAACTATTATCCACTTTTTGCATCAAGTCAAATTCTGTGTATGCCAAACAAGCAGATTCTGATTTGTTTAGGCCCCAGCTGAAGTAGTGTAGATTTTTTTTTTTTTACAGAATATTTTTGCTCCCGCCTTAAAAATAAAAAGTCTCTATATGCAGATCCAATTGACAAATATCTCAGACTACATTTATACCTCAACAAGAATACGATCTGCCTAAAAGCCTGCGATACCATGCCAGGCCAGTAGTGGTTGATAAGAAAAATTTCAAATACCTGCATGAAAGAACGGGTTGAACATGCACAGTGCAATGTGGTAGTGACGCAGACTTCAAAAGACCATCAAGTCGGACAAATCCAGGCTGCATCTTATACTCCGCTGGAATGCTGCTAATGATAAGGAAAGTATCAAGTGTGCAAACATAACCTGAGACAAGGCCGCCATCTGTGAGCATGCATGAGCCGCACTTTGATGTCACAAGTACGAAAAAGATTTGGATTTAGGTCGCTCCAGAAACCTACTCAATCTGATATTTTTAAATCTCCACTTGTTTATCCGGTTTGATAAATCTCTGGATAAATGCTGTGGTGGTGTGGTTCAGAGGCCGAATTGGATGGAAACGTGTGTTGATAAAAAAAAAAAAAAAAACAGCAGGGGCCTCGGCTGCATGCTGTGTGTGAGCTGCAGCTGCTCAGGTAGAGTGTGTGTTTATGTGTTTGTGTGCGACGCGGCTTGTGACCTCCTTCTACACAAGGTGACTTTGCTGCACTTCTTTGACTCAGATCTACATAGAGAATCCTGTCTGGCACGAAGAAGAGGATACATCCTGTTTACTGGGAACGATTTAGGTGTGTGGAGGTCAAAAAGAGCAATTACCAGATAACAGAAACCCAAACATTTTACTTAGTGAGCTTACGAGATGCTAAGTGCTAATAGATAATAGTTGCACAATGCAAAATTTGTAACAAGTTATAGTCTTGCATTTAAAAATTGTTCAAAGTGAAGAATTACTAATGTACTCAAGTAATAAAGCTACAGTATGATTTTTTTTGTCTGGAAGGGGGTGGGTGCCCTGTTGCAAAACCCTGTCTTACTAATACTTAAACAGAACTGACAACGTTTTTTCTGTCCTAATGTTCAGGTGTATCAGACGTCCGGTCCCCCCATTCTGCTGGAAGGCTGCCAGCCACAGGTCACATGACCTGGAAGAAAAAGACTAGGAGACTTTTAGGATCCCTCTTTGGTGAGAGACACCTTCATATTTGTTATGGCTTGCACATAATATGAGTAACATGACTGACGGGCCGCTCTATTCTGATGGAAAGCAGGTGCTGAACGAGGCTGCATGAATATTTAAACTCGAGATAGTTCTGCTGCATGCATATTAATACTTTTGCTATAAGATTTTTAATTTTTGTGGAATATCAGTTTTTCTCAAGAATTTTTAATCCCAATTATTCTTCCTCACACCTCAGCATGGACCAGCTATCAACCTGAAGGGAAATCCAAAGGCTGATGAACCGGGTTGTCTCTGTGTGAGCCCACGTTGCTCGGTGCCGCGCCTCACGCTGGTCTCCTATATGACCTGGGAACACATCACCCAGAGCAAATCTGGTGAGGAACGTCACTCATGTGATCGGTCGCTGGGGTAATGAAGGCTGCAGCAACGGCCTCGGCTTCGGTCAAACAATTTAGAATTATCCTTCCCATCCCATCTTTTTTAATAAACTCCTATCTCTTCTTTATCTCCCTCTGCTCTGCCCGTCTTAGTCTAAAATGTACATTTGGATAAAGTCAGAAGGCGTATACCTCACTTTCAGGCCAATCGGTAGCAGCTCACCGTCCCGCTCAGCTGTTCAATAGTCTTACATTAAGCTTTGCAGCAACACTAACAACCAATAGAGAAATTATTATAATCTAAGACAACATAGAAGTACAGAGAGAAGAGCCAATTTCATCTTTCTGGCAGGTGAAAATGTGTTGAAATCTACCCAGGAGAAATCATACACCATGACTGTCAATGTCAATATAATGAGCACAAAATTATAATTGGGACTACAACGGTGTTTATATTCTATTAGCTAGACAGTACTTGTTAGAAGTTAATTTCAAGTATTGCAGTAGTCACATGAGGGTAATAAATACATTTCAAGCAAAAAAATGTTATGTTTATGTAAAAATAGTAACAGAGTATCTGTCAAACAGCCCCTACCCCCTAGATTATGAAAAACGTAAATTGACTGCCATGGACACCTGCTGTGTTAAACTGCAGATATTCCCAATGCCGACGGCTTCTGGTGTTAAACTGAACATAAACAACGCCGTATATCATTACAGCTGGTCTATCGTTAGGCTTATTACAGCATTTGTCGATACGGACGATGTTGGCAGCCAGCGCTGACAGCAGATAGCCTCTTAAAATGTCAGAATGTGGCGTGCATGCCAAACAAAACATTCGTAAAAAGGAAGATCCGGCATCAAGGGCCCGGTCCCCACTCATGTTGGGTAACGGGGAACAGAGGAAAAGATCTGTGTTCTACCTCGACCACAGAAATACCGTTCAATCCTCCTGGGAGAGCCGTTTCCTATGCTGAAGAGAAACACCCCGATTCCCAGATTCTATGTGCACCAATGATTGCTTTTCTGATTGCTTTCTGGGTAAAATAATGAGGACATATACACAAAAATAGCTTTAAAATCCGTTTGGCCCGCTCAGCCATAAAGGTGTTACGGCTGGAGGATTAGATTGAGAATTGCGTGTTGACTTGAATGCTAATGGTGACATCGCCTTCATATTGTCCATGACACTTTAGGCCCATTGACAAGAATTTTATGGGTGTCGTTATGACTTCCGTCAACGGGGCAGCACGTCCTTTTTGATGAGCATTAGTCCACCTTAAATGCTTGCAGGCCCTTTTTCAAACACGGTGCCTTCATTTTTTTAACCAATTTATTTTGGCCCGGCAGAACACGCTTCAGCAGGCTCAGTCAAAAACAGGTTTGGAAATTCAGACACAGCCCCCTGTCCTCCTTCGCTTTTTCAGGAGCCACCTCACATCTACTGTAGATGCTGCTTTTTGAAGTAATTGTTTTGGAATTTGAACAGCACAGTAAGATTGTCTCTGTGGGGAAAAGACATCCAACTCTTCCACTATCTTTGTTTAATAAATGTTTGAAAAGGGTTTTATATCTTTATGCTAATGTAATAGCTTTAATATACAGGAACTGAAATCCCAATAGAATATTTCATAATTGGAAGTTTGCCGTTAATGTGAAATATGAGTCACATGCCAGAGGGCATAATAAATTACCCATTATATTATTAGTATAACTGTGGTTACCCTGGTTCACCTGTGCTCTTACGTTTACATATCTTGGCAATATTTATGATTTCTTTGCAATTTTTCAAGAGAATATGAATGATAACAAAACTTTTCTTTCACTCATGGTTAGTGCTTAGGTTAAAAAACTGTGTTGACTTATGTTAAATCATAATGACAACATGAATACAGAAATGACCCTCATCAAAAGTTTACATCCCCCAACTTTATTAGCATGTATTGCCCTCTTTAATATCAATGACAGCTTGGAGTCTTTTGTGGTTGCTGTAGATAAGGCTCTTTATTTTCTCTAAAGGGAAGATGCCCGTTCTTTTGGCAAAAGGCCTCCAATTCCTGTAAATTCTTGGGCTGTCTTGTATGAACAGCATGATAGGATCTCCCCAGAGTGACTCATTGCTGTTGAGGTCAAACTCAGATGGCCTCTCCAGAACCTTCACTTTATTCTGCTGTAGCCAATGACAGGTCCACTTGACTTTGTCTTTTTGGTCATTATCATGTTGGAACATCCTAGTATGTCCCATCCACAGCTTCCAGGCTGATGAGTGCAGAGTTCCCTCTACTATTTTAACATGCTGCATGCATCATGTTTCCCATGTCATTGTAACACACGTCCCTAAAACCTCCATGTTTCACAGTAGGAATGGTGTACCTTTCATTATTAGACTCCTCTCCAAATGTAACATTTATGGATGGGGCCAAAAAAGTTCAATTTTGGTCTCATCATTTCAAATGATTTTGTTCCAGAAGTTTTGAGAATTGTCTCTTTGCTATTTGGCATATTGTAAGTAGGATTTTTGTAGTATTAGTAATGGCTTTCTAACAGTCTGTCTCAAACATTTTCCCCAGAGAGTCCTCCATTTCAGCTCAAGTCATTGTGTTTTCTTTGCATCTTGAACAATATTTCCGGCCAATGTAGCAGTAATTTTTGTTGGTCAATATGATATTGGTTTGGTTTCAACATAATCTTATTTTCCACTTCTTAATCAGAGTTTGAACACTGCTGATTGGCATTCTCTGTTCGTTGGATATCATCCTATATCCCATTACTGTTTTAAACTGTTCAATTACCATTTCCTAAAGATCTTTTGACTTTTTTTTGGTTTCCCCATGACTCACACTCCAGAGATGCTAGTGCAAGGGTCTCTCTGTCAGGAACAAAAATCATAAATCCTGCCAGGGTATATAGCACAACTGTATATGGTCTCAAAAGTGATGCAGCAACATGGATACATAATCAACAACTGTAGAATTTAACAATTTACATATTAATCACAATGACAGTTTCATTACTGAAAGCCTTTTTTATTTAGCTAATGTCTTGAGCAACAAAGTCAACGATTCCAAATGATAAAGTGGCAGCCAAGAGCCAAGAGTGTAGGTTTGGTCTGCATCAATGTATTCAAACCTCATGCAAAACAGCACCACTGCTGAAGGAATCTTTGGGGAAACATAGTGGTTGAGAACATGTAACTTTCAACTTTGATGAGAAACCCAGAATGTGTAATTAAACAAACAACCATGAACTATGAGCCATATTTAATGAGGCCTTTGGGAGAACTTTTTCGCTGTGATTCAGCCTTGAAATGCTGACTTTGAAAGTGGCATCAAACATGTTAAACATGTTTTTTCCCCCCTTCTCATCTGAATGACTCGCAGACTCAAATGGTGACTCACCAGACTCTGCAGGGATCAAAGGTCCATTAATGGGAAGCAGGGACACCAGCAGTGTCCAGAGTCTGCACTTATTCTAACAGCACTCACTGCACCTCAACGTCTGACTCATGGTTCATATTAACAGCAAAAATCTAATTATAAAATATTTAGATTTCAGTTCCTGTATGTTAAAGCTAAGAAACGGAACCTATAACCTTTCTGATATTCATTTAACAAGGTAAAGTGACATGAAGTTTGGAATAGTGACTCAAATAAAAAGGAAGGGCTAAAAAAACAGATTTACAGTGAACACCCTTTCCAGAAGGTTCCAGAGTTGCCCAATAAATCAGCTAATTCCTCAATGTGCAGTGAATCTGCATAATGACACAGACCATTGCATGGTGGAGATAACGTTTTACTCAGCCAATCACGACGTAGTTAAATGGCGAGGCAGGCCGGTGGAGCCACATGTGTGGCCGGGACTGATACTGCCTGACTTCACATGAGCTTTTAGTTCTCCATCATTGCTTCATATGAGAGCAAAAGACATCAAGACAGTGAGGGGGAAGAATGGGTGGGGGGAGTGACAGTCTCCTTTCAAGCACCTCTGCATGGACATGTGGATCTCTGCCTGGTGCCTGTGCTCACATCCTTTGAGCATGTTCAGACGTGCTTGTGCACATACACGTGTGTGTTTTGACTATTTATATACATGACGCAAATCTTTATAGATTAGACTTCATAAAAAAATACCTAAGCTGGGTCCCTGGATAGAACATCGCTTTGTACTGATGTAATTAAATCTGCAGATGCTGGTTTATTTTCTTACACCTTAATGGAAGGAGCATTTTGCTGATTTTACCCATGAAATTAAGACTGTAGCATAGATCATACAAACAGATCAACTGAACACCAACACATCCGACATGTACATACTCTGCAAAATCACCTTAATTTACTTTCAACTAGACAAATTGATAAGATTAATAAGTGACTAAATGCCCAAATGAAAGACATACTGTATACGCTAAAATAATCACATTTTTAAAATATATCATGGCCGGGTTCATTTTATTTGTTTAACCTTTATTGGTTGAAGAAAGTGTTTCTCTCGATTGAACTAGGATAATGATGTAGAGATTATCTTGTTGTAAAATAGATGTTTTGTCCTTTAATGCTTAATGTTCTGAGTGGTGCCTTTTAGTCATTCATTATTCAAATAGAGGATTGTCTCGAAATACATCAATATACTGAGAAAAGTGGGACGTGGGTTTGTTGACCAATTCCCTAAAAGTTTATATCCCACTACTACTGTCAATGAATCAATAAGAACTTCCTACTTCTAAACACAAACCAGTCACACAAACTTAATCTTTCGTTAAGAGGGTTCACTGGACTTGTATGAAGGAAAAGCCTGCAGCCAGTTCAGCCTGTGGCCTGACTCAAGAAAACCCCACACACGCACGCACGCACGCACGCGGTGAAAGAGCAAACTTTGAATGCTGTGTTTTCAAACTGCAAATGTCAAAACCTGAATACTCTGCCTTTAATTTACACATTATAATTGTATTTGATTTGCTTTCCCTTATACTCATTTTACCGAGCAGACTAGACCAGTGAACCAGCTCTAATTCTGTCTATTTAAACACAGATTTCAACATTGGTTTAATCATTTTCTTTAATGGTAACTAGCTAAACAGTCCAGGTCCTGACTAGGAGGATCGCACACATGCAGCACAAATCAAACGGTTTGAAGGAATTAGGAAACGCTGTCATAGCAGGGAAACACTAAATACATACTGGAACATTTTGACAGCCTTGTGCTGACATCTCCCCTTATTTTACCACTTAAAATCTGACAAATGATATTTTCAGTCTCGACTAATGGATGTAGTGCGGCTGTCATTGCAAACATGATAACCTTTTCTCATTTGTCGGCAGGCTATTTCTCCCCTGTCAATATCAAACTGTGACTGTCAAAGCTTAGCTGTCAAACAGAGAGGAAACACAATGACTGAATGCGTTGCACATCATGTATTCTACTGGAAAAGACGTAGCAAAACAGTAACTGGAGACTCATAGCTGGTCTCCTTCCTCCTATTTCCCCAATCCTAACATTCACATTTTCTCAGTTGACTGTATTTATCAAAACAAAAACTACTTAAATGTAAGGATAAATTAAACTATGGTACTGGGATATGGACATGTTTTAATTATGCAAAATGTGATGAATCAAATGGAATATCAGTAACCAGCAGATTTCTGCATCCAGAGAAAAACCTACACGTGCTGCTTCCTGTGTTCCTCTAGTTCTCTTTGATAAAAAAAAGCATCACAGACATGCCAAACTGTTAAAATGTGACATGAAAATTTCACATCAAACCACATTTTCTACTATTGCTGCCAGCATAGCCTTAAAAAGGAATATTAAAAAGACATAGGCTGTCACTGATTTTTGCATCTACTACTATATCTACTACTACTACTACTACTACTACTACAACAACTACTCTATCACCAATGTATCATACTTAAAAAGAATTAAAGCTGCATTTAGCCAAAGCAGGAATGCATTAATATGTTTTTAATGGTAATCAAACAATTCAGAGGCTCCATAAAAATTAATTTCTTACTTTTCTCCAACTTTGTTTTGACGTGACATTTAATTGAACTGTCACAAATGAGTCATAGGGGTACACATAACACAAACACTACAGCTGCATCTGGCTAATAAAAAGATAGGAATCATCTGTTGCAGCCACTGCTCTGTTAGCTTTTGCCTCCAGCTTTCTCCTGATGTTCATTAAAAAAATGTCACTTGTTTTGCGCTCTGGCAACAAATTCCACTGTCCTCTGCTTTTTCTTTTCATTCTAGCCCCTTCCATAAACGTTGATTCAATTCAATTCAGAACTAAAGATGCTGATACATACCCATCTGACACTGTCAGCCAATCAGAAATGTTAATCTCCATTGCTTTGATACATTCATATTATAGACATAGATGCGTAGCGCTAGTCACATCATGTCAACACAGCAAAACAAAAATGACTCAATGTTCAATATTTTGTTGAGTGGTGGAGTTTTCAAACCTAGACAAATTCAGAAATAAAATTTGATTTAATCGTATCAGGAGACTGTAAATTGCGGCCTACCGATGTCCCCTTTGCAATTGTATTAGGGTTGATTTTATCTGGTTTTAAGCCACATTTTGAAGATTTAAACCAAGCAGAATTAATTTTAACAGCAGCTCGACTCCCCCTCACATCCGCTACGTCCTTCACCTGCTACCTGTGGGGGCTTCTTTAACCTGCTGCAGACAGAGATAACTGTCTGTAGTAAACGCTGTTACTTATGGCGTTATTTTTTTTAGTAATGGGTAATCTAACTAAATACTTTTTAATTGTTACAATTCTGTTACCATAAATCCCAGTATATAGTATCACCTAACAGAGCAAGTCATCACCTCTCTTAACACATTTTGTGGGAAACACTGTAAGTTGTCTTCCGACACATGGGCCGCAAATTTGTGTGTGTGTGTGTGTGTGTGTGTGTGTGTGTGTGTGTTTTCCATGATGATAGCAGACCAGGTGCTGATAACGTGAGCTCCAAGCAGCAAAAGCTCTGCTCTAACACTACAAAAACTTATGACACAGACATAGATTAATGTATTAGTAGGCAGTTATGTTGTTGAAAACATGTGGAAGATTCTTCTTGTTTATTGAGTGAAAAAAATATTAAAACCTCTGTGCAGGTTCCTGTCTCTATGCACCTGGCTTGTGAAAAACAATCATACATTTTGTGTTTAAATGTTTAAACTTTTAGAAAAGTATCGAAACAGTTATTTTCCTTGGTAAATAGTTACTTTTATAGTGGAGTAACTTTACTTTTGAGGAGAAGTAACTAGTAAATATAACTAAGAACTTTTTATTCAAAATAACGTGACTAATGCTGCTGAGCATGGTGTTAAAGCAGTGGTTCTCAAAAAGTGAGGCTCCATCGGGCGGGGGGGGGGGGCGCATTTGGCCTCGTGAACATGCTTTATTTAGGTTTTTTTTTTTACTGCACTAAAATAAAGTGCAATTGCACCTCTACTACATTAGGCGTGAGATGGTTTCTTCTTCCATAGGGGGGGGGCATGACAAAAAATAATTGAGCACTGTTTTAAAGTGAGTTTAAATGACAAATTGAAGCAGTTCTATTAACGTTCTCCAGGAGATAAACCCCCTCTAAACATTACTTAAACAACACTTTACAATATCTTCACACCCTGTCACTGTAAGTTATTTGATTGCACTATTGTGTCACATGTCACTATTCAGCCTTGCTCAAAACTTATTTCTCCAAAGGGCAAATATGGCCTGTTTTTTTTTTTTTAAACAATATTTGCCTAATTCACACACTAAGTTACAGTTAACTATAAAGATGCTTCCTCGCCTAGATAAAATCAACACACTAGGAATTTTGTTGAAGGGGAACTCAAGCTATTTGATATTTCAGAGTATGTTTAGATGTTGAAGAGCTGAGCAGCACAGGGTGTGTGTGTGTGTGTGTGTCTGTTTGTGTGTGTGTGGAAATGTTGTATAGGCAGTTTGTGGCTCCACTGGGAGTTGCACAAAATCAAATAAATTGCCTCAGCGTCAGTTGGGGCTGAAAACAATAGATTTGAAAAAAAAAAAAAAAAAACAACAACTGTCTTTGTTCTTCCTGCCGATATAATCTGAATTATTTGTTAACTGAACCCTTTGAAGATGCAGTTTGTCCTTAAAAACAAAAGAAATGAGATTAGCTGCCTGAAGGTCATTAGTTCCTCTATCAACAGCGGATTGCTTTTTCACTGATTTCCCAGATGGACCCATATGATTGGAAATAAGAAGTGAGGGGACACCTGAACGTTGTTTCTTTGAGGTTACTGTGATGTTATATGAGCTCAGCACTAGCTGCTATAGAGTCTCAAAGCAGTGAATGTGTTTTTGTAATGCATGTCACGAACTGTAGCTTTCACTCACTGCTGTATTCACTAATTTGTTTTTTTAGGTGACTGCATCTGGGATTAACGATGCCAAACTGCAATAAAAAGCCCATGAGCATATAAGGTGTTCATTTAAAAATCTCCTCCAGACATGTTTTAAGATGTATATAAAATGCTCTAGGTTAAACAGTAATCTGCATCTCATATGCTTTTCCCCACAAGGAAAGTTTAAAATTAGTGTAAAAATTATAAAATATATACTCCTTTCTTCACTGAAAGTTTCAGTTAATAAATATGATGTAATGCTATCATTGGACAAGATGTTTCCTCTGCACATCATTGACATAATACGTCAAACAGAACAATTTGACTCAGGATAGAACATCATTTTAAGCAGTTGAAGTTAGTTAAGCTGATCTTTGCAATGTGAACACATGGGGCAAACACAGATTCCCTTCAGTTTATTAGGATAGTTTTTATGTGGTCAAAGTTCCAAAACTTTAACATATGTTGAAATGTTCCCTGCAAACCCCAAAAAACAGAACTTCAACCAGCTCTAAACACTTTTTTGCTAAGATTGCCTACACATTGTCTATGTTCATATTTCAGAACTGAGTCAGATGTATTTGAGAATGTTTCATTTGAGTAAAAAAACTAACAGAGTAGTGAAATCCTCCTCTTACCTTCTCTTCATAGTTAGACGTGACTGCCAGACGTCAGCTCTGATGCAGCGACCAATCAGAACAGAGTAGGCTCATCAGGATCGATGCCTTAAAAAGACAGCAGAGACGGTAGAATATAAACTAGGAGTTTACTGAACAATAATCATGCAAAAACATCACAGTAGAGCCCCAGGTTAAAGATGACACCTGAAAAAATACACAAATGTCTCCATTAAAGAGTATACTAGATTTGTCAGTTGCGAAAGCAGTCGTAAACACTACACTCAAAGTTGGCCCCGCCTTCTGGCTTCACCAGACAGACAAATAAGTGCAAATGAATCTCAGAAAGAGGGATACCAGGCAGCGGTAGCGACGACTAAATGGAGAAATCAAATGTTGTGCCGGGAGCCTGCTCTGCATGTGTCTGTCAAACACACAAGCCGACATGATGCCCTGCACTGTTATGGGGGTAGCAGAGTCTCTGCAGGTACACACAGCTTCATGCTGCTATTTAAACATTGATGTCTAATTGTCAAGTAGCAACATTAACTAACATCCATTTAAAATTTTAGTTACTCTCAGTGGTTCAGTCTCCACTGCAGATTATGGAGTTTCCATAATCTCGAGTGACAGTTTCGACCCAAACAATGAATCCTTATGTGATATCCTGGTTTACTTTGTGTTGCATATATGATAACATGCTTGGGCCAGTGCAGAGCACTTGACCAGAGAATACTTTGGCCCACATAGGACATCAGTCACAAATGTCCTAACAGAGCTGTGGAAAACTGTCATGCACAGCCACCTGTCATCTTATAAGAAGACGCACATTTGAATTACAAAGTGATTTACAAAGTAAGTAAACTATGCAACTACGTGTTAAAATAGTGATACTAAATAATAATGATACTTAAAAGCATCGTAAAACCAGTATGTCTAAAAAGAGGCATGCCATATAATGGGATGTCGGAATAGAGACATGACATATAAAAGGGATGTTAGAATAACCATCCAGATCCTGGTAAACACATCACTGTGTACTTCAGAAGTGATGACTGAGAATGATTACTCTAGTATGAGTCTATAAAATGTTTCTTAGGGAAATCCTGTATACTAGACCTTACTTATTTATGGTAGCAGCAACAAACAGGTTAAATGTGCACATGTGCAAATGTTACATGCACACATTAACAAATCGACTGCATGAAAACATTTTCTAGAAGCCAATGAACACATATTTGAATAACAACATCTGAACCTGTCATGCTGAAACTCAGGAAGCTGAAGGTCACGGGTGTTTTTATAAAACAATGTCATGGGTCCATCTCGGAGAGATATCCAATTTATATGCAGGATCGTAGTTTTGACAGAAGATATATCTGTGAAACCAGCCGCACTAACAGGATCCATGTTATCAGAGTGGTGACAAATTAACATAAAAAGCAGCATGATAAAATAATAATGAGGTCTGTCAGAGTTGTCATTGACCTGCAAACAACAACAACAACAACATTGCAAAAGTGTTATCAGCCGATCTGAAAATAGACCAGAGAAGCTGCAGAACGTCTGCCACTGGGTCGTCAGACGACTGCAATCACCTCATTTCAGAGTTGATTAGTGCTCATTCTGTTTGCTGAATACAAGGCGCTGGGAGGAGAATCATAATTGCTTGGGTGAGAAAAGGAATCCAGATTGAGGAAGCATGACTACAGTTGGATTTTTTTATTGTTATATTCGAGTGTGTGGGTGGGACCAGAGCATCGTGGCATGAAGCTGCTTTTGTTGTGTATGTATCCTGCAGCGAATCAGGTCGAGGGTAATGTCACAACAACACCGCAAGGCACAATATCCCAACTCAGAGGAGTCCGAAAGACAATTTTAGCGGCTAGGAGCATATATTGGACGGCTTTCGCTGACATGTCATTCAGAATATCTGCGCAGCCACATCAGTTGTGTGCACCGCGCCCCACCCCACCCCCACAGGCCCTGCAGGGCGACCTAATCTGGGGCACCCATCAGGCACTCTGCCCATGTAGAGGAGGATTTGCCCGTTTAACGGTCAAAGCACGATGGAGCGGCCGCACCGATCGTAGTGCTCTCGGGCGACGCTACGGTCGAGAGGCGTTTCGGGGGGAAACAGGCCAAATGCGACATCACGGGCGATGACGCGTCACTCACGTGACTCCGCGTCTCGACCAATAACTGGCTGGCATTGCATCCTGTCTTAGTGGTAGGGAGATATAATATTTCAATTCCATTTTGTTGACAGGTCATCTGCTGGAACCAGCAAAAAAACAAAAAGGTAAAAGCTCTCTAAGTATTTAAAGACTCAAATATGATTATATATTTCTGTGGTTAAATATCTATGCAAGTATGTAAATATCTTTTAGGAGGAGCCAGTTGCTGAGCGGCTGTTTGTTCGTACATGCAGTGTGATGTATTGGGGGGGAAATTAATCCGAAGAGACAACAAATTCAAAGTTTCCGAGTGAATTGTCTTAACATGATGAGATGTTGATTGATGTCTTAGCCGGTTCATTTTTGACATGTCATCGGACCTATGGATTCCACAGTTTTTCCAATCAAGACCACCTTAATAGTTAACATGTATATTATGTTCTAGCAAGCAAGTTAGGAAAAATGATGATTAATAAATTAAGCAAACAGGCTTTGTTGTTAATCTCTATCAGGATGAGTGTGTGTCTTTATTATTATTCTGTCTTTATAACAATCTTATTATACTATGTGAGCACAGACTGCAGATCTGTCTCATATTATTGGGTTTATAGAGGCTTGTGCTTATGGGTGAGTTTATCATTTTGTGCTGCATAGTGGCAGGTTTTCTTTTATTGTCTGAATCATAGATTTCAGTTCATGGTGCAATAAAAATGTGAAGCATTTATATTAATCTAAAATCAGGGAAGAAACTGTACTAGCTACATCATTTATCATTCATGGATTATATAGAGTGGGACTCCGGATAGGTTCATGTTATTAGAGGTTAGCGTCAGCCTGTGGAGGAAAAAAACAAACTGCGTCAATTCATTGTATTTTCGGTCAGGTTGAAGAAAAGGGGAAATCGTCTGCTAGCTTATTAGCAGGCGTGCAACAATAGACTATGTGAAGCCTTCAAGCTAATGCTAGGTGGCAGCTTGCGACTGTAATTTAGGCCGAGATCTCAACAAGGCCGCCTGATTGGAGATGACAGGTTTGCATTCTGCTTTCGGGGGCAGATGAGAGTCTGGCAGGAGAGCAGCAGCTGCCTGCAGACAGAGGTACTGCAACAAAAGGCTCCTCAGCATGCGGATCAATTCCACCCTTTCTGCTACCTACAGCCAATTTACCCGAATGCATCAAGGCTGTTTGTGGCTGATAGACTATTGTTAAAAATCAAAGAAAGTGCTCCTCTACAGGAGGAAGGTGCTAATGGGTCACACTAGCCAGTGGATATTATTTAACCCCAACAAAAGGATGACACTTCCTTTTTGTCAAGATTTTCATCTCAAAGATGCTCATGGTGAGAAAAAGCACTTAACTGGTCCTCCGCTAGATTTAGAAATACAGCATGCTGTGGAGATTTGAACAGCAGGAGGCAGGGATGCCGTCAGATTCTGTCAAAGCTGTTAACCTCTGCTATGAAAACTATATTTTTAGGTGTTGATGCAATTATAACTGCTCATCTGCAACTAGGCTTCAGGAGATAAGATGTAGTCAAACGTGACCTAATGTGTTTGGCTTTATCTTGCCAATTAAAAAAAGACAGTTTTCAGTTCGATACCAGTTTCAGTATAAACAATTTCTGATAAAACAAAAATCTAAAAACATGAATCTGGCTCAGCAAGCAGGTTTTACATTACAACAGTCTTATTGTGGAGACATCAATAAATTAGAAATTGCACTGATAAGAAGCCTGATTTGTGACTGATTAATTCCAAAATTTTAGAATGAATTTCCAAACGGTACGCAAGTGCCTCCCGGACAGCATCTTGTGTGTGCAAAAGTGTGCAGCGTTTTAGCAGAGGACAAAGCTGCTGAATCCACCACAATAAGGAACAAAAATACAAAGTAAAAACACATAATCCAATTTAAATATATTGTATAAGTAAATAATGAAAAAATACAGTGTGTAGTGTTTTCCACACACTGACGTTCCTGAAAGGAGGGGGCGTGGCATCACGAGTTGCTTCAAAATGGATGTAACTCGATGGCGGTAGTAGCAAAACCGGTCCATAGAAAACATTTCTGCAGTTAAAACAAGACTGAGTTAACAAGGCAGGTTTTTGTTTAGGTGCGGTCTTGGAAATTACACAATCTCTGGAAAGCTTAAGGTCAAACAGATCAACTTACTCAAGCTAAGAACCAATCGGATTGCTTGATTTGACTTGCCCAATTTATAATGTGGATCATAGGCCTGAGTTCAATGGAGGTGGTGCTCAAACTTAAACAGCAGCAGAGGAGATGAGTCTGCAGATATAGGAGTCAAACAATGCTTTGCACAGCTGAATAGAACTGTGCAATATTCGTTCACAAAAAAAAAAAATAACATTCAGGTTGAAGGATTAGTGAGCTACATAAAATTGAAAGGACTTTGTTAATAACTGAACAAATGTTGCTGCAATTTTTCAAGCAAAAGAGCCAAATATACCAAAATATATAAATTCAGCATTTGAAATAGGAGGAGTTTCTCTTTGGCATATCAACAGTAAAACAAGACATTTATTGTTAAGAAAAAAAAGCAAACTGGAAAGGAAGGTGCTAAGAAAATGAGAATGAATTTAACATTTATCATATAACCCGGATTAGCCTACTTGATGAAATCCTACACATATTTGATAATCAGTTGTAAACCCTGAAAGCAATATTTTTATACTAAATATAATTGATTTATACCAAAATACCAAATTTTACCTTATTTTCCCCCTCTTCTGCTGCTGGTCTGAGAGACACCAAATTAAATTCCATTACATGCAGTCAATTACAAATAAAGTATCTTATCGCCAATAAAATAGATACCATAAAATAGAATAAGATTTCATCAACTAATTACAATAAAATAATGACTACTGCAAGGAACATAATTATAACATGAGTCATTTGTAATTAAACACCAGTCGGAAGAGGTTTGAATTTTGGAGATTTCAATACTTGAGCTGCTCTCAGATCCTCAGGCTCACTGCTCAAGTGGCACAAAGCATGAAAGCCACAAGCTGCCTCACCAAAGGTTTTAGTCCCACACTTTGGAACAAGTAAAAGACTCATCAGAAATCATGCTCATAAGCCCATTAAAATTGGATTTTCAATAAGCGCAGGAATCGCTCCACTCTTGGCAAATGAATGTGAAAACAGCCTTCTGGTGTCAAGCGTTCATCGTTCTGTACAACTCAAATATACAACTGCAGGAGCAAGAGGAAAAAACGTTTATTGAGTAGAGGGGGACTTTCAACCCGCTGAACAATTTCTGTTAAAAGTTAAACTAATAATAAATAATTTCAACATAGCCTGTAGGGCGGAGGGGAGTGTGATACAGTGCAAGACGTTTTCTTGGATTAGCACAAAAACGGCAAAAGCGATGATCATGTCGAAAATGATTAGAATGTAGAACAGTGCTGCCCAACATGATTTAGGAACCTCCCCCACTCAAACACATTGGATTTTAATTATTAATTATTATCAAGACCTTGATGAGTTTCAGCTATTCGATAAGAAGTTGATAGTTAGAATCAGGTCTGTTTGAGTGGGGGGGGATCCCTAAAACATGCAGGGCTGTAGCTCTCTAGGAGCAGGATTGGGCAGCTCTGAAATAGACAAGAAAGAAAAAGGGGGAGAGTGGCAGGGTGCAGCGATGAGGATTTGAAATTAATATATATGGCTCAGACTCTGTGAAAAGAAATTATGTGATGTGCTTGAGTCTAGTCTGTGTTTCACCCACAGTATAGCAAGAATCTTCAACCTTGGTCCCATAGTGATACCGTGGGTAGAGACTTTTGATCCAACAAAGCAGTATCACACCTGATTCTAGTAATAAAGGGCCCTAGCCAGGGCTCCCACAGCAGATTAGAATAAATCAGGCGTGTAACTGCTTCGGTTGGAACAAAAGACTCACAGTGGCTCTTTAGGACCTGGGTCGACTACCTCTGCTATATATAGTCGCCCATTAGCTACCAATTGGATACTCTATTGTGTTGAGGTTGTGCTTGAATAGTACTGAAATTAGTTAGTCATCAACCAAGTGCTGTCACTATGCTCAAATGGTAGCTAAACCCTACAGCTGTTGTATACTGAAAAAGAATATAAATGCAACAGTTTTGTCTTTGCTTCCGTTTTTGAAGAGTTGAAATCAAGATCTAAAACACTTTCTACATACACAAAATACCCATGTATTTCTAATATTGTTCACAAATGTGCCATAAATGTGGGATAGTGAGCACTTCCCCTTTGCTGAGATAATCCGTCCCACCTTACAGGTATGGAAATATCAAGAAGCTGATTAGACAGCATGATTATTACAGGAGTCCTTATACTGGCCACAATAAAAGGCCACTCTGAAACATTTTTTTTTTCTTACCGGGGGGTCTGGGGACTCTGAACACCAGTCAGGATCTGGTGTGACTCCATTTCCCCCCTGCAGTGCAACATGTCTCCTTCAAAGAGTTGATCAGGTTATTGATCGTGGCCTGTGAAATGTTGGTCCACTCTTTGTGAAAAATATTTCAGAAAAATGGTTATTTTCTCTACATAAAAACATGTTTTAGATCTTTGAGTTCATCATATAAAAAAATTGGAGCAAAAACAAAAGTGTTGCGTTTATATTTGTTTTTTCAATGCAGTTAAATACCGACACTAAAATGTTAAACACTTGATATTAAAAGTCTGCACGCACCTAATCTTTTTGGGTAGGAGTCTATCAGCATGGCACATCTTAATGTGGGGATTTTTGCCCACTCTTCTATGCAAAGCAGTTCCAAATCTGACAGATTGTGAAGGAATCTACTGTTACAACCCTCTTCAAATCAACCCACAGACCACATTGAGGTCCGGACTCTGGCTGGGCCTTTCAAAACCTCAATCCTATTCTGCTAAAGCAATCTTGTCGATTTGGATGTGTGCTTTGCATTATTGTTGTGCTGAGGGATGAAGATCCTTCCTTCATCTTCAGCTTTATAAATTAACCCAAAGGTTTTGTGCCAACACTGATATGTGGAACTATTCAGAATTCTTTCTATCTTGTCTAAAACCATGGTTCCAGCTGGTTCAACAATATGTCTACTTTTACTCAAGGAATATATCTGAGTGCTACATCCAACGCTGAATACCAACGTACCAATCAGAAACAGAAACAAACAGTGGTGTTTATGTAGGTTCCATGGTTGTAAATGACACCAGTGTGAATATGAATAGCTTTTTGAGTTTTGATTGAGCTGTCTCAGTTTTCTACTGAATATTTATTTCACACTACATATCTTTTTTTTTTTTTCCTGGGAAATCTATTCTTTTGTTCGTTACCCTTCCAAACCCACTGTGGATGCATTTTAAATATATATCATATAATATAATATTATATACTATTTTAAAATGCTACATATTTAACATTTAAATATTGTGTTTCTCAATAAAAACAGTTATTGGTCTTAGTGTTTCTCTCAGAAACAAGTGAAACCAAGAATTCCATCTTTTCAACCTGCTACGGAGCAAGAAATACATATTAAAAGAAAGGACACTCTTTGTGGAGTGACAAATCACCAATTTCTCTTGAGAAACTTGTTATATTTTATAAAACACATACCCCGTCAGGACGGACAACTACTGTGGCTTTAAGATGATCTCTGTTTGTTTATGAGTGATACATGAAGGAAAAAGTGGAGTAGAAATGAAAGGAGCCGGTGTCTCATTTCTGGGCGGTAACGTTATAACTCGACGCTAAACGCTGTGGCGCCCAAGGCTACCGGTAATTTTTTTTTTAAAGTTAGGGTTTTTAAAGTTATTTAAATTAGCGAGAGACAGAGTGTTTATTTACTTACTCTGTAACGACGAAGGGCATTCTCTTTTCTCTCATGGAGATTCCTTTAATATCCAGGTTGGATAGTTTGCCTCCACTTGTTGCTACAGATTCTCAACTTGTTTTCAGTCAGATTTCCACGTTCACCTAAGCCTCCTCACGCACGTGGTAACGTCAACGTCATCAACGCTGTGTTTGTTTATCGTTACGTCATTTAACGTTACGTAAGGCTGTCAAAGCCTTATTTACGCAAACATTTACATTCTTTAAATTATCCAAAGTTGGACGGCGGTGTGTCGTTAGGTGATTTCTTTTTTTTTTTTTTTTTGATGAGCAAAGTACTTTTTTCATTTCTAATTGACCAAGTACATATTGAACAAACATGCAATAGCATAGGACAAGTCATCTCAAAGTCAGACTCATACATATAAGCTAAAAATAATTACATAATTACATAAAAAAAACAAAAAACCCTACAGAATATGTAGTGTAAACTTATAAATTATAGAGATACATATGTACAACGAACAACCAAAACACATAGTCTACATAAGAATATTCAGAGAGATATCAGAGTGATTATTGTATTATTAATATTATTATTATTATTATTATTATACAATATTGAGAGAAAATTAAACAACGAGTTTAATTCAATTTTTTTGTCTACATGAAAAAAGTTCAGTGATCATTTATTCTCATTCTCCCATCAGTTAAACATCCCAGAATCTCTAAATATGCAAATGTCTTTCATCTACATACTTCACTGTCCATTCTCAGTATGAGAACTGGAGGCACATCCTGAGAGCTATTAGTGATCAGTCAATCAATCAATCACTGGCTTGAAGTAGAAAGTGTGTTGTAGTGTTTATGTTATTTAATTATAAAAGCTTGAAAATGAAAATATGCCCAAGAACTGACAACACATACCTTATCTAGTGTCTAACACTGTTTTTACAACATTAAATCAAATAAAATCTATATTATACGTTCTTAATGTAAATAAATGCATCAATAAAATATTCAAATAAATATATCGCACAGCAGGAGACACAGGATGGCAGCAAAAAAAGCTGTTTTAAGCCCAGAGGTTGGTGGGTTTCTGCAGATCAGTGACAGCTGAAATAGATGGTTAAAGACGCCCTTCAGACATGTTATAAATCCTCTAATAAACTGTCACACAAAATATTCAGTAACCTTATTAAAAATCCTTAAAATGTCATCTACCCTCATTGAAAATACCAAAATCTATCAATATGCAAATATTGTTAATCTCAGACATTTAATTGCTGGATACAAGCACTGGAGGATTCTAGTTTATATATAACACTTGTGTATGTTGCCCTAAATGGCTCCAAATAGTTGTGCTGTCACTAATCTTGGTCTTTTTAAGTAAAGTACTTAGTTTTCAAGTTAACCTCTCCTTAACTTGAGTAAGATAAATGTATTTAATCATTCAATTATTTTACTCTTTCCTTATTACATTTAAGAAACGGGGTAGGTTAAATCATATTTCTATTTTCATTGCATTTTATGTGACTTTTTAAATGAAAATCTGAAATCATATTTGTATTGGCATTTGTTTTTTTCTTTGCCCCTTATTATGTAGATGTTTTGACACGTGAATGTAGTTAGATGTTTGTGATGTTACTGGTCATTTTACTATATATACATATATGTAATTATATTCCACATATCCCTCTTGTCAATATTTGCCTGAGATATCCTGTATTTTGGTAGAAATGTTACAACTGAAAGTAAAATATTCTCTGATTCACTGTTTTTTATAGTTAAGTGAGTGGTGGATGAAGTGTTCAGATCTCTTGAGTAAAACTAGAAATACTGTAATCAAAAAATACTCAGTTACAAGCCAGTAATTCAAAATTTTACTTGTCTAAAAGTACAGAAGTATAACCAGCAAAACAGGGTCTATAGATGCATGTTTGAATACAAAATCTGAGTGGTATTTTAAGCCAAAGAGTACAAAGACATTTAAGTTTGGAACCTCAGAGACATATATTAACGTGTTGAAATGCAGCATAACATGACTCCCTTAAACTATGTATAAGTATGCCATATGGTTGTTTAATACAAATAATCAAGCACATTTGACACAAAGTGCATAGAACAAAGAATAACAATTAAAACAGCATAAACCACAATAAAGTAGATTTATTATTTTATGTTGGATCTTCATCTTAAAAACAACTAAAGCTGTCAAATATATTGAGCACAGAGTGGAAGCATTAAAATAGCCTCAAACAGAGGAACTTTAAAATTGTAGATGAGTACAGTCCTTGAGTGAATGTACATTTTTACTTTCCACCACTGAGTTTAGTTGTGACTGAGGTTACCTCTCTCTTTCTGTTCTATAATAATAATAAAGCAACATGACCAACGTGTGAACATGTCTGTTTGTGATGTTGGGTTTGGCAGGTGACTGGCTGGCTGGAACACCACCCTTATCCCTCTGAGGACATCTCATCCCGGGACAGTGATCTGCTCTCACCTCCCCCTCCCTCCCTCTCCCCCCCCCAGCATGGAGCCCACCAAAGTCCAGTCAGAGGGTGGCCTCAATGTCACCCTCACCATCCGCCTCCTCATGCATGGAAAAGTAAGGAGGCACAGACGATTACACTGGCAAGGATAAAAAAAGCATTTGGGGAATTGATTTTCTTCATTGGGGTGAACTTCATGTAATTAACGACCTAATATAACATCTTCTGAGGGACCGTAGAAGCTCTGTAAAATCTGAGAAAATTTACCCTGTTGATGTCTTCAGTTGGGACTCAGACCTGCTGATTTATGACAGAAGGAGTGTTTGAAAGATGCTTGAATATACCAGCTATATGACTTTTCTAATGAAAAGATTGATTTTATTATAAGAAATGTAGGCTTGAGCATTTTTGGGGGGGTTTGACCTATAGTAGGGGCTGAGAATATGATAAATCACTGCTGCTGCTGCTGCATCAATGTCGACCATTCGCCTTAAATCTGCTGCTTGTGCCCTTTGTGGAAGTGGAATAATAAATCACTGGAGTGGCCCATAGTCATAACAGTGGAGATTCATCTCTGTTTAGCCGACAGTTCAAAAATTCACATTGGAGAAAAACAAACATTCCATTTACTAATCCATCTAAGTGGTAAATACTGCATTTATAGAGATTTTGATCTAAAGTACTGACCTGGTCTCAAGAAAAATGTAAGGTTTTTTTGACCAAACTGACCAATATCATGTCCACATGTGGACTGAGGGAGGTGGGGAAACTACTCATTCAACATTTAAAAAAATGGCCCATTGTCATGATACCCAGAGTCAAAGCAATAGGTCCTTTACCTATTTTTTGGTGGTACAAGCTGTTTCCAGTCGTGAGCTGCTCAGCTGCTACTGGTGACAAAACAAGTAGGACATGGCATTACTTGAGGAAAGCACACTGTATCACTCCGCCCAGTGGCTTATTGTCACATTGTCATTGAGTCATTGATTCATGCGTCGTAATGTTTCAGTTACGGTTTCATAGTCTGGTGAATGTGCAGATCACAACTCGTCCTCCACACTATTTGGGAGACTCTTTTGTATTTGCTGAGTTTGATGAGAGAAACCAACAAATGCCATTAGCGGCATAGTAGTAACTGAGCAGCTTGCAGCTTTGCTCTGCTGCTTTGAAAACAGCTTGTATTAACCAAAAAAATGCTATGACTATGGGAATCATGATGATGGGCAAGTTTTCATGTTGAAGTATCCCTTTAAGTATCAATACTACAATACATTAAAAGTCATGCATGAAAAATGAAAAATTCATTACTACTCTTACCAGCCAAATTTACTCGATAGCTTGTTATTGTTATAGTGGCTCGAGGTGGAGCTGGTTTAAGCTACTTTGTGAGAGTCACAAATTAAACCTTAAAGGTCTTGAGATGATAGATTTGTGTAGGAATGTAGAATGTAGATTCTATTGGAAATAGTCAAGTAAAAAAATAAATAAAAATACCTTAGACTAGCCGTCATCCCTTTTCACTCTTTGAAAATTGCCTCCATGGCCCCAGCTTATCTCTTTGGTGTGATGTGTGGAATACGTGCAGCAGCAGCTTCTGCACAATCTGCAAGATTCACACGAGAATGAAACACGGCACGTTTGGTGTCAACAATAAATATGGTGAGGTAATGCTTTTAGCTGTTTAATCCCTGGCTCTGATACTGATGAGGGGAGGTCTGTCTGTGGAAATATTTTTCTGTGGTTATTAGTCGCTGGCAGTTTTCTTTCCTGCTACTCTTTAGATCCCCTAACTATTCTTCAGAGACTGAGCTTCTCGAGTCAGACTGGCTAATAAGCCCTTACGAGCAGAGACCTTATTTTCAGAGCAAAGCAATTCTTTTGCTCCATGTTGCGTGGCTGTTGACTTTACTCCGAATGTCCTTGCTGGCCTTTAGTGCTTTTCGGTTTCCCAAGGCACGGTGGACAGCCTGTAAGTGGGCAGATACATCTTGTCTCCATCTCCCTCCTCTCTTCTCTCCTTTTACTCTTTCAGAGGTGGTCAAAGGTGGCAGTTGCCTGCTCGTGTATTAGAGAGAACTTATCATTCCTTTGCTGTCCGTCCCAGTGAAGTGGTAAAACGGCGGTTCAGAATTTGGCGAGAACTATAGGCTGCAAAACCACTGGTTTAACTATGTTAACTAGATTTAAGGTCTTATAACCAAGGTTGTATTAGAGGACATGTACTTGGAAAGGTCTTCTGGCATGTAGGCAGTTGGAAAACCTGCAGTAGACATCTCAACTGAGCTGTCACACACAAACAGCCAGTTGGTACCAGCATGGGACTTTTATATCATGTGCCAGGCCGTACAAGAAATGAAGGAAGCACATTCTGATGACCTGGTGACAGGTGTCATTTACACCACAGAGGTTCAAAAATTCAGATTTTTTTGTTGAACCTAATGTAGTTTTTGGAGTAAATTTCTCAATGTGTTTGAAGCATTCAAATTGAAATCTAGCTGGAACAATGAAGCCTATTTGTCAGTTGTGATCTCTTATTCGTCTTAGGGCTAGATAACGCTTGTGATTAAGTTGCTGAATTCACAGTGAAACAATTTGTCATTTGTGTGATGACTTAAAAACAATCATAATAGATGGCTGATGAAGTATGTTCAGTAGGGTTGGAACACATGATACAGAAATCAAGCAATGGAAACCAATTTGCAGTGATTATATCTTCAAAATCTCCACCCTACTGTTTTTCAAGTTTTTGGGAAAACACAAAAAACTGCATTAATTATTTCAATCAAAAAGGTCTTGACAGTGGATGACTGTGGACACACAAGTGTTTTTTGTAACATTAAAGAATAAAGTGACTTAGGCCAAATCCTATGAACATACTAGTGTGACTTTAGTCAATTTTAAACCATCATTTCATTCCATAGTGTAAACTCACAAACTACATTACCTGGAGCCTTAAATTTAACCAATGTCAGCTCATTCAAACTGGTCTGGATGCAGTTCCCTTTCCCAGCTCACTTTTCCAGGTCTTCTTTGCCTGTATTTTATTAAATGTAACTTGAATTTAAAAGTAATTTTCAATGAAGTGAGAAGATCCTGTAACTTCTGTTCTTTATTTATATTTGGCTGCATATTTATTGAATTTATTTATAGGCATAACACTTATTAAATTAGAATTGCAATATAACTTGTGAAATTTCGACTAAACTACAGTAAAAACGTATAGCCTTTATCACTCACCGCTACAAAATTAATTCAAGAATTGTGTTTAGAGGTTTCTCTGCACCAGAAGCTTCTTAAAAGCAGCCGCCCTCATGAGGGCTTAAATTGCCCAAGTCAAAGCATTTTATCCTGACTTGGGCATAAAACTTTGATTCAGGCAGTAAAAGTAAGATGGCCATTCTCTCATAGGGCATAAAGAGTCTGATCCTCTCAACTCAGGATTAAGGTGATTTTACCAGTTGCATTATCAAGAGCATAGTTTAGGCCAGAAAATGTACTTCCGTCAAAAAATGACTTAGGCCATTATTTTAATAGGTTTACAAAATGTTACACAGAGTAAAATGATAATAACAATGATAATAATAATAATAATAACAATAAACAAAATCATAAAATGGGCAGTAGACTTACATCATGCTTGGTTAATATAACTGCTTAGGAGCAACACTGCAGCTTAAACATCACAATGAATGCACAGCAACACTCACACACTTACTGGGGAGAAATGTGACGCTCCTCTGTGATCCCTGACACACGGAGGCTCTGATCCTCAACTCCAACATGTACAGACAGTTTGTGACCTGCTTGCCCCTGTACTTTTTGCACCATGTTCAGGAATAAACAACAGCATGCAGCAAAATACTATAAATATATATGTTTTATTTGTCGCATTTTATTTTTTTATTGCAGGAGGTTGGAAGCATAATTGGAAAGGTATGTTTCTTTTTAGTAAATCACACATATTTGTACTCATCATTAACATATATACCAAATGTATATGTTTTCATTATTTTTAGAATTTTAATTATAGTTTTACTTTTTTTTCCAGAAAGGGGAAACAGTAAAAAAGATGCGAGAAGAGGTGAGTCTCAATAATAATGATCAAATAGCAGCAATGTGCATTATTTCACTAACAAGTCTCAGGGTTTTATATTCAAGAAAGGAAAAAGATACATAAACAATATAAATCAGCTGAACCAAAAGACCAATTTAGGTAATTTTCTAATGTTTTCTCTTCAGATTTATTGGTGAATATATTATTTAAATCTGGTTAACATCCAGCCCTGGGTGAAGGTTTCACATATTGATATGTATTTTTTTTCTCCAGAGTGGAGCACGAATCAATATTTCCGAGGGCAACTGTCCAGAGAGAATCGTCACCATCACAGGACCAACGGATACCATCTTCAAGGCTTTTGCTATGATTGCCTACAAATTTGAGGAGGTATGCTGAGATTATGTGAGAGGTGGCACCAGTTTTTCTTCATAATGTAAATATGAACACACAAAGCATTAGTCTGCCTGCGGTTCATTAGTATCAGTGCTCTTAATGGAGTGCTGATACTAATTGGACTGTTTTTTTGTTTTTTTTTTACAGACCAAAAGTGTATTTGTACAATTAATGTTACACATGTGAACTCAATCCTCAGCTGTTGCTTGTAGTAAATATTAATTGTGCAAATCAATTTCAGCACACATGCGGTGTACATGGCATTCGACCATCCTATTATGGAATATATGTATTTATCTTCACTGGAGAAGGTGAATTTAAATTGTTTTCTTTCCACTGTGATCCCGTCACTCATCTGATTGATATATTCAAAGCTGTGGCTGGAATTTGTAAGAGGAGACCAACTGCTGTGTCCTCAGTGACCTGTTCGCAATCTGGCCTTTCTGAGCAAGGCCATTCTTATTTACAGGCAAACCCACTAAGCAGAGCTCATTCACCAAGTAGAGAAAACACAGAAAGAATGTTTGAAAAAAAATGTGTTTTTGCATGTGTTTTATTTAAAATGTGCAAACTGATTTATACTAGCATTTTCACTAAATACTAACTTATAATTTGCCAGGTGCTGTTTGTAAATGGAATTTGCATTATTAATACCAAGCCAATTGCTATTAGAAGTTGCAAACCAATTATTAAGTATTGACAAAATTCCCTTCAAATTCAAACTAAAGTGAATTACCCCGCAATTTGAGATTTACTAATGGTGGTTATGGTTAGGTGCTAACAGTACTGCTGGTGCAAAATAAAAAACATGATCTTTTTTTTCCTTTAGGACATAATCAATTCAATGAGCAACAGCCCAGCAACCAGCAAGCCCCCGGTCACCTTAAGGCTTGTGGTTCCAGCCAGTCAGTGTGGCTCCCTCATAG
Source organism: Eupleurogrammus muticus (assembly GCA_036785175.1). Lineage (NCBI taxonomy): Eukaryota > Metazoa > Chordata > Actinopteri > Scombriformes > Trichiuridae > Eupleurogrammus > Eupleurogrammus muticus. Next base: position 17,184,221 of record JAYKQN010000001.1, read on the forward strand.
GAAAAGGAGGCTCCAAAATAAAAGAAATGAGAGAGGTATGGTTAATCCATGTGGTCCAAGGCCCTACTGCTTTTAATAGATAAGAAAATTGAATATTAAGATAGATAAATAAAAGTATGGCTTTTTGTTTTCAAGTGGGGCAGTGAGAGTGTATTTGAATTGCTCAATTGTTCCTATATAATATTCGTTTTTCCATTTGTGTTCAGATCTACGAGCACAGGCGGGACCCATTAAACACAACACATGGGACAATTTACACGCCTGTTCAGCAAATCAGGTTGTCATCCAACAATACGATTTATAGAAATCATTACATAAATTCCTGTCTGAAGCCATTAACTTCAGGGGGAGGCAGGTTGCAGGTCCCGTCTGTGCTTTTTAGCTAGACTCACATAATCTAGGTTATAAACAATTTCAATTGAAATGGGTCCCAGTAGCTTGGGGGGCCTTGAAGTGTTTGATGCTTGTTTAAATCTTACATAAAGATAAAATGCATTTTTTCTTGTTTTTTTTGTAAGAAGATTTTCACATTAGGTGATAGCAAACATTCTGATGCTGTTTTATGGACCTCATATGTAATACTGAAGCGGCATCCCCAGATTCTGTAGGCCGCCACTGATGAGGGGTGACCTGTAAACCCTGTGTAGAGCATTGAACAGCCTGTGTGAGGTTAAACTGGATTGTACAGACAGTGTCAAGTCCCTCAAAGTCCCTTACTCTACTCCAGTCCACAGGGGCCCAGGTTCAGGTGGCGGGGGACATGCTGCCCAACTCAACGGAACGTGCAGTGACAATCTCCGGGACCCCAGAAGCCATCATCCAGTGTGTCAAACAAATCTGTGTGGTCATGCTGGAGGTAGAGTATCACGATTTAGCAAAAAGCTTTAAATATAAGTGGTAACGTTATTAAGAAAGACACAATATGATTTGTTCCACAGGGCATGAAGAGGAATGACTGCTACTCATGAGATTGTGAGAACTTTAAGATCACATGAGAATCTTATTAACAACTTTAGATGCATAAAGAGAACAAGGAACCAAAACAACAATGACTTTGCCTATCTGACGCAGACATGCTGTGGTTTTGATCATTTTTCCTTAATTTCCGTGCTTCTACCACATGTAAGTTAGCATAAGTCAGCATGGTGTCCCGATGCTTCTGTAACACGTCACACCCGAGGGAATCACAGGCTCCGTGTCGGAGGCAGACGGCGCCACAGATGCGCCCTGTGGAATCAAGCTGTGAGGTTATTAGGGCAGATGTGTCTAGACACTCATGGACCTTTCTGTGTCTCTTTAAAAAAATGTTGACAACTTGTTTGGTAAAACACATGGGTTCAAAATTCATCATTTCTTTTAAAGAAATTAAAATACAAATCTCTACCTTAAGCTAACTCAGAAACACCAAGGTTTCTTAATAGAAGTCCTGAGAGGATCATTTATTTTTTTGGTATTTAATATAATTATCTTATTCAAGTTATGAACATAAAAGCACAGGTGCCTCTGATGGGTGAAGGAAGCAAACCTTTTGCAACTTTGATCAGATAACAGCATTGCCATTGTATTTAGTTTTACTCTTTGTATTGGAAGCTTATTAAATAAGACAGACAGTGCAAATGGTCACTGGTGAGAAATAAACAAGCACATGTCTAAACAATCAGGCCCATTATCTGCTATTGGCAGCTAAAGTGTAGGACAAAAAGGTCTTCGGGTGTTTGAGGAGGCATTTTTGCAATTACTGTTTGACATTGTCATCCAAATATGCTCTGAGGAGCATATTTGGATGACATTCACTGTTGTTGTCTAGTCGACATCATTTCAAATGGACACTCCTTTGTCTGCAGTGCTCCACATTGGAGAGGCACTTAAAGGTTCCATGTCTGCACCTTTATGTTTTTTTTTTTTAATTCTGATACCACTAACATGAAATATTTCAAGTACTAATAATCAACTCAATGTAGTTTTACATAGCTCTCCCAACAAGTCAAATACACACAAGCCTTGAAACAAAAATGTTTCTAAATTTAAACTGTGTGCATTTCACCATTTTTTTAATGTTTGATGCATGGGTAAGCTTTTTTTTAACCTATAGATATTATATAGAGTAAAAAGAAATAAATTGAAAAAGAAATCTATCTTTATGGTAATGCAATTAGCATTCCACAGCAATGTATGTATGTGCGAGCTAAGAAATTTTTATTTTTTTCATCAAATATGTCAGTAATCAGTGAAATCGTATTACAAAGGGAGATATCCAGTGTCTCCACAACCTATTACAACTTGAATTAAATAACTTCAGGGCAACACGGTGGCGCAGTGGGTAGTACTGTGGCCTCACAGCAAGGAGGTGACAGGTTTAAGGTCTCTGGGACCTTTCTGTGTGGAGTTTGCATGTTCCCCCTGTGTCTGCATGGCTTTTCTCTGGCCTCCCTCCCCCTAGGCCCAAAACACACTGAGGTTAATTGGAGACTAAATTCCCCGTGGGTATGAGTGTGTGAGCCCCACGATAGGATAGAAAATGTATAAATAAATAACTTCTCTAACCCGCATAACTTAAAATTAAGCGAAAGGCAGAGAATCTGATTGTATGATTCAAATTCAGTCAAGCTAGAGCCAAATTATAAGCATATTAGACTGTTTTTGCAAGTTGAACAACTTCTGCTTGAGGTCTTCAGAATCATCCTAAAACGACCTCGACTTCCCTGATGGCTCCACATCCTCAGCCTCTCTGTCGGCGTGCTGCGAGGTTCATCAGTTCAGCCTTTAACTAACCCCCCTTCAGCTGAGTCCCACAACCCGCAGCCCGCTCTTCAGCCTGGACGGCCTCCAGTGTTGCCTCTGACGCTGCAGCGCTGCTGCTTTAATGTTAATGATTAATTATGAAGGATGATTCCATCCAGGGATCGTCTCCATCAGGAGGCAGGAGTGTCAATCTCCGGTAAAGGTAATATACATGTTATGTGATTCGCTAATAACTCGCAGCGGAGCAAAGAATTCACAGCACAAGGAGTGAGAAACCTGCTCATCAGCCAGGCCCAGATATTCCTGAACAGCACCTTGATGTTGCATCAGTAGTAGGCTTGTTTTTAGTCAACCCGATAGGACTTTTCTCCTTTTTTCTCCTTCGCTTCATTGTGAGAGAAATCTAGCACAATCTCAAAAAATGAATCAACAAAATTATTTTCTGCCCATTTCACACCATCAAAGTCCCCGCGGGCCTCGGCTTATCCACTGTTCCCATCATCAGGTGCTGGACTGTCAGTCTGTCCATGCCACTTGTCTGCCAATAACTGGAAACAGAGGGGAGGTCTGCTCCCTTCAAGAGACCTGAGCCTTAAGAATGGCAAGTAGAACAGGTGGAATTCTCATTTTTCTCCATGGTGATCACATCGTTGTTTCTTTGGTCCACTTCATTTATTATACCAGGCAGTCTGTGCCGCTGAATGGATCTGGCTGCCTCGTGTTGCTTTTGCTATGATTTACCTTAATACCTACAGGTATGTGTTCTGATACCCGCCCGGGACAAACAGAACATGAATTGGAAAAAGCCACTTGGACTTGTCTGTTTGCGCTTGATGCACAATCCCAGCCTGCCATATACGGTAGCTGATTTATTTTTATACAGACAGCACACTGTGCTTTTGTATGTTGTGATTATTATTTTTTTTTTCGTTATAAAGGTTGATTGCCTGCTGCGCATAGAACAAAATTATACATTGACATGAAAGAATAACATCGAATGTATTGGTACATCCGGCCGAGGGGTGTTATCCACATGTCTCTCATATTAAATTATATTATATGATATTATGGTATATTACATCTACCATAACAACTGCAAGAAATAGTCAGATAGGGGTCATAGGCTATATATTGGTGTCCCACTGTGGTTGTGATTTATTTTCATGAATAGAATCATTTCAAAACCATCCTCTGTTTTTTTTCCCACCAGCCTTGTTGCTGAGCACAACATGAATCTGTAACAATGTCATTACAGGGAGGTTGAACAGCAACTCCCTGCTGTCTTATTGAAACCAGGAGGGATGGTGAAATTCCAACAGCTTCTCATGAACTATAGAGACATGGCGATGCATTTAATATGTGATCATCGCATGTGCTTTATGTTTTCCTCTAATCGCTATGAATGATATTTCTTAGAGCTCTGAGCTCCATGTCGTCTCCATGACTCCTCTGTGAGCAGCGTAGTCAGTTGTTTACAAAAGCTGCGAGCAAAAGGAACGAATTTCCTACAGTATGAACAGAAGGTTACCAAGCCACCTTAAAAAGAGGAGTCTGACAGCACAGGGACAGAGCAGCGTCTCTCCCTCTCCTCTTCCAAGCAGAAGTGAGAGTGAGTGATGACGGTTACTGGGACACTCCGTCTCTGTCGCTCCGCTGCTCCGGTCTTGTTCATTTTATTGACAGGGGACAATGCACATTAATGAACATTAGGTCATCCTACTGTAACTGTGCCAGTGTTAGCTATTTTTCAACCGCTGTCCCTTTTGGAGTTTTTTCTAGGGTTAGATTCCTTACACAAAGGCACCTCTGTGGCGGTAGAGGCTTTTTTTAGGTTAGTATGTATGAGGCTACACTCACTGTTCTCATGCTGAGAATCACAGATTCAGGTTTAACATAGTTTCACCAGGTTTATTCAATATCATGTAATGATGTGTTGCAAGGTTGTTTTATTTATGTCAATATAAAATATATGTTCTGTAGCCTTGGATGCATCTGGGACTGTAAAGACTGTGAATGAGCTAACCTGTTGTGTTTACAATGATTTTTTTTTACAGATTCTAATGTGGTTTATTTGACAGGGACACAAACCGTCTACATAGAAAACACTGAAAACAGATATCCATTCAAGTATCTCAGTGATTCTAGTGGATGCTAATTTGCTATACCAGTTTCTAGAACGTCTTTTATCCATTTATGGCCTTAAAAGAAAGTCAATAAGAACATTTCCCAAAATAAAGAACTCTCCTGTTGAAGGAGTTTTTTTTTGTTTGTTTTCTTTTTCTCGCCTAAAGTGAGAACATTTATTGACTAATGCTGTCCTCTGCCCCTCCACTCTCTTCCCTTTCTCCTAGTCCCCACCAAAAGGTGCCACCATCCCCTACCGCCCCAAGCCTGCCTCCACCCCCGTCATTTTTTCAGGTGGCCAGGTAAGAGCTGAGCTGGCTGTAGCCTCTTATTTTGTGCCTAAAGCCAACAGATAAATATGAGAAGCTGCAGCATCATCCAACACACACACACACACACACACACACACACATAACACCACAGCACTTTACCAAATGAGACTGTGGACACGTGAGTGAGGGAGGGAGCTGACAGTTACAGCATACCTTTTGAATTTAATAACGCCATTAGTTATCAGGGCAGAATAAATACTAAAGAAATATGAGCAATACCATACAATACCCCACTATTTAAATACTTCCCTAAAGACTCCACTTTATGTTTTTTTCTTTAGTCTAGAACCGGTAGATGTTAAATGGGAAGAGATATATAACTGCCTTCCTGTAGACAGGAACACACACTCACACACACACACGGAATACAAAACCCCTGCATAAACATGACCTTTGTGAGTCTCTCATTCAGAATTTGAATGTGGTGCCTGCTATTTTCCTATTACTACCAATGTACACAAATCAGTCTATTAGCGCCCAGGTTTGAAAAGGTTGGTCATTTGGTGGATGTTTTGTTTGTAGCCTGGAATTCATGCATAAAACAGGAGAAAACAAAATCTGAGGAATCAGGAATAGGACATACAGTAAAACTGTTTCCTGTCTATGTAGCCTTATTTTTTTTTTTTAAATATATATTTATTTTAAAATGAAATAGTGATTGCTAAGACTTGGTTGTAAAATTATAATCAACATGTATATTTTCATTGAAGTGTAAGCAGGATTTCAGGTTTTTTAAGAGCTTAGAGGCATCTTCAATGTTTCAAGGACATAGAGATATATTGTATAAAAATTATGTTGCATATAAAACTGGGGCTATAATAACAGATAGGGTGGCTGTTAGTGCCATGTACTATAACATACTTATCGTATAATACAGTATCTAAACTACCTTTAACATTTTTGTTCATTTATCTTATTAAATCAGTGTTTGCTTCAGGTTCATGTGTATTTTCAGATATATTTGGATATTGTGGGGAACAAAAATATTAGAGAATATGATCAATTATAATTTGTCAGCCCCTGCTGTAGTAACTCTCAGGATCCAGGAGGTCAGTGACTCCCTGGTAAACCGGCTTAGATTGTACTTAAGGATTTGTAATCTATGTTGTTTTCTTTACTGAATGTGCTCTATATTTATCTTCCAGGCCTACACAATTCAGGGACAGTATGCCATACCACATCCAGATGTAAGTTCTTAGTCTCTTCCTCATTAAATACAAAAAGCCCAGTGTATCCAGACATTTGAATACACTGACGCAACATCACTTACGAGGTATTTTATAGCGTGTCCTAAATCACGACTTCCAAAATCACGCCGCTGTCCTTGTAGACTGAACGTGGGCTGCAGCTCAGCCACTGGAAAGCACTCTAACGAGATCTGGTTGATAAAAGAAGAAAGGGAAAAAAAAAAAAAACGCCTGATGATGGGAATGATAAAGGCAAAGACAGTAATGGCAGTTTTGATGTAGATGTTCCTTTAATTCCAGCCAACTACATAGTCCCCATTAATAATCTGCCTTCATCTGTCCTTGTTGTAAGAGCATCTCAAGAGCCACCTTGTGTCACATTCACTAATTCAAAGTTGAGCAGTGATTGATGCCTGTGGAGGTGGAGGCTGATGGTACAATCACTCAAGTACGGACTTGACGCACTCTTCCGCCCTCATTAAAACTCCTCTTAAAATGGGATGAAGGCTTTCAAACATCCTTCTTTCCCAGTCCTGATGGGAATCGTACACAGCAGGGGATGGACATCCGGTGACCATGCTGCTGCTGCTGCGACAGGCTTTTTATAAAAGGTTCTCCAGCTCTGAGTCATATGTGCTAACTAGACACATGGTAGCAACTGGGAATGAATACATTTCCTGTATTTCATTGATATGATTGAGTCTGTTTGTCTCTCCGTTTTTTAATAAAGAAAATATATATTGGATTAGGTGAAAAATATGAGGAGGGGAAATAATTTAAGTACATTTATTCTGAGCATAATATACAAAAAAGGATGAGGCACAGTGTCCCAAAAGGAGTAGGTAGGATTAAAACTAATAAAAAATAAAGAAGCAGTAATATATATATATATATATATATATATATATATATGTATATATTACTACTTCTTTCTTACGTCTCCTTTCAGTAATTTATCATTTAAACAGTTATGAATTTATTAGACCCCAGCATAAATATGCAAACTACTATCAGAAATGTATTTACAGTCCAACTGAAATGTATGAAGAACTATCTGAAGTTTATTTACAACACAAGCATTTGTACTATATTCATCTACCATCCCAATTTCAAAGTGTTTAAATCTCTCAGTCTTACACGTTCCTTAATTCATAGTTTCTTCTTTTTCCAAATATGATGATAACCTGTCTAGGTAACAAGTTATTATGCAACTGATACTTCATTCTTGTCCAATCCTACAAACAAGATCAAACAATTTTAATATGCATAGTTTTACAAACAACCCATTGGTTGATTCTCTGTGATTTTATTTAGTGATAATTCTTTTGTAACTCGACGACAGACGATCGCACTCTCTTCAGATCTCTTTTCTCTTACTTTTTTCCATCCTCACCCTGTGTCGTGACCTCCTTTTCCTCACTGTTTTCTCACTCTAGTTTTTTGTTTGGTTTCATTTCTTGGTGTGACCTGTGTAAAAGTAACCTCTTAGCTCTACTTTCCCTCCTAACCCTTCAGCAGTTGACCAAGCTCCACCAGTTGGCTATGCAGCAAACCCCCTTTACCCCTCTCGGACAGACCACCCCTGCTTTCCCTGGTACGTACCCACAAGGCCCTGTAGCGACCTCCTTCTCTTTGCATCCAGAGAAACGTTTCTCTCAGCCCCTACCTTCCACGTTATCTCTCTTCTTTTTTCGCCACAGCATGTCCTAGCCCCAGTGGTTCCTCTACTCTGTTTGATTTTATTTTTTTTCCTCTGTATAGTTTTCTCTTGGCTCTGTCTGATATGCTGGTGAAAAACAAAACAATGCAACCAGCTTCACTTCAACACAATATACCATGTACGGTATCATTACAACAGGATTCGCCCTTCCTCGTGGGATATTTTGGATTGTTTTACATTTCATTATAGATGAAAACCACCAGTGAAATTGTTTGGGCACGTTGTACATAATAACCAGCCGAATCTTGAACTATTCACATAATGAAATAGAGTTGACCTTTGTCCATACTTTATTATGCCTCTATGTCCTATACGCGTATCTGTAAACAACTTAGGGTCTCATGAATAAAAACAATAACAATAATAATGTTGGATTCAATTTTTTCATCACTTCCAGGAAAGACGCTGCAGCAGTTACCATTACAAATGGAATGATTCACTGAATTAACAAGGTTATTCAAGCATCTTGAATCCATTTTAATTCTATTCTACACGTTCTGGCAAATGACACAGATGTTTCAATGACAGCGTAAAAGAAAAAAATATATTCTATGAAAAGGCTCCACTGAGACATAAGCTCTTGTAACTTAAAGGAAAAGCTGGGGGGTTTTGTGAAATATGTTTATCAGCTTAGTTTAAAGAGTGGAAATAGGGGGAGCCTGTCCAAAGGTATATCTGCATTACATTAACTACATTACATACATTAAATATGAAACTGCAGGAGAGAGTTAGTCAAGTGTAGCTTCATCATACTTCCCTGCTCCTGCTACATTTGGACAGGTTGGAACCAGGTTAGTTGCTTCCTTGTTTTTATTTTATTTTATATTCATGCAAAGTCAAGTCAATTGACAACAGAGGGCTGCAGGGTTCATATTTTTTTTTAGGCCAACCTGGAAATTACCGTTGTTCACCTGGTTCCCTTAACAAAAGTCTAAGGAATGTTTTTATTAGATTCAAGAAAATGAACTTTGTGGCAATTAAAATTTTATGATATTTAAAGATTTTGCTCAGCAACATAATCTCTACATGATTTTTGAAGAGTAAATGCAATTGCTAAAAGTAAAAGCTGACACAAGGTTTAAATGCTGTAAACTGCTGTTGCATTAGTTCATCATTTCTAAAGTGTTTGACGTGATGGTGTTAATATCCTGAAAACCTCTGTAGTACTTTTAAACCACTATCAACTGTCTTTTATAAGACGTATAAAAAACTTCAAACATCAAGATTGGGATATTTACTGATGCATATTATGTCATGGAACAAAATGTTTGAATAGCTTGATCCTGTTTTAACCAAAGACCGTATTTCAGGTATTTAACAAAAAAAAAAAAAACAACCGCTCAAGGAGAATGCGAAAAAAGTGTTTTTCTCAAACACCAAACTATCAAACTATTTCTTTACAAGGCTTCAGCTTTGTTAAAGTGACTATTTAAATTCAAATCCCCTTCTTTTATCCCATTGCTCCCTAATTCAGGTTTGGATGCCAGTCCACCAGCCAGCACCCATGAACTCACCATTCCCAATGATGTGAGTAGTCTTATGAAGGTCTCTAGGGATGGCTGACTGAAGAATATATGTCCATATCCAAATGAGTTTGTGTATGTTAAGTTAAACGATGTTGAGAAGATGTCAATTCTTGTTATATTAATGTTATAGTATAATTTCTCACTCATATTAGAGCACACTTATCTAATTGATTGGATCTTTAAGATTGTGCATTGCAGGTTTAATAGTTAATCAAATGATGAGGAAACATGTACAGCAACAGCAAATTATAGAGTGAGACACTGTAAGTGATCTAATCTTGTCTTTTTAGACTTACTGATGTTTTATCAACAAATAAGAAAACATGATCCCAAAGACTTCATTTCCTATGGTTACCACAGCAGATTACCCCCAATCAGCCGGCCAGCCCAATCTACTGAAATTACTATCATTAATCAGACTTCATTTCCTGTATGATGACGTTTAAATTAAACCAGGCACAGACCATATCATAAATCATTATACACATAACTTAGCTTTTTACTTTATAATATCATAATGGTGTATATAGGAGTACCAAGATAATAAAGTAGTTCCCTTGCTGCATGTTCAACCACTTCTGCTTGGCTCCCAGCTAATAGGCTGCATCATTGGACGCCAGGGAACCAAAATAAATGAGATTCGACAGATGTCTGGGGCACAGATCAAAATTGCAAACGCCATGGAGGGATCATCAGAACGCCAGATCACCATTACAGGGACTCCCGCTAACATCAGCCTGGCCCAGTATCTCATCAATGCCAGGTAACCCCTCAACCCTAACGGTTTGGCTCCGGTACAATCAAAAAGATAAAAGCAACAGCTGAATGGTCACCCATGGTCAATCGTAGTGAGAATTCAAGTGGAGTGCTATATGTGCTGTCTGGGGAGAAAAAGTCTATATTTAGCTTGTTAAGTCTTGACATTCAAGACAATGATACACTGATCAGTCACCAGGGATTATCTGTCAGCCTCCACCCGACAAGAGACGGACAAGTCAAGGAATTATGTGACAACGTGTGTGTTGTCCCTTGTTTCCGCCAAAAGCGACAATGTCTACGCTTTGGTGAAAACAACACACACATTGTCTCATTATTCCCTGACTTGTCCGGCTCAGCCGGGCCAGAAACAAATCAAGGAATAATGCAACAATTTGTGTGTTATCCCTTGTTACCACCAAAGGGTAGGCATTAAAATGCATTAGGTTGTCATAAGTGGCTCTTTGCAAGTAAGTAGTTCACGGGCACAAGCCCAATTATAAGTTATCTGTGTCTTTGAGCACAACCTGCATATTAGTCAGTTTGGATGATCAATAAATGAATAATAAATTGCCAGTTGTACATTGCCTACCTCCGTTTGGGAGGTTTGTGGCCAAAGGCTTCATGATAAAGATCTCAGAAGACCTAATATAATTGAGATAATTCAGACCCAGTCCTAGTGAATTTAAACATAAGCTTCTTATAGTACAGTTATCAAGTAGCATTATCAAGTACCAAAGTGCACTTTCCCTGTCTCTTCCCCTTTATCCATTAAAAACTCTAACTCATTATCATCAAAGAAAATAAATGTATTATTCACACTTCTGTGAGAATTGAGCCTCACCGATGTCCACAGGCTACCTACACCTCGACATAAAATCTTATCAGCATTAGAGTGGGTTAACCCATATCCTCACTAACAGGATTTTTAATCTTTGAAAGGATTGCAGAGACGTTTGCAGAGAAACTAATGGTTATTGCTTTCCCACAATTCCAATGGCAGGTTCAGGGACGTGGCTGCCATGTGGAATGACCCCTCATCCATGACAACATCCTGAAGTCACCCCACAAACTGGTTCTGTTTTCAGAAGCCAACATCAAAACCACCACTTCGCAATTAACCTCTATGTGTTATCCCATGGAACTTCCCCTAGACTCCCTTGGTTTGGATAACACTTCAGTATAAGCCTGTGGGAGACTTATAGTAGAAGTCAACACTGGGATTTGTTTTTGGCATTTTGGTAAAAGTGCTCATCCACTTGTTTCTGCTGAGAGTTTGATAAGATCAATGCTACCCTGTTTGCCTGTTATATGAAGCTGGAGCCAGAAAAAGGTTAGCTCAGTATATTAAACAGAGGCTATGTCTATTGGCCATTATAACCTTCTTGATTTTCAGCTGCATTATCCAAAAAATTATAACTGTGAGAAAAATGTCCAGACATGTCCATCAATAACCACTTGGTGAACAGAGACAGTTTGAATCAACCTCTTGAGTTTAGGATATTCAGCATGGTATATTCATATACGTGTTTCAGATGTTATTTCTCTGATTGGGTGTCATCAGTGTTTTTTATTGATATAAAGTATTAGGGGCTTGCTAAACCTGTTAGTAGGTCCAGAGGGTGTTCATCATCCATTGGTAGCAATATTGTCTAGTGTCATAATGATTTTTTTAATATGTCTTTCTTAGCAGGAGCTGTGGGGTCAAGTGGTTGAAATCATGATTTATTAGGTAGATAGAAGTGTTCAATATAACTTTTAACTGGACATTTTGAATCGTCATATCAGGCAATGGGGCGACACGGTGGTGCGGTGGGTAGCACTGTTGCCTCACAGCAAGAAGGTCGCAGGTTCAAGACCGCCTTGGGCCTGGGTCTGGGGCCTTTCTGTGTGGAGTTTGCATGTTCTCCCCGTGTCTGCGTGGGTTTTCACCGGGTACTCCGGTTTCCTCCCACAATACAAAAAACATGCTCAGGTTAATTGGCAAATCTAAATTGCCCATAGGTGTGAGTGTGAGAGTGAATGGTGTGTGAATGGTGTGTGTGCCCCACGATTGGCTGGCGACCATCTGGGGTGTATCCCTGCCTCTCGCCTTAACGCGCTGGGATAGGCTCCAGCAGACCCCTGCGACCCCGAAAGGGAATAAGCGGGATAGACAATGGATGGATGGATGGATATCAGGCAATGTGCAGAAGATTTTACTGGATGTGTTTTGTGCATTCTGTCAAGAATTTTGAAGTGATTGTTTTATTCAAGTGTTTTTTGTGCCTAAATCTAAACACAGTGTTGTCAGACCATCTAACATGTAGCAGCATATTACAGCACATTACTGTTGTAATGCATTGCGGTGATCACAGTCACAACACCAAGTCTAGGCAATGGGTTGATGAGCACCTCTATCAAAACACATTGATGCATCTGATAATAACTGATGACACTCTTTCAATCATCTGATAACATGTGAAACAGGTGATTCAGTGCACGTCCATACAGCCTCAAATTGATATTGTAGAGTCCGACACGGTTTGTGATGAAGATTTTACTGCAAGTGTCACAATGTGACATGCAATAAACGTAGTAGATAATTGTTGTTACACAGTGTGAAGGTGCTTATTAACACCATAATGACCTTACTACACTGGTTGCCCGGCAACCTCGCAGTAACAACTACTAATAACAATTCCACAAATTCAGTACTTACAGCCCAGGAAATAGTCCAGCACATTAACCATCTAAAACAACAAGTTGCTGTTTTTATTATAAATATTTTGTATAGGTTAAACAAATTAAATGATAAGGTTGTCTCTACAGCATTCTTGTAACCCATCAGATATGAACTGATGACAGAGGAGTCCGAATCGCAACTTGAGAGACGAGAATTGAACTGTACAGGATAATGTGAGCTAATAAAAAAACTAATAAAAGTTTATAAAAAAACTTATTGGTGGACCAACTCCAATAGGTCCCAAGAAACCACATAGCCAATGTGTTTCACCTCTGTGCAGCTCTCCACATGGACACAACACTTTCATATAACCATAGCCTCCTCAATCATCTTTGTTTAATTCTCAGACTACAAACAGACTGGTTGCAAAATAATGGTCATTTTCTCTATAATCACATATCTGTAAATTCTCTGTATGTGTTTATAGAGTTTAGCTTTACAGCTGCTGGTAGGCAGATCTTGTTACTGTTTGGACAATACCAGGTTAGCTGTTTCTCACTTTCCAGCTTTTATGCTAATCGACTTCAGCTATATATCCAATACAAAGGTCTGTGTTGATTTGCTCATCTGACTCTCTGCAGGAAATCGAATGAGCATATTTCTAAAAATGTACTAGAACTATTCCTTTAAATCTTTATTTAGCATGCCTCATTCCAACAATAATGGATTTCTTTTTTTTGTTTTGTTTTTAGTATATTAGATAAAATTGCCTATCGAGTCCTATTGTGTCATTGTCTGGAAAGAGTAAAATTAATTAAAAAAATGGAAAATTCAGAAAAGCAAAGAAAAAAGACAGGAGACGACTGCCACGTGAGCAATGCTGTTAGACAGAAGAGTGATGTGATGCCTCTGTCAGGGAATAAAACAACTACATTGTTCATTTCATGACGCCGCCATTGTTTTCCATCCACCGCATGACTACACGAAGGGGTCAGAGCAGGGTTATGCTGCCATATTTTTTAGAAGTTGAAAGGTTGCACGTGAATGGAAAAAAAAAAGAAACTTCAAGCACAACGTCATGGCAGTATAACTTACACATTCATGCGAAAGTTCTTCTTTCACAGTTGTTTTTTATTTTGTCTGTCTATCCTTTCCTCCCCTCCCCCCTGCTCCTCCCATCCTTCCCTGGACTGTTCTAGGCTGACGTCTGAAGTCACTGGAATGGGCACACTCTAATTCCTACCCATCCTCCCTCAGTGCATCACATGACCCTTGAACAAATGGCATTGCACCTATAGTTTATTTATTTCTCTGTATAAGACTGTCTTGATATTTATTACTTCTATATTTTCTAGTATTTACTGTAAACATGTGTATCTGCACCTGTTACCTGGATTATTCACACCACTACGAAACCCCTTTTCAGTTACTTTTCTTTTTTGGCCCTCCAACACCTTTCGTAGCATCTCGCTGTACATTTCCTTCTTTCTTTTCCTTTTTCTAGACAGTAAATGCAAAGAAAACCTAAAGATTGAACAGTATTTACCTGGAAGGAATGTTAAGGAATGCTATGGAATGTTATGTGTTAGCTGGGCTTTGTCCACCCCACATACAGTATTTACCATCTTTTCCACCTCCTATTTAAACTATTATCTGTTTCGACGCATCACTTGTTGCACTAACAAGCAGCTATAAACCACGTTTTGACCCCATTTCATTTGATACTGCTGTCATAATGAGACCAGCGTTTTACTGTGTGCCTGTAGACATTTGCCTGTATGTCTTAGTGTTGTATATATGTACACTATAGACTGATCTGCATGACGCACAAAACTATGCCATATTTAGTTTCAAATCAAACAGGTAGAAGCGACGACTGAGTTGCGGAAGGGGATGGAGGGAGCTGTGAACAGTCTATTATTATCTGGATGGGTCACATGATTTGAAGTGACCTCAAGAATGCAGACCTGTAAACACCCACTCTGATGCACAAAATCTCAGTCTTTTAGACTTCCATGTGACACCCGTCAGGGCAATGCAGCGAAGAGTGAAAACTCAATGTATGCTAATAATAAACCCCATGTTATTCACCCCCATCATGCAATCAGATTATTTATAACCTTCTCATAGAAACGCAGAGGCATGAGCCGTATAGAAAGGTCTGGAAACTGCAGTCTTTAGCGTGTGTCAAAAGGTTGAATTACTCTTGGGAAATGGGAGAAACAATGTTTTTCAGCTCCTTTCTTGCTGATGGCTGAACATGTATATTTCTGGTTAGCATGCATAATTTTAAGATTTGTAACGAACCAATCACTGGTTTTGCAGCTTATGCCAGGAAACCAAGCTACATATAACAGGAACATATGCTGTATGTGTATGTCTTTGGTTACACTTCCAGCTGAACGCCATTGCCGGTTGGAAATGTAACTTAAGCAAGTACGATGAAAAATAACCTATATACGGAAGCCCTAAGTAGCCATGGTTACCATTATTTTTTAATTGCTGGTATTTGAGATCATAAACGAATTATTTATTTATCTTGAGATAACAAAGCTTGTTTTCTTGCGATAATTAGATAATTTACCAACTATAGTCAAGCTATGATGCTGAGTGTCTTTCAGGTTGTAAGTGACATAAAATATATAAAGAAAAACAGCCTAAAGCTAAAATCAACTAACTAACTAATTTTGACATAATCATTTAGTCTACTTACAAAATCCGGTGCAATGTACTTTAAGTATTTTAACCTTTTAAATCTCTTTATCATTTACGTTTGACTGCAGTTAAAAAATCATAACTGATCAGGAGGTAATGGTATAAAAACAATTACTACAATGCAACCACAGCTGTTTAGGGCTTCTGTATGTATACAGTACAGGTGAATATTTATCAGGTTTTTAACTTTTTATGACGTGTGCCAGGTTACTCTTGAATTGAGACAGACGACCCATTTTAACTTTTAAACTATAGGTCACCCTATTGGCATGTAATTTGATAATTTTCTTTTACATTTGCATTCACTCTCAATAAATATGCACTTTTCTGAAAAATATATGGATGGCCTTGTAGTCTCCCTCAAGAGACAATAAGATTAAATAAATCATAATTTAGAAAAATGTGTTTTACTGATTGCAGGTAGTGATTATTTTTTATCCAGATATATCCCTTATACAATTACACATTTTACTCCCAAAACTATGCATTACTCCAGTGGTTACTATAGGAAGGATGTTGGGGGAATATTATTTGCATCATTGCAGCTTTGGCTCAGGTACCTGCTGTTTGAATAGAATTACATAGGCTGTGAGCCATGATGTTAAAATAAGACTGCTTTACATAAGTACATTTACATTACAGATTGCTTCACTTTTACATTAACGAATGTAAACCTGTTTGAGCTGCATCCAGAAGAGGAAAAGGCTGATTGAGATTTTCAAAGTGTCATTAAAAGGCTCTCCATCATCCACCGAATCCGATGTGCATAATTAAAGTAGTTAAATATCTTCTGTGAAGTGCACATTAATGGTTGTGTTTGTAGGTTCAAACTAAGATGCAGTCATGCTAGTTTACAGAGGGATTAATTTGCAAACATCTCAGTTGCCTTTTTATGATTGTCATCCTTTTATCTTTCATATTCACAGCCTCACTCGTGTTCATCATCCTACAACGCTGTGCAAGTCAAACACATCTTGTTGTGTTGTTTATTTCATTTCACCGATACATGTACACTTATTTTGTTACTGTGCTAGAGCAGCGCGACATTAAAGATTCACACTGAGGTGATGTAGATGATGCTTTTTGAGAAAATGTGTGTTTAAGTTTGAAATTTGCCTCCTGAAGGTCTGTATCGAATATAATATTTATTGAGGTTGATTCTGAAATGTTTTGTAAAAAGAAGAGAATAAAGTTTGTGTTTTTCCCTTGACCTTTGTCAACTTTTTGTTGTCTACTTACAGAGTATATTATTATACTGTAGATAGTCGGGTCCCTATACACACACACATTATCTCACAACACAGAGATAGTATCTGGGTTTCCATCTATATGTAGAACAAATTTTCTTTTGTGTAGATTTTCTTTGTTCACAAATTAATAGTTTTTCTTAAATGCTGTGGCAGATTTCTCATTAATTTTGTAAAAAGTAACAGGGAGCTCAGGAACTATTTGAAATTCTGAACTGTATAGTTTTTAAGAGAAATTGGAAAAGATCCATATTGAAAATAATTTAAATCAACATAGATATCATACAAAAAGGTATGGTTTATTCCTATTTTGCTTTTCTCAAAACACCACCAAACATAGAGTCTATACTGTGCTCTTGTGTCTGTTTTAAAAATCTTTTCAAAACTGAAACAAAAAGAAAAGCAACATTGCAATAAGAGACCTGTCATGATATGAATAAGCACACTCAAAGTTATCAGGTTTTCAGTAAAGTGTTTGTGGAGAGGACAGCTGTCTACAATGCTTAGTTAGACTTCTGATGAGTGTTTGAGTGCTTGACCAAAGAGAAGAGAGCTTATAGCGTACATATGGAAAACTCCTTCACAGTGTCTGAGCTGGACAACATACCCGGAATATTTTACAATATGATGCAATCAATTGCAACAGCCCTGCAAATAATACTAAATTTATGGAATTAATAATGTTCAGCTTTGTCTTGCAGCTGTCAGTGAGATGCTGATTCCACTCTGGAAGTTTCTGAGGAACGCGTCATGCAAGAAGATGCAAATCTTACTTCTGTTCACACTATAATGGACTGCAACGGTGGACATGCTAATTCTAGCTGACCTCACAGACCGTCACACGAGTTTGCATCTGCTCTTTTCATCCTCTCACTTGAGTGACACCATATCATAATTTGATCCTATTGTTCAATATCAGCACCATAGTTCTGGTGCAAAATGCAAGGCATCATAGGGAACACCCCGCTAGCAGATAACTCTGAAGCTGCACTATAGTCCAGACAGGCTGAAACACCCAGGGCGGCTTAGTCATTGGTTCTTATTGGTCATAGGTCGGACCTTTTTGTGGAAGTCTGAAAGTCATCTTGCATGTTGTGTTACCTGAGTAACAGAGTGAGGGAAGACACCGTAAAAGTGATAATGCATTCAGTCTCTCTAGTAGCGCCACTAACACAAATGCGTCCCCGTATTTGTGCCCTGACAATTCACTTCTTGTTGATGTTCATGCCCGTGAATGTGAATGGTCATGTGATACGTGTCTTCAGGGTCTTTTAAAATGGACTGAGATCGATTTTGTAAAGACAAAGATCATTTTCAATTTGAAAATTCTCTTTGGGGTGAAAACGTTGAAAAGAGTGACTTGTGTTAATTGGATGTAGCAACAGTTTTCTGCAGGACTGCCATTCACACGCTGGAATGTGTGCACAAGAGACTGTACCACAGGGGAGGCTTTTTGTCTACAGGCATGCTGAAAATTAACATTGTTTCTCTTCAGAGGCATACAGCTTTGAGCTATAGAGCTCAGCCCGCACCAACACTGAAATGGCTCTTAAATATGCCCCCAGCATTTCACATGCCCATAATCGCTGATTGCATTTATTCAAAAAAGCAGAGAAAATTCCTGTGCTGAACAATTGACAACCTCGCCAGAAATAGGAAGTTCTAGATTACTTCAATTTTACAAGAGGCAGCACATTGTGGTTTTACAACTAATTCAACAAGCTGATCATCTGCTGAAGCCACAATCATGTTCCCCACACTCATGAGTTCTGCTCCAGCTGTCCTTCTTTCCTTCCTCTCACAGACTCCAGCGAATAGACTCATTTCACAAAACACTGGAGTGAGGTGAATTCTGCCACCTCCATTATGGAGACCCAGCGATGTCATTTTACAGCCAAATAGTACACTCAGATGTGGAGAAATAGGGAAAGCAGTAACAGCATCTTGATCCAGTGGTTGGATCACATTTGTAGTAATGACAGGAATCAGACTGAACTATAGAGTAAGCTGAGCTAAAACAGACTAAAAAGCTCCTTAGAGCTATTCTTTTGTGTATTAATTTCATGCAAATGCGACCTTTCACATCACACGTACCAAATAATTTACTAAAAAAGTTAGTGTTCTAGTACTTGGAGCCTGTTGGGCAATTGCCGGATTTGAATAAATGCTGTTTGATGAATTAAACTTGAATTGTTTTTTTCCTCCCTTTTTTGCAAGCAAATTAAAAAAAAAATCCCAAATGAAACCACTTAGGAATATATTAGTAAATAAGAAAGTTTTAATGCTGCAGGGACGAGGTGTTTCGCCTACTTGATTAGTTTTAAAACCTCGGGATCCTGTGAAATCCAGAGAGCTACACCTGGCAGGGATAGTCAGAATGTTTCCACAGTGACTATCCACGGTCCATAATATGTATGTATATGTAATGCATCACCAGTCGAGTGGCTGCATGAATGGTGTTTACAGCTATAAATATTAAACAACGTGGTACCTGATGTGAAATTTGGGCTTTGATGAATAAAATAATAACTGGATGAGCCTCAGTCGTCCGTTGCTTGAACATGTGAGATTTAATAAGACCCACATCTGATATCAGAGGGAAAGTTATTGGTTCAGCATGTATACATGGATACTGTCAGATACCGAAACATAGCTCAGCATAACATACTGTATATGTGAATAGAGCAGCTCTGATCATACCACCTGAGAGGAAATAGTGTAGAACATCTGTCAGTCGAGTTTTTTTCTAATTTAATATTTAGTTCACTGAGAAGAAGCCTGTAATTTACAGGAACACCGGTCTCATTCACACACTTACACAAGACCCATCTAATCTTCACCTCAGGGCATAGAACGTACGTTTGAAGGAATGTGAAGGACTTGGAGGCCATTGGCACTGATTAACTTTCATGTCAATGCATAAAACTGACAATGCCATCGACAGAACTGGAAACTAATCACGAGGAATTATTTGAGAGCTAAATATACACTATAATTAACTTCTGCTTTTTTCCGATATGTTCCATCTGTCTGGTACTTTATGCGAGTGTAAAACAAACTCCACTGTTGAGGTTTTAGTGAAATCAGACGGTCTAGTTAACATGTGTAGAACTCAATATCAGGGCTTAGAAGGAATTGTACAATTTAATGAGATGGGAAAGTGAACATATGCTTTTGCATAATGGAGACAAGCCGGTCATGTCTTTTCTGTAATGAGGCAATGTTGAAAGTGAGTAGCACTCAACATGAACCCAAGTGTGCATTGTTTTCCCATACATTAATTTTTTGTTAATTATCATCAACAAACAAATTATTTATTAGAATTAAATAATTATAATGACTTAGTTATTATGGATTCAGATGTACAGTGGGGAAAATAAGTATTTGAACACCCTGCTATTTTGCTATTTCTCCCACTTAGAAATCATGGAGGGGTCTGAAATTTTCATCGTAGGTGCATGTCCACTGTGAGAGAGATAAACTAAAAAGAAAAATCCAGAAATCACAATGCATGAGTTTTTAATGATTTATTTGTGTGATATAGCGGCAAATAAGTATTTGAACACCTGAGAAAATGAATGTTAATATTTGGTACAGTGGCCTTTGTTTGCTATTACAGAGGTCAAACGTTTCCTGTAGTTTTTCACCAGGTTTGCACATACTGCAGGAGGGATCCTGGCCCACTCCTCCACACAGATCTTCTCTAGATCAGTCAGGTTTCTGGACTGTCGCTGAGAAACACGGAGTTTGAGCTCCCTCCAAAGATTTTCGATTGGGTTCAGGTCTGGAGACTGGCTGGGCCATGCTAGAACCTTGATATGCTTCTTACGGAGCCAGTCCTTGGTTTTCCTGGCTGTGTGCTTTGGGTCGTTGTCGTGTTGGAAGACCCAGCCACGACCCATCTTCAATGCTCTGACTGAGGGAAGGAGGTTGTTCCCCAAAATCTCACAATACACGGCTCCAGTCATCCTCTCTTTAATGCAGTGCACTCGTCCTGTCCCATGTGCAGAAAAACACCCCCAAGCCATGATGCTACCACCCCCATGCTTCACAGTAGGGATGGTGTTCTTCGGATTGTACTCTTCATTCTTCTTCCTCCAAACACGCTTAGTGGAATTATGACCAAAAAGTTCTATTTTGGTCTCATCTGACCACAAAACTTTCTCCCATGACTCCTCTGTATCATCCAAATGGTCATATGCAAACTTAAGACGGGCCTTGACATGTGCTGATTTAAGCAGGGGAACCTTTCGTGCCATGCATGATTTCAAATCATGACGTCTTAGTGTATTACCTACAGTAACCTTGGAAACGTTGGTCCCAGTTCTTTTCAGGTCATTGACTAACTCCTGTCGTGTAGTTCCGGGCTGATTCCTCACCTTTCTTAGAATCATTGAGACCCCACGAGGTGATATCTTGCATGGGGCTCCACTCCGATTGAGATTGACCGTCATGTTTAGCTTCTTCCATTTTCTAATGATTGCTCCAACAGTGGACTTTTTTTTCACCAAGCTGCTTGGCAATTGCTCCGTAGCCCTTTCCAGCCTTGTGGAGGTGTACAAGTTTCTCTCTTGTGTCGTTGGACAGCTCTTTGGTCTTCGCCATGTTACAAGTTAAAGTCTTGCTGATTGTATGGGGTGGACAGGTGTCTTTATGCAGCTAACCACTTCAAACAGGTACATCTGATTAAGGATGATACATGGAGTGCAGGTGGACTTCTAATGGGCGGACTAACAGGTCCTTCAGGGTCAGAATTCTAGACGACACACAGGTGTTCAAATACTTATTTGCCGCTTTATCACACAAATAATTCATTAAAAAATCATGCATTGTGATTTATGGATTTTTCTTTTTAGTTTATCTCTCTCACAGTGGACATGCATGTACGATGAAAATTTCAGACCCCTCCATGAAGTGGGAGAAATAGCAAAATAGCAGTACTTATTTTACAAATACTTATTTTCCCCACTGTAGGTATGTGATAACGAGTAGATACATTTGTATAGTCTTTACAACAAGCACTTTGAAGGCAGCCATAATGCTGATGTGGTCTGGGATAAAAGTGTGAAACTTTTAGTTGAATTAAATACCATCCCACTCTTGGCCATCAGGTGCTTGCTGTTTATAACCTTTTGCAACCACTGACCGCTACAGATAAACACTCAAAACCTCCTGTCTTCTCATATCAATGGCAATTTAATCACAAACCCTTGTAAATTTAATTCCAGTCAATATCGTAATGGTGTTTAGAGAATTTTCCCATAACTGTGTCTTCGGGGCATCCTGCTGGCGGCCTGAGATGCAAATTTTTTACCGGATCATCCCAAGTCAGCGATCTTTGTTTCATCCTTTTTCTCTTCTTCTGCACTTTTACTTTCACACTCCTCAGCTGTATGATAAATAAACGCTAACTCACCGTTAAAAATGCTTTTCAAAAAACAATGAAGATCCGATAAAATCCTGTAATGCTGACACTGTGGAGACACAGTGAGTTTGCCTGGTGGCAGCGCGGCCCTCATCACTGACTGATTCCCTCATTACAGGAAAGTGTTTTAGGTGTACTCAAACATTTAACAGGCTGTATATCAGTAAACTAAATAGGATATTGCTCTGTTAAATGAAAGAAAGTGGAGAGAATGAACTGTTGTAATTCTTTTGTTTTTTTGAAGCTGCTGCTCACAAACCTAATTTTCTAAATAGTAAATTCCTTATTATTGGTTGTGATTCACATGCACAAAACTGCAGTAAATGAAGTCTATGTAACTAAAATGTTCCTTGGGGGCAGTGGGGGATGCTCAGACCTCCTGCTCAAAAAATGGACTGACTGAGACTATATTCCACGCTATATATCCCGGCCTGAGTAATTTCCCCAGCCGCCAGCATCAATTGTTTTGATAACATTCTTGTCTTACCTCTTACCTGTTTTCACACTTAAACCCTCCAACAATGCCAGCAGTCTCAGCAGCTGAAGGACTTTAAAGGCAGAGGTAAACTATGCATTAGCATCTTTTAATACAAAGCCTT
Organism: Eupleurogrammus muticus; assembly: GCA_036785175.1. NCBI lineage: Eukaryota > Metazoa > Chordata > Actinopteri > Scombriformes > Trichiuridae > Eupleurogrammus > Eupleurogrammus muticus. The sequence goes on from JAYKQN010000001.1 coordinate 17,207,259, forward strand.
CTATGAATTATTTGGGGTCATGGAAACCCAAATACATTCAGACTTCAGCGCCAGAAGCTTTTGTTGAGGTCTAATTGAACATGCAATCTGAATAACGTGATGCAGTGTGCAGTCACAAGGCCAAGTAATGGGGGAAAGCATAGTGACGCAAGCTGTACACGTTTGTCTAATGTAAAAATGAAATGGATGCACTGACGTAAATCTTCTTTGTTTTTCATGAAACCAGTAAAGAAACAGGTGATGTAGTCAATGGGGGCGTGAATGCTGCGAATGGCAAAATGCTGCAAAAACAGAATATTTGCAGCATTTTTATTTAGTTTTGTGGCTTTGTAAATCTTTGATTCTGCTTTTGATTCTGTGGTTGCAGCATTTTTCTCCTGGAGTGTTTTTTTTTTATGTGTTTCTGTTTTTTGCTTTTGCATCATTTCTGTGTTTGCAGCATTTTGCAGCACATTTGCCGCGTGTTGGCCACCGTAAATAACGGTTAGTGAGTAGTACCTCTGTAGTACTTGCAGAACTGGACTGACAATATAACCTTCCTTTTTTAAGATATTAAAGACAGGTAGGAACTGAAACTTCTCACAATGGCCAGTCCTTCTGACGATGGCCAGTCCGGTCCTGACCGAGGACATTTTTAAAAATTTTTTTCTCAAAGAAATGAAGGAGAAGATATTATTTGAGTGAATGCAGTTATCTGTAGTTTTTCCAGGTAGATTTTAGGGCTCAACTACATCATTTCTCCTCTCTCTCTCAAAGAGAAGTAGTTCTTCTTAAGAAGTCTCAGAGGAAACGGTGAGGCGTGCTGGGTAATAAATGAGTCCACCCTTGGGTTTAGACATGTGTATTAGATGCAATTTGGTAATTTACCATGTTAGGATAAGATAAGATAAGATAAGCCTTTATTAGTTCCAAAGTGGGGAAATTTCCATAAATAGAGCAGCAAAGTAGACAGCAAAAATACAAAGCTTTTAAGCAATAACTAACAAGAATATAGACGATATCAGCAAGGAATATAATGCATAGGAATATGAACAATCTTATGTGCAGTAAAGTGATCTCAGTGAACATGTATTTTATAGTTGAGTCCTGGAGAGCCTGTCGTCCACTGGGAGTCTGACCTGTGATGGGGTTCCTTCACACACTTTGGCTGAAGCAGTGTGTAGCTGCTGAAGCTCTCCAATGTGGTTAAGGTGTCCACCGGGGTCTGGGAGACGTTCCCAGTCATGGATGACAGCTTAGACTCCATCCTCCTCTCTCCAACACCTCCACTGAGTCGAGAGGGGGCACCCCGGACAGAGCGGGCCTTCTTGAGCGGAATTTCAATTGCAATCAGTCAAAGGTTACTAAAGGTTAAGGGTGTGTATTTATAAAAGTAATTATATTCACAAACAAATTCTCATATAATGTTTGCTTCTATTGCTGAAAGATGAAATTTGTTGAAATAAAAAAAAAAAAAAACAAGTCAACTGAAACCAAATAAACCATCTGGCAGCGTTGGGCTGGGTCTAATAGGAGACAGTCATCAAATATATCAGAATAACACTGGAAAGGACTATAGCCAAACTAACGGTATTTAAAATAGTTGAAATTTCCTCATGTTCAGAAACGTGATCCTTACATTAGGCCTCATTTATTAGTATCTATGCAAAACTATGCACAGGCTAAAATACCACTTGATTCACGACACATGAGCACTGGCCCGTTTTGCCCCTACGAGTATTTGAGCTACCTCAGAACCCACCAACTATCACCTGACAGCTCTCCAGTCTTTGTCGCTGTCTGACAAACTCCTATAGGTCCAGAAATAAAAGCTAATGAGGTAAACGAAATGGAGCTCCATAAGTCCTATTTGGCCGACCATTCAGCCACTATGCAGCTCTCAGCACAGACTTTGTTCATGTGTGCAACCATAGCAACCACAGCCTGCTCAAACGCGATTGGTCAATAATAATATGTAGACGGTGAACGGCTCTGCAACTATTTCCAGTCACAAAATAATAAAGATTCTTCATAGTCACATGCAGACATTAGTTTATAGAGATCAGATCAATTCAGAAATATTCTAAATTGATCACTATTAGCGATTAGCATGCTGCCTCATGCCGTATCGGATAAGGACAGATGTGTTCCTAGTTGAGAATCATGGAGAGAAAGCAGCAAATGCGAGAGCCAGAAAAGGCAAACTTTTGCGGAATGTTTCCTCAGGAGGGAGTTTGTGTGATAAAGAAAAAGGGCTGCAATAACCAGGGTGGTAAATGTTGTGTCCCCTGAGATACAGACTGTGACTCAGGTAAAAAAAAAAAAAAAGAAAAAAGAAATGGTTTGACATTAAAGTTGAATAACAGGCCAGGAGAAAAAGAAGGAAACAGGAGGAGACGAGGACCACCTGTTCTGTCAGCACAAGATGAAAGACTCTCTCCGGTAATTGGACAAACTTCCAAAAATATTAGGTTGAAAGTGATGACATCCTTCAACAACTTTCACCCAAAGGTCATTTATTTAATAATTGTGAGATGATATTTGCAATTACCTGTGGGAGTGATGATGGCCAAGTCAATACAAAGTGTGTCGTCCCTGCCTGGTATTGTGCCGGCCGGCTCACTGTCACACTGTGTTTTACAGTGGTACTTCAATAGAATAGAGCCAATTTTGTTGTTAATGCTTTACATTATCAGACTTAAATATAGCTGAAAGGCCAGAAAAAATACATTTGTTTTTCTCCTTTTCATCAAATCAAGTGATGAACTTTAGACTTTGGGTCCCCACCGCTACATCCATTCTAAGGTGTATTTGTGGTTGTGTAATTTATAGTGTGAAAGATGCAGCATCATTTATAGCGCACTAAAGACTAATGGTACGACGGCGGATGATTAATCACGCTCTGCCATTTTACTTTCTTCTATGCATCAGTACAATCCATGTTTCACTACAAGTCATCCCGTCACACACAAACAGCCATGGATGTATCGCGGCGTCCAATCATACAGTTACACTCCGCCTCCCTCAGCTTCTGTACAGTCAGTACATAATGGTGATAAATGCGTCTAAACTAAAGGCTCCACTCATCAGGATGTTGACCCCCTTATCAAAAGAGATGAATTTACATTGTTGAAGGAAATCCAAAGTGATACGCTCGGGTGAGTAAGTAGGCGACGGGAGGCTGAACGGACGGGAGGCAGCTGACACGGGCAATTTGTCTGTTGGAGATTCATTAAAGGGGCAGATGAAAAGGAAAAAAAAAGAGTGGAAAAGCCTCCTGGGGGAAAACTGGAGCGTGGTTCTTGAATGGTCAAATGCCTGCGGAGTACATTGATCCACAGCCATCTGACAAACACCAACCTACACCTCAGTCCTTCATCTTTCATGTCAGGACCAACCAGTCATACATCAGCGCTCCATCTCCTACTCCTTGGCAGAGTCGGATGAATGTGTCTGGAGTTTGGAGCCGGTACAGTTTTACTCATAACAGGGACTATTACGGGCAGGAAGCCAGTCTAATTTTGTCCTAAAATGTGCTTAATATAAATAGATAGTGATCATTAGAAATTAGAAAAAGTGCAATTCTGCTATTGTACTCATAGTGTCCCAATAACCATTCAGGGCATGAAAAAAAATACGTCATCTGGGAATTCTCCATCTAACTTCTATCTGTAATGCACTCTGTCTGCCTTTAGTTTATTCCAAGAACCATTTTTTAAATCGACTTCATTTGGTGGGTGTATTGCTAGGAGTCAAAAGAAGTTCAGTTTCACATTTTTTGCAATTTGGTCACATGGTGTCTCTATAACATTTATCCATCTGAGCCACAGCCATTTGTATCTATATAGATTTTCCATTTAGCATTTTGTCCAAATGTGTTTTTTGTCACTCCTGCAAATTTGCAGATAGTCTGTGGACGATGACAAATTCACTAAAGCCCCATCATCAATCTGTATTGGAAGAAATCTCTGTACATTATGTAAGTCATGTGTAGAAGTTTTTCCTGCTTCTGGTGAAGAATGAAATAGAGACGTCTGCCGGACGACAAGGTTGTACTTTCTTTGCAAAGATGGTCAATCTACACACGGCCAGTCCAAGTGAAGAAAGACCAAAACCTTTATCCCTAGAGAATGCCCACGCAGGAGTCATCCAACGGTCTTTTTATCTTATGGTCCTGCTACAGCCCCGTCTGTGGCAGGGGAGCGGTTTCCACCCGCCGGGGTGAAGCTTCACACCCGAGAGGTCTGCTGCAGGAAAACAGCATTCCCTCCTAGGGTGATGCCTTACACCTCGGGCATCCTGCATTACTCATGTGTCCGGGAAGACAAAGGACCTGGGTCTCACAGATGTTCAAATAAACAAGGAGCTTGAAATTCACATTGAAAAAATCTCACATGTAGAAGTGATCAGGTGAACAGCTCTTATATTATTTTTTCACAGATGCCATCAAAACAACAGCAAACAACAAAAAAGAAAGATAATTGCAAAAAGAAAAATCAAAGGAACACAATTAATATGGCTTAATTGAGGAAATCTTAACTCAACCTGAACATAAAAATAAATAAATAAATAAATAAAGACACACATCTGGTCTTCCCTCTCTCTGACACCACACATCAACTGACTGCCCCAATGCATGCTGGGAGCCCAAGCCTATATATCTATAATTATTATTCTGCACTAATCACACCATGGACATTTTCACTCAACACAATCCTCTTCTCTCCACTGCTGGTATTACCCAATCAACCCATTGATGCGACCTCCAGGGTATAAAAGCAGGAAGTAAAACCACTATAAGGAAACTTAAAGCAACTGATTTGGTGGAAAAATGTATCAACCAATAACCAAACTGAACAAATAGACTTGTATAAATTAATGTATAAGTGTTTGTTTTATTCAAAATGCTGATGTTAATGACGCTGAAATATAAAATGCAAATTCAGCCCAAAGCCGGGATGGGCTGTGTCTGCACAATATTTAACGGAGATGGAATAATGGTTAACAAACTACACAAACAGGTTTGCACAAATGTAAATAAGATATAAAGGAACAAATGGGTGAGTCTCAACCACTTTGTCACAATTATATCATATACTCTTGCTTGCGCTCACCAACCTTAAATTATTGGAGGAAGGTTAATGCAAGCCGCTGACGGCAGTGAATGCACGATTTTTCGATTGCTCCGGCTAACAGCTCTGCTCCAGATTCATGACCTTGGCTTTTGTCTTTCTGATTGTCACAGGCCTCCCGCTCCCTGACTTGCCATAACAGGCTAAGTGTGTGATTTGGTAGAATGATCCCGCCAGTGATCCCTATTATGACCCAGACAAAGAATAAAATGTGTGTGTGAATGCCCGCGTGTAATTCCTCACGCTCAGCAGATATATCCTCTGATATGCTTTTGTTGTCTCAGAGTCAAGGTTTTCTATTCGACCTGCATATCGCCATGGTCATTCAGTCTAATTTAGTTCATGTAGGACTGACCGAGACTTCAGTAAATGCAGTAATTTGTATTTATTGTGGTGTTTAAGAGGGTTTATGCTGATTAAAATGATGGTGTACACCAGTCAGATCCAGTAAAGTGTTTATGGAAGTGATTTAACCACATGGACTCTGGATTGTTCTTCCTGCCTCCCAGCATGATGACTCCCAGTTTAGCTTGCTACCTACCAGTTTGTTATTTTTGATCTAAACAGCACCTCGAGTGGTTTTACAGCATCAACCTACCTAACCAGCCGATTCTGTACTCCCGGATCATGCAAATTTTAGCCTCTGTGAAATATGGTTATGATGCACTTCTGGTTTGCTATTTGACAGGTATTAAAAGTCATAGCAGCTCCCCCTGCAAGACCACCTGAGACACTGCCTCTCTGTCTATTAACTGTCTATAAGGCGGCCAATTTAACATGGCTTGAAGATCACACACATCTTGGCAAACTTCATTATGCAAGCAAGGAAACTCGTTTTACTGCATGCATTAAGATCAGGACTTAGGTCCACTGTAAAGAGCAGGTAGAGAAATTATAATATTCTCACTCTCTTATCTATACGCATGCTTTCTCAGTCAAACAACATAACTTCCCCTGCAAAACAACAACAAAAAAACTGCAAACTCTCTCTCTCTCCCTCTACATATATATATATATATATATATATATATATATATATATATATATATATATATATATATATATATATATATATATATATGTAGAGATAGAGAGAGAGGGAGAGAGAGAGAGACCTTATACAAAGTGAGAATTTTATTGCATGGTGTAAGCTCTTGTGTCTTTACTGTGTCAGTCTAGAGGTCACTCACCTGATACTGTCACGATTCTTTGCTGTCAATTCATTTCCCAAAGCTCACAAATATTTTGCCAAATTCACACGAAATATCCACAGAGGGGGAAGATATCAGGTCTAATATCTTAAAAAGGGGATCCATGCGCACAAATTCCGTGCTTGGAAAAATACATTCACGTCACCGAGGAGTCGGCTCATATCACAGTCGTTAAACGATCCGCCGATGTCTGGCTAGATTATTGTAGACATGGGCATCAGTTGCACAAAATGGATTCTCCCGTGGACCGTTTTTGTTATCTGATTGTTTTATGTCTACGTTTCACACACACACTGACACACACAATGCTATGATGTTTATAAAGATATTTTTGTTTTGGCGGTGCGACGGCACTGTGGGTTTATCTGAGCTTTTCGGCAGGAAACAGCTTATTGTAGCTGAAAATGATGCTGTGCAAGCAAAAGAAAACAATAATGTTTTTGGAAAATGAGCTGAAACAAACACGTTGAGTTGGATATATCACATACAGCATCTATTGATGAGAGTACAAAGTATGAATATATATCTATACATTTATACATATTTGATATGTATATACTGTATATTTTCGCTGCTTTTCTGTGAGTTGTGTTGTGGCTTGAGTTTCTAATGTTTAGCATTTTGTATAAAATACAGGACTACTACTTTATTCATAGGCAAATGAAATAACATGTTGTTGACTAAAGACATAGATGCACATACTAAGTATATTATTTCCCAATCACTTTCATGGTGACCCCCACCAATGCAAAGTTTAGTTTTTTTTAGGCATCAGGAATGATATAAAAGCATGTGTTTAATTTCTGTCCAATGATTCATGTTGATTCAAATCCATCCACTTAGTGCATATAAACAAGATGCCGGTCATTCATTCTGCTCGGCCTAATGCTCACGCCGCTCCTGCACAGCCCCACCGACTACAGCGCAATTCATCCCCGAATGAATTTGAATGTGCTTTCACGCACGCTAATTTTCTCCAGTCTTTGTGTGTGTGAAGCTGTGGCGGCAGGATGTGAGCTCAGGGTCAGGCTGTTCACAGCGGCACAGCCACCAATCAAAAACATACGTCGAGTTGAAATAAATGGTTAAACCTCTGTGGGGTTGAGGCTGTGGCAGCCTGTACTCCTGTGGAGTTATAGCACCTGGAACAGCTGACCTACATTTGAATCACGTGGGGGTAGAGAAAATTGAACTGAGAAGGTGGGTAAACTCACTTTATTCGCCCCCATGTTTTTTTTTTTTTTTATCCTTCGGTTTTCTCAAGGTTAACCAGCAGGTTGACCCGTCGCTGTATTTTTTACGTCCCGCACTGTCAGTTTTAGTTGTTACAACATTTAATGAGAGACTGTGACATTTAGGCTTAGTGGTTATCTGTCAGACTAAAGCTAATTAAAACTTCTGCAAAAGTTGTCTTTCTGCTATTTAAAACATCTTTTCAATTTTTTTGGAGTTTCACTAATGAAAAACAAATCTGAATGCGCCAGCACCTGTGCCGACATGTTTGATCAAATCAGATAAGGCCCATGTTCTGATGTTCTGATTTAGATTCAGCTACACAAACTCGATTACTGAGTCAATGCATAAATATATATAAACTATATATGTAGCCTGTATACAAGTCCTAAATAGTTGCTGGTTGCAATTAATACTTTAATGTCATTATCACAAGATCACAAATTATTTATTATTCTTTTTAATGTCAAGATACTGTTCTCATGATGATATTATTTTATCAATAGCAAAATACACTTTATTCACTGTTGTTGTTGATGATGATGATGATGATGATGGTGATGGTGATGCTGATGATGGTGATGATGGTGATGTTCCAGCCTGTTGAAGCCCTGTCTCTCTCTCTCTCTCTCTCTCTCTCGCTCTGAAGGGACTGGTGTGCAGGGGGGGACAGGGCTGTGCATATCGCTGCAGGTCTGTTGGCAGCTCTCCTCCTCGCCACACGGCCCCTTTCCCTCTACGAACAGTAACAATACATCTGAATCTGCTCCTGAGGTGGATGAAGAAAACATTTCAGACGGGTCCTGGTAATGACTCAAGATTTTTTCTCTGTTACTTTGACTTTGTTTTAAAAAATGAAGCACGCCTGTGTCCATGGTAAATATAATAAAATCAACATAAGACATATATAGAAACATGCAAAATGTGCACATATAATATGCTGTATTGGGTCATTTACACTTAGAATTGATGCTTAGCACCATAGTTTCTGCATTCAAATTATTTTTTTCAGGTTCAGGTATATTAATATTAATCTGCTGAATCAATAACTCAGTTCTATTTACATCAGGACCATATACAATATTCTTGGCTCAAAAACATTTGTTTTAATGCTTTTCTGATGAAGAAAACACTAAAATATTTGTAGATATGGGCATCAGTTGCACAAAACCGATTCTCCCTTGGACTCGGTGCATTGTCATTGGGGGTCTCTGGTGAGATAATGCATTATTCCACTCTGTATGATTGTGATGGGTTGGTTGTTCTGGGACATGTTGTCTTAGTGGTTTCCTTTCCTTTTCCCCCCATGAAGGATCAATTTCTTAGATTAATTGTTACTATTTCTGGTTCTGGAAGGGGGATATCTGGGCAAATCTGAGGGGGGGGACAATTGCACTGACTGACAGACAGACAGACAGGCAACAGACAGACTGGTTGGCTCTGGAGGAGGAGATGCGCGCTGCCAACAGACCTGCAGTCCACTTTACGCACAGCGGAGTCTCCTCCTGCGCCGTTTTGTCCTCGGAGCGAGAGAGAGAGAGAGAGAGAGAGAGAGAGAGAGAGAGAGAGAGAGAGAGAGAGAGAGAGAGAGGGAGAGAGAGAGAGAGAGAGAGACGCGATGAGCCGCACCAGTGCTTCACCAGGCTGGATCACCACCATCATTATCACCTCTATCATCAGCATCATCATCATCACCATCAACAAGTGTGGTGACTGTATTGTTTCGAGAAGGACACATAAAAACGGCCAGGTGGTGATCTGATCCGTTCGTGTCGGGGATGTGGTAACTTCTTCTCGTGCCCGCTGAGGAACTTTTACCGTTTTGATTCTTTCCTTGTTTTTTTTTTTTTTTTACCTGTGCTGAAGTCGCTTGGAAAAATAAACAAAAATCCTTCCTAAGAGAGAACGAGGCTTTACTGATGTTGTGAGCAGCTGCGACAATATTTCCGTTTTTTGGCACAAGAGCTTTTTCTGTAGCCGGAGCCGGATGAAAAAGTGTTAATTCATTTTGGGATAAAACTCTGCGGTAAGTAGCTCACATCTAAAAGTTATTAATGAGTCTAATAGTACTTAATCAATTATGTATTAATTTTTATTTTATTATTTGTTAATTTTTTCCCTAGAAGAACCATATTAAAATCAATATTATCAATAATAGGCTCCAAAATGCTGATATTAAACGACTTACAGCACAGGCTTAACATCAATTACTGCATCTTTATTTCTGCTCCAGTTTAGCTCATTTTCATGAATTATGCATACAATAGATTTTTACTTTGCTCAATTTGGTGGCACTCCTAAAAGCACTAACGCAAAGACTGGAAACAACAGTCCAGACAAGCAGCAGAATCCACATGCATGTTCCTGATATTGGAGTTAATGGCACAGTGGTGCTGTAGTAACATGCCTGCAGGGTGCTTTAACCCCTGTGTGTGTACAGTAGGTGCCACATCTTGTCCACACCTCCTGCTGAGCTCAGACTGATGTGGATGTGAGGGGCTTATTTAAGACCAGCAGAGGGTGCACAGCCAGCCCCTCAGTGCTGATCCTCCAGTCCACAGCTGGGATATCTCTGCCATGGATCTGTGAAACATCAGGAAATTTTACGTGGAAGAGGTATTTAGATATTTTACTTCAGCTAAGTTAAAGTTGCAATACCAATGCTTATAAATATTAGCACCAAAATGTACTAAATACATAAAATAAAAGTCCTCATTTCTTATTCCATTTCTCATATTGGACTATAATTATTGATGCAATAATGCTGCAGCTGCTAAAGGGGGAGATTATTTTAATATTTTCATATACTGCTGGGGACCTTACCTAAAAAAAATACATCATAATGTATAGATGGTTTATAATTTGTTATAATAATCTAAATCTGATAAGATACTTTTAACTAAAGCTGTACGATACATATGTGGAACAATTGCAATACCCCCCCCCCCCTCCTGAAATGTAGTGGAGTGAAAGTTCCAATAGAAATACTAAGTACAATTAGCTCAGAATGTACTTAAATTACTTACCATTATTGGGAACAAAAATACATATTTTTTTTCTTTTTTGTTGATGTTTATTGTCCTTCTTTGTCCAGCTTTCAAAAAAATGTGATTATGCAGCATCAGTTAACTGTTTGTGCTCATTGAAGTGAATACGTGTATGTATTATGCCGCTCTAGCATCAGAATATTACAACAAGTAAGATTTATATTAGACAATGCAGAATACAATTATGTTATCCCTAATTGAATGAGAGAATATCAGCAGTGACTCATGAGCCTTTATGAGATTTGCTAAAGTGCAATGGATTTCTCTCAATAATCACATTATACATCTTCTAAACATTCACTCAGCAAAATTCAGAAAATGAAGGCAATTGCCCGTGCTCTCAAAATGACTTTTCTTTAGAACGTCTCTCTGCATGGATAGGTTTGGATGACTACTATTCAAAAAATGTTGCCAAGTCCTGTTGCATTTCGGAACTAAATCCGAATTCCTGTTTTCTGCTGAAAACTATCTTTATGTTGTGTTTATTTCAGCGCCCAGCATGAGCTGTTGATGCCAGAAGCTTTCCCCACAATAAAACTGAGAAATGACAGTTCCCTGCTGGAATAATCTCAGCGAGCTCAATCTTTGGAAGAGCTCTTTGGAAATCTGTTTTAAAGGACTATAAGAAACTGTATCAAATCAATTTTGGGGGATTATCGCAAGTCAAGACTCAGGTTTGAGTTGAACTTTTGTCATTTTGAAGGCGGATGATGCTTCATTTAACACTTTTTGATTTGAAAACCAGATGTGCTTTTGCCTACAGGACTAGGAGGTCACTGCTAAATATGCAGCATTTAGTGGGGCCTGCCATTCCCAGAAAATCCCCTGTTTTTGATGGCGTTGCCCTCTTATGGGGCGCCTTCTTTGGAATATTCCTCACACCTGTGATGGCTTGTCCCACAAGTTGTCACTGTTTAGAAAAGAGTGGCATGACTGTGGTCCAGTGTATGTCTCGCAACTTGGAGAAGATCCCGTCAGATCTTCCAAGAGATACCGTCATGCTCCTTCTGGCGTCCAACCACATCACCCACATCCCCAACCACGCCTTCAAAGAGCTGAACTACCTGCAGGAGTTGGACCTGTCCAACAATGACATCGAGAGCGTGGAGGTTGGAGCGTTTCAGGGTGTTTCTGACAGCCTCCTTGTTCTGGATCTATCGAACAACCATATCCAAAGTGTCCCCAAAGAGGCGTTTGCCCGGCTCCGTGCAAAAATCAGCCTCTCGAACAACCCGTGGCACTGCGAGTGCACGCTGCAGGAGGTCCTGAGGGAGCTGCGGCTGGACCCGGAGACGGTGAACGAGGTGGTGTGCCACACCGCGGTGCAGGAGGAGTACGCGGGGAAGCCTGTCATCCAGGTGCTGGACTCAGGTATCAACTTCTGCAACTTTCACCACAAGACCACCGATATAGCCATGTTCGTCACCATGTTCGGGTGGTTCTCCATGGTGATCGCATACGTCATCTACTACGTGAGACACAATCAGGAGGACGCCCGGAGGCACCTGGAGTACCTCAAGTCGCTACCCAGCAGCTCCCAGATCAGCAAGGACTTTGACACCATCAGCACTGTCCTCTAGCCCGCTGGTCTGGGCTCAGCATGGCAGTACATGTGCAGCTGGACATTGGGCTGCAACTCGTGTGTCTTGTGCAACTGTCTCAATCAATTGATTAGTCGTTTGGTCTTTAAAGTGTCAGAAAAATTGGGGGAAAATTTTGACTGTTGCCTCCAAAAGCCCTAATTGCAAAACAAGAATGTCTTACGTTTTCCTGAACGACAGTCTACAATCCAACGATATTCAGTAAACTATGATAGAGAATAAATAAATCAACAAAAATATTCACAGATAAGTTTTACACTTTATCTCAAAAGGGTGAATTGATTATTAGAGTAGTAGACAAATGATTTTTTGTTGAGTGACTAATTGAGTTAAAGTTTCAGTTCTAGATGTATAAAATATACATAATGACGCAAAAGCTGTTCCAACACAAAATAACCAGTGTGTTAGCACATTATGTGAGATCTTTTAGAGATCATATAATATAACATATATTGTTCATGCTTACAACCCTGGTCTCATTAAAGATGTCTATTGTTTTATTCCAAAACTTCTGTTGAAATTTAAGGACATACGAGCAACTCAAGCTCTACAGCGTTATGGGGCAATGGTGATAGCACAAAATAAGAAACATTAACCAATGATCGATCGACTCTGGAGAAACATATTGAACCCTCTCTGCTGTCAATCCACAGCATGATTGAATCTGGACTGAGATGAATGAGGACGACTGTGTCTCACGATTCCTCTGTATTGATTGATTTATGTTCGATGAGTGCCACACTGCCAATGTGAAGGCTATTTCATAGACTCCAGTAGGAAAAAGGTGCTGATTGATGCAGCTTTAAATGCTAAGTAATACTCCGAGCATCCACACTTATGTATGAATGTATTTATGTTGAGTGTTAACAGTCAAATATGTGAACATCTTTCCATTTCGGTTATTTGTGAACAGTAGCAAACAGTTGAATCAACACATCGAAGTACTACTATTGATTTGTAGCATAACTGTTTGGACACAATCGCAACATAGGTATATATATATATATATTTATATATATATATATATATATATATATATATATATATATATATATATATATATATATATATATATATATATATAAAATTGCTTTTATTATTTGTTGTCAGGAGATTGTGTCCAAGTGCCTACTCTCTGGGATTCTGCACCGTAGCACTGTGCACTACATTTTCTGCTAGAACTGCTCCCGGTCTACTCACATCATTGCAGAACGTAGAATTTAAGGTGTCCAGTGTTGGGCTGCAGGGACCTGAGTCATAAAGGTTTTAAAGCCAATTACCGGGTGGATTTCTCCAAAAGGAGCAAGAAGTGCCAGAAGACAGCGATGGAAAAAATAAATAAAGAAATAAATAATGTTAAATGCACAATATGTAATTTTCTGACGCTATGATTACAAAAAAAAGTCAATAATATACAATAATATTAAAAATAGTGGGATCGTGGAAGATGCTATTAAAATTTGCCCAACCTGTTTCTCTGAGATCTTAAGATCCAGATGTTCAGGAGATCTTTTTCTCACAGGTTGTCTTTCACCAATACAAAAAGTCCCAGTAATTAAAATAAAACCATAAAACAATTGTGTTAAATATCAGATAGTTTTCACTTTAATATCATCTGCTTATAGTCAAATGATTAAAATCCTTTACCTGGTTAAAGACAGATGAAAGACTACAAAAGTGTATCGTAAAAATGTTGCTTAAGACTGGGTAAAAAGTTCATGACAATCAAAACAATGTCACATGCGCGAAGGAGATACTGACAGGTATGGGTCTGACTATTGGATACACAACTTTGCAAAAATATCCTGCATAGATTTAGTCATTTTTAGACATGTTAATCTGGAAAAATTACATATTGTGCCTTTAAATGTTGTTCTGCGATGGACAACTTAATGTACCTGTCATTGAGTGGTGAATCCCACTCATCTACTGTTGTTTTTCAAACAGGTTATAGTAATTCTATCGAACTGAAACTTGACCTTCTGCAGGTCGAGACTTGTTTTTAATTTTGCATACTGTATTTACATCGATTTTATACAACTGTGGGTCTCTTTGTTACAGAAGTGTCAATCTGTCCGTGCAGTTTTGACTTGTTATATAGCAATGTTTGTGCTGGCCAATGTGTACACAACTTTTACAACCTGGAGGCATGCACATGCCATCGGTGTAGTTATTTTGTATAATATGCCTTTAGCTCAAACCAAGTCACGTGTTAGGTTGTCTTTAACAACTCGTAATTGGTCGATGTGCGTAGAAGAATCGGTCTGTGAGCTGTGTGTGTGTGTGTGTGTGTGTGTGTCTGTGATTGAAAATGAAAGGGCTCCAATCATTTCCTTTGTGATAACTGTATGGATTTTCTATCTGTCTTAGTAATTACTGTGTGTTAGATTTGTTTTCCAGATTTCAATGGACACTTTACCAGCATTTGAAAATAAAATTTCTTTTCCAAGACAACACTATCCCCTCAAATTTTTATTTTGACTCCACTACATGTGTGAATGTAGCCTTTGAAAATAGGACCAATGATGTTTTTTTTTTTGTTTTCTTTGAAAGCGGCTATTTTCACTCCCTGTTGATTTGAAATCTCTCTTGACAGAACTATTCCCATCTAAACAAAGGAACAAAAAACACTAATGGAATGTGAGAGATGCATGGAACACAAAAACAGACTAATTTTGTCTGAGTCATCAGTCTCACTTATCAGTCAAAGAATCTGAGTCATTTATTTGTGAAAAGGTTTTATGGGAGAACAGAGTTCCTGGTATTACCATGAGAAAAGATGACGTTTGAATCCCCGGTGCAGTGTCCACAGAAGCTGCTTCTCTTCTAACTTGAATAAGCTTATCCAGCCAGCAATTTGAAGCCACTGTCCTGAGATCAATAAAAGACTACTACTGATAAAAGATTACTCAGATTCACTTTCATGTGCTTCATCACTTTCAAAGGCCACTGTTGCTAAAACTCTTTGACATACTGTACCTGTTATGGTACTATTATGTGTTTCCTAAAACTGCAGCACCGTTATTACAGTGGTATGAGTACCAATGTATACAACATGGAGCCAATTTAAAATACTTTGAGTGATAAGTATTAGGTTAGATAAGATTAGATTAGATCAATAATAAAAGTGTTTGAAGTATTATACAGTATAAAAGTATCCCATATTTGTTTATTTTCTTTATATAGCAGCTGTCTTACAGTGCAAAACACGTGTTCATAAATTTAAACAGTTGCCGATTTCACTGTTTTTTATATAACAAAATTATTCTGAAAAACAACTAATGTCAAATAAAGGCAGTGGAATATAAAGTACAAAATTTCCCTTTGAAATGTAGTGTAGTAGAAGTGCAAAGTTGCATCAAATGGAAACAAAATTCTACTAAACTAGAGTATTTGTGTAAATGCTACATTTCACTACTGTTAATTTCTACAAGTTCAATGTGTGTGTGTGTGTGTGTGTGTGTGTGTGTGTGCGTGTGGCTCCATTTTTTTCCAAATACATGTGCAACTGTCAACTGAGCCTGTCACAATATGTTTTGACGCCTGCGCAACTTGACATGTTGACATTTTTTCCCTACAGATTTATAATGGTCTCATTCATACATCCATTCACGTGTGATGATGCTGCATCGCCTTTATAACACAACGCACTCGGTCTATACGTGACATTCATGCAATTTTTTTCCACTGCATAGCATGAGAAACTGAGAACACACTTATGTGTGAAAGCTTAACAGCATTTGTCAAACAGACATGCACACGCCATAGGTGTGCACATTGCTACGTGTGGAATACAAACTGTATGTAACAACTCATGCATGTGTGACAAAATTTCTTAAGGTAATCATCCATGCACACACCCGGTAATGCATGTGTCTGATTAATTTAATAAGAATAAAACCTTATAGTGTGTGTGTTCAGTGGAGGCTCACAGTTTCCACATCACACTTGTTTAAATTACTGACCACCAGCTCTGAAACCAGTTGTGATGTCACAAATCACCTGAATGTGGCCTTGAGCTGCTGGCCTTAAACACATTATTAAGGAAGGCCTACCGGGGTCTGATGAGATCACTTCTTTCTAACTCCAGACTCTATTGATGGGCGGTGAACTCCAACCTCCTGCTTCTTTCTGTCCTCCACCGTCCCGCTGATTATGTTTTTGTCATCCAGAGTTTAATTGTCTGTTATCTTGTGGCGATTAAGATGTAGAATGACACACTCAGCTGTAAATGTGACCCGTGTGTTGGGCTTTGCTGTGTTTGTTCATCCTGTCTGTTTGCCCTTTGCACCATCTGCTCATTGGAATTTCATTAACATTCTGAGTACAGAGAGAGTAGATGTCATTTCCTTCTCGCTCCTTTACTTGACTTAGTACAGTGTAAGTTTTCAAAGTTACCCATGGAGAAACATTTACATCATACAAGGCACAATTACTTCTGACCAGGAACAGTACTAGTATCTACTGTAACTATCTGAATAATCACATTTAAGTCAGATATGGTCGCATGCAAGCAATGAGTCCGTGTGGAGAGTTGCATGGGGGCAAATACTTAGTTCAACACCTGTTGCATAAAACCTGCTTTAGACTTGACGATGATGACTTGGTCCCAAAATCTAACTTATCTCATTTAAAGTGAAATTCCGTCATTTAATCATGGTCTAAATGCTGCCGCTGTCCTTCCACCATTGCTCTGTGGTGAGCGTACGGACATTGTGTGTTAGAGTACGGCGAGTATCAACAGCAGACGGGAGAGCTCTCCAGACAGTCAGACTGTAAAAACACAGCCTAGAAAAAAAATAATTGGATTCCCTCTCCCCCTACTGGAAGACACCTCCGGATCACGCTGCCTCTGTAGAGCCGGCAGCATTCTGAAGGAGGCAATCACCCCTGACAACATCTCTTCTCTCCGGCGCCATCTGGAAGGAGCCGCGGAGCTTTAAAAGCCCACACTCCCAGTCTCAAAGCAGCTTTCTCCCACCAGCCATCTCTAAACACTGACCACCTACCTGCCGCTCCTCCAGCACCAGCATGGCACCCCACACCACAGGACTAACAGCTGGAACACTATTTACATTCAGTACAGTGTGGAAATGAACAATGAGAGCTGTCAATTCCTGTCTATAATGTGCAATAAGATTTTATAAGGTGTAATAGCATTATTTAAAAAATATACAATAGAAACTTCTGATATGTCTCTTGTCTTAAAACAATTTAAATGATGTGGAACCTGAGTCCCATCTTTTTTCTATTGCACAAATTATGATGATTTGATATTATTTAATCATCATTATTCATATAAATAAGTAAACATTTCAGTAGCTGCACACCATTTATTAGTATGTCAATGTGCAATGAAAATAATGATATTCAATTCTATCCAAACAGGACAAAAAAGGGTGAAGAGACAACTGTCACCAATGTTTTTCTGATCCCATAGAATAATTTACCATGTCATTAGATGTTCACTTCTTATAGTCAGATGTTGACAATTAAAGTATTTTTTTTTGTCCATACTGAAAATCTTTGCTGTATATTTGTGGATGGAACACTGACCTTAAATGAGAAAAACACATATAGAGCAGGACAGTTGAGATCATCCTGAATCATCGGCTTCATAGATTTGAAGAGTTAGGGCTGAGGTCATGTTTAGATAAGTCCAAGTGTCCTTGAGGAAGATCAGATTGGTGTTCGTAAGCTGGATCATTTCAGGCTGCTGTAGCACTTCTATCTTTTTAAAAGAGGAACTATGCTACATTGGAAAAAGAAGAGTGCAACTTGAGAAACCGGGGGAAGCTCGCCATTTGAAATTCTTTAACAGGTCAGGTTTCTTAATTTATTTAGAGTTGTAAATGCTTTCAAATTACGCTAAGTCAGTGGTTCTCACCTCTTACCTCATATATTTCATCAACACTTTTCTCGCCAAAGTCATTTAGAAAAGTTGCCAGCCGCTGCCAGCATTTTTGACCAAATTCAATGATCTTTAAACACGGCCAGGATATTCAGTTCCATGAATATGCAAACCAATGCAATATCAATATCAGTATCTGTTGTTCTAGATGCATTCATTCTTTTTTAAAAATTCTATTTGCATCCAGGACAGTAGATGAAAAAAGACATTCTCCTGTACGGTGTTCCAGTGTACGCAAAACATGCTAAAACACCTGAAGTCAGTCCTTCCAGTGGACTAAATATGATAAGGTTCCCTCTTGCAATGCAGCAGCTTTTTTCCCGTTATTCTCATTCAGATGAGAAATTGACCATCATTACATTCTCTAAAACAACAACACAATCATCAATTGGACAGATGCTGGTAGAAGAAACTTTTTTTTAACCCTCAGCACATTTGCTGCATTGGCAACACTGCTGTTTTGTTTCCAGCACAGAACCAGGCCTTCACACACCATCATTTCCAAGTCGGCAGGAATTTATGAACAAGACGCTGGCCTAATGCTGTTTTTTTGACTTTTGACTTCATGAAAGGTTCAAACTGTGTCTGATTTATATGCTTTTAGGCTATGCCTGGCAATCTAAGCCACCCACAAAGAAAAAAAAAAGAAAAGTCTCTGTGCAGTCTCAAAGGCTCCAAGCAGTCGGCTCAGCGGCTCCCTCAGCTCAGCCATCCTCATTCCCCTTTATTCCCACAATAAACCCCTTTTATTACTTAATGCTACTGTCTTTGTCTTCGCTCTTACTGATCGTAACATGTGAATCAATACTGGGTTTAAATAACGTAATGTCAGAAAGTGACAAGCAGCGCAACGTAGTGAATCTGATTTTTTTTTTCTAGCTCAGCCAATAAAGAGGGTGACCTGCCCCAGAGCAAACGTTTAGCTAATGGAGTTTTAAAATGAGGACATCCAGAGCTGCCTTCGATGCCAAGCCACAAAACCTGTTGTGAGATAAAAGCACAGTGTGTAGTGACTGAAGGGGCAACCACATGACATTTACATTAAGGCCATCGATCTATCAGAATATGTGATCACAGTTAATGACATGATTGATTTTTTTTTTGTTATTATTAGTTCTCAAAGCACCTCGAAGGGATATTCAAATATTTAAATATTTTGCAAACATGTGCTTGCAGAAACATGTTTGTTTGTTTCTTATTATTGGAAAATGTAGATATATTCTCCACAATATACTGAATAACAAAGGTGAACCTTGGTAATGTGTTCAGAATATAAAATGCTCAACAAGCACAACAAGCTTTTAATTGTATAATGATCTGTTTAATGCTGCACTGACCATGTTGCAGAATTACATTTTTATTTTCCTAAAAAACTAGGTATAAATGTTTTGTTTTTTCCATCTCACAACGATATAGTCTGCGAGTCGTATTGTTCAGTAATAAAATGATAGTGAATAAAACACATGTATTTAAGTCTAGCCCACTGATTCCATTCTTTCACAAGCTGGAAAACTTTGGCTAAGCAACACTTTTTTTCCAGTGGACTGGACTTATCAGATCAGAATAAGTTGTAAATGTATAATGTAAAATGTTTAATATTTATTTTTTGGTGATCATTATACTAACTAGAAGATAGACTTACACTGGGGACACCTGTAATAATCATGCTGTACAATCAGCATTTGAGGAGGTGGGATGGATTATTTATTAGCAAAAGGATAAGTTCTCACTATCACACATTTAGACACATTTGTGAACAATATTTGATATTATAACAATATTCTGTGCATGTAGAAAATCTTTCAGTTCATTTCACAAAAAAAGGGAGCAAAAACAAAAGAGTTGCATTTATATTTTTGTTCAGTGTATAAACACACATTCCAGACACTGTCATATATTATGCGGGCTACATTTATTTTACTTTAATCCAATATCATTTGGAACCAATTGTACTCAAAGCTGAATTACAAAAATATATTGCAACAGCACATCGCTTTCTATTGCTTATTATGCTGTAAGCACCTTCAACAGTTTCTCATTTATTTTGTACATGTGTCCATCATTTTGGCTTAATCAGTCAAAGCAGTTAAATGTAGGGTGATGCTGAGGGATACCTGGTACATTGTTGTAGAACACGTAAAAATGCCTCAGGAATACAATATTACCATTCTTAAAGGAATGATGCATGCATCTTTTTTAGGATGGTAGTCAGAGAACAATATTTGCTAGTATTGTGCAACTAGTGAAATTGGTTATTTTTTGTTGTTTGCCCCACCACCCATGTACTAAAGGATCTCCATAGTATTTTTTTTTTCATTTCAGAATGTCAATAGCAAGGAAAATCCTGTTATAAAGCTTGTCTCAACACTGCCAGAAGGTCAGAATGTATGCAGAGAACCGGTTCACCTCTGTTCCACTGATAAAAAGGCTCCTTGATTTGTGGAATCCATCATGTGGGAACACAGGCAGGTGCACCTACACAGCTGCAACCTTAAAGAAGACAAAACTCATTCTGGTGGACACAGTCCAAACTCCAAAAGGAGGTGATGACCATCTTCAGGCAGTAGTATCCCAGAAACACAGACAGTGACAACAAGCAGCCCGTTGAATGCAAAGAAGAGACCATCCTCAGGTGATGGGAGTCCAAACAGCGTTTCACTCAGCTGCCACTAAATGCATGCCTACCTCATTTTTCACATGCCTACCTCATCTGTCACATGCCTACCTCATTTCCCAATGAAGACTAACAGAGTGTGCTACCGACTTTGACCCAAAGGGTCCACCAACTGTGGGGATATTCGCCATCCCTGCACAGCAGCTTTGCATTTTACTTAGGTTACACAGTGGCTAACTTTAGAGACCAGTATTGCTAAGAGAAAACACTCGACAACCATCTTCTCTGTGGCTGACACGCAACACAACTGCTGACTCAGCTATTTATTCAAAAAAACATATAGAACGCATAGTGGTGATGCGCATGGGCAATGACGTCATTGCATTATACATATCTAATTGGATGCCGATTAGCATTGGCTTTGCCCTATTAACAAATCTGCTTAAGACCAACAGTGCCACAAGCGTGATGTTTGTCTTTGCTTTTTTTGGAGGACATGAACAGTTTCTGGAACTATCACTGTAAATAATCACTGCACTACTCCCCAACCTACTACTCCTTATAGCCCTTCTGCTCCTACATGTCTACACTGTACATACAACATTTACATTTATTTATTTATTTTTTAATTTATTGCTTTTAGATAAAATTTCTATTTATTGACTGAGATACAAACATTTGTACATTTCTGATCAGATAATGAGTACAATAAATTCTGCTACCACCTTCAACATTTTAAGATTACAACGATCCCATAAATCCTTACAGGATAACATTTTTTTCTAGCAAACACTTCATCTCCGAAGACATCTACATTTTTATGTTGAGTTATGTTACTATGTCTGGGTTTAACATCACAATATGACTCTTAGATCCTTCTCTGTGGATGTTTTCCACACCCAGTGCCACAGTGTGGACACAACACTGAGAATAAAACATTTGATAAAATACCATTAACACCCACATGTTGTGACCTCTTAGTTAAAAAGTCCATCAACCAACATGTCCAGCCAGGATCAATGAAGTGGTTGCTCCTTAACCTTTTTGCTAAAATATGCAGTTGAATGCATTCAAAGGCTGAGGAGAAATCAATATAAAAGGACATATAAACGTCTCTGTGCCCTGAAGTTAACATACATTCATGTTAAAAGAAGGTAAGCTGTTGCATAGTTAATACCCTCCTATTGAAAGTGGTGTGTAACCAGTGTGAAAGCTCTGTGAGAACATATTTTTTCTGTTGCCCTGAGTGCAGTAATTAAAGTATCCACTAGGGATGCATCAAAATGATTTGGCAAAGCCAAATGGTCTATGTTCTCCCTGTTTCTGCATGGGTTTTCTCCTGCTTTCTCTCACAGTGCAAAAACATACTCAGGTTAATTAAAGACTCTAAATTACCCAGGTGTATGAGTGAATGGTGTGTGCCCCATGGTCTGGGCTGGGGAACTGTCTGAGGTGTATTCCTGCCTCTCAGCTACAATATGCTGGGATTGGCTGCAGCAAGCAGGTATAGAAATAGATGGATGGATAGTCTTAAATAGAAATACTGTCTCCTCAGTATTGTGTGATGACACTACATGGTTGATCATCCAAAGCCATGAACTCCATCACCTTGTTTGTGATTCTATTTGCTTTGGTAATGTCCTTTGTGAACGTTTTAGACCTTTCAAAGACATTGGAGTGGGCGCGCCGTAACAAACTTTCCTTTTAGCCCCTGCAGCCGTCTCTCTTTCTCTCTCGTACCCAGCATGCTCTTCAGGGTGTCTGGCTTTTAAATGACAAATGAAAGAGGTAGCGCTGAAGTTCTTTGCGAAGGAACCACCTATAGATAGCTCTGTTGAACACTGGTCGCAAACTGCCATTCTATTCTCGCTTTTTGAAACTTTAAAAAATCTCAACACTGCTGACAATTCAATGATGTTTGATTGAGAGATTGCATCACACGCCACTATTCAGCCTTTTAACTCGCTCCACCGGAGGCAAAATGTGGTGCTTTATATTTGGCCAAATATAGGAGATATAGGAAGAATATTTGTTGTATCCACCTAATAATTAAAATTGGAAACTTTTAATTTTCATACCCAATGGGTCATTTAAGTAAAGAAATCACCCTGTGGCTCAAGTTTCTTATTGTGTCTACTACTCTATATCTTTACTTACTATAACAATCTCTCCTATAGCGACTTACCTCACTCTAATACCCTGTTCAGAACACACTGAATATTGGTTAGAATTATACAGATTTATAGATTTCCCTTCAAACCAGGATAAGAAACATCTCTACTCGATGGTCCCCTGGTTATGTTCTTAAATAGGGGAGAAAACATAGAAAGACACGGAAGCAAAAAAATCAACCAGAAAGACTAAATAAATTGTAATTCTTTCCTGATGCACATCCTCCCCGTGTCATCCCTCAAATGCTGTCTGTTAAAAAAAAGCTTCTCCCTCTGCTAGGGGACGGCTCTTTCTGATCAGGCAAGATTGAAAATCCATGTAACACATTTACATGACGATACCCAGCGTTCTCAATATCATGTGACCGACTTCAGGTGCTCAGAGAAAAGGTGTCTGCTAAGAGAAAGTGTGAGTATGTCCCTGCGTGTCTGTTCTGTTCCTTCTGATCACCATCCACCTCCCATCACTGCCTCCTCAGTCCATCTGGTCACCAGCTCACCGGTCCAGCTCCTCATCTCATTATACCAGCAGAGCATTGGCCACCTCCACTGGTGTCTGGACATCACATGGAGGTCTATGTGCTGTGGATCAGGGATGAGTCCCCCCCTCCATCACAAATGTAATAATAATAATCCAAGCGTCACTTCATACCTTACATTTCAAGGTCAATATTGCGCAATTAATATCATATTCAATTTAGTCGTCTGATTGAAATATAATTATACATCACCTAATTTGGATTAGGTCAAGAAACATCTACCTGCAATAGTCTTGAGGGTGATCTGAATATAAATGGGTTGATCGAGACAGGAAGCGATTTTCAGAAGAATGGCTATTTCATGTCAAAAATGGTATTTATAAAAATATTAGGTAGCTTAAAATGATAATAGA
Organism: Eupleurogrammus muticus; assembly: GCA_036785175.1. NCBI lineage: Eukaryota > Metazoa > Chordata > Actinopteri > Scombriformes > Trichiuridae > Eupleurogrammus > Eupleurogrammus muticus. Next base: position 17,231,050 of record JAYKQN010000001.1, read on the forward strand.
TTCCACCCCTGTCCCTCCCCAGGGTTTAAGAGGAGCAAACAACTTGCATATATTCAGTACAACTACACATCACAGTGTGATTTATTATGTTCAACCTGAGGGTTGCTGTTCTCACAAGGCCGTCTTCAAAGTCCAACAATTTACAAACTCTCTGGATTTGAAATTGAAATGACCTCTCAACTTTCCTAAAAATTATTTTCTCTAAACAAAGTTCAGACCATTAGTATGCTATGTTTTTAAATACGGAAAATAGATGCCACCTAAATTTCTTCAGATTGAGTTAAACAAGGTGGACAGCTTATCAGTGATTATGTACTTTTACAAAAGGAAACCAGGTTTGTCTAGAGGAGGATACAGAAAAAAGGATGCTCAGCTTCAAAAGACAAGATTGGGGCTGACAGATACGACTGCACCCTCTCTGAATTCGGGGCATCTCGGAGCTGACTCTTATTATTCTTTGGATGATGTTGCACCATCTTATTCATGACAAGAATGCTTATATATATATATATATATATATATATATATATATATATATATATATAAATGTTTGGGGATATTATCCTACACTCTGGTCTGTCTGTATGTCTCAATGCCTTCTTTCATTTTCTGTCACTTTCTTGTCTGGTTTTCTTGTGTGTTGGTTGTTTTTTCTGTTTCTGCCTGTTCCCAGTTCCTCTTTTGTATTGAAAAGGTCGCCCTTTGTTGTTTCATGCTTTTACTTCCCATGTTTTTTGGACGCGTTGCCCGTTCCCTGCCGTCTTTTGCTGTTGGTCATTAAATTCTCCTCCAGTGCATCTTGCTTGGCTGCTCTGCTCTCTCTGAATTCAGGATCCAGCTCCACTGCACCATCTGTGACACCTCCTTGTCTCAGGAATTTAAGATTTTAGTAAAAAGTTTAAAAACTTTGCTTTGGCAAAAAATTTTTAATGTAGCAATAAAACTTATGAGACTATGTTCCCATTTCATGTGTATGAAACAGATCTGTAGATAGCACTAATGTTTGTGAGTTGTGTATTTCCTTTTACCTTATTCTGAATTATTATTATGGATGTAAAAGGGTCTAGGGTGTATAAAGCAGATGCTTATTTGCAGCAACTGTCCCTAGAAGGGCATTTTATGATAAGATAGTAAACAGTGTGATGTAATGATAATAAATCAATAATATAAACAACAAAATACAGAAAGATACAATGGAACACATTTAATTCTAAGAAAGCTAAAATAATACATATATATATATAAATAATACATGTTTTGATATTTGTTGCTGAATTAACTTGTTTATAGAAAATTTCAAGTTGTTCACATAGCAGGTTTATGGATTTGGCTCCTGTCACCGAAAAAGGCTGTTTGCAAAAGGCGTTGTGAAACATCATGGTGGCTGCTTAAAGCTGTTTGTGTGGACTCGCTGCAGCGCTGCAGTCACTTGATGCATGAAAGTAATGTGGTTATTCAGCCCACCATTCAGCCTAAATTCAATCAGAATCAATCCGATGATGCAAATGCTCCATCTGTGCAAATCAAGGTCACAGGACCCATCCCCATTAATAACTAATGTCTATCGTTGTGGAAGTGTCCTTGTGCAAAAGATGCACGTGAGAAAGCCATTTGGTGAAATCACGGTATTGAAGTGAAGAGTTGCAGCACAGAGGAACATCCTTATGATATAATTTTCCTTATAATTGACTGCAGCATGCAAGAAAAAATACTTTTCAAAAGTAGTTTAAATTCAGGTAAATTCACATCTGAAGCAGATATACTGCTCATGCACTATAGGTGCATGTTAAATTTGAAAATAGACAGATATTACATGTTTTTCTAGGCATACAGTCATAAATGCAATTACCGGTACTTTAAAGCAAATGTTAAAGATGATCAAGTGGAATTTTTGACTTTTTCATGTCACTGAATGAAAGTCATTAATACCAGTCAATATTATCCATCTCATCTACATCCAGCATCTTCACCTGCAAGATCGTCTGAGACCAGCCACCCGGGCAGCCGATGCAAAAGTTGGTTTGCAGAAATCTAAGATTTATTTGCACAAACTGTCAGAAAGCATCTCAGGGAAGCTCATCTACATGCCGTTCCTCCTCACCAGGGTCCCAACCCGACTGCAGATAGCCATCAAAACTGACTGGAGTGGGCAAACGATCACCTTCAATGACATCTGGCACCGTGTGAAGTGTTTTCTACGGAGATGAATCCTGGTTTTCACTCCACCTGGCAGATGGCAGACTCTGTGTATAGTGTTGTGGGGGCGAGTGCTTTGCTTACAACTCCTTTAGCTTTTGCTTTTTTTGCACATGTTCATGTACTTGTGTGCATTTCCCATCAAGGACAAAAAGTGACTGAAGTGAAGTTCCCGGAATTTTGTTGTGCTGAAAAAAATAAATAAAGAATACACCTCATATTTATTAGATTTGATCCTTACCATAGGTACATTGATTCCCTAATTCCATGCTGAAGTAGGAAATTAGGGAAAATTATAAACACATCTCTAGTAAGTGTTAGAATAAAGACTAAAAGAGGCATTTCTGCAATATTGCATGTGGAAACCTCTCATACCCTTAAGCATCTGGGGCCCCTGTTTCATTTCTACATACTATATGAAGCCCTATCCCATTAAACATTAATCAGTATGTTTACCAGCTCTATGCCATGCATCTCTGATGTATTAAAATCTGAAAAAAGATGCAGTGCTTAATGCCTGGGGCATGTGTGGCTTCAATATATTTGATATTTGCTACAGTATGCATGTTGGCATAATGTTAAAATCTCTTTTTAAAGGAAAAAAAAAACAAAGCTTGAGTCTGATTTTAACACAATGCAAATGCATTTTTTCTTTTTTCTTTTTTATGTAAGACTTGAACAGGTGTCAATCACTTAGGGGCCTTCCAAGAGCATTTCAGCTGAAATAGTTGAAATGTAGGTAAGGCTGCTTATCTTTATAGATGTACTGATAAAATTGAATTCTCAATATGTCAAACATAAATTCAAGAATGTATTTAACCTTTAAGGAAACCATGACCTGGTAACTTTGCTTCAACTACTGCACTGTGAGTAGTATTCATTAGAACATTTTTTTTAATTTCAAGGTACACATATTCTTGTAGTAGTAGTAGCGAGCTGACCCTTTAAAAAAATGCAATACGATCCCTAATAACAGTGACGTTAAACTGCTTCAGTGACTCACCTGGTCCAGACAATGTCTCCGCTTACAATCAAATTACCAGCAGATTGCAATCTCTCCAAACAGCTGTCGGCCTCTCAAAGGTGGCCTTGAGGATTCAGAGGCAGCACGCCTGCTTTGCATCACGCCAGCGTTCATCCGATTAAGTGACAGCAGGACTCACAGCCCGCTTGCCGCCACCGTCGACGCAGTGTTAGCGGTAGATCAGCGTCAAAAGCGGCGGAAATTACGTTTGAGGGGAAGCTGGGTCGTTTGCTGTCTGCTAGTCCATTTTCAGTCGAGCATGTTTAATTATATTACAGACGACCTAAGACCATCTTTAAGACACTTGATTAGAGCTTTCATTTAGATGCTCCTCAGTGCAGCTCATGATTTAAAGGATGTGATTGCAGCATTTAAGGATCCTGTCTTTATGAAAATTGGCCAAAGACTGTAGAATTAAATCTGTTGAAACTTTTCTTTTATCAGAATGTTGGAGAATATTAAAGTTAAACAATTCTTCCATAATTCAAGTGTCTTGAATGGTGAGTAATCATCGATGACAACTAGATAGAATAGATAGAATAAAGACATGCTGCACCTGGAGTTTTACCACGTCAAGTTGGAGGATTCAGTTTTATATCTCAACTATTGAATTCAATTATTTGGAGTTTTATACATTAATGGATGGCAAAGACTGTGAATTAATGACTTTGGTGATCACTAATAATCACCACTGGTTATGCAGATACACATTATTCCCTCTGTCATTGTGGTTAGTGCACGCACACACACACACACACACACACACACATACACACACACACAGTTTGCTTGTTTCAGGTCAATTTTCCAAGTGCTTCCACATGCCAGGATAATTTGATGTTTCCCGCCTCCACAGCGGCGAGGTCACGAACAGTAATATGCTATAAATGGAGGCACAGAGGTGTGGTGATTGATGGATTCAGCTTTTGGTTTTTCTCTCCACTGTCTGCAAAGCCTGTCGAATAGCAGCAGCAACAATGAGAAAAGTATTAATGGAGGATAATACCTAAACACAGCAATTATACAGCTGTGTTAGAAGCCCAGCTGCTGCGCCTCTCCTGTTTATGGAGAGTGGACACAAGTCTCAAAAACTCACAGCACTGCTGTGTTAAAGCACAGCTACAGCTGTAAACTCAACTCAGTAGTTGCACTATTGTTCAACATATTTGGATATGTATATTGGTTGAATAAACTGTATCAAAACTGCAGTTCCCCAAATGGATACTAAGGAAGACCCTTAGACTCCATCCCTTCATCAAAAAACTAACTTCTCAGAAGAAATAAAGATATATACATCCACAAACTCGCAGGTGACCTCATGCAGGTTTGAGACGATGTCTGGAATAAACAGCAATATGAATCCTTTCAAAAACACTGAGCTGTAATTATCACTTCACTTTCAAGAGAGTCTCACGACTGGTCGGAGACACGTCACCATGGTAACCTGTGCCAAACTAAAGTCCACACTAATTGTATAAGTATACTAGAAAAACACTCAGAGTACTCAGACCCCCGCCAAGCATATTGTGACTCCTACCCAACATGGCTGCCGAGGTGTAGTTTAAGTCCTCTCTCAGTGTCTCTGGGGTACTGGGATAAAATAAAAGCTACGCAGGTGAAGATATGACCATGTCACCCAAACCACGATGCCTGTTTGAAGGTCCATTTCCAACAATGTTACCAAACAACACAAAATTCTAAGTTATCTACAAACCAGGATTTCTTCAAGATCCTAACCAAAATGTAATCTTCTCTTCATGGTACAATTTCTAGCGTTCACTGAAAATTTGACAAAGCTTTTAGAGGTACAGTGGCCTTCTGACAGCAGACAGACAAACTGAAGCATAACCTCCTTGGTAAGAGGTAAATATGCCTACCAAAGCCAAACAGCGCTGCCTTGGTGATACATACAACAAATTCTCACATCTTGTTTTGGCATACTAATTAGTATGTTAATATGGAATATGATACAAAGCCTCCATCGTAACTTGGTGATATTTCAAAGTACTAATTTGCTTTGATAATTATAAATATAATGCCCTGTAGCAATAAGTACTTCAACTAATATAATAATGATAGTAATAATAAACTTTATAAAGGGTTGGTCTTCTCTTCTTACTCTGTCTACTTTAAGTGATGAATTTCCATTTGTTTATTATCAACTAAAATAAAAAAAATAAATAAATAAATAAAAAAAATCACAGACATCCAGTGTATCACACATCAATACATCATTCAGCTTCAGTGCTTCACTTTATTGAACCAGCTGCTCGGGAAGAGAACAATAGTCCCAAGTGAAAAATGATAATGATCTGGTCCTGGAGCTCCTCAGTGACTGTTGTGATTCCTCCTAAGTGTTGCTGTGACAGAGGTATTGATTTACCCTGATATTCATCATCCATTTACCTTTGTGCTTCACGTGAGCTGCGAAAGCTCAACTCCTTAAAGGGTGTTAACAAAGCTGGCAGATGTGCTATTTTTAGGAATGCTCCTTGCACTGCTACAAGACATCTGAAGGACACCCACAACAATTCAGAGTTTTATTTGTGTCTGAACCTTTGCCTTTGGACATTTGCATAATTCTATGCACATAAAATTCAGCATTTCTTCTAATTACCATATTTCTGAGAAATATTTCCACAGCAATACAGAAATACTAATGCTATTAGAGATGTAATACAATGCAACGTTCGTTGCATCATGTTTGGCGGCTGACATCGACAGATGTGAACAGGCGAACGACTATGCAAACAATAAGCTTAGTGTGGCACATCCCAGTGAGGACTGTCCCCTGCTGGTGACTGGATCCTCAGCCATGGAGAAGATGATGCTCGCCAGTTTGCTTGAAACCTTATTAGTGTTCTTGAACACATTAATTCAATCTGGACAGCTTCCTCTGCTCTACATTCTCAGGACATCTCTCAGTCATGTCCTCAGCATGTAATGCAAATATGTCAATCTCAGGGCCCGTGGGCCGTATCTGGCCCAGCTCCTTATTTTAAGATCCTCCTTATTTTCAGATGAAAAAAATATCTTTTTTTCTTTTTATGACTTCAAGGTGAAGGTTTGTGAAGGTTGTTTAAAACAGGAACGCTTCTATTTTTAGTTCATTCAACTGCATAATAGTCACATAGCAATGCAAATCCATAGATTTCAAAATAGTGGTTATCAGCATACTCTTGCATACTACTAATCCCTAGATATCTGACTGATTCTAATAATTAAATAATAATTAAACATTAAAAATCAAAACATAGATACATTTATAAAATCTTTCCAATTGGCCCTTTGAGCAAAACCAGATGAGGATAGCATGAATACACATATAGTTGTTGCTATACTCATATACAGGGTAGAGACATGGTCTGTGCAACACTAATGATGAAAACACACATGGGCAGGAATATCAACTGCAATAAAGAGCTCCAAATTTGTCCTTTCCTTAACCAATTACTGGTATTTTCATAATTTCATCATCAGACAATACTAGTTTAAAGGATGAAGCTTGCGGAATTGATATTTCTTACTATCAACAAATGCCATCCAAATGTCAAAAACTGAAAGCACTAATTTACATATATTGTCTGTACAGCCCGTCCTGATTGGTCTGAGCCGTGGCGTCCATTGTTGTCACATCATGGAGCCGGGCTGTTGCATTGTGTGAAAATGTCCCGGCGTTACAACACACATGGGCACTGTAGTTTATTCTGTGACAGTTTTACATGCACTAGCCCCACCGCTGTAAATACCCTCAATAGAGTGCTGAAGATGGTGCTTAGACATGGAAATTAATTAGTATTTTAGCACTTCCAATTCCCTCATCTGGAGGTCAATGGGTTTTTTATGTATTAATAAGGTCTGTGGTTAAAACAAGCTATTTTCACATTTTGTTCTACAACATAAAAGTAAGTAAGCGCCTCGTTCTTGTCAGCGACATGTGTGAAAACATATATTTATTGACAGCATGGCCACTCATTTTGTAATCTATTCGTGTGGCATAGCAAGTGGCTCATCAGCTTGGAACCATTCCATCTCGTGCAGCGGCTGCAGCTGACCCGTTTCTCCGCACCATTTGGCATGCTGCCTATTATTCGAGACGGGTGAAAAGGGGGGGGGGGGACGTGAATCTCGTCGAAATCGCTGTGGTGTTTCCTGATAAAAAAGAGACGAGTCCTATAATACACGCCGGCGGATTTATTGAGCTGGCTCCTCAGCCTCAAAGTCATAAACAGAAGGGCCGGCACTTAGCGAGTGCCAAGTTCTCACCGTTAAAGAAGTGAGGCAGGAAAAGGGAGCGATGGCTGCACTGCCCTGGCTCCCCCCGGGAAGACGAGCAGCTCGTGATACCTGCATATGTCAGCTGCTTGACACAAGGCGGGGCCGGAGGCTGAACCCAAATGCACGACTCTTCACGGATCGATCAAAGAAAAGGTCTTTATTATGGTTCCGTACAAAAGATTCACTCTGACGAGGAATGAACAAAAAATCACTCTTACGAGGAATAAACAAAAAATCACTCTTACGAGGAATAAACAAAAAATCACTCTTACGAGGAATAAACAAAAAATCACTCTTACGAGGAATAAACAAAAAATCACTCTTACGAGGAATAAACAAAAAATCACTCTTACGAGGAATAAACAAAAAATCACTCTTATGAGGAATAAACAAAAAATCACTCTTACGAGGAATAAACAAAAAATCACTCTTACGAGGAATAAACAAAAAATCACTCTTACGAGGAATAAACAAAAAGTCACTCTTACGAGGAAAAATAACGAGGCAAAGGCCGACAAAACAAGACTGGGAACTTGAGCATGAGAGAACAAAACCTGGTAGTACTTGGAGCTGGGCGCTGGCTCTGACACATGGGACGTGACGAACTGGCACAGGACAAGGGGAGACACAGACAATATATAGGAGAGGTAACAGGGCACAGGTGGAAACAATCAGGGCAGGGGAAGGCAATCACTGTGGCGGGAAACACACAAGGGCAGGAAGCAAAGGTGCCTGAAACAAGAGGGAAGGGTCATTTCACAATAAAACAGGAAGTGCAGGACAAGACAACACGAGTGACAACTTAACATTTACGACGAGACATGACAGTACCCCCCCTTCTAGGGACGGCACCAGACGGCCCAGGCTCCTGAGGATGGCGGCGGTAAAAGTCATCTATGAGGCCCGGGTCCTCAATAAATCTGGAGGGTATCCAGGAGCGCTCCTCCGGACCGTAGCCCTCCCAGTCAACCAGGAACTGGCGTCCTCTGCCTCTGTTCCGGACTGCCAGTAGCTGCTTAACTGTGTATACTGGACCGCCGTCAATCATTCGGGGGGGTGGTGGGGGCTTGGCAGGAGGGACCATGGGGCTATCCTTAACTGGTTTCAGTCTCCCCACGTGGAAAGTGGGATGGACCCTGAGGGATCTGGGGAGACGAAGACGAACAGCAGCAGGGTTAATCATTTTTTCAACAGGGAAAGGACCAACAAACCTGGGAGCCAGCTTCCTGGACTCTACGTGGAGGGGCAGATCCCTGGTGGATAGCCAGACTTTCTGGCCAGGCTTGTAGACGGGCGCTGGGCAGCGCCTCCGATCAGCAGCCCTCTTCATCCGGGCCGAGGTTCGCAGGAGGGCCCTGCGGGCTGCTGCCCAGACCCGCCGGCAACGACGAACTAGGGCATGCGCCGACGGCACCGCTACCTCCTTCTCTGTGTCAGGAAACAGAGGAGGTTGGTAGCCGTAGGCGCCTTGGAATGGTGTCAGACCGGTGGCTGCGGTGGGGAGGGAGTTGTGGGCATACTCGACCCAAGCCAGGTGCTTACTCCAGGTTGCAGGGTTCTGGGAGATGAGGCAGCGGAGGCAAGTCTCCAACTCCTGGTTGAGGCGTTCAGTCTGTCCATTGGACTCGGGGTGGTACCCCGACGTGAGGCTAACTGTGGCCCCAATCAGCGCACAGAACTCAGACCAGAACCGTGATACAAACTGCGGGCCCCGGTCGGACACTATGTCTCTAGGGAGGCCATGTAGGCGAAAAACATGAGTTAGCATTATCTCCGCCGTCTCCTTGGCTGACGGCAACTTAGGCAAGGCAATGAAATGCACCAACTTGGAAAAACGGTCCACCACTGTCAATACAGTGGTGTTACCTTCAGATGAGGGAAGTCCCGTAACAAAGTCCAGTGAAATGTCCGACCAGGGCCGACTGGGAACTGGGAGGGGATGGAGCAATCCCATCTGAGGTCTCGAGGATGACTTGTTTTGGGCGCAGACTCGACAGGCCTCCACATACTCCCGGACATCCTGTTCCATGGCAGGCCACCAGAAGCGTTGCCTGACGACAAACATAGTACGGCTCACCCCTGGGTGGCAGGTAAGCAGGGAGGTGTGAGCCCAATGAATCACCTGAGGTCGCAGGGGCGCTGGGACAAACAGCCGATTGGCTGGGCAACCACTAGGTGGCGGGCTCTCACCATTGGCCTGCTTCACCTCAGCTTCTATCTGCCAATTCACCGCTCCTACCACACGTTTCAGTGGCAGGATGGGCTCGGGGACCTTGGCAACAGACTCGGGGTCATAAAGGCGAGAGAGGGCGTCTGGCTTGGTGTTCTTGGACCCCGGCCTGTAGGACAAGACAAAATCAAAACGGTTAAAAAACAATGTCCATCTAGCTTGACGTGCGTTTAGGCGTTTAGCCTTCCTAATATACTCTAGGTTCTTGTGGTCCGTCCAGACGAGGAATGGTTGTTGAGCTCCCTCCAGCCAATGTCGCCACTCCTCCAGGGCCACCTTCACCGCCAGCAACTCCCGATTCCCGACGTCGTAGTTGCGCTCAGCTGATGAGAGCCGCCTGGAAAGATAGGCGCAGGGGTGCATCTTCTGGTCCTTCTCTGACCGCTGCGATAAAACAGCCCCCACTCCTTCACTGGAGGCATCCACCTCCACCACGAACTGACGATTTGGGTCAGGCATTGTGAGGATGGGTGCTGTCGTGAACATGGCAATCAGCCTCCTGAATGCCTGGTCGGCCTCAGGGGACCACTGGAAGGGTGTCAGAGGAGATGTTAATGCATGGAGTGGTGCCGCTATTGCGCTGAAGTTTCTGATGAACCGCCTATAGAAGTTAGCAAACCCCAGAAATTGCTGAACCTTCTTGCGGCTATCAGGAGTTGGCCATTGAGCCACAGCGCTAACTTTAGCCGGGTCCATCTGTATCTGTCCCGAGGCTACAATAAAGCCAAGGAACGATACTGTATCGGCATGGAAATCGCATTTTTCTGCTTTAACATATAGCTGGTTCTCCAGCAGGCGCTGGAGAACCAGTCTGACATGATGGACATGAGTATGCTGATCAGGGGAAAAGATCAAAATGTCGTCCAAGTACACAAACACAAACAAATTCAAAAATTCACGGAGGACATCATTAATAAAAGCCTGAAATACTGCAGGGGCGTTGGCAAGTCCAAATGGCATGACTAGGTATTCATAGTGCCCTGATGGTGTGTTAAACCCAGTCTTCCACTCATCCCCCTCTCTAATCCGAACCAGGTGGTAAGCGTTTCTTAAGTCTAGCTTCGTGAATATCTTTGCTGACTGAAGCTGTTCAAACGCGGAGGCCATAAGGGGCAGAGGGTAGCGGTTCTTAACCGTAATGGCATTAAGGGGGCTATAGTCTATGCAGGGACGGAGCGAGCCGTCTTTCTTCCCCACAAAAAAGAAACCGGCTCCCGCAGGAGATGACGAGGGACGAATAAGGCCCGCCTTGAGTGAGGTGTCAATATACTCCTTCATGGCCTTTTTCTCGGGACCCGAAATGGCATAAAGTCTCCCCTTAGGAATCGGAGCACCTGGAATTAAGTCAATGGCACAGTCATACGGTCTGTGGGGAGGCAAGGACGCAGCCTTGCTTTTGCTGAATACCTCCCCCAAGTCATGGTAGTCCACGGGTACAGTTGCTAGGTCTGGTTCTTCCCCAGGAGATGGGTCTGCCCCTCTAGTATAGACCTGACCTATTGCCCGTCTCTGACCCGCGGCTAAACAGTTCTCCACACAATTCTCTCCCCAGGCTGTGATAATTCCGGTCTCCCACTTAACATGGGGGTTGTGCCTAGACAGCCATGGGTATCCGAGAACCATTGGGTGCCGAGCAGAGTTAAAAAGGTAAAAAGACATCTGTTCATGGTGGTCGCCAACCTGAACATGGAGTGGTTCAGTCTTATGGGTTATTCTAGAAATAAAACGGCCATCAAGGGCAGTGGCTTCCAGAGGCTGGGATAGCAATTCAGTCTTGACTTGCCACTTGCGGGCCAAATCCCAGTCTAACAGGCTTTCGTCAGCCCCTGAATCAATTAGAGCCCCTACTGAATTAGTGCGACCCGTCAGGGTTACCTGGACAGTCGTCAGTGCGCGGGGGGGAGTTTCTGGCGTAGACAGCTGTCGCCCCCGAGTGCCTCCTCTCCCTGCTGGGCGCCCACCTTTCACCGGACATGCAGCCAGCAGATGTCCAGTCTCTCCACAGTAAAAACATCTGCCCTCCAGTAACCGGCGCCGTCGCTCCTCTCTGGACAGCCTTGCCCGCCCCAACTGCATCGGCTCCTCCCTGGGCTCTGGGGGTGCTGCAACCTGTGGAGAAAAATGTGACAGCGTGGCGGGTTGAGCAGCTATCCGGTGGTGAGAAGGTGTCCCGGTCTCCCTCTCCCAGTCCCTCAGCCGATTGCCCGTCCGGATGGCTAGGGCGATGAGGGAGTCCAGGTCTGTGGGTAAATCCAGGGGGATTAGTAGGCTCCGAACGGAGGCAGCGAGCCCCGTCAAAAACGTGTCCCGTAGGGCCGCTTCGTTCCACTCGCTGTCGGCAGCTATGGTGCGAAAGCGGATGGCGTAGTCGGCCACCGTGCGACTGCCTTGCTTTATCGTACTGAGCTCTCTTGCCGCCTCCCTCCCTGGTACTGTACGGTCGAAGACCTTCCTTAAGGAGTCTTTAAAAGAATCTATGGAGGAGCAAATCGACGCTCCTCGAGCCCACTCTGCGGTCGCCCATGCCGCCGCTCGTCCCGTAAGGTGGGAAATCATAAAAGCCACCTTGGCTGAGTCTGTCGGGAAAGCTGAGTGCTGGAGTTCATAGTGTAGCTCACATTGCACGATAAACGATCTACAGGTGTCACCTTCTCCGGAGAACTTCTCTGGCGGGGCTAGCCGGAGCGAGGCTGAAGGTGATCCAGGTGAAGCAGGAGTAGCGGAAGAGTTCGGGGGTGGAGAAGGTTCAGGCTGTGATCGAGGAAGGGCCTGCTTGATCTGCAGGGCTAACTCCCTCATCTCCGTGGTCATGGCTGCCTGAAAACTGTCCTGGCTGTGGGCCAACCCTTGCAACCCTCGGGCAAGGGAGGTCAGGTGTTCCTCCTGCCTCGTTAGTCGTGCTTCCTGGGAGTGGACCGCTGTGGTCAGCTGGTTGGAGTCGGCTGGGTTCATGGCTGGCCAGTTCGTACTGACACAAGGCGGGGCCGGAGGCTGAACCCAAATGCACGACTCTTCACGGATCGATCAAAGAAAAGGTCTTTATTATGGTTCCGTACAAAAGATTCACTCTGACGAGGAATGAACAAAAAATCACTCTTACGAGGAATAAACAAAAAATCACTCTTACGAGGAATAAACAAAAAATCACTCTTACGAGGAATAAACAAAAAATCACTCTTATGAGGAATAAACAAAAAATCACTCTTACGAGGAATAAACAAAAAATCACTCTTACGAGGAATAAACAAAAAATCACTCTTACGAGGAATAAACAAAAAGTCACTCTTACGAGGAAAAATAACGAGGCAAAGGCCGACAAAACAAGACTGGGAACTTGAGCATGAGAGAACAAAACCTGGTAGTACTTGGAGCTGGGCGCTGGCTCTGACACATGGGACGTGACGAACTGGCACAGGACAAGGGGAGACACAGACAATATATAGGAGAGGTAACAGGGCACAGGTGGAAACAATCAGGGCAGGGGAAGGCAATCACTGTGGCGGGAAACACACAAGGGCAGGAAGCAAAGGTGCCTGAAACAAGAGGGAAGGGTCATTTCACAATAAAACAGGAAGTGCAGGACAAGACAACACGAGTGACAACTTAACATTTACGACGAGACATGACACTGCTGGCCCCCCGCTGTGTGGCTCTGTGGAGAATGTTTAGCGCTGAGTGAAATTAATCACACCTACACTATCTGACAAGGGATCTATTTTGGTGCAGGGGGGGGGGACCAAAAAAAAGACCCTGTGCAAAATCATTTTGACTTTTTTACTGACTGTTGAGAATGTTTCACCTCGATACTGTGAGCTGTGAAAGCAATTTGACTCTCAGGATGTCAAGTCAAGTTTATTTCTATAGCCCAAAATCACAGATTCCCCTCAGGGAGTTTTACAGTCTGTACAGCAATACAACATCTCCTGTCCTTAGTCGCCTGAATCAAATACGGAATAAATAGTAAAAAAAAAAAACTCAGAGCAACACAGGAAGGATCCCTCTGCTACGATGGACAGATTTGCAATAAATATTGCGGGCAGAATAAATTCCAAGCATTTGAACAGCAAACAATAAGAACTAATCATCCCCTGTTTACAGTATGTCTGCAGCACTTTGGTGGGGAAGCATCAGCTTACTCATTTGTAGCGAGACAGGGCAATAAATTAAATGCTGATGGAATTATTAGCTTGAAATTTCCTATAACACAACCAGATAGACATCTAGTGAATATATATTTTTAAGTGGAGAGCAGTCTAGTAAAAGGCATTCCAAAGTTATCGGAAAAATGGTCCGATAAGAGAAGAATCTGTGGAAAGACAATTAAATGGTCAACTTGGATCAGAACAAATTCTGGAACAATTCAATTAAATCCAGTAAAGAGAAAAAAAGCAGATTCAAGGCAATCATCACATCTATATGAATATGATTCATGCCTATTAGGATTACTTTATCTTGACAGAAACTCTGAGAATTCCGATAAAACACACTCACCTAGGAGGATACACTAAAACATACAGGACTGGCTCTAATGTTTCCAAGATGAGAAAAACTATGTGTAGTCACACCTCAGCTCGGAGCTGATCAATAAGTTGGAGTTGAAAATGGCTGCAACTCCACCTCCTCGAGAAATATGAGCATTAATATGACTGGGAGGAGTGGACTCATTCAGGTTGATATATTCCTCATGATACAGCCAGGTTTCAGTAATATAGAATAAAACCGGATATCATTCACTAATATAGAAATATTAATGTTGAATAGTCTGCATTTCACTCTCCAATCCTGTTAATAACATTAATGGATATTTTACTCTAAGTTCTGACACTAATGTTTTTTCGCTTTGGTGTAAGTACCTTAGGACCATAAGAATAAATTTATCCAAATAGACAAGTCAAATCACTGTTTGTTACAGAGAGACAGCTTTTTTTTTTTTTAAATGGCTGCAATCAGTGCACTAAAGCCCTTAACTTTCCTTCTGTGAGTTAGATTTGCTGGTGTGTAACTGTGCATTATTGAGGTGAAGGAATTCAAATAAACAAGTATAGAGTCTAAAAATGGAATTGTTCTATTTATACTAAGATTTTAGAGGTAAATTATTTAAGAAACATTTTAAAGATGCACATCATAAAATAATAACTTAATGTGCGATATGAGAAGTATTTTGAATGCAGAGGGATTAAGTACATGTAATATTAATGTAACCAATATATAACTATATGTACAATTACATTGGGACACAATGACAAGTATTATTACTAAGATAATACTAAGATGTTTTTATGGGATGAACTCAAATATTTTTTACATACAGACGTGTTGCACTGCATGAGGCATGTTCAGAGACCCCGACCCCCCCCAGTAAGAAAAAAACGTAATGCGGTTTATGTAGAAAATGTTTTAGACCTTTGAGTTCAACTCATAAAAAGTAGGAGCAAAGACAAAAGTGGTGCATTTATATTTGTGCTCAGTATATGGCAATAACTGCAGGGGACATGTCCGAACTAGCGGTTTGCATGTGAAAGATATTGATCTGATCTTTCTGAAGGCTTTTGTGATAGAGCAATCTTAAAAAAAAAACTTGTATAGGAAAAATTAATTGCAGCCTTTTTTGCTAAACTGAGTATTACAACAAACATTGCTCATTTGCTCTCAGGGCTTCCACACAAAGGTTTGTGAGTTTTTGAAGTGTGATCAATGACATATTTTGATGTTTGGCTCATTATCTAAAATGACCATGAATGTTTATACATTATGATAATAACAAATTATCTAGTAAATAAATAAATAAAGTAATAAAGTAATTACTATTCATACATTCTGAAGTAACAGGCATTTTATTCTCACATGAATGCAATGTGCCACCATATAAACTTTAAAAAAAAGAAGATTGACAGCCGTCACCACAGGATATCCAACACTTTATTGGATCTTTTACTCCCCCGGGATCACTGGAGCCTCTAAACTGCTGTGGTTAATGTTGCTCAAGTCCCGAAGGATCAAGCTGCCTAAGAAACTGTTAATAATACTTAACAGCCCACAACTATTCAGTCAGGGTGCCTAGTTTTTAATCTCTGGCTCTTTCTATGTCTGATGGTCTCAGCTTCTGATACACATCTGCCAGACACTGTATTCAGATTTTAATTGCTTTAATTTCAAAATAATTGGCTTTTATTTGATGGATTGTGGGTAACTAGTGATAACCAACTGAATAATATATGTATTAAGAACTTATTATTGTTTTGTCAAACATCATGACAACAAAATGAAGCCTCCAACAGCATGAAGTAAATTAGCTGTAATTTCTCTTTTAGCCACAACAAGATGGTGGCGCTGTTTGACGTTTACGCTGCTGACAGGTGATGCTGTAACACCTGTGGAGGAGAATTTTCTCCTTACTGATACAACAGTATTGTACAAATATTAAAAAAGCATTACAATGTGTACATTTAAATATATAGAATACAAATTTCACCATCCAATATATCAAAACCCTGTTTCACACAGGAGCAGCAAAGCCCAATCCTCAGCCAGGACCCAGAGGTCCTTGCTAACTACTGGCTCACCTCAAACCTCCACCTTCCTCTCCAGGGTACTTGAGAAAGTCATCGCCTCTCAGCTCAAGGACACATCTGAATGACAGTGACCTCTTTGAAAAGGCTTTTATTTAGGCCGTAGCACTGAGACAGCCTTGCTCAGGGTGGTGAAGTGATGCCTGGGGACACGGGATCACCATCACACTCACCCTCCTTGACCTGTCAGCAGCATTTGACACGGTGAACCGCAGCATCCTCCTGGAGAGCCTCCAAAACACCGTTGGCCTTTCAGGCCGTGCCCTGCAGTGGTTTCATGCCTACATCTCAGCCAGGACTGAATATGTGTCATTAGGAGTCCCAACTGCTCCCTGCCATCTGTGGTGTCCTACAAGGGGTCCTCCTAACCCCACCATCACATACATGTTTTCTCCTGATTGTTGTCAACAGACATGGAGGATATAAATATACATAGTGAATATTGCTGTTTAATGTAAATATACAACAGGCAATTAACTGCAGTTAGTTATAGATGAACTTATACATATTGACATGTTTGATGATGTTGACTGAATTAGTCAACTAATCAATTAGTTACCAACTATTACATTATTAGCTAACTATATTGATTCATCCTTTTTGAGTCAAAATGACCAGATTCTCTGGTTCCATCCCCTCAAATCTGATTATTTTTTCTGGTTTCTTTAGTCTTCTTTGATAGTAAACTGATATTTGTCAGTTGTGGACTGTTGGGCTCAACGAAAAATGACTTTTTATGTTGAATCTGTAGCTTTTGGCACAGTGATCAGTGAACAGTCATCAACACAAATGATGAATCATTTCAAAAATTTATAGATTAATTGACTATAAAAAAAATAGCTGTTAGCTGCAGCCCTAATGTTGATGCTATTACAGGTCCAGTCTTCATGTGGATTATTAATTTTTCCAGTCTTGTCCTCTGTGTTATCTGATGGTTTGATCAAACCAACGACACAATAGCAATGTCGTCACTTAATCAAATGCTATTAGAGGGGCAAATTAAACAAATAATAATAATAATAATAAAAGAAGGCACTTATGCAAATGAGATTTGATTCAGTGCTGCATAATGTCACATACCAGTGTCAACCTGACAGCTTTGGGAAATAAAGAGCAAATACTCTTAATTGCCTTTAACACTACACCCAGCAGTTCCAGAAGTCTGTAATTGCCATTGAAAAGGAAACTTTTGAAAGATGGGGACATGACAGGCTTTTATATATATATATATATATATTTTCTATCTCATTCTATTTATCAGCCTTGGCATTTCTATTAATCATTACCACAATATTTCAGGTCCTTTTCTATCCTTTATTAATGTTACCTTATTATTATATAAAGACACGACAGACACTTGAAATTAGCTGTTCAAAGCCAACACCTCACATTCTGTTCACCTTTTGTTTTTTGTAACTTTTTAATTATCCTAAAGGACATTTTCCAATCATTCAAATGCATTATGACTTGTTACTTGTTACTGTGAGAAATGAAGGACAAAAGCCCAGTCGTCATTCCTTCAAAAAATGTATTTAAGAGTTCAGCTCATACGATGCTTCAGCAATCTGGAAATTAACTGGGTATCTTCCAAAATAGACACTTAATTTGTCTAATTCAGACTGTTGCTTCACCTTGAATTGTGAGAAATCATTGTGAAATTATTACAACAGCCATAAAATAGACTTAGAAAAATGCAATTCCGTCAGCTCTAATCTCTGTCCATGGTTCTAATCATGGACTTGAGAAGTATTTAGGAACTTTCCTGGACACATCCCACTGATGATGGAGCGACAGCCGTAGGTCTGTGGCCATGCCCCGTGTCCTATGGCAAGATATTTAGAATGTTGTTTAGTTTTGTTCTTTTAAAGGGAGCAGGCAATGTTGAGTAATTAGCCGTTTTTCATTATTATTTAATTTGCAATTCAAATAACGTGCCTATACGTGTATTTATTCAACGGATTTATCAAATGCATAATTTTGTTATGTCATTCCTTAGAGGCAAAGCTTTTATCCAGGAGAAACATTCATTTGAATTTCTAAGTGTTCAGTAATTACTAGTGGCAGTCAAGGAAATTACTTTGAAGGCCAATTTTCTTTAGTGTTTGATTTTTAACGGGTTGTTTTCGAAAAGCAGGTCAGCTCTTTTCCAGCTCTAATATTCCTACGCTAATATGTTTCAATCTGCAACTGTACTAGTTCAGTTACATGACCCATTAGTGTCACGCGGTGAGATCAAGCTGGGTTTTTGTCTTGCCTTCATGTCTTGCCATTTAGAAGTAACTCTCCTCTCGTTTCAGGTCACTTGCTCATCCTCATGTGTCACCGGTCTGATTGTCTTTCCTACCTTGATTGTTTCCACCTATTCCCTATTAGCCTGTGTATATATTGTCTGCGTCTCCCCTTGTCTTGTGCCTGAGTGTTTCATCCCGTACGTCCTCACCAGCCCTTCTGAGACCACAGCCATAGCTTCCTTGTTTCCTGTTCTTGCCTTGTTCTCTCACCAGTGATTTTTGGTTTGTATGTTTCATAGTTTAGTTAGATAAGTTCAGTACGTTCAGTTCTAGATTTTCAGTTCGGCCCTTTTGTTGTTTCCTAGATTAGGTTATCCTCCGATTAGAGCGCCTTCTGTTTAATTCATAGAGAGATTCCCAGCCATAGACAGGTGCTTTCATAGCCACTTTATTTTTGTTCACTGCGAGAGAGATTTTCCTACCTGTACCCAATAAAGCCTGTTTGCCACTCCAACTCTATGCCCGAGTCCTGTGTCCTGTTCCGGTCCTGACAATTGGGGCCAAATGGGCAGAATAAAAGCGAAATGAGGAGCTGATGCTGCTATTTGTGATATTGAAGCTATTTGACTACAAAGTATGTTTTTTTTTTTTTTTTTTAATGGAAAAAAAGGTTTGAACTATTTTTTGATGAAAGCTCTCATGTTATTTTTTTGTCAGTGATCTGAGGTGAGAAGGTAAATTATGATAATTGTACTGCACTAGTGTAACAGCTTTCAAGTCTTTCTTTTGGCCGAAAATCTGTAACCTGTGAATAGTTTTAAGAAAGGAGGACATGCAACATGCAGATGACAACACCTACCTGAAATGTCAGACAATAACAGCATTATCACAACGAAACAATTTTTGAAACATGCAGAGTTGTCTTTCAATTCAAAGGCTCATTAGACTCATTACCAGCTTCTCTAAAAAAACAGGTCATGTAAAGATTTAACTGTAGCCTTTGTAGTGTGAGAATAACTGTTAAAGGTAAAAGTTTACAATTCATCATCCAAGCCACTTTTTTTTTAAATCAGCAAATCTCTCCTCCCTGCCCACAGGTTGTGTGTTCTCTGCAGTGAAAAAAACCTCTGATGTTTACACCCCCTGCTCTGGAAATGGGAAACGAACAAAGTGGCTCACACTGAGTCACACAGCAATACTCCAGCTTTCATAAAGCCAAGAAACCAGTCAGGAGCTGACAGGTGAAACCACAATGTTACACACCACTGTGCTGTTCATTATCCAGTGGGTATGAATAATATCAACTCTCTGTCTATTGTCAAGTGTTTTATTAGTCTTGATTGGTGCAGCAGCTCCTGAGAAAATATTTTCTGCGTGTCTTTGACCTGGACCTGCATATTTAACCTTCACCAGGCACACTTTTACTACTGCTCTGTGCCATTTGGCACTTCAACTGGGCACTTGTGTGCTGAGAGGCTGCCCACATGGACTTATGTAACCGTGCTGGTGAGAGACATTAAAACCCAATGTCATGGTGGAGAGAGAGATGCAAAGAGGAACAAAACGCTGCAAATTAGGTGTGCGCCGTAAATTCCCACAGGAACAGCATCTCATCTCTTTACAGAGAAACGTTTAATCCATTCCTGCAAGTATATCAACACTATTGCTCAGTTTTTTCATGTAGTACTGAATACTATTGTGGCTTTCCTTGGAAATAATATGTTTTGTACTCACACATCAATATAGCTGAGTGAAATTAATTGTCCGTGATTTTGTGATGACTTGGCAAAACAGGTAGACAAGAAGTATATTACACATTCTCTCTGCCAAACTCCTCCAAACTGCAAATTTATAAGCAGTTGGCTGTTTGCTGGCTGCACATTAGTAAGGACGAGTGGGAAACGGATGTGTATAACATGGGCTTATTTACACCATGACAATAATAACTAAAGAACAGAGCTGCACAGCAGCACTTCCAACACCAAGGGGAAACAAAACCAGCCACCTTCCTTTAAAGGCCGAGGGGATAAACCTACCAATGACCAGTATACACTCACAGAAGTGATTTTTATGTCTCTGGTTTTAACCTCTGAACATTTCAGATGTGGTGATGTGGTTCAGCCAAAGTTCCTCTCAAGTTAACTTTAAGGGTAACTTTTTTAGCACAGGATGGAGGATTAGGCAGAGGAATCAATAGTTTATTTCAAGGAGTAAGAAGTAGGAAAAGTTCCATTCGGCCTGTGTTAAAATGCTTAAATGTTAAAAGTGCTGGAGTGATTTTGTATATTGCACATCTATCTATGAAGCAAGCTTTTTTTTGATTTTTAAGATCACATAGACTTACTGTACTTCAGTCTACAACTTTTAAAATTAACCAGTTCAATTCATATTCTTAATTCAAAAATATGAACGATATTGATCCATTAAAACCTCCTTAGACACTACAATGACACATTTGGAATCCCCCTTATGGAGTCCTGATGATGTTGTTGCCAACTTCTAGCAGATATTTTTGGTTCTCATCAAACCGAAAAGCAAAAATGAAGCAAGCATCCTTTATACGGAAATATAAAGGGAAAAAAAGCAGATGCAAATAAAAGAAACAAATAAAGTGAATTCATCCGATATAATAAAAAAAAATCCTCCTCTCCCGTAATTATCTGGTGTAGCCTAATGCCATATTAAACAAAAAAAATTAACATGGAACACTAAAGTTAGCTGTTCATGAATGATTCAATACAGATCTTAATGTTGAGGGGGTAGAAAGCACAATTCTGACATAAACATAAGGCAAGTTGACCAAATACATTCCACTTCTGAAATGCCCCTGCATGCAGCCAATGTGATGAAAAATAAATTTTTTATAAATCTGGTTTTACTCTGCCTGTAGATTGAGATCCACATATTGGCAAGTATTTGCTCACCTGCCTTGACGTGCATATGACTTTTTTTATAAGCCTGGCTATCAGTCTCAGCTCTACTGGGTTCAGGTCAGGACTCTGTGCAGACCAGTCAAGTTCATACACACCAGACTCTATCATCCATGTCTTTATGGACCTTGCTCTGTGCATTGGATGGGTGGATTTGGAATGGTGAGACAATACGTTTGGCAATATAGAGTGTAAATTGCAGCCGGGCTCACTCTGTGTGGATGTGGATGCCTACACTGGATGTCCTCCCTGTTTCAGTAATCTCATCGGTAAATAGTGTTTCTCAAGCTTCCCCATGCTGTTTTCATCTGCTTTCAAGTGTCGACGCTACACTTCTGTATTTGTATAGGAAAGCGTACTTCCTACGGGCCCTGGCTGGTTTTATTAAAGTGCAGGAGCAGATATGACAGCAGTATGACGCATTGCAGCCTTTAAAAGTGTGTATTTGCCAGGTGAGCATGGAAGCTTGACTGGTGTAGCAGCAGTCACTAAGAGGTTTCAACATATTTAATGAATTGCACAGAACACAATTGGTAACATTCACATTTTGATAGATAACTGCACTTAACAATCCAATAGAAATCGGTGAATATGCATAACCTGGATAGTTTTGGTTTCATGCCAATATCAGTAACAAACATTCAAAGGGACTGAATGGCACCTACCTCCGCAGCTGGAGAATATTAAAGACCTTTCTCGAAAAACAATTTCACATGTAATTGCTTTCATCATCCATCCATCCATCCATCCATTGTCTATCCCGCTTATTCCCTTTCGGGGTCGCAGGGGTCTGCTGGAGCCTATCCCAGCGCGTTAAGGCGAGAGGCAGGGATACACCCCAGATGGTCGCCAGCCAATCGTGGGGCACACACCATTCACTCTCACACTCACACCTATGGGCAATTTAGAGTTTACCAATTAACCTGAGCATGTTTTTTGTATTGTGGGAGGAAACCGGAGTACCCGGTGAAAACCCACGCAGACACGGGGAGAACATGCAAACTCCACACAGAAAGGCCCCAGACCTAGGCCCAAGGCGGTCTTGAACCTGCGACCTTCTTGCTGTGAGGCAACAGTGCTACCCACCGCACCACCGTGTCGCCCCTGCTTTCATCATTGTGACTCAAATTACAACCTCTGTGGCATTTTTCTGTGATACTATGAAATAAAACATGACTGTCCGACAGCGGCGGCAGCAGCAGTTCTTGAATGGAAAACAGGCAATGGTTTAATGTTAAAGAAAAGGCAGCTGTGCTTGGTAATGGGATTGGAAGAGACTCCAGATGCTCTACTCTCTCTACTCTCTGGCTGATGCATCAATTTGGTGATGCTCTCCATATCAACTGGATCAATCGTTTTAAAAATAAATCAGTTTTAATGCTGATGTATTTTAATGCACTGGTAGCAGAATTGACCACATGTATTAATTCCATCTCTTCTAATATGGAAATAATATTGTATTGGGGATTGGTTGCATGTCGGCAGGAGGAGAAATTCTTAATACATGGAGCTCCACCAAAAGCCCAGTGGGAATGTGCTCACTTTCTGAGATCGCAGTCACAGTTCTAACTTAATAAAGGATGCTGAGCTACTGCAATGAAGTTTGTGTACAGAATTCTTGATTCCTGCAGGGTAGACATCCACCAATGTTAAGCTGTGTCGTATATATTCAGCTTGTTCAACACAAATTCACTCAATTAACCTGTTTTTTCGCCCTTCTTTTGCAATACACCCACCATACAGAACAGCACGTTCTAGAAAAAATGCTTACATGTATTCCGCGCTAGTTCAATAAATTATATATCCACCCACAAGTTATGTAGGAGAAGAAAAAGGTACGTCGCGTCCTGTCTCACCTTTCCGCCCTGAAGCAGGCTGTACTCGCGTCAGACTGTCCCGGCCTTAAAAATTCTCATTCTTGTGTTATTCAACAGGAAGTGATGATAGTTATTGCTGGCTGAGCTCCGCGTTTTAATGCATGGCAACACCATGTACTTGGCAGCTTAATTATAGTGTCAGGGAACTTTTCTTCATGCGTATCCACCATTTGAGATGGAGTTCAAGATGTCAAGTCACCGACTATGAATAGGCAGTTACATCACCGCAAGGAAATGTTTCACCGCTCCAGTGGGAAACGGCGAAGTTTGACAGACTTTCAACTCACCTAAATAAATCTCATCTTCATTTATTCTGTTTGCTCTGTTCTGTTGTTTGGTTTAGGTTGTAGAGGGTATTTACAGTATGTCTGAATGTGTCTTAGACTGACAATAACCGATGTTGTGCTGCATGTATGGAAGCGAAGCTCCAGACAATGTCTGGAGCTGTTTTTCCATAGTTGCATATGTGAATATTATATTTGAAGTCATCTATCGGGTGGAGGGCTGGAAACACAGCACCGGCTACGCTGCTTGTTCCTAGAATGAATTGCAGGGTACTTCGAAGCATGGTACTCTGGTTTCAATGGATCTCATCTGACAAACCAGATAGATTTTCAACTGTGACATATATTTATATTCACACATCTATTCTTTACTATAATGGTATTATTGTAATTATCAGAACTGATACTGTACATTTTCAATAGTAGGATTTATGTTTTCTCTTGAAAATGAAATACTGATCCCATCTCGGCATTACCTGATTAAGTAAAGGTTTAAATGTCAGGGAGAAAAAAAAGGCCAAAGATTCCTTGCTGAGGTTATTAATGGTAAGTCATGCACCTGTCTCTCAGGGCAAGGGGCTTATTCACGGTGTGGCACTGTCTATCACACATCATGTTTCCTGTCTTACACCCTCCTGTCAGTTTGTTGCCTCTGGTCCATCTCTGGTATTTTGAACGCGAGCACAGCTGCAAAGCTTCACATTTAATCCGTTCCACCCTCCACAGTCGACACCTCACAGGCTGTTGTCTCAGATCAGTCAGCAGAGAGCTACAATATTGTCTTGTAATATACTTAAGTTACCGTTGTAGAATGAATGTTAAAGGATATAGGTGATATAACATGGGGTCAGTCAGCAATACCTATAACCTATTGCTATTACAACAGTGAGATATGTTTAACATAATTAAATGATATTTTCAAAGCTGACACTGATGTCTGTGCTATTTAAATGAACAAACTATTCACATTTTTTCTTCATCAGTCTGTCCGTCCATCTGTTTGGCCAGCAGCCTTCTATCAGTAAAAGCTCATCTACAGTCCACATTAATGGAAGAGGAATGAGAAAATTGATTCCAGGTGACCTTGTGACCTCCCCCACTGAAAGATGCCACCATCAGACCAAATATGGCAGAGCTCTGTATTTTAACTAAATTGATAAATCATTTCGCGGTTAATGTTTATCAGATGTCCTGATCAGCACTTAAAAAAGCGCCAACTGTAATAAAATGACCAGTCAGCTCATTTTTATTTTGAAAAAAACATGTCCAATGAAAAAGATGACCAGAATATAAATATATAATAAAAATATGAAGGTGTTTCCTCACATTGGAATAAGATAAATGATTTATTTTATTGACACTTTCTATTAGATGAGGACAGAACACGTGTACCTGTGCTCTGAGAAGATTAATAGAAGAAAGCAGCACGAGATGGGCAGATTTCCAAAACAAAATGCAGAACATTACAAATGCAACTATTTATGTGAAGAAATGAACCATTACTGTATCTAATTTGTGGCAAATTGACTCTGGCTGTCATCCATCCTCCTGCTTGTGTGTTTAGACGATTTATACTTTGTCCGTGGGGAGCAGAGCTGAGAGGATGAATGTGTCAGCTCACTGCCTCTGAGGCCCTGTCACAGAAGAGCGATGATATTAAAGAAGACAAGACAGTGAAGGATTCACTCATGTTTTTGCAAAGCACAAAAACATTCTTCAGAACTGAAGGGTGTTAGAAACTTATGGCTTAAAGGTATGTGTGGTATATGTTGGTAAGGGCTTTGTAGAGTCCTCACAAAAGTAAAAGTATCAATACACCTCTCCTATATATATATATATATATATATATATATATATATACATACATGTAACAGTCCTGAATTTATAATCCTACTTAAAGTGTAGAAATGTTACCATCTCAATATATGTAAAAGTTATACAGTAAAATGCACTGTACTGTACAGAATTATTCATTTCTCAAAATGCTTTTCCACTATAAGGAGTCAACAAGTAATATTGGAGAGTCTTATTTCTAAGGTTCAAACTGTGGTTTATTTGAAATAGGGCTGTCAGTTTAGTTTAATACATTACACTGCATATCAGTGCATGACACAACATCACACTTCAGAAAAAGTGACCATTGAATGTGTTTTATTTTACAGCAATTTAGACACAATTATTGTGGAATCCCTGTTTAAGAGTGTTAAACATGGCCCATTGAGGAACCCGTATTTAGTGTTACAACGTCACACACACACAAACACACACACACACACACACACACACACACACTCACCAAGCTGAACAAAAGTTTTTTGCTGGACAACAACATGGATTCCATACACTGCAAGGATCTTTAAATAGAAAATGGGTCAATTAACAAGAATGTATACAGTATGTAGTTTATGTAAACTACATGCAAAAAATTCTTATTCATACAGTAATAAAATGTGTATTTCTAAAGATGTTCTTAGTTCACTCAATTGATTTATTTTTGCTATAATAATGTAACATAGTTGGATTTGAATATTTATATGTTGGCTGATTTATGAGCAAAGATGGCTATGATTATAATGTTATTAATTAAATTCATTCATTATAAAATCCTGTAGTTAATTAGATTCATTTTATTAAATTGCCTGACAGTACTAGTCACAAAACAAATTGGTAGAAAATGGGAAAAATCCTGGTTCTGCTACATCAAAGTAACACATTTTTTTTTAATCTTCTCGATTTAAAGAAATATTGGGCTGGGTTTCAAACAGTTCTTTATGTGAAACCATGTGAGGGAATATTTAATATTTAGAGGGGTGGTGGAACTGCTGACATCTGAAACACAACCAGGAGATAACGCTTTAATGATATTTTATAAGCGGTCACAAGCAAAGAAGTTTGTGAACTAATCTTTAAAAATGCGCTGTAACTAGCTCATACATGACTACAAATAGGTAAACTAGAGCTATATAATAAAGGTAGGGTAGTAATAAGTATAATATCTTTGTCTGAAATACAGCAGAGTGGTATAGTAAGTATAAAGTAGCATGAATCGAAACATACTCAAAAACCTTTAAAAACTTTTTCGCTGCCTGTGTGTAAATATTTAGGTCCCTGGTGTTCCTGCTAACACGCCATCTGTGAAACGAGACCACCCACTCACTCTGCTGTGGTCTGGCCTCCCCTGTAGTGTTGCTGAAACCTGGCTGAACACAAGACATTTAGAAATGTCTCCTCTTGTGTTGTCACAACGGGAGTGGAAGTTAACGGTCGCTACCCCCCCCCTCCTTCAGGCGTGTGCGGACGTGACTTGTGTTTCTCCAACGGACCCCTAGCTCCATGAGTGGCAGGACATTTCCAACAGAGCTGAAAAAAAGGTGAGTGAGTGTGTAATAAGCAGAGTGCATGTGCTTTTAGACCATAAAATAATGCCAATATTTATAAATAGACCACACAAATGCAAATATTAAACTGTAAAAGTAGGTCCCCTTTCAGTAGGCTACAGCACTTGAGTAAATGTACTTAGCTAATTTCCGGCACTGGTTAGTGCTCAGCAGAGAAAACAAGAAACCATGTTTTAGAATAAAGAATACTGAATAATAAACTAAAATTCACTGAAATATATATATATATATATATATATATATATATATATATATATATATATATATATATATATATATATATATATATATATATATGTATGTATATAGTTGTATCACAAAGGACAATGCCACGGATATTGCAGGTTTTGAGGGAGCAAGCATTTGGCATGCTGACAGAAGGAATGTCCACCAGAGCTGTTGCCGTGAATTGAATCCTTATTTCGCCCTCAAAATCTGTTTTCAGAGAATTCGGCAGTACATCCCACCAGCTTCACAACAGCAGATCACATGTAACCACACCAGCCCAGGACCTCCACATCCAGCGAGTTCAGCTCTAACATTGTCTGGGACCAGCCGCTAGGCAGCCGCTGAAACAATCAGTTTGCATAGCCAAAGAATTTCTGCACAAACTGTCAGAAACCGTCCCGTGAAAGCTCATCTGCATGCTTGTTGTACTCATCGGGATCTCGACCTGACTCCAGTTCAACATTCAATAGCATCTAGCACATGGAAGAGGTGTTCCTTTCACGGATGAATCCTGGTTTACACTGCTCAGGGCAGATGGCAGACACTGTGTGTTGCGTTGTGTGTGGGCTGTTTTCTAATGTCAGTGTTGTAGCCCATGGTGAAGGTGGGGTTATGGTACAGGCAGGCATATGCTATGGACAAAAAACACAGGTGCATTTTATTTATGGCATTTTGGATGCAAAGAGATACTGTGACGAGATCCTCGGGCCTATTGTGATGCCATAAATCCAAGAACATCAGCTAACGCTGCAGCATGATTGCAAGGATCTGTTCTTGGAACAATTTTTGGAAGCTGGAAACATCCCAGTTTTTGCATAGCCAGCATGCTCAACCGGACATGTCACCCAGTGTTCTAGTTCCTGCCAATATCCAGCAACTCTCCACAGCCATTCAAGAGGATTGGACCAACATTCCACAGGCTACAATCTGACATCTCATGGGCTACCTGATGAAATCTATGAAGGATACGCGTTGCACTGCATGAGGCAAGTATAAGGATTCCTGTAATAATCATGCTGTCTAACCAGGATCTTTACATCCCATACCTGCGAGGTGGGAGGGATTATCTCAGCAAAGGAGAAGTGCTCACTATCACACATTTAGACCGATTTGTGAACAATATTTGAGAGAAATGGTTATGTTGTGTTTATAGAAAATGTTTTAAATCTTTGTGTTCATCTCATATAAAACATCATCCTTTTCTAAGATGTATCTCTGTGTTCTGTCAGTAGAGGGCATCAACTCCTCACACGGCTCAACCCAAACCAGGAATCGGCACACGTTCCTCACACATCTCACCAATTTGCCTTGGCGTCAAACCAAAGGGCTCAGTTGGACTCTCAGTGTGGCTGCAGGGAGGAATGTACTTAATAAGCTTTGAGTCACCAGGGACCCTGGAGCCATTCACCCAGTTATCTCTACACATTCAGAGATGATGTAACGCAAGTAATTTGTGTAGGTGACAAATTAAAGAGAAAGAGTTGAATGAATAATACACTGTGTGCAGTTTTTACCGGTCAGTATGATGTGTCTGATAGGAATGTGAATTATCAATGTTATTAATTCATATTTAGAATAATGACCAAAGTAACACAAGTGATAAGGATGAGGTGAGTATTGCAACATAAATGTGCCCTTTAATTTTACTCAATTACGTCACTATTTAAAACATGAACGAATTATTAAATGCCAATAGACAGAATGTAGAAAAAAATCTGAGATTTTTCTAAACAACAAGACAGACAGAAAACATTAACACTGTAGTTACCGCAGTTTGCCTTCGCACTTCCTGTGTTTACTGATAGAAAACCATTAATTTTGGTGTCATTTGTTAAGAAACTGATCATGATTTTTAGCCATGAATATCACTTAAATGCAAGATTTTATTTACAATACCACTGATTTGCTAATAACATGTTTGGCTGCACAGTCAGAAAGTTCTCAGAAAGTTCTCTCAGTTCCTGCTGGTTGATTTCATAGAGCAGAAGGGCCTTCGAACCAACTGAGCATTTGTACAGTTCTCCGCACCACCAACAACACCAAATGAGGGAATATATTTAGCAAGAATGATGTTTCATCCCCCCTAGGGTGTGTCTGTCTATCGAGTAACTAGTTATTAAGAAGTGGAGAAGGTGGTTTGATGATATCCTGTCATATGATGATATAAATGTTATGTTATTTTTTTTTACCATCTTATTAATGTTGGGAACTTCAAGAGGAAAAAAAAGAAAATGCTGTGGATATGAGGCTGGATGGACAATCAAGCTTTTCAGAATTCACCAAATAATAAATGATATGTGGGGACCCACCATTCCACAGTCTCTCATGACTGTAGCATGACAACTACACACAAGTTCACTGCTAATCATACAAGTCTGATGAAGAAGTTATTCTCCATAAGGACAAACTTTGAAAATAAATGCTGCTTCTTATCAACTTGTATGTTAAATCAATTATGTGATTAATGACGGCTAACTGAAAGTTTTGTGTTTCTGCTGGTCAACCGACATCTAATTATCACCACCAAAATCAATTGACGCATTTTACTCTTACTTTCTGCAGGAATTATATGCAGCATAATAAAAATGCATCCAATTATCAGCCCTGCTTCATAGAACCAACTGACTACAAATTATAAGTATTACAAATATGCACTATTAGTTTTCTTTTAAAAGTTTTGGAATTTTAAAATCCAGTTTTGAAAGTAGGAATTGTAATCAAATAGTCAAGTTATTATGCATAATATTACTGAGGAGTCATATTTCTCACACTGAGATTATTAGTGCTGCTATATTAAGCCTATATACATAGGTGGTCTTGCCTATGTTTCAATTGAAACGGGCCCTGGCAGCCTGGGGAGGGCAAGTGATTGATACCTGTTGAAGTACTTACATAAAGATGAAAATGCATTTAAATTTGGTGAAAAAACACTCTTTTTTTTAAAAGAAAGATTGTAACATTAGGTCAATGCTGTAGCAAATATAATACATTTTAATCCCTACATTCCCCTGTGCATCTCTTCAAATTGTAATGCATCAAATACATATCATCATAGACATATCATATACATAAATATGGGCTACTTTTATAGTACCATAACGACTAATATTATTACTACTGCTGCTGCTCCAAAACCTCCATTGCATAACATTTCCATATGGCAACACTTACTTTGGCTCAATATTATTCAAAAGCAGTAACATAACATCCATGTTTTACTGTTTAGTTGTAAAAATCAAGTCTTTTACTTTAAAGGATGAGATAATAATAAAATTATATGACCAGAAAATACTGTTTTCTCTCCCTTTTTTTACATGAAGTGACAAAAAATATTCTGAACCTCCAGGGCACATGTATTGTAATATCACAGTGCACTTTGGGCCAAAATTAGAAAGAGCCCTATACTTCAAAATGTGCACAATGTTGCCATATGCAACACTATGCAATATAGGGATAATAATAATAATCATTATACTAAAAGTAATAACAAATAAATATATAAAATCATTATAGAGGGTCCGTAGATGAATATAGTTCCATATTAGGAGAGACTATAGCAAGTAAAGATAGATAGATAGATAGATAGATAGATAGATAGATAGATAGATAGATAGATAGATAGATAGATAGATAGATAGATAGATAGATAGATAGATAGATAGATAGATAGATAGATAGATAGATAGATAGATAGATAGATAGATAGATAGATAGATAGATAGAAGCAGCTTAAAGGGGCGGAGTTTCCTGTGCAGTTTGAACAGACTCTGACAGCAGTTGTTGGGACGAAGTGCGGCGCGTTCACGAGCGACAACCAAGAGTTGTCGAATGACATCGGGAACGTGCGGAGCCGAGACGCCGATCGCCGATCGCCAACTCCGGTAAAGTTATGCGCCAGTTGCTGCCGCTGCTGTCTGCGCTGCTTCTGCTGCTGCGCCAGGACGCCGCGGCGGCTGCGGACTCCAGGCCGGCGGGACACGCTCCGCATACCGATGACGGCCACTTCGCGGACCGGGATCACACGGAGCGAGTCCCCCACCCGGAGACAGGTTTGCGCCTCGCAACTTTGTCAACGATCGCGATTGAATGTCGAATGTCTTTAAACTTTGTTTTAACGTCGGTGGACCGCTGTCAAGTTTTGTTAAAGTCAAGCGGTGACGTTGAGGCTGGGGGATGGAGGCTAATAAAAGTATTTTTTGACCCCGCTTTATCTATTTCAGATATTATTTTAGGATTGTTCGAACAGTTTTTTGAGACTAAGATGTCCTGATTTGGTCTCCCCCAACCATCTGTGAGAGGATTTGCTCACAGATCTGAGTAATAAGTGATGAGAGCTGCTGGGTGACGGTTGCTCCATCTGTCCCTGTTTACTGCGCCTCAGCCAATCACAGGCGGCGCAGCGCCCCCTTCCCTCCGGGGACGTGACTTCTCTGATGTTTTCACGTTCCACTGTGATCACACGTGACGAATGATGATGATGAGAAGGCATACTAAAAAAAAAAAATACACCACGACTTTATTTGTCCACGTGTGCTCTAAAGGCCTTTTTTATAATCTCACCCAATCACCTCAATTGCTTAGCAGATTTGTTCTCGTTTTTTTTTTTTTTTTTTAATATTATTGTTAAACTGTAAGAGTGCAAGAGCTTCTATTAATTTATTTTTGCTTGCATGTTTCAAATATTCTCACACTTCGCAGCAAAACACTTCAACTCCTCCTTGACAAACTTCAACACAGATTCCTTCATTATTGTCTAACACTTAACATTTTTTTATATGATAATATCAATATTAGGTGCCCAGCTGTTTGTTTCAGTTTCATCTCAGAGTTGAAGTGTTGTGTGCTGCCCTGTGTCTCCCTCTCAGATGGATGCTCTGCTGCTTGTTTACAGCAGAGCAGCGGGGAGCAGCTGAAAGGGAAATTTGTGACCCTTGTTCACTGTGTATCAACCGATTCATGGTTAATTCATGCTGCTGTAGGAGTACATTACCATTCTGTCATCACATGATCTTCGGGCCTATGTTGCCGACTGAAACACTTGGAAATGCACCCAAGCGTGGTGTCATGCCATCCGCCCAACCCCCACCCCCCCCAACCCCCATGCTCGCTGGCGCTGTGTCCTGCCAAGCCGCCTCTGTGTCAGCCTTTCCTGTCCTTTCAGGGCAGTGCAAACTCTCGGGGGAAAGATGCCCTTTCCACTTCCAAGCGGAAAGAGAGAGCACGGAATTGGAAATAGAAATAAAAGAAAGGGCAGAATCACCTCCTTTTTTTAAACCAGAGCGTCACTTCTCCCAATCTGAGATCAACATCTTCATTGTTGTCCCGTCGGCTCAGTAGAAGCAATAGATTTAAAGATTTAATCATTTGACCCTGGGGAGGATTGTTGTTTCTTCACAGCATAGCTGGTGCCCGTTTACATCTTTTGTTTCAAATCTCAATATTGAGGACCTGTGCTTAACTCTTAAAAAAGCAAAGTATCTTTCTGCAAATTTTAGAGTAAAACATATTTATATGAATATGATTTATTATTTATTTCAAGTCAATGACCATAAATGTGTCAACAGTACTCAAAGGAATTTTTTCCCACAGTGAATTAAATGGTTGATAAAGAGTTAAAAACACTAACCGTTGCTGAAAATTCTAAATACTTAGTATTATATAATCAAATCCCAAATGCATAAAATGTCTGAGTCGGCATTAGGGGTTAAAACAAATCTAGTCCACATATCAAAGGTTGCATTTGTGCTTTTCTACTTCAGTGGAATGTATGGCCTAATTTGCACACAGACACACACACACACACACACACACACACAAACAAGCAAGCATCCCACACACAAACAATGCCCACGGCTCTGTTAGGGAGGGTGGGTGGCCTTACTAGAAATAAGTCTCTGTTGGACCATCTGTTTGTGCCGCCTGGAGGTCTCACAGAACTGACCGATCACCATGTCCATGTTCCGTCCGGCCCTCCATGTCAGCCTGTATTATCTGCTGTGCGCCAGCAAACATGGCTGCTTTGATCATAAACCTCCACCGTGCATCATTGTAATGTACGAATGCTACTATGTGTTTGATGTGACAGGAAAAAAGCAAATGTGCATTCAGCCACAGACACACTCACAGGCTTTTTAAAAATCATTTTAAGAATTTGCCTCACCAATAACTATATTCATTGTTGATCATGATAAAAAAAACAAAAAATATGATATATTAATATCACTCCCCTTTTGTGTTCTTTACATAGTCACATGGACAAAATTGTCCTCTGGGGCTAACATAATAAATTTGTTTTAAGTGTATTATAGATTTATTATAGGAAAATTGGTTGACATTCACAAATTAACCTAAAAAATACAAAACCTGGTAAAAATGTAAGAATATGCCATATGCATTAACACAATAAAACTATTGAAAAATCAAACACCAAAAAAGTCTAAATGGATTAATTTTTTAAAGGCACACCCAGTGATGTAGAAAGCATCTGCATTCCTGTTGTGACACTGCTACTATCATGTTTGTGATAATAACAGTATTCAAGCCATATCACACGCAGCATGGGATTTATTTCTCATTTGCCTCAGTGGCCGCAGACAGCCCATTTCAATCCACTCCATAACCCTCTTTGTGGTGTGCTTCAGTTCTCCAAACAGGGAGATTATAGTAATCTGGCATGAAGCACCTCCACTTCAGATATAGTGACCTCCCTTCTGTTGTGTTTGGCCACTGTGGCGGCAGCAGAACACACGTTAACAGGCTTCATCTCCAAAACAAGCATCCGCCCGGTCATCTGCACTAGTGTATGTTGTCCGGTGGGTTGAGCAAGGCTGCTGGTGCTGCCAAATGTGGGTGATTACTTCACGCTGTGGCTAAAAGTCACTCCTGGCAGCTCCAGGCATGTATCTGCCTCTGATCAGAGAGGCTTTCTAGGGATATTGATATGTGATGATATGGTTATCTGGCTTTGGCACGTGCTGAAATGTTATGTGAAGCTGATACCGGCTTCATGACTTTTCACCTGGCAGGTCTTCTGGCGGCAGGATCCTGAGGAATCCCATTTGCAAAATTCAACCACCGCTTCTGTCAGTGTAGAATGTCTCCATTGGGAGAAAGAGAAGGGCACTCAGAGTGAATAACTTTGCCAAGGCCATAGGTCAGTCATCTAATCTGACACTTAAATGTGCAAGCACAAACAATATGTGTGGCTATATTTCCAAAACTATTAAGATCATGCTTATAGTGATATTGTGGCATTCAGTTACTAATAAAAAGTGAAATGAGGACATTTCTTATTGTCCCATAACAATAAATATAAAGTGCAGCATTGATAATGAGCCAGCTACTGAGATTCATTGCTTCCAAAACTTAGTTACTGGCCCAGGCTGCTGGAGCAATGTAATACAGTTGAGAGTATTTATAGCAGATCAGTAGGTGAAGGATACTTCCAACAGAGTTTTGCAGATGTACACAGTGCACTTAGTGCTTCTTTGAAACGTTACTCAGTGGCTTTTTGGCAATTAATTATGGACCTCTACTTTTTCACGAGACCCTGCTCGTTCCTAATGCTAGTGTCCGCATAAAGGTTCCATACGGTAGAAAAAATTCACCCACTGATTCGGACTAGAGAAAATTAACAAAACTTTTCAAAACTCTAAAACAATCAATGAAGTCAGAAAACTGAAACAACTAGCTAAAAGAGGCTTAAAGCATGCCACAATGACTCTATAAAATATATTGATAAATGCAGCTTTAATGAGTTCCCTGTGTCCCTCAGACATTGATTTTTTGAAAGATGTGCATGCCCACTATTTTATTCATGTGGGCAAGTAGTGATGCATTGCTAAGCATCACTTCATTGTTATGCAACACTTTACCTCTAAGAAATTAAGTCGCGTTGTCCTGAATTTGCTAATAATGGCGATGGTGCACAGTGTGATAGTTGCTAATTGCATTTGTTGGTGGTAGGGTGCCACATTATCATTAGGTCTTAAAGTGAGATTCTCTCATAGAAAACACAATGATTAGGTCCTTCTCAAGATCAAACCCATTACTGGAAATATGTACTTAAATGCCTGCATGCTGATCTAGTATATTGTTGTTCTGAGTGTGTGATTCGTGTACTAATTGCCCAGTTTTACCATTTGTATTTGTGTCCACCTCTTTCAAATCTGCTGGGATTAAATATGGACTTAATATACTTTGATTCTGCAAATTAGTTTCCCCTTTGTATTGTGAAGTCTTGCCGGGGGTAATTGGAACTGCAGCCACCTGCATAAAGGCTGGCCAAATACCAGAAACACCTTGAAAACTTTATAGCATGATCCAGCAGCAACCAACACTAATTGTGTGGCACTTTGCAGAGCTCTCCACCACACTGAGGCACTTTAAAAATATTTTATAACAAAAGCCATGGTGCAGAAAAATGAATAATTTGATCCAACAAAAGGCAACAGCAAAAAAGCAAGGTTGGTACACTTGATTCAAAAGAACTGAGAACTGCAGCAGACCCCCAGTTCTCTTGGAGTTTGATATGTTGAGCACAAAAAGTGAAGGCAAACAAAATAAAGGCATATTGCTCAAGTCAGTCCCTATTGCCTGTATTTTTCCTTCTTATTTTACATGTATTTGTGCAACCCATATTCAAGAAACCTCATATCGACTTACCCGACCTTAGCAATTACTGGCCTATTTCTAAAACTATCTTTCTTGGTGGTGTTCAAGAAAGTTATTGCACCTCAACTGGCTAAAAAAGATTGCATTTTTGAGAACTATCTGTCTGTCTCAGAGGTTTTATTGAAGCTCCGTTATAAGGAGGTGAAGGCTCCATTCTGGTCCTGATCTTGAAACTTGGATTGGTCTAAAAGTAATCTCTGTGCATCTGTAGGTAAGGCATGCTTATTTTGTGATTGGAAACAGTTCAGGAGTCTGTTGGCAGTCCAAATATCATTCAATCACAGCAGGCTGTGGTGGTAATGGCTGTGTGTAAGCAACAAGTCCATGTGGAGTTGTACAGAGGTGAAACCATTGGCCAAACGATATCTCAGGACTTATGGGAGTCTATCGACAATTTAGCTTTAAATTAACTTATCTGGTAATAGAGTGCCACTCCAACGCCCTTCTTGCCTCTCACGTTGCTAGTCGGGCAGTAAATGAACGAAAAAGGAAATCTTAGACCAGATATCAGCTGGCTCCGATGGAAGCAAAGAAATATTGGCACTTGTCCCCAGAGGCTAATCCCTCATCAGATGATAACCAATGGGTTCCGAGAGTGGTCTAAAAGAGTCCAGTAACCCCCTTTTCTATTGTTGGAAATAGCCCAACGTCTGTCACTATATCAGTTGTGGTAGATCAAACTCCAGGGCCATTAGTGTTCTGTATTAATCTGCTACCTTATGGTCGGATAATTAATAAGAATAATGTAAAGTACTGTTGTTATGCTGATGACACCCAGTTATATGTTCAATAACAGGTCAATAACTAATCATAGTGGCCTAACCCAACCTACTGCCTTTCTTTTTGCTATCAATTGTTGGATTTCCTAATACTTAGCAGATCATGGAGCTCTGCTTTTTTTCTTAAGTAATTCCAGCCTTTGCCTTGATGGCCAAGATCAGAAGGTTGTTCAATCAAGCAGATCATGACATATCATACTTGGCTGATACCTCACTGGCTGACCATGCACTTATCTTAACCCAATCAACATTTTTTTCCCCCAAAGCTTCCGCCTTTAATCTGAAGGTCCAGGTCAGGGACATGCTGACTCATCAGTACCTGAGCCAGGCAGAGGTCGAGGTCTACGTCAACTACAGCAGGACCAGCACAGCGCTCACCGGGGAGGACGGTGGCGTTCTGCTTCACGTACCATACCAAACCGGGCTGCCTGTCACAGTGGTGGCCAGCAAGAGCCGCTACATCTATACACTGCTGCCATGTAAAACCAGCAGAATACCAAGTAAGATGGCTGTTTAATGTGCATATACAGTATGTGCTGGAACACCAGGGGTAATGGACTTTTATCTGAACCCTTTACATCAGGTTTAGAAACTTGCTTTTGGATCAGTCCATGGAGGTTTAACTCAATCACTTAGGTCACTTAGAGAGCAATTATAATTACCCGTGTGGTTATATATGATGTGTCTTGCCTCACTTAAAAAAAAAAAAAAAAAATACCACCTTAGGGACCTAAAAGATCCCCATCAAAGACTGCAATAAAAACAGGATCTATTAGTATAATTTCCACTTTTTGTTTGGTTGAAACTTGTAACGAACATCAGTCCTGATATGTCATGATAACTAGAAAATAGTTCATTCATTTCCACAATTATAACCCTTTCAACGTCAATGTTTTTATGATTATACTGTTGTTTTTAAATGAAAAACAAAACAATATCTTCAATATACTAAAGGCCATTTTTTTCTTTTGATTATCAATAGCAACAACATTTTTTTGTGGGATTGTGTTTTATGTTATGTCTGACTTAAAACATTAAAATACATTACAAGAAGGAATAAATCTTCTATTAAGGCCTTAATAGCATTGTTTTTTTCTCTGGCATATACAAAGCTCTGCATTTAAAACATGACTACAATACACTGAAGCTTAAATCTGTTGTTGTGGAAGCTTATATAAACCCCTTATGGTAAAATGCCAGACCACACAAAACATGTCACACTGCCATCTAGTGGAATAACAGCAAAATTGTCAAAGCACTCAAAGCTAATTTTGCATCTTTCTCCCTGTTGTATCACTGCTGTAGTATTCTCATCAGTGACCATATCACTACTTGGTCAGAATCAAGGGAACATCTGGTTGTTTGAAGATTCTTTTGTCATCACTGGAAAAACATCTGGTACTGTACATATTGTCCATAATTTCTTTGTTTGTCATTTTTTTGTCTTTCTAACTGAAAGACGTATGTATAAAACGTTTGTTTAGAATCCAGACTATAGGTAGTATATGTGTATTCTACTCACTTACTGTCTATTTGGAGTTGTCATTCACCACGTTTTGCTTTATTTGTAGATGCTCCAGTGCAGCCTGTTGTTCAGTTTCCCAAGAGCCTGCTGAATCTGACAGACAGCAGTGATCTCACCTCCTTCAAGGCATACCTGACCATCCCCACGCTGCCATTGGAGGAGAACAACTTTCTCAACACCCTGGGCATCTTGAACAGTAAATCAGGTGTGTGGCCACTAACAGACTTTTCATCTTAAACAGAAAATATGTAATTTTCTGCTGCTCAGGGTCCATCAATCAAAATAATAAGAAAAATGTAGTTATTTTTCCCCAATGACACTTTTCTTAGTGTATTAATCTATGTTTTTTTCAAGGATATATCAGTGTGGAGTTGAACCCGGTGGCAGCTGTCAGTGTGCAGCTCTTCTTAAGGGACACACAGTTGAATGTGGATGGACCCATACAGCTCAGCCTCACGCTTCCTGACAACTCTGGACTCCAGCCTTCAAACGTTGTTCCAGCATGGTTTTATAACCGAACCACCGGTGAGCGGAAATCGTGATCACGCAGGCACTAAAATACCATGTCTCTCTCTCAATTTAACGGCTTTGAGCTGAAACTTTTAGTTTAATTAAACAACAGATACAGCCTGTTTATGCATTTGCTTATTACCTGGGTGTGAAAAAGGGCAAAGTATCAAAAAGAATGTAAGTGATCATTACACATGGTGTAAAAGGTTAAAATACACTACACAGCAGCCATTTACCCTGATCACAGTCATAAATTAATCATGAAGTAGGTCAGGTCAGTTAAATTAAAAGCGAGGCCCAGGCAGCTTTCTTACCCCAGTGGATTATCTATTTACATCAAAGTACAAGTATTACATTTTTTTTAAATGCCAATCTCTAACTGCTGCATGCATTTGCTTTTAATTGAACTTAATGAATATTATTATTTTTTTTAATTAACTACATTTAAATAGATTAAACATTTGAATGTAATTTAAAAAAAATAATGAAATCCAAATAGGAAATGCAAAAACAATATCTGCATTTCTGTGGTCATGCTTTTATACACAAGTATTACTTCATTAACACATGGATTGATGGATAATCAAAGAACGTTAAAGCCTTTTTTTGTTTGCAGTTTTCCCTTTTGCGTAGGTAATGCAGTTATCTTCTGCAGAGAGCTACTATTTTGGTCAATTTTAGCTTTTCTCTATGTGACACATGAACAATGAACAGATGAGGCCTCTTGCATCTGCTTATAATGCTGCATATTTCAGTTCAAAGTCTAAACAGGTCACAGATGAGTTTAGCTGAGTGAGACATTCATTCCTATTCTCAAAACTGAGCTTTTGGTCATTTACGGTTGAAAAAACTGTCAAAAGATACAAAGAGAGATAAACGAGGCCAAGTGCCTTTTTTTTTAAATACCATAAATCATTGTATGAGTTTAGAAAGCTTCTCATTAATCTCAGCTGACTTTGGAAGGAGATCCGCTCCACAGTGCTGCGTTTGTTTTGCTGTTTGTCACATCCAGGTGGATGGATGAGAAAGGGACTTGGGAGCGTGGTGTCGGTTGATGGAAAACTCAGGTGGACGTTCACGGCTCCTCACCTCGGCTACTGGATCGCAGCATCACTGTCGCCCACCAGAGGCGAGTTACTACATCTAATGATGTCAAAATAAATACAATAAAGCCTTTTTTTGTTTGTAGGTACATTTGAAGAATATACCGGGTGAATGTATACACACTTTACTTTGCTCCTTAGACTTCTTCTTCCCATTTGTCTGCTTTAGGTGTCTTTGGACTTACCGTCCCTATTGACTTCATCTTGCACCACTCATCTTTCCTGATGGTTCTCCTTGGTGGAGCACTTTTTATCATCATCTGTCTCCTGGTTGTGTTACTGTTTTACCGCAGGTAATCTTCAAGGCTTCAATCTCACACAAGTTAACATATAAATTGTTGGGGATGGTGGTCTGCTCGGAATAACAATTACAGATATAGCTTCTGGTTTCATTTTCACAGTATATCTCAAAATGTCAAATCAAAATATATTACTGAAGGTTGTATTTCCTATTTAGTACTATTACCAAGTTACTTAAAGTAATAGTCAAATACAAATATTGATGCTTGAAAGGTGCCACTGAAAACACAGACATAGAATCAAGTACAAGTTAGTATTCCATGTTTGGACTTCACAGTACAGGTGATGTTTCTGAAATATATATATATATACATATGTAGGGAAAAGTTATAAAAAATTAAGTTGACAACTACAGATTAAAAAAAAAATCTAGCAGGTATGTTCCTCACTGTAAAATAATTTATTTTGTCTATGCAATATTTTATCATCTTCAGTTAAGTAATCTTCTGTGATGTTAATTAAAAAATGAAGAGCCATGAAGCAGCAATGTAGTATCATGTAATCTAAGATGAGCTGTCATGCTGCGTCTGTCTGAGGCAAACCTTCTCTTCTATCTACAGACGTTCCCCAAGTGAAATCAAGACAAAGAAGATCCTGCCGGTGACAACAAAAGACCAAACCACCTCCACATGCGACAATGACGCGTTCGAAGTGTCTTCAGGCGACACCTCTCCTTCGCAGGATGGACTGAACCAATCGTTTACAGAAAGAAGGGACAACCAGCACAATGTTTCCATATATAACGGAAATGTAATCACCAATCCCATTGCTGTTGCTGTTAAGCTGGAGTGTCCTGAGCTTTACCTCAAAGCTGAAGCTAATGATTTGACTGCAGAGCAGCGGAGAGTTCCAGCCCTGACGGACAATCTGTACTTCTATCACCAGCCTGTCGCCGTTCTTCATCTGGAAGAGCCACTAGAGCAGCCTCAGTGGGGCAAGTCGGCCACTCTGCCTCGAGCTGCGTCCTCGAACGGTGCCGCCGCGGAGACGCAGACCGAGGCCAAAGGTTCCTCCGCCACGCAGACCCAGACAGCAGACACGGAAGACCGGAGTGGTGCTTCAGACGATCAGCAGGCATCAGCCTCCAACTCATCCAGGAGCCAGTACGGCCTCCCGGAGTCCGCCTCTGTCCCGGGAACGCTGAACAAAATCAGGGACAACAGACACTCTGTGCATGCCTTGGGAGAACTCACTAAAATCCCCTCGCTGCAGCCTCCCCGGGCCTGGTTTGTATCACTGGAGGGGAAGCCTGCAGCTGAGATCCATTACAGCGTGTCTGAGCAGCAGAGGAGACGGAGGCCAGTCGAGAGTCGGGACACCAGTTTAGATTCAGGCGTGGACATGAACGAGCTCAACCAGACATCTGGGAGGAGGACTGTAACGCTGGAGCGCAACCTTACTTTCGTCAAAAGCAAACACGCACCTTTGTAATAAAAACTTGGGATGAGTAATCATTTGGATGAATATGCATTTCATCGAACACATATAACAATCCTATCTCTAACTTCTAATTCATATTGCTGGAAAACAAACAGCTTTCTTATCCAAACATCTGTATTTATTCAAGGTTCTTGCCAAAAGCAAAATTTTCCAATATCACCGTCACATTTCAACAGATCACATTTTATTTACTTCACCTAAATTCTCATTTTACGGACCATGGATGCATCGTAATGTAATCTTATGGCATTTCATTTAACCAGCAAACCAGCTCTAATCCTGTCATGTTAAACACAGATTTCAACTATGATAATGTTTTTAACTAACATGGATAGTTTAGGGTGAATCACTCAAACACGCCAATTTAAAAAGATTTAAGTGTTTTGTGGTGTCACTGGTGCTACCCCAGCCTGCTGCATGTGACTACCTTTTTACATATTAGGTTATTGCATTTAGCTGAGTTTTCACACACTTGTGAATGTTTCACCTGAAGATGGCGGTTTTGACATCATTAGAGGACAATTGAAATGACATTAAATAACATTATCATGAATATTGGTGGCCGAAACGTTTTTCTCTGAACCTTAATGGTAGTCCAGTACTGACCAGAAGGCTGGTTCTCTGTAACCAGACCTAATGTCCACAGAAGTTGATTAATCACTTCTATTTGTGTCTCTCTTAAATTTTGTTAACGATTAATGTAAAAGCCAAGATGGTATAGCGCCGTATCTACCAGCTGGGTTCACACTGCCGATCACCCAACGGCTGTGTGTGTGGAATAGTTGACAACATGCATGCAGCCGCTGATAGTGACGTTAACATTGCAGTACATGCCAAATGTGTCTCATGCTCACTTTGCTTCTTTACAGCCTGTCTTACCTCCTGTCTCATGCCTCACTGCTCTGTTTTAACCAAAAATACACTCTAACACATTTTTCAACACTGGCAAAAATGTGTCCTTATAATAATATTGTTTACTTTCTCCAGCCAGTGCATTAGTACCCTTTGTCCACTTCCTATGTTGGCTCAATATTAATGGACATGCTATGGCTAAACTTACATTGCTGAATGTCTGCGTTATAATAAAAATTTTGAGTTAAATTGTGCATATTTGTTTGTGCATTTTATGTTTATTGTAACAGAGTGAATCATTGCATTTAAGTACAAAGACTGGCCATGGTTTTGTCAGTGTTTTGTTAGCTTACTAAATATTATACATCTATATAATACAGATTAATATGAATAAGCCGCTGCTTAAGCATTTTTAAACATGGGCCAGAATAAACTCAGATTTCTTATGATCAAAAATATATTGAAATCTCATATCTAGACACATCACAAACACATCATCTAGAGCCAAAACAAGGCTCCTTAGCAACCTATCCAGTAAAAAAAACAGTTATTGCAACATATTCTGAAGGCTATTGTGCATTCATGAAACGGGAGATAATGAATGAAATGTCTGCAGCCAGTAAACGGCACAAACTAACATGATGTGCACATATGAAGACAATTACACACAGAGCAGTCGCTGCATGTTAGAACTTAGGATGTGTGTACATGCCATCGACTGGTTAGTTAGGTCAGTGGTTCAACTAAGGACATGTCACAAAAGTGGGTGCCCCACTTTTTTTCAAAACCTCCATCTGAGCCAAAGAGTGAAAGAGAGAGAGAGAGAAAGACACCACAGCTGACAAATAGAATTTGAAAAGTAAAGATTTTGTGCCGGTAGGGGCAATAGCTTTAGCCACAGGTGTAATGTAGATATCTATGTTGGTCAAGATATATAACTAGGGGTGTACAAAACATTTTTTTAAGTGAGCTATTCAGATGAGTACCAGGACATACAGTTTGGTACTCTCACAATGGAACTACCCTCTATCTCTTGTAAAATCATTTGAGTTTCACAGTTGACTCTAATATTTCCTTGTTTTCAAAGCCTTAAAAGATCAGGCTCCTGTCTACATTTGTGAGTCTTCTATCAGGAGAGACCCTAAAACTCACCAGATGCCTCAGTTGTAAAATTATCAGGCAGGTAAAGTAAGTAGCTTTCCTCTTTCAATTGCTTATAATTATCTGGCTTTTTAAAGTTTAGTTAGGAACCTTTTGAACTTAAGGTGATCTATTAAGTTATTATTATTATTGTGTGACATTGTTGGCATTAGTATCCACTATTACTGACTGAGAGGACAATTATCACATGTTCATATCTTCACCTCTGTATATTTAAAGCTGAAGTGGCAGGAACAGCAGTGCTCCTCTGACCCCACTGCTCAGCTCTTTTTTTGTACATTGCCAGAAGTTTTCAAAAGTTGTTTGTTTTTAATTCAGAGGACACAGAAAGGACCATGGAAGGAAATTCAACGTTCAGCACAAGTACGCACAGACGACCTTAAAGCAGGTGTTGGCATCAAAAAGGATTCTCTCCTGAATAATTCCAAGTATTGTTAAATGTTCAAGAAAATGTATGCCTAGTAACAGACTGAGGGGTCTCTTGCATGGCTTAGTATATTTATTTGTATTTTCTATTTGTTATTTCTCATGGTATTAAAAGTATTGGTTGTTAATTAAATGTAATTTGCATGCCATCTATTTCTAATGATCATTCATGTGTCGAGTGAAAGGCAGGCGTAATAAGTGTTTCACTTCCTTTCCATCATTGGATGTGTGAACTGAATTGTTTGTTTTATCTCCTAGAATTTTCCAAACAGAGAAATAAATAAACGAAAGGAGGAAGAAGAATATGAAAGAGTTAAATTGAATTTTATTTTTTATTTTTTTAGTCCTGGTGATCCTTTAACCTATTTAATCCCAGTGGCTACTTGCCAAAGTCTATGACTGTCTATTTCTACTCAAAATTTAAATAAATAAATAAATAAATAAATAGGTGGGAAAAACATCTGAACATCATTTATAAATAAATAAATACTTTTTAATGACATGAGAGTAGACAACTTAGGGAAAGAGGGGATAAAAACTTAAATTTCTTAAGACAGTAAGTTCGGCTTTAACAGAACTTAGGGACTCTTCTTCCCCTTTTCATTTTGTCCAAATTATTATAATTTTCAA
This sequence comes from Eupleurogrammus muticus, assembly GCA_036785175.1. Taxonomy (NCBI): domain Eukaryota; kingdom Metazoa; phylum Chordata; class Actinopteri; order Scombriformes; family Trichiuridae; genus Eupleurogrammus; species Eupleurogrammus muticus. The sequence continues at coordinate 17,275,694 of JAYKQN010000001.1, forward strand.
TCATAACATAACATATATATATATATATATATATATATATATATATATATATATATATATATATATATATATACTATATAACGCAACATCTGTCTGCGGTGACGCAACGCATCAGGAGCCAATAACAAACCTGATCAGACCGATAAGAAAAAAGTGAAAGAAACTGCGTGAGGAAAGCACGCGGAGAACCAGTGAGGAGGCTGTTCGATCAGACTGGAAATCCACCTGTAAGTTCATTTAAACCATGTTTTCAGCTTTGACTCAACGATAACGTCACGTGTTCGTTAACGTACGCTGCTCCAGCCTCGGATCTTCATCCAGAGGAAGAGGAGGAAGTCGCTGCTTTACAGTCTGCTGTAAAGTTTGCTGAATTCTTTTAGACTGAAAAAACAGAAATAAAACCTTTTTATTTTGACACCGCGCTTTAACCTGCATTTTATAAATGTCACGATAAATAAAGGAGTTGTGCGCTGTTGGTTTGTAAAGAAAAAAAATATTTAAAAAGGGGTTTGGATAATTTCACCGGAAACTTGACACGTGTGAGAAGAGAAACAATGAGCCATTCTGGTTGGCTGCCCGTTTCCCGCCGACTTACCTGATTGGATGTCCCCGCTGTCATTGCGCATGAATCGGCATTGGTTCTGTATGGTCAACTAGACGGATTTTAAAGACTTTTGTTCGTGTCTGCACAGGATATGAAGGAAGTTAAAGAAGAGAAAAGTGGATACAGGAGACTTCTCTAGCAGCAAAAGTGTAAGTTACAACACCGGTGGATTGTCAGGCCTCAGCATTACAGATACTGAATAAGACAATATTTATTGCCATAATAATTAGTAATTATATTATTACTTCTGCATTATTAGTATGAAGTAATTAATTAGTAGATGACCCTAAAGGCAAAGTTCACCGTTTTTTTCCCAATTCCGTCAAGTGTTTTCAGTTACACGCCATGTGTCTCTGATGCATTCAAATCTGGCCTCAGTATTTCTAATATTTGCTACAGTGTGTACATTTTAACAAAATGCAAATGCATTTTTCACCTTTTATGTAAAACTGCCAGGGCCAATTTCTATTGCAATGGTTGAAACAGATGTAAGGTAGCCTATGGTGCCCAACATTGGAATAGTTTACGGGCCATTCTATTATTCCATTCAGGTATACTAACCAATTACACAGTAAGAATCAATATTTCCTTTTCTGGTTTTCTGTTTGCCAGAAGTACAATGAGTACTGCTGTTCAGACTGCTTTTACTAAAGTAAGGGTACAATGACCTTTTTCGCCATAATTATTTCTTATGTTAGTTATAGTGACCATTACTCAACTCAAGTAGAGATGTATTATCATTAGGGATGCACCGATGTGAAAATTTCGGCCGATATCGATATCCGATATACATATCGGCAGTCACTGCCGATATCGATATTTGCCGATATCGATATATGTAGAGAAAAAGTTTTCTGTAGTGTCACAAATTTAGTACAGACCAGAAAAAACACTGTACATTTGAAAAGCACAACAGTGCTCTTTATTTAAAGGAAGGCTCACTGTAAAACTCTGTCATGTGGTTAGAGGAAGTACGGCGGAGCGGACCCGATGGAGCTCCGAGAAGGCGGCGACGTCGGCGGCCGCGGAGGGGGCGGCCGGCGATGAGAAGGCGGCAGGACGGTGTCCAACACCCCGGAGCAACGTTCCGCGCATTTTTTTTGGTCTTTTCGGGCGATGCGATGTGACGTAGGAGCCCGCTAGGACCAGCTAGCTTAGCGCGTCGCCGAGAGACACGCAGACAGTGACCCAACTAACTGTAGCGGTTTAACTCTGCACATTGTTGACATCCATCCATCCATCCATCCATCCATTGTCTATCCCGCTTATTCCCTTTCGGGGTCGCAGGGGTCTGCTGGAGCCTATCCCAGCGCGTTAAGGCGAGAGGCAGGGATACACCCCAGATGGTCGCCAGCCAATCGTGGGGCACACACACCATTCACACACCATTCACTCTCACACTCACACCTATGGGCAATTTAGAGTTTACCAATTAACCTGAGCATGTTTTTTGTATTGTGGGAGGAAACCGGAGTACCCGGTGAAAACCCACGCAGACACGGGGAGAACATGCAAACTCCACACAGAAAGGCCCCAGACCCAGGCCCAAGGCGGTCTTGAACCTGCGACCTTCTTGCTGTGAGGCAACAGTGCTACCCACCGCACCACCGTGTCGCCCACATTGTTGACATATCGGCCAGAATTTGTTGACATCGGACTGATACCGATTAGTTAAAAAACGTGACATATCGGCAGATATATATCGGTTGGCCGATATATCGTGCATCACTAATTATCATGTTACTGTACTTCCTCCACATGCAACAGGAAGAAATCCTCAAATACACAAAGAAGGAATTTGGAGAAAAATAAATAATATTTTTTTTAAAAGTATAATGATCTTACAAGGAGCATTGGCTATTTAGACTTGTTTTAGAATAGAATATGATTCCAAGAACAATAAATCAGTCAGGTATATAACTATAGCCGACTGCAATCCAACGTGACAAAACATAGATGTGGTGCCAAATAAGAAACTTTTTCTTTAATAATACCCACATCTGGTCAGCAGGGAGGTGTTGCATGCTGGGAGACTGAGTCTGTGCCATACAAAGTATGTTTCACACCTTTGTTCCTGTTATCACAATAACACGAACATCTGTATGCATTCATGTCTCTGTCTCTTTCTCTCAGTGGATCCATGTGCTGATTCAGAGTTCTTATCTCGATTTGAGGCCTATATGTCAGAAGGTTTTTGATGTCCTTCTTCTGTCTTTACCAACATTGTTCATATGGGCATCTGACTGTTTGAAGATTTAAGAAATCACACAGCATGACTCATAACTTGCCGTTTCGTTGCAGACCATGGACGAGCTGATGCCAGAAGGGGACAAACTGTGTATGTGGCTTTCAAGTGACCCTGATTACATCCTTGACGCGTGTGGGGATGTTTTATCAAAGAATGAAGACAAAAAAATACAATTGCAAACAAGTGCAGGCGAAAAGATGAGAATGCTATTAAAAATTATAATTCAAAAGGGAGAAGAAAAGCGCTTCCTTGAGATTCTGAGGCAACATCAAACACATTATTCACAACTGCAGCAGTTTTGGAACCAAAGCACCGAAGGTAATACTCAGTCTGTAAAACCCCCTTATGAAGCAAAGAATTAGCCCCGACATTAAGCCTAATATATAAATGCATGTTAGAGACACATTTGTTCATTGCTATATGTAATGATGATTGTTATTCATCTTTATATAATATCTATAGGCTCCGCTGCTCCGACAGTGTTCGCTGATGGTAACAGTGTTGTTACCACCAGAGAAATAGGAAATGCTTAATTTGAAAAATCCTTCAACGTAAAGATTGAAACAGGGAGTCATCCAGGAAGTGGTGCATCTGGTAAGCTTTTATTTTTTCTGAAGTAGTCTGGATAATGAATTCATGCAGTAAACGGTGTCAACTGAATTACTTGGACATTAGTAAATTAATTACAAGTTGTAAGGTTTGATTTTAAATATTGTTATATATATCATATCAAATGAACTTGCTTTGCTTTTTGTTAAGGGAACAGTGTTAGATCGCTTCCCCAAACAGATTTTACCGCTCTGGATCACAGTGTCATATGTGCTGACAGATTTTCTAACGTCACCTTTAATGGTGACGTGGATTTTTCAGTGTCTGTGAAACCAAGTTGTGCAGGTAACATCATTTCAACATCATACTGGTGGTCTGTTTGTTTTTATGCATGAATGGAATTGTTTCAGTCAGCCATGTTCTTGTAGAGTTGTAAAAAAGAAAAAAAGCAATTGGACTTCTTAAGCCTGTTTAAAGACATTTTGCCTCTCATCCAAGGCTTTTTCAGCTCTAAGAATAATGCCAGAAAATCAGGAATTTAAACCCAGAGTGAGTTCTATGTAAAGCGAGGGGGTCAGATGCCCCCAGGTGTAAATGAGGTTTAAACTGCAAACAGGGCTGTGATTGGTGCAGCTCAGCTGTGGAGGTTGTATGAGCCACCTCCGCAAAAAAAGCTTCACCTCCACACGCGGCTTCTCTGACACGCACGTTTCAACATTTGCAATAAAAGATGAGCTCCAAGCATGTAAGCTCCATCCCAGTTGTATAAATGAGTATTAGGGTCAGCCAAAAAAAAGAAAAAAAGAAGCTTGGCACAAGAAAAAAAACAGGCACAAAAAAGCATCCAGTATAAGAAAGAAAGAATCAAAACAGGCATGGCGTGTGGTTGCCACTGTGAAGAGGAAGCAAGAATTCAGCAGAGCAGCATGTTCCCACAATGCCTGCGGAGAAGGTTTGTCTAAGAGGCCGTAGATGGCTTCTTTCACTTTTCTCTTAAACCATCTGTCTTCTTTGACCAAAACCAGGACATTGGAGTCCTCAAAAGAGTGGCCTTTATCTCTCAGATGCAGATGTCCAGCGGGGTCTTTGTCCAGATAAGGTGGCTGTTCTGTGTTGATTCATGCGTTGGTGGAGCGCTTGTTTGGTTTCACCTACAGTATGGACAGTAGAGCTCTGAGCACTCACTGCACTGGACTGCATATACAACATTACTGGCACTTGTGGAAAATTCTCCCAAATTTTTCCCAAATAGTCCTGTCACATATGGTTCTTCCAAATAGTCTTCAAATTAGCTAAGAAGTCCATTTGCTCCAAAACTCCATGAGATTAGGATGACCTGGATGAGAATCTTCAGAAACCCTATCATATAGTAAAGCTTAGATGGCCAGATGGGTTAGGAAAGATTAATACTTTATTATCTGTTCAATGTTTAATATGAAGGGGGAAACAGCTAGTACCTACAGTATTTATATTAAGAAACACTTTCCTCCTGTCAGATGTCAGACTGGGCTTACAACTTTCATCATGGCATACCCCTCATCTCTCACCAGCTTAACTTAAATATTGAAGGAACTGATGAGAGAGTGCTGTCCATCCGTCAATCCTTTCTCTGAAAGAGAGAGAATATGCCTCTTTTACAAAATTCTGTCTGGAAACAGTAAATCCTGACAGTGCTTTTCTTGCAGGGAATGTAGCTGAGACACTCCCCTCCTGCCTGGTACAGTATACACATACACATGCACACACAATTAAAGTTTTGTTGTTTTTTCCTAGTTCGAAAAAAAAGCAATTCAGATGAATACTGTGCCCCTGTGCAAATCCTTAAAGGAAGAATTTTGTAAGAAAATTGACATAAATCTGAAGCCCCATCTTCTCCCAGATAAATAGGTTGTAATATGTGAGTGTTAAAGCTGGGCCTGCATACAAATCCCATCAGATATATTCCAACAAGTCAGATGTCAATATCAATGTCAATTTTATTTGATTCATTATAAGTAAACAAAAAAAGTGCCTCACATTTAAAAACAACAAGGTTTACACAAACAAAGCTTTGGTTTGAGGGTGGTGAGCCACCAGTGTTGGATCATCTTTGGAAAGGTTCAATGGAGTGTTTCCAGAATTTAGAGCAAAGTTATTGATCCTACAGTACACCCTGGACATGTTGCCAGTGACAGAGCTAACACAATATGCATCCATTCAAACACATTGTTTTGAGGAAAGGGAGTGGCTGGCAGATAATGTGGAAAACAGAAAAATAATCTCTTGGTGCAGGCCTACAAACAACTGATGTCCAAGACTTTCTCTGGAACAAAAGAAAGAGTAAAATTATCTCAAAAAACAAATTAAACAAAGCATTTCTGTGTGATGGAACCAAAAATTGTCCCTCTCTTGCAGAGTCCTGCTGCGAAGACAATCATTGAGCACAAGAGGAAAATCATAGAATGCCTGAGTATGGATCGCTCCCACATCCTGCAGCTTGTTCATGAGAAGGAAATTGTCACTCACAGACAATATACAAAACTAAAATACATATTGCAGCCAGATGACACTATCAATAATCTGATTGATGACATAATTGGTAATGGTGATGAGTTCTGCTCTCATTTTCTTAAAGTTCTCAAAGGAAAGGATATTCTCAAAACATTTCCAGCACTCAAGAATATTACAAAGAAGTGGTGATAATAAATGTCAATGTCGTGCTCTTTTCTATGCAGTCTCTCGGCCTGCTCTTATGAGGTCAAGTCAATTTTATCACAGATTGCATCCCCGGCAAAAGCAATCTACCATAATGTTTTTTTTTCAACCTTTGTATTGATCTGTGACATCCTACTGCTGATTGCTTATTGCTGTGGGTATCTGTCAGTTTGTAATGATCGGGGGGGGGATTTTTAAACTGAACTGCCTTTTATGGGATGAATAAATCAAATCTGAGGCGAGTGTTATTTCATGAACGATATATATACATATATATATTTTTTGCAATCATGGAAGTATAAGAATTATTGTTTTATGATTGAACAGCTTGGTAAATCTGATTTATTTTGACTGAATTATCCTAAAGTTTGGAAGTAGAGTGACCTGTTCCCTGTAATCTACACTAAAGGGGTAAAACCAGTAGAGGTCACAATTCTACAAGTTTTGTGTCCAACTGTGTTTATCACAGTAGGAGCTTGCAATGTAGTATTTAATATTAAAATGTGCTACTCTATGTAACATGACAAGCTAAACTGCCACTTTGATTTGCAGACTATTGACTTCGCGGACAGAGATAACTGAACAACCAAACCTGGTTGAACGTCTAATTGTCCATTAAAGAGTTAATGTGCCGCTGCCCAAATGGGTCATTTAGTCTCAGATGATCCTGCCATCAGCTCTTAAAGCTACATACCATTTATAGTGGTGGAAGACTGATATTTAATCATTTTCTGCTTCAAATAGGCCATATTTTACACTTTTTCCTAGGTTATTTTTGAAGTTTTGATTTATAACAAGATTTGTTTGTGGTTTAAAGAACTAAAAATGTATCATTAGTTTTACAATAGTTTTACATCTCCTCGCCCAGGCTTCGCTCTGGAGTGGAGAAAAAAACAGATCATTTTGTGCCTGTCTAATTGATATTAATGAGCTTGTCCTCTGCTTGGCCGATTTGAATGGCTGTGAAGAGGGGTTGGGTGGTAACTCTATATTTGTGACATCATAAATTAATGGCTGGTTCTGTTCCAATGCATTTCTTGTCAAATTCAGCAAATTTCTCCTCAGTGCTTTACTATCTATGATATGTGACCTTTAAATAGCTGGTATTGTGGCCTTTTTAACTAATATTTATTGCTGAGTCTATTTTCATATTTGTGGATTTTTTTCACTAAAAGTGAATAAAAATACAGTTTCCCTTTATTCCATATATGTAGCTGGTGCTGCAGGTGTAAGACTATATTCACTGTAGTGGTCAATGAACTGGGAATGGAAGAACCTGCTGTTGCAAAGGTAAAATTTCAAAAGGAAATTTAAAAGAAGTCAAATCAGATTTTTAGCACATTTAAATATTATTTCCTACACAAACAAAGAAGACAAAACCAATGTTTTAAATATTCTTCTAAAGATGAAAATTCTGTGCCGCAGCCTATAAATCTCGTTTGGCAGTCGGCTGTAAAACGCGCGGCACGCACAACCGTCCACTAAGAGAATGGAGGGAAGATTGGCTCCAAACATGAATTCCAGCCATTCCTCACTTAATTTTCCATCCTCTTGAAGTCTGTAAAGACTTTTACGCTGTTAAAGAACAAAGCAACGTTTCCAGCATCCTGCTTTACTCGTAATCAGGCCGACTACACATTGCATGATCAGTGGTGGTTGCTTTCCCCACCGTGCAGTCCCCTTTGACTCTACTGTAAGTTCTAGATCAGGGGATCAATGACCAGTGGCCTTTTGACAGAGTTTTCTGGATAGGGCTGGCTCACGGTGCCCTCAAGCCTTCATGCCTTAGCATCATGTAGCATTAGCCCAGCTAAAACACTGCTTTATCTACAGTACAACACTGAAAGTCAGGATATCTCATATTTGATGAAGTTCAGTCTGATAGGATGAGATATCTAAATACACACACACTCACACAGCTCAAATTCATGAACATTGGAGCATGATGCACAACAATTAACATGAATTATTTTGATTTATTTTCTTTGCTTGAGTTTTCATCAGAATCACATTTATTTATTCTTTAAATTAAACTACTGCCTCGTTTTTAAACTGATGGGATTTTTCTTTTTCATTTATTTTAATTTTAATTCAATACATTATTTAAATGTTTGAAATAAACTGAGTAAACAGAACTTTCGCTGCCAGAAGACCGGTCTCCATTCACAAAGATCTCTCCTTCATTATTGTGGTGGACAAGGGTGCTTTCTCTTACATGTGTCATACCTCATAAAATTAACGGTAGTCAATACTACACAAAACAATACAATCTTCTTCAACTTCTTCAACATATGATACACATTTGATCCTTTTCATTTCAAGTCACCAATCAGTAAAAAATGGACTAATCATTTTCCAATTCTTTTAATTGTGCATTTAGCCTATAGAGCACCACTCTGTTAAAGGCCATAAAACCAGTCCTAGCAGGTGAATATCTTGACTTGCGTCTCTACCATGAGATGTGGCCTTGGGTACCTGGCTTTGGACCAAGGAACTCTGGATGTGTGGAGTAAGACTGCAGAATTAAAGTGGCCGTAACGATCCGTTCAGAATGGAAACAGTTTGACGCACTTGGTAGATCATAAAACGTCAGCGGGATTAGCGCCGGCCTATGGGGGATAGTGAATGACAAACACACTCTTACACCTTGTGTGAAGTGAAACGTGTGATTGCCTAACTTCCGTATATTTCTCTCCAGCGTTCTTGCATCACTATGGATGTCTGTCTGTTCTTCTGTATTTTCCTCACATATCTCAACTAACATCCATCCTGTTGGCTTCACACTCACTGGGTGAACTGTAGTGTTGAATTTGGTATTATTTGACTAGATGGTGGTGCTATAACAGGAATATATACTTTGGTCGATAACTTTCTAAATTTAAGTCTCAGAATCCAGATTATTTCTTCTTTTGCTGTATTCTGTGGTTGCAGACAAATTCACATACGTCATCACCAAGTTTGCTACAAAACATATTTGGACCAAGCCAGAAAGAGTTACTATTTCAGATAGTTGATATTGCATACGGTTGCCAAAACCTTTGCCAATAAAAGCTGGTAACGTTACAGTAATGTGTTAACCTACTCATGCGTGAAGCATTCAGTTCTGAAGTAGCGCTGGAATACGGTGGCATTACAGGCTAGGTGGCCGCAGCACCAAACATCAGAATGCATTAGCATGCCGTATTGTTCTACTCGTCTCCTGCCGTCACAACATGAGGGACATTTTTCACATGCCGCTGCACTGCCAAGCTTTTCGAAACGTGAACCCCCCCCAGGCCAGACACTGAATGCAACCCCGTCGATGAAAAAAAGACGTATCCGTTACACAGGCGGGAGGCCAGCGCAACAGTATTAGTTTTAACAGCAGGCTGCAGGCTGGCATACATGTCAAGAATCCACCAATGTAGTGAAGACAAGGGTTGGATTTTAACTTCATTTAGACTGTATAGTATCAACACTGAGGCCCACAGTGCTGAGAACCAGGTTACAAGCATTTAGACATTTTCATGTTCAGCAAGATAATAAACACAGCTTTATGATGTCCCAATAATAAGAAACAAGGGTCCTCGTGGTTGATTAGAAGAATCAATCGTGGAACTGCTTGGAACAAAAACCTGCACCCAGTGGCTCCCCAGGACCAGTGTTAGTGACCCTTGACATAAAGTATATTTTTCTAATTCCAGTTAGAGTAAGAGTATTAAATACTTGTAAAATATCCCTTTAGAACTGAATTTGAAAATGTACAATTAATTTGTGAGGAACCCCAATATCAGTTTAAAAAACTGACAGCCCTAGGTAAAAAAATAACTTCCAGATGAAGGAACTGGAAGTGCTAAAGTTATCTTTATTTCTGGAATCAAGAACTTACCCTTGCAAAGCTCTACTGTATTTTTTTAACTAGGAAATCCATCTCAGAGCAGAAGCTAAAGACATCTATTTCAGTTCTCTGTTTCAAACCAAAAACCATGATGATTCTCCAACCTAACCTATCATTAAACATGGAACTGATTTGTATTGGTTTTGGAAGGCAAAGACAAATATTGTTGTGTAATCAATAGGGGGGCCTGATCAGAAAATTCTTCTAATATTTCCTTCTGAAAGACAGTAACAAATGACATATCTTCCTATTTAATTTGGTGCACCTTGTTTTTAGAGTTGCTCTGACACAAGTTACTTCCCTTGCACAGCAGTCCTCCAGCGGCTCAAAATAGCACCACTTGGCGTAAATGGGTTCAGAAATAGCCTGGAGTTGAAATGGGGAAGACATGGATACCCTGAGAGATTGTTCAGACTCAAGTGTCATCCCACTTCCTACATTTATATGTAGGCTACCTATAGGTTCTAGATTTATCACAGTCAGCCCCATAAACTGCTGCAGCATGTGTCCATAAGTGCTGTGACCTCTCATTCAGCCTCGGCACCAAGGACTTCAGACTGTATGTTGAAGCAAGAAGCAACTGTGAAGTGTGGAAGAAATGTAAGACTCTAAAACATTTTGACCTAAGCCTATTTTCTGAGGCCCACTTTTATCTTCAAGTTCTCCTGCAAACATGTGCATGTCCTCAGCTTGAATGTCTCACCTACAGTCTACTACAGACAGGTACAGTCCATTACAGACAGCTGCAGTTTACTACAAACATCTCAGTCTACTTAGACACAGCTATGTATATTCTATTAGAGCTTCAACAATTAGTCGGTTTATTGATTAGTTGCCAACTATTACTTTAGTTGACAACTATTTTTTTTGACTCCTTCGAGTCCTTTTTGAGAAGAAAACTTCTCTGGTTCCAGCTTCTCAAATCTAATTATTTTTTGGTTTCTGTAGCCTTCTCTAGTAGTAAACTGATGATCTTTGGGATGTGAACTGTTGGTCTGGACATAAAAAAAAAAAGTAGTTTATCTTCAGCTTCGGGAAAAGGCGATCAACATTTTACATCATGTTATGACCTGAACAACTAATCGATCGACAAGAACCAAACTGTCAATCTCACAGTGGCACATGGGGGAAAAGTCAGAGAATCACCATCCGTTGATTTGGGATTCATTCTTCCAATAATTGTTGACATATTTCGGCCTTCAGCAAAGTGGTGGACCCACCAGCCAACCAACAGCAGTTGTCCCCAGATACCCACGGCTGAAAACTTGTACAGCAAGACAGAACATCTATTACAATGAAATATTAATGTAATTGCCCAAGGCAACTTTACGCTACAGTTGGCCTGCATGTGGCTATTTCATGAGAGATCATTTAAACAATTTCAAAAGACAAAACGGGACTGGGATGTGTTGTGAACAAAGCAAAAAAGGACATGTGCAGTGCAGACAGTGCAGATCAAAGGTGGCCGTTGAAAGCTCCGAACCCTCAAAAAGTGACAAGTTGATTTATGACCAGGAACTTTCTGCCTCGGCCTGTTACAGCTGACTAAGTTAAATACAAACACTCGCTCTTGCGCGGATAAAACTCCAATGTTGCTTATAAAGTTTAGCAGGAATGCCTTTCAATATTTTTTCCCGGGTTGGGGTACAAATGCAGAGCAGCTGTTTCTCATGCTGTTCTGGGTCCAATGTATGTCACAAGAACCGCTCCGTCTGTGGTCTGTTGTGGCTTAATGCTTTACAGACCTGCTGTTATGTGAGATTAGCTTTGATGATGAGGATGTTTCTTGACATCGACTTGTTTTTCATGCCTCCCCTTCCATTTCACTCACACATTTGACAGATGGCCGCTGGCTGGGTTTAGTTTATTTGCGTGTTCATTTGTGCATTTGTTCGTCTTTGAATGTTAGATCCTATCAGCTCCATCCTGATTGCATGAGCTCACATTTTCATTCACTCTACATATGACTCCTTTTCATTCCAAATGCTTTCTGTGGGCATGAGAACTACTACTAGGAGAACACTGCTTGCTAAATCAAGCTTTTTCCACAATCTAGTTCCCGAGAACCTCAAAAATATCTTTACCTCAGAGACTTTTTGCTCGTGCATACCTTTATTTTTGTTTAATTATTGTTGCCAAGTCTATATCTGGAAAAAAAAGTGCACTTACATCTGTTTACTCTACTAGCATTCACATTAGCACTTGTTTCAGGAGCCAACATTTCTGTGAGCTCATGATGGTTTTATCCAGGCTACAAATCAGTAACGTTGAAACTTTCTTTTAATAATGATGTCCTCCTATTCTTAACCCTTTTTCCTATTCAGCTTTTTGGCTTGGAAGAAAGAATAACAAATAAACTGTCTCTGTGACAGGTGACTTTCCAATCAGGGGAATGCAACTGTGTGTGTGTGTGTGTGTGTGTGTGTGTGTGTGTGTGTGTGTGTGTGTGTGTGTGTGTGTGTGTGTGTGTGTGTGTGTGTGTGGGCATCGTGAGCAAAGCCGGCGAGTCAAACGGCTCTTTGTGAGAGATACGTCAGAATGAGTAAAAAACACGACGGGACGGGTCAAGGACGCGTGTTTTCTTTGCTCGACTTTCTCATGGCGTGAAAGGTTCTTGGTCTGTTTGGTGAAACAAGCACATCAACGGCGGCTTTCAAGCAAGGCGACCGAGGCTTCAGCTGTACAAATAAAAGGAAGCAGGCTACATGCTGGGATAATGTGTTTGAGTTGCCATGTTTGTGGTGTGACACCTGTATGGAGTGAGATAAGCCTCAGAAAAGAAGAACATAATATGAACCATGCCTGCTTCCTGGATGTAAACTCTTAACACATCTGCTTTATGAGTTTTTTTTTGTAATGATAGAAGGAAATGATAAAGCGCCTAAGCTTAAATAAAATTGAATAAACAGCCCTTTGAGTGCAAGCCAGCCCTGGTTTATCAGCAAAACATTAAGTGGACAGGCAGCATTTGGCTTTGAGAATTATGAAAATAAATCATACCTTCTAGCTACAGAAAAGGGGCTGAATTGCAAATTAGTGGATGCACAGATGATTGTGTGTACGTGCAGCCACGGCTCGAAATGGGATAATGAGACTGAGGCGAAGTTTCAAATGTCAATTGAGGCAAATAATGTGGTTAGGGGTTGTACTCAGCGGTCATGAAGATGTCGCTATCTATAGCGGGGGGGGGGGCTTGTGGAAGATGGGATGAGATGAAAAGCTTTATTGGTAGCCTCACTTGTACAGTAGAATATTGCCCTTTCTATTTACTGTATCAGGCTACAGGGCATAAATGTTGTTATATAGCCATTATTTACATGGCTTCCTCCTGCAGGACTGCGTCTGTTTCTCTTCATTCCCTATGGGCTGATCTCTGGTGTAATCTTGGAGCGTGTGACTTCAGGTGAATCATGCAATCATATAAGTCTCAAGCCACTAAAAATTATGTTTAATGATCCAACCACGTGCGCGCCATGATTATTTAAGCTATATTTCCCAAAGTCTCTTTTGATTTCAAAACATTTTTCATTCTTAATCTCTAGGCTTTTACAAATAATTGTTTCATTTACTACTGGGTAATGACAACATATGTTTTACACATAATAAATTAGAACACAGCACCCTTGACACAGCGGCTTGTACTGCATTTGTGACTGACATTGTGTGTCTGTTTGTGTGTGTGTGTGTGTGTGTAGTGGTTGTCTAAAGTAGAAACCCTTGATTCTGCCCCGTCCCAAATGCTGAGTTCCCCAAAGACAAGAGGTGATGTGAGTTGCTGGCGCGGCCTCCCCGCTCATTTCACAATCTGACTCCCCTTTTTCCTGTCCTGTCTGGTGTCATCATTGAAACACTCGGTGTAGAAACGGTCGTTCTTATGTAACTGTAATGTAAGCCAATGGTCCATGGTCATAAAGCATGTCAGCCTCCTAATGAGCTCATTCAGCCTTTCCCTCAACGCAGTATAAGGATGTGTCATTAGAATGACTTTGTAATTCAACACATTAAAAAGGTGAAATGTGCTAGAGCAATAATATTAATAATAATAATAACAGGTAACTACTGATTGACATGATGGTTGTACTGAAGTAGATTTTGCAAGTCTGACTTCTTTTCTCTCGCCTCTGTCTCTTAACTCCTCCTCTCCCCATGACGTCGCAATCTCCTAATCTGAACGGTTCCGCTGTTATCTCCAGACAGCAGGGGGTTGCTGGCAGGGGGAAAAGAGAAAAGATACAATCTGAGTATGAGCAAAGCTCAAGTTGAGCACTCTTACTGCCCTTTGGCTCTTTTTGTTTCCCCGTCGAAGCCAATTTTCTTCTGGAATAGCCACAACTGTCTCACAGGGGCCCCTGTGGATTTGGGACATAATGCAGCAATCAGCCTGAAGAGATGTTTAACGTCGTCACAGAATCCCTCTGAATTTATCAAAGTGGGAAGGAGAGGAGTTCCACAATTTAAACCCCAAAGCCCTATCCCAATCTGTGAAATGTATCTGAAAACGGGCGTACGTTTTGTTCAAAGAGAGTCACGTTCGGGATCAACACAACTGCCTTTTAGATTTCCATAAATGCCTCGCTTGGGATGTTGTAATTAATAACATCATGTTTGATTTATGTTAAAATTTTGAAAAAAAGAACCCAGTAACAGATTTTCCAAGACAGTTGTACACATGTCTTCCAAAGCCATCTGTGTGCAGCAGACGACAGCCATCATACCAGCTGTTCACACTTTAGCTGTTAGAGTCAGCAATGCATGGTGTGTGTGTTAGTGTCTCTTTAGCCACATTAAATATGCATCACAAAATTTGTACATTTAATACAACCAATGCAATTCACTTTGTGTCACAACATCCGATTAGTTAGTTAATAGGCCTGATTCTCATAATTTATCTGTGTTAGCAACGTTCTCTTATGAAGTTTGGTTTGTTAGTGGTGTCTGAAGGATTTCTAATGCAGCTGCACAAACAGCCCAAGAAGCCCGTTGTACTCCTTGTCCCCGATGATGGCGGTGATCCATCTAAACATGCAAATGTTTCCCGCTGCCCAACAAACTCAGCAGAATTGAAAGCCTTTGCAATTTAGTGACATCAATTATGCAAATGATCTCATTTCAAGTCTGCCGTAGTCTTTTTAATCCTTTTAGATCACATCCTTGGTCATATTTTACACTCGTATAATTATTTGCCAGGTTTATTGGTGACCAATAGTATCATCAATAAAGGAGAGTGTTCCTCCATTATAGAACATACCACTTGTTATTGGTCCAATCAAGTCCCTCCAATGTGTTTTTTTTTCCACATCTGCACACTGTTTCTTTATATTTGTTAGTTAGACACTCTCCAACATGATTTTACAAGGGAAATCAGAGATTATAACTGGAAAAATGCATTGAGTGTATCTCAAAACGCAGAGAGAGAGAAACACAGAGATGGGGCTGTAGCTTGGCCCAGTAGCATTACTATCATGACTTACTCACCCTGATGTCTGTTCCATCTCCAGGGGAATTATTTTATTCCCACCCTGTCCTTATTTATTTTACTGAAATGATAAGCTTCAGAATAAAAAAAATAAAAACTGTCCTTGCATGAGGCCCAATACATTTCATTACATAGTGCAGCAATGTGTTTGCAAGTTTTAATGGAGTTCTGAAACCAGTCTTCTGGGAAATCAGGCAACACAGTACAACAGACAGTTTAAAAAAAGATACACACACACACACACACAAGCAGTTATTTATGTAGACCTTTGCTGGCCAGTCATGGTGATAAGAAAAAAATGAAATTACTTCAATGGAATCCTTCCACTGTATTAATTTTCTTTTTTTACACCAATATTTTTGCACAACCATAGGACACATTGCATTAGTGATTGTGTTGTGACAAATAAACTTTTGAATCTCTGGAGTTATTGTGCTTAAACCTGCAGGGAAATATTCTCTAGCTTGTTGGACTGTCAGCAGTGTTTATTAAAAAAATGGTAGTGACTAAATCTAAAAGTGAAATTTCATCAAATGCAAAGAGACCTCACACAGAATCACCATCTGTGGACTGCAAGATCGTACACTAAGTACTTTTGCTTTAAGTGAGAGTCAGACCAATGTTGCCAGCAGCACAGAGCAGCTGTGAACCAGTTGTGTGTCTTGTCACATCCATACGTCTATACCCATTCACAGCCATTCAAGACAGCTCATTAATATTAATGAAACTGACACAAAACAGCCTCTTCTTTCTGCTGCAGAAAGACACATGAAAAAGGAGATAAAATTATACTGGGATGATTTTTGGTTCTTAGAACCACAAATATGTCTAGTAATGGGTATTTAAAAGCTCAAATAAAACCCAGGGAGATTGTAAAACATGCAGCCTTTAAAGAAAATTGCTTTGGTGCAGCAATCACACCAACACCAGCAAGAAAAAGCAGCAGCACTCCATCAAGAGTTTGATCATGTCCCGAAGCATTTTGTTTGCTTTGACTTTAAAGAAATATTAGTGTAGTGCCTGTAGAAAGTCTGTATTCCTCTAGAAAAGTATATAGGTTGGATGTAGGAGATTCTCTCATGTCCCATACACTGCTCTGCTAACCACAGTGTATGAGGTAAATGGCAAAATGATAATAAATCTTTTTGTGTTACCACATTGTTTTAATATTCTCTACATCCTGTTTATCTATCTATCTATCCATCTATGAAACAATAGTGTTGGGATTTCCTGACGGTCTTTAAACCAGTAAACTTACTTTCACTACGTTGGCCACACGATCGGCGCAGAAGGACAATGGAGGTTTGAATGGTAATGAAAATGGTGGGATGTGATTGTCGTGATCCAGAGCTGTAACACTGGAACAAAAGTGCTGCTGCAGGATAATGGTGTGTATGGCTTTTTACCTTTTTTTTTTTGTAAAATATATTTTGTGGCTCAGACGCAAAGAAATGTTTCTGCACAAGTTTTGAACACACTACCCCCTACACTAACACAGTGCACTTATGGGGCTTTATGATAATTGCATTATGATAATAAAATATTAATGTTTTGACTCTTCATCTGAAAAAAATACTAATTAATGCCATGCACAAACTATATTGGAAAGTTGAGGTTGATCCAACAAACAGTCAGAGAGATATGCGAGGCACAGACTGACAGATGCTACTTGCTTTATAAATAGATATTTGTTACTTATTTTACTTCAAAAATACAAGATGTATTATATTCGGGCCCTAACTGAAAAGCAATGAATGCTCAAATTAAATGCAACAATAGTCATATGCAACTCAAAAGGCACAATTTAAGACTAAAGGAACTTCAGAATCATAGCTTCTAAGTATGATTTGTTAGGATTCATTATGCCTTTATGGATTGTGTTTTTTCATTAGAATTTCACATGTTTTAGAAATCTTTTTCTGTCCAGCCTTGAACAGCGTTTAATGTTCATAATCATTGTGGAATACGCATATATCCTCTCTTGCAATTCCTAACCTTTCTGCAATTCTGTGAAGCACCCTTTTGTTCTTAATATGCACATGTAGCGTGTAATATCTCCCTCCACCCTCCCCAACCCAAAAGGCCTCACAGGAAGAGGCATGACAAAGGTTCAACCAACATATGTGAGTAGGTCAGCAGTCATCCTGGTAACTTTGCTCAGAGGCCAAACTCACGAGCTGCATTTCAGCTGTCGAGTTTCAGGTGCTGACATTTACATGTGTACTGTAATTCCCATTTTAGAAAAGGGTTGGGAAGAATTATGATCTAGAATTTTTTTACTCCGGATCTCCAATACTCTTTATGATAAGCCTGCAAATAGACTTTTACTGTTCTACAACAACATAGCTAGATTTCCACTACATTTCAATGAGCTGATGAAAGCCAGGAGTATATTAAAAATAAAAAAAATCCATCTATCTTTTGTCTAAATAGCACATGTTGTTCTGTTTTATACACAAGGGTATCTGTTTCAGTACATACCTATGGTTTATATTTATTCCCCTTATGATGCACATGTTTTTTTTATTCTACTGTGAGAATTTGCTGTGGTAACATCTGGATTTCAGATTGCAGATTTCAAACAGGACTGCCGTCCCTTTACTGTAGGAAGTTGAAGGGGAAAGTGCCTGGTGAAAGCTCGAGTCCTGAAATATAGGAACTTTATCACACCCTGCGGTAGTTTGAGATTAAGCTATATGTCAGTGAGTGGAAGCTATTTAGGAAATGGTCATTCTTCAAATGAATGTGGTGCAAAAAATGCCCTGACATACTTGGTCAATTGATTGCACAATTTCAGATATTTTGTTGAGCATAAAGGATTAGCTTTTAGGAAATGTGCTCATTTTCTTTCTGCTGAGAGTCAAATGAATAGATTGATGCCACTTATTGTACATACAGTGTATAGATCTTTTGCAAAGTACTGAATACAAAGCAGAGCAAGGAACCTCAAAACCCTTATATATATATATATATATATATATATAATTTATTTTATTTTATCTACATTTTTTTTAATTTAATTGTTCTCGGTTAAATTCCCTTCAACTATTTTTGTTAATTATATTTTCTTTTATATTGTAATATGTACAATGTTTTTTTTCACTTAATCTTTTATTGTTTTGTGTTGAAATGTGCTATGGGTCATGGACAAATCATGTTTGGCAAGATGAGGAAATTAAAAAAAAACTTTTTAAAATACAGTTTAAGGAAGCATTCAGCAGGTCTCAAAATGTACAGTTTTCGTTCATGTTGGTTTCTCATTTAAAAGTCCATTTGTACCGAATTTTAAACAAAAATGACTTTTGTGATTTTTGGACACAAAATGTTCAAAAAAGATTAATCAACAAATTTTAAAAATGTAATCACCATAGAATATAAAACTTGTTAACAGCATGAATTTGGATCTTTTTCAAATCTTTGTGGGATGAGGTTTTTAGGGTTAAACAACACTTTCGGCATGGTCCCCTATATAAATAAACCTGCGCTGCCTTGCCTCATGTTTACAACATTAACAATGGTATTTTGTCAAAGTGCTGAATTTTTACTCTGAGCTGACACTGTTGGGCAGGCATCCTCGCAAAAAATGTATAACCATTTCCTTCTTTTCCTCTTGGTTTCCTGTGTTTGGTGTGTTCTTAAAAGGACAAAAAGTGGCTGTCTTCAACCCCCCTCCCAAGTCTCCAAAGCCTTTAATCAGCAGACACTCACAGTCTCTTTCACACACTCCCTCACTCAAGGAAGGGACAGGAAGAACTTCCACTTCCACATTTTTTTTTCTTTTGTTTTGTCTTGTTTCCCCCCGTGGCTCTTAGGGAGAGGTCACCAATAAGTGAGGGAGGAGTTTAAATATGTATGGGTTAGTAAAATCAATGTTTGACAGACTGTTACCATAATGAAGGCTAACTTAATACATTGTGGGAGCTTTATACTTTGGTCACACAATATAGTGACACAATATCGTCCTTAATAACAGTGTTTTTTTTAACATTGGTGGGATGGAATGGCCTTCCCTAAAGGTTGAATATGTAGAAGTTTTATTTAGAATTTTTTTTTTGAATTTTTTCTTTTCCAGAAAAAGATTATATGTATCATTTGCCAATGTCTTTATGCTTACATGTACCAGCCAATAGCGACAGGGCATTGGGTGTCTATGCTTGGCACAGCAAGGCTTCTGAAAAGTGGCAGTTTAGTAGTCTGGCAGCAGCTTTAGATTGTAGAAATTCTTCTTTAATGTTATTTGTTTTCATGATATGACAGTGACTTTAGACATGACATGGCGCAGGCTGATCATTTGACGCAGTTGGTAACAAATCTGGCAACCTGACTGCTGGATTTTTTTTTATTTTGAGAGACACTAAATGTCAGTATTCTTCTCATTTTACATATTCAACCTTTAATGTGTCTGGAATAAAGAAAGTAATATTAAGTTGGCAGAACAGCTCTAGCTCGAATAGTTTTTTGTGTACAATTTTGCCAAGATGGCTAAAGCTAGCTGACATTTAAGCTGAATAACTCTCAGAGCTATAAAAGGCTCATATCCAAAAAAATGACATAGCATTTTAGCACTTCCTGTTCCCTTGTCTTGAAGTCATGGAATATCGAGCCCTTTATGGTTCTTAAAAAGATGGTTGTTAACAAGTCATCAAACGGGATCACAGAGGTTGGTGGGAACATTGATGTCATCACACCGAATGTCCAATGGCGATGATGTAGTTTGTTTACGCTCAACGTTAGCTTTTTCACCTCGAGCGATTGCATTTACACTTCAAAAATCAAGTGGTGCTCATTTTTGGGAGATTATCTTGCTGAACAAAATTTGTTAGTATGACTTCTTTTATTCATAGTTTTTTTTTTTGCAATAATCCAAAATCCAATGGATAAATCCCATAGGCTTTTTTGTCAAGGGCGAGGTTAACTTTCAGATTGGCCTAGGAAAATACATCATCCCTGCAGCCGTCTTTGGTGACTGACTAATGCTAGTTCCTGGCTGGCCTGCATGTTAGCGATTAGCTCATCAACTTTCATAGTCAATAGGTCACTATTGCTGTTTGTTCAGAAGAGAAGTAGCCATGGGTCCAATATATTCTGCTCAAACACAAAACGAAGAAGAAATGTCGTACCCAGAACCATCATATACTGAAAGCTCCAGAACCATGTAGAACTGATGCAGACTGGGCCTCTCTAGGATCCAGGTCCCAGCATGCACAGCGGAGCAGTGGAATTATTTTTTCCCAAATTAAACCAGCCAACCAAATGTGGCCAGAGTATCTGCCTCTTTATGCTCTCAGTCATGTTTCCCTTCTGGACTGAAATGTTACAATTTAGGGCTCAACTTTTCTGTTCCAAAATATTCCCGCTGAACATCTGTCTTTGTGAGTGAGAGTGGATGCACCTGTTGGCGTCCAGCTTTTGTCTCAGGAAGTTACTTTGCTCAGAATTGCAGACATTAACAGACCACAGAGATATTTATAATGTGAGAGGGACAGCGGTTTCCTCTGAGAGGTTTCCTCGATCTATGGAAAATACTTCCTTTAGGAAAATTACTTTCTATTTTTGCCAACTTCTGTCATGAAAACATGATTATTAATTTATCCTTCTGAGAAATGCAGATGGAAAAATGTGGAGCGTTATGCATGTTAATACAATTACAGTTGCAATTACAAACGTTATGGATGTATATTATTATTATAATTATTAATCTAATTGCAAGATTTCCTGACTAATAGAATCAACTCATTAACTGAGACGACCATTGGAAATTAGCTGTGATGACCTCAACAGAATAATTGCAGCTGTAAGAAATATTGGAGCTTCTCATGATGTAGTTTTGACATAAATCTCACACTCAGGGCACTGAGAGGTCACTGCTGCATGAGAACGGAGATGAGCCAAGTGCAGACATCTGGGGAGGTCACAGAGCGTTGCAGGCCAGCCCAAAGCTGGGGAATTAAAGCTTTCTCTGGTACACTAAGAACATCTTTAAATGTTTAGATTTTATATTATTAAAGCAGATCATACAATGAAGAATTGCATGTGGGCTGCAGAAAATACAATCTATTGCACAAGGAGTTCACTACTCAGGAGACAAGCACGAGTTTGTCTCCTTTCATCCAGTCACTATTTTATCTAAATGAGAAAGCAGTAACACTCTGTTAAGTCACAGTTGAAGGGAATTAGCAGCTTAGTGGGTGGATTTCTGGATAAATCAGATAAACAGATGATTTAATAGAACATGTAAAATAAAGTAAATGCTTATTTCCTTCTTTCCAATCTTATTGTATTGTAAGATGACACTATATAATACAAACAATTATTACAGTTATCCCAATTTAATATAAAGCCCAATTCAATTCAAAAAGGGATAAGCACATAAAATTAATCTTAGTTCTCAATGTATTTGAATAAATGTATATACCTGGTAGATGAATAATGCGCAATGTATAGTAAGTGTAAAGCTTAAGAATTCTTAAGAATTCAGTAAAATCCTCAGGGATTAAGCTGCCCTTCAAACTGTCTGTGCACTGGATATTTATATCCTTCTTTGCAAATGAGGAAAAATGCGATCTGTGACATGGGAAATGAGAAATGTGACAAGTGATTAACTATGTGGACCAAAAGTTTTTTAACTGGCGTGACATTAATTATGGAGCTACTGGTTATTTAAAAGACAAAACAAAAGGGGTTTAACATTATCCTGCAAATGCAGACTAAGACTTGCAGAGCTCAATACAGGTCAGGATGGTCTGGAAACTGTGACTGGTCATTATACAATACTTTTCCCACAGGAAGTCACTTCATGTCTTGTGAGGTGTGAATCCCTGTGCGAGAAAGATGTTCATAAATATTCCATGCTATCTCTCAGTCAGAATAGTTTCTACCCTCTTCTGGCAGTTCAGATAATAATGTGCAGCTGAGGCACACATTAACTTCCCACATCTGTATAACTCATATACAGCTCATTAGCAAACTGACCTACTTTCTCTCTCAAAAAAAAAAAGAATACATGAGAATTTGAAATACTTCTAATATTATATATGTACTTATGAACCAGAACAACACCTGCCTGTAAACTAAAAGAAGAAAGATGTAAAACAAACACATTTTTTGTAGTGTATTTTTTTTTTTGTCATTGCTCAGTATATCCATCTGTAAAATCAGATAAGTCCTCACAAGAAGTTGGCAAATATATGTGCTAATGGTAATAAAAAGCAATATAGAATGTATAAACGTTAAAGGGATAATTCAAAATTTTTTAAAATGAACATCATCATGATGCCTATATTCATACCAATAGGTTCCTTATCTTTATGTCTGTGAATACAAGCTGTTTCCAGAACAGGAGAGCAGAGCCGTCACAAGTCACATCTCAACCACCAAAGCATTTAGGAGACACTGGATTGTTTGAGTTTGTTTGGTGAGTTTGATGAGGGAAACCAAAAAATACCATTAGCCATGTAGTAGTAGCTGAGCAGCTCACGACTCTGCTCTACTGGTGTGGAAACAGCTTGTATCCACAGAAGCATCTATTGCTATGAATATGGGAATCATAATAATGGACAAAAGTAACAACATTACAAATATAGTACATCCAGTAATGTTATAGCTTCCCCCACTTAGTTTTGCTGCCTTTAAATTGACTGTGAATGCCAACTAGCTTCAAAACTATAGATCAAACAAGCAGTTTGCAGGAATACAAATGTAACATCTAAATATATCTTTGATGAAGATTCCAAATATTTTAAATGCTTGCATGTGCATTAAAATATATTTTTGTTGAGAGAGTGATCTATCCTGAAATACATTGGATCCTTTTGAATGATTCAATAATCCTTGAGAACAGGTTCTTCAACCAAACACATGAATGTGTTTGAATAGTTAGAACATCCTGACGAGTGGTTGGTATGGTAACCACCGTCATCGGTGTATGAATGTGCGTGAATAGATAATTAACACAGGTAGGTAACAAGGTCGGAGAACTAGAAGGGTGCTTTACCAATACGCTTTACAAAGGTGGTTCATTTACCATTTGCTTTAAATAACCCTGAAAATTCAGAAGCTTGAGATCAAAATGTATGTTGTAGTATAATAGGAAACAAAGGAAAATGAAAGTGAATATGTCTGGATCCACTTCAAAATGCCTGGTCATGACAAACTAAAATAACATCCAAAAAATACCCAAAAGACAAGTGTTCTATTGTCAGGCTGAAAAACATCTGGGATTCACTCAACATGTAACAGGTGGTCAAAGAAATCTTTTTTTAGTTTTTTTTTTTTTTTAGAAAACTTGGAAGTCCCCTTCTAGACTTCATTAATATCCTCATGATGTCTTCTGTGTAATACGTGGACTATCAAACTCTTTAATAGATGTTATTGAATGGCTTGGATGATTTTATATTACATATTAATTGCAAGCATGGCTCTTGTCTCATATGATCTCATCATGGTTCCAACAGGCTGATGCTGGCTCACAACCACCAATTCACAATAGATTCCTGCATCCAGCATGTCAGACAACACCAGAAATCTACTGCACGCATGCCTAAAATTACCAATGTTTCCATTCTCATTGCTGTTAAACCAGACTGTCTTCCAAAACGGAAGTTCAAAAAGCTAAAGAAAGGCCGCTGCCACACAAGAAGTAGAAAGAAAGGGGCAGTCCAATATTGTCCAGTTCCAAATCAAGGGCACAGGAAGTTTCTTTTCAGTGCATACAGAAAGTTTCCACAGGCCATCTCCAGCACAGGCACAGGCAGCCAGCACTCAGGCTGCTAATTCTGTCTAATACCATCACCAACTCCCATTTCCGTTCAACAGTTGCTGTGAGTTTGTTTTAGAGGTTGGGTTTGTTCGCCGTATCTCGTTTCACATGACACTCCATCACTCTACGAGCGCTTCAGGATGCAGTTAAGCTCTGGGGGTAGATGCAGGTCCTAGATACTGACAGATTAGAGATACATATCAGGACATTCTGTTTCTAGTTGAATGTGAAAAGGATCAGAGTAGACCAGACAATGTACTGGCATATTTTTTTGAATATGCTCTGAAGCTTAAATAATCTTAGGAATACACTGAAAGCTTATTACTATCTTATCTCACAATACGCTCACAAGGTGAAACACCCAGCACATACAGTACGTCATATGATACAGCAAGTCAGCTAAAAAAAGGAGTTCTCATAAAGATTTATAGCAGGATGATCACTTCTCTGTGTCGGTGTATCTCAGTTTGTCTTAGCTCCACCTCCCTGCTCATCCTACCAAGTGCCGTGGAGAGGACATTCCATTTTTCACTCACCACGCCTGTACTTCACAGCCAAACTTTATTTGTCTTTCTAGAGGCTTTTTGTTGCAGCCCCTTTCATGAGTTTCATTTTAGGCTCACCCGTATCACGTAAGATGTAAGAAATTTCTTACATCAACCAGAAACAAATGAAAATTGTCAAATTTGAGCATTCATATTCTCATTTAGCACAATCTTTTGCAATTATTAAAATTATTTTAAATAGCAACATAATACAAAAAATATACCATACTCAAATGTCAAAGCACATTCAAATGTATCATAATTACTGTGGCACCTGCACATATCAGAGCCAGGAAGCAGATTGCAACAAACACAATGAAACCTACCGTAAATCTTATCATGGCAATTATGTGCAGCAGAAAATAGGAATGAATAGGTTCATTGTCTTTTGAATGGAGCTGAGTTTATTTCTGCTGCCTCACAATTATGGGATGAGGTTTATTGTATTACCTTGTACATATTAGCTACTCTACAAAAGTGGGTTTCAATGCACTTTTTTATTTTTTTCGAAAAACTAGTGCAGTGCCCATAGGAAGTATGTCTTTGTGTAGAAAAGTGGAAGCTTAAGTCTATTTCTTATGTTTGGTTAAATGAGAATGCATTGTAGAAAATGTACATTGGTTAAAATATAGACATGCATTTAAAATAGTAAAGACATGCAAATACAGTTATTGTAAGAAAAATAAGCTACAATTTATGTTGGAAGTGTCAAACTCAATCGATATATCACTTTTAAAATTGTGTTGATAGGCCAAGTAAAATCAGACTTATGATTAATGTGTTACTCATAGTTTTTCCTGTATCGTGCAACCCCCTTGGAGTGTTAATGTTATATCTGTTCATAAATAAATTAGCTTAGTCCCAGATTTTGTTCTGTTAGGTGATCGTACTGGGATTTCCTGAGGGTCAGACACCCTCACCCAGACATGCTTCTCTACCCATGGCACTACTCTCTTCCACTGCAACCTTGAGTCACCTTTTGCTGCCCCAGGTCAACTTTCAGATCCCAGTTCTGTGCCACCAGTGGCTCAATTTTAACTTCAGGGGGAGTATTCACTCTCACATGAATGGAACAATTGCATCATAACTACACAGTATCTCAGAGGTTTTGTCGAACATGAGCTTTGTCAGAACAGATCACTGACTACATCAAACTTTCTGTTGAAACTGCATAGAAACTCAGACATCTACCACCACAACCTTGAGGCTAATATGCAAACAAATATACAGCAAACTTCTTGAGGCAGGTTCATTAGTGATTCTAAGTCTCCTTTCAAGGTTTTATTTAGATGTTTTATGCCACTGTTTGTCAGAACAAGAGCTAACAATAACTACTTTGTTTTATCATAATGTATATCGACTGGTACAAAACACAAAAATCAATATATTTACCTTAATTATGATTCATGTCAAAGATCAACCCTGAAATGGTCAGACTCTTTTATGCACATGGACATTCAAGTGTTGAATGGGGGTGGTTGGACTTTTCCTGAAACCTATCAAAAACCTATGTGTTGTGAGTACTTGAAGTTGTGGGTGGGCTGTGTTTTGTTTTTTTTTCTCCATAGTGCAACAGTGTGAGAGCAAATTCTATTTTCCGTCGGTTGACTGTCACTTGAAGTGGGCTCACAGGTCACATTAGTCATTGTTATGAGTCATTCATGCTGCGGTGCTGGAACTCACAAGGACGAGAAACCTGTATTACATACAGAGTTTATTTCCGTCAACTCTACAGAACAAATCTTTGAAATCATTCAATGTCTAAAACTGATCTATAACATGACGCATCCATTCAACACTGTTGTTTAAATGTAAGAATCCTTGTTTCATGACAAAACAATCTCACTTTTTCACAGTTTGCAAACACATCAGTCATTATATGCTCTGGACACACAATGGAGCTTGTTTTCTCAAGGTAAACTACTAAGGTCAAGAATAGCTTTCATATGTTTGTATTGTAGGCTACTTATGGAATTAGGGCTTTTCTATCTTAAAAATTTGATTCAATTTTGTGAGAGAAATTCCTGGTGCATGCATATTTTCTCTTCTTTGTTTTGCTATAAAAGTCAAATGCTATAGTTCAGTGCTATCTTCAAACGATTCTATGTTTTAATTACAGATCCGAACTTGCATGTTGTAAACCCTTACACACTGCACTGCAGAAAAATGTAGTTATATAATCCTGCGTCCCCCGATGCAAATAAAGTGTTTAAAAGTGATGTCTAGAGAAGGGATGAGTCTGAAAGCTGCTTTGGCAGTTACATAGCACTTACTAAACTAGAAAAAAGTACCCTTTGGATACTTCTGACTCATTAATCATTTTCCAGTTCCCACAAACCTATATTTAGGAGAAGATGCAAGTGAAATCCTGACACTGTAGAGAACTGACATTATGTTGCTAAAGCTACATGTGAATCATGCCCCTTTTTGGATGCAGGAGTTGAACAGCTGGATTTTTTTTCTTGGCCTCACTTTTTCTACAGAGAGATGGTTGTTTCTCTTTTGGCTTTGTTGGAGTTTGTAGTTTGTCCTGGCTCCTTGCTAAAATAAGGAACGGTGAGGCATGCTCTTTCTGCACTTGAGAAATAAAAGTAGGTACTTAGTAGATTATGTTTAGTTAAGCCATGGATCGGGTGAATTATTTGTCTGATTCTCTTCTCTTCATCTTCTGACCTGTGTATCAAAACCCTTTTAATGCATGTAGGTTGACTCAAGCTTCATCACATATTTGATATTCATCCACAGCTGTCAAACTTGTCAAACTGCTGCAGTCATTATCTTTGAAATAATTTATACATTGTTTTACAACAGCAACAATGGTGGTGGCTGCAGGGGAGCCTATGGTGACCAGTGGTTTTATGATTACTCTAAATGTCAGTAGGGGGAGACGAACATCGCATGCTATATCTTGCATAGATTCTTCTTTTTCACATTTTTGTATTGTACAGTATTTTTTCATTTACTTGATCATTCGTTTAGCTTTGGTAGCACCGTTGTCTATGACATGGCTATGGATGGGAATCTCATACCTCGGTCCTATGCTGAGGATATTTTCTCTGGAAATGTTCTCCCTCTTATCCAACGTCTTCTGCATGATTGGTTGTCTTTTGGTGGTGTCGTGAGTAAACTCCCATTATTCTGCATTGTGGCGGGATTTCAAATTTTTAAGGTACTTGTGTTGTAAGCAGTAGATTTTGTACCACCTCTCCAGATTTTTGTTGAACTTAATTTGCATCTGCTATCATTCACCTTAAAGTAGTTCCACACTGCGGACATGACTCCACCCATCTTACATGGAAAACCTACACTATTGGCCAATTGTGTGAATTTTATGTAATAGTAGAGTATGAGTACTCATCCGCTGTATTGGACCGATACCTGATACCAATATTAGGGCATCCTTAGTTCATACTAAAGGGATAGGGTTTGGGTCGGATGAACTGTAATGAGTCACCTGAAAGCCATTTCTATGGGAATTTATTACACCTCACCCTAGGCAATTTACATTCTTAAGACTCCACCATCCAGGTTCACAAATGGTGCCACCGGCCTTTTTCTTTAATTACCTTCAAATTACTGATAAATTTAGTGTCCCTGAGTGTCCAAGTTAAATGTTGCAAATTCCTTGTGCTTGTAGCCTACTCACTGCAAATGTACTGAAGTGAGTCAGTGTGACTACTGCTTGTCTGATGCAAAACGGGCCGCACTCCCACACTGAAGTCAACATTTATTCAATATCATTTCCTTAATTGCATTCAATTATGCGTAAAGGGCAAAAGAGGAAGCTGGCATTTTGTAAACAATCCAATCTGTGTTTATAGAAATGCTTTTCCTTGAACAAGCAGAAGATTAAACAAAAGAAAGATTTATTTTATTTGGGGGCAAGCGAAGGAAAAACAATGCAACCCACTAAACCAACATGCAAACCTTTGTTTTTTAGTACAATATAACAATGGATAACTCTTTTTTAAAGTTTTTTTCTGGACATTGTAATGCATTCTCAACCCAAAGGCACACAGTTACATTTGATTAAATCTGTCTGCCTGGTTCCCAATCCGAGGGATGGGCAGTTACAAGATATTTCTGAGGGCTCTGCAAGATAAGATAGAATAGAAGGCGACGAAACTACGGCTGAAAGTTTTACATCGTCAGCACACAAAAAGCCTAGAAAAAAAAAAAAAACATGATTGTGTGCTGCTTATGAAATGGTGTGTTTAAATAAAAATGGTGTGTTTAATTAAAAATTAAGTGCAATTTAGGTTGCAGTTAGTTGTCACATTATAGTGTAATGTAACAACCAATATTTCAGTATTCAGAGTACAATAGAGTATAATAGTAGTATATTAATAGTATAATACAGTATTTCAGAGCTTTGGCATGTTGCTGTTTGCATGAACTTGCTGCATGTAAAAATGTAATGTCCAATTTGAGCTTTATTGATGTAGCTGTGCGACACGGTGGCGCAGTGGGTAGCACTGTTGCCTCACAGCAAGAAGGTCGCAGGTTCAAGACCGCCTTGGGCCTGGGTCTGGGACCTTTCTGTGTGGAGTTTGCATGTTCTCCCCGTGTCTGCGTGGGTTTTCACCGGGTACTCCGGTTTCCTCCCACAATACAAAACATGCTCAGGTTAATTGGTAAAACTCTAAATTGCCCATAGGTGTGAGTGTGAGGGTGAATGGTGTGTGAATGGTGTGTGTGCCCCACGATTGGCTGGCGACCATCTGGGGTGTATCCCTGCCTCTCGCCTTAACGCGCTGGGATAGGCTCCAGCAGACCCCTGCGACCCTGAAAAGGAATAAGCGGGATAGAAAATGGATGGATGGATGGATGATGTAGCTGTGGCTTAAATCCTCAAACATGGGGTCCCAGGAAGATTTCTGGAGGTCTGCAAGTATAATAAGGACAATTAGGGGCTAATCTAAAAAAAAAAAAAAGCACTCTGACAGCTCTTTCTCTCTACTCTGTTCCTCTCCTTATCATTAACCAGGGCATATGCGTCACAGACAGTCTGAAGTCTCAGAACGTATATTTAAAAATCAGGCCACTTAAACATTATGACAGTAATGGTTGGTACACTAATATTGTACGTATGTAAGATTCTGGTCAGTGACGCAAGAAAAAAACATGTCAGATTTTTTCTTAACAATAGCTTTTTATAGCTTGAGAAAATGGAGCAATGGCAAAATGAAAAGTGTTCAAAAAGTGACGGTCAGCCGCAACAGGAGTCCCAAGATGAGCCACCGGAGCCTCCTGAGAAATGTGGGTTTGAGTTAATATCAATCTGACTTCACTGGATATTGGCTTCATGTGTGGTTTTATCTTTGCTTAAGTTTTTCATCAGAAAACACTGTCTCTACATTATAAATTTACTTACCATCATTACCATCCATCAATCATTGCCTGGGTCAGATCGGCCACCAAACTGGACAGGAACAGACCTCAACAAACAAAGAGGTCTGCAGAAAAAAAATCATCAGGGCCGACCTGCCCCCCCCATTCACGACTTATATCAGGCCTAGACATTACAAACAGGCAGGAAGCATCACTGCAGACGCCTCAACACCCGCACACAAACTGTTTCTGCTCCCCTCTGGCAGACGTTACAGAGTACACCAGGATGACCACACACGAGAACAGTTTCTTCCCCTTGCTGTACATCATGTAGTATTCATAATTGGGTACATGATTTACTACAGCAAACGGAGTATTATGGCTTTTAGTTAAGCGCTGAATAAAGTTTTCTATGATTCAAAAAGATTTGTTTAAAAGGGGGTGGCAGATAGCAGTAGACTTGGGTTGAGAACCACCGGCTCAGAGGATAACACTAATTTGTTCATTGGTTATTCTGCTCTCCACATGTCTCAAATTCAGCTGAGAATTATAAGATATCTCAATTGTATCTCATAAAAAAAGGTCTTGAGTAGAAAAGTGTTCACATTACTCTTTACAATTAGCATATTAACATAATAACCCCCACCTGTACGCCAGTCTCTACAATTCTGCAGCTGTGGTTCTTGTCTTCTGGCTAATTGGAGTGGAAGAAGAGAGAGCCTCATCAGGATGCATGTTTTTATCCCAGCTCTTGTAAGCATGACTCATATGAATAATTGAGGTTCACAACAAGCTTGTTGTGACACATTGATCTTGCTATTACTCATAATTTAGTAAGAGCCATCTCCTCCAATCGTGTTTGCCATATGACTCAGTGATGTGTGGTGTTCACACGGAGTCGCTGCGGCACAGACAGCAGGTCGGACTTCTGGGCTGGAGAGGTAATTACATATTCTGATACTTTGTTGTTTGCTGGCTTTAGTTGAGACATAGATGGATCTGCTGAATAAATATTGTCTTACAGACATTCAGTGGCAATTAGTTAACCCACTAATCCATCCACTAGTCGCACTAATAAGGCATTCTTCAAGTCCCCAATATCAATATAGAAATGACCAAAATCTATATTTTATATATAATAGTATCACTATTAGGAGCCAAAACGTCCACTAGTAGCACTAGTAAGATGTTTTGACCTTACTACTACTACTACTATTACTACTAGTAATACTAGTACATATCTTTTATATCACTAGTATCACTTAAATCACTAGTAGTATTAGGCATTGTTGCTGTTATTCATAGCACTAGTCAACTCATAATTGTCTATTAGTACTACTAATACCCCAAATAGTAACCACTTGTTGGGGTATTTTGGACCTTACTATAAATATTGATAATTATTATTATTATTATTATTACTAGTAAGTAACTAGTATGTGTTATTATTACTAGTAAGTAACTAGTGTTACTAGTAACACTAGTAAGGGCATACGTGTCCACTAGTAGTAGTATTAATAAGGTGTTGTTGCTCTACTATTAGCTCTAGTAAGGGTCCAAACGTTAACTAGTAGGACTAGTAAAAGTGCTGATAGGGAGGTATAGATGGTGTGTATGGAGGTTTACTATTAGCTTTTCCTATAGGAGTCCACCCAGCAAAGACGTAACCCAGTAAAGCCTGATGAGCTTTCAGTTGGTTTGGTGTTGTTGGTAATAAGAAGAACAATGATTTGCCAGGACATACTCTTAAGCCTTGACATCCGATATCCAGGTTTGCTTTCCATAGTCACAGTCTGTTGCAGATAAATTCTTGTCAGAATAGCAACTTTATTTTCAAGTAATCTATAATCATGTTTTACAGTCATTTCATTCCACTGTTGTTTGCCTCCCTCGTTTCCACTTTCTTTCTAGTAATTCCTTTAGATGGTGTGATTTATTTTCTATGTGCAGATTCTGAAATATAACATTTTGATGTGTGCGTTGTATACCATGCCACTCTATTGTCTCAAACTTCCCTTGTATGTCAACAACATTCATAATTCAGACTACAGTGATGAAAACTGTTTTTTTTTCATTCCATGTTAGTGTGTGTATTTAGTAGATAAGTATAAGACAACAATGTCGGGTGGCAGTCACAATATTCTTGGTGGAGGTGTGCACAAGTTCTTTTCTAGTTTTTTTTTTGTGTTCTACTGAATTAAATCCAACTGTCTTGCGTTGTCCACTGGAGGCAGGAAAAAACCTTGAATAAAGATTTATTTGAATACCACAAATCACGACAGGAGGATTCTCCATTTAGGGCTTGATGTTGTTCTTCTGAACATTACCACATCCTATAACCCGCGCTCTCACATACACACGTTCTACACAAAAGCTTTTTAGTAGACTCCTCTACATCTTTCATTTATTAAAAATAACAAAAACAATGTTCCTGCATTCCAGCTGTTAAGAAAAGGAATAATACGTGTGTGTATACTTAACCCTGGCAAAGTCCACCTATCATACTCAACTGTAAGTAACAACAATATTTGCTATATTTCTTACAAGCACCTCAAGATTTATGTTTTGTTTTTCCTAATGTGTTTTTTTTCTCCAAATTACTACTCAACTGCACACTGGTGAAATTTGGGTGGAGAAACATTACTATCTTTATGACTTCGAGCAAACAAAATATACTTGAAGGCAGGGATTTCTCACAATCGCAGGAAGAGTGTTTAGTGCTCGTGTCCCCCTCGGTAGTGGGCAACCTGGGCAGACATTTCCTCGTGTGATAGCAAAGCTACGCTGCAGTTTGTCTCGTTAGCAGACGTCCTGACTAGTCGGCTCCAAAAACAAGCCTCTTCTCCCCCTGTTCTGCACTCAACTGAGAGGACTTGGGTAAAAAAAAAAAGAAATGCCGAACATTCCGGCGCGGCTTCGCTGAATGACAGATTTTACTCGAGGAGACCTTGTTTTGTCTTCGGGAAGCCAGAGGAACTAATTGTCAAACAACCATTTAAATCAGACCCAACCATTTGTTGTTTTGCCCCTCAAAGAAAACATTCATATAATGACTAACAATTGAGAACAATATATTGTTTGACACATTGTCCTTGCGTCATTCAACTCCATTGTAAAGCTTCTATATGCAGACTGATCATATCCACAATATTAACCTGACAGATCCGTAGGATAATAAACTAAAGAATAAATGAATTCAGACGTAAAACAAACAGTCTATTCCATATTTCTTCACAACATTCAACCTAAAAGGACAAAATATCTGGTGGTGACTAAGGCTGTGCAATTGATTGAATTTTAATCACAATTTTGATTTGCATGCCAAACAATCTTTAAACTCATATATTAAATGGAAATAATTTATTTGCCGTTTTTTTTTCTTTACACCATTTCTGAAAGAGATGCATATGTGCAATATATTCCCTTCCACAGGGCCTGCAGCACTAATTGACTGACTTGCTTAGCTTTTGTTTTGAATCACATAATTTTTGTTGCATTTTTAACACAACTATTTAAATAAGTAATAGTAATAATTTGCCTCATGATCAGGTCCAAACCAGAAGAACATGCTCCACTCAAAACTGAAACTCGTGCTACCATTATTAGTGTCACTCTAACTGTTGATCTCTTCCGGGTTCCAGGAGACAGATTTAGCAGCGAGTTAAATCCCCAAACCTCTGGTGTCAAATCCAAGGGCACAGGAAGTATGACTGTTATATCTGTTGCCATGGACACAAACATGCACAGCTTGCAAATTGTACGACATGCAATTTTTTGGACTGAATATAAAAAAGGATTATTTCGACTTTTTTTTTTTTCCATTTAGGATTTATTTAAACAAAAAGAGGAGCCATGCTGAAACACGCACATCCACTCACACACACACACACACACACACACACGCACGCACACACACACACACACACACACACACACACACACACGCACACACACACACACACACACAGCTCTTATTACGATCGCAAAAGCTGTCACAGTTTATCCCTCTATTCTCGCTTTCTGCTGTGTCCGTGCCACTGTTAGGAGACACCTGTCATCACACTACCAGCAACTCTCTGTCTGATGCGCTTTAGCTGCTTCCTGATATAGACTCATAAACATAGATTGACCCATAAAGATGCCAGCTGCTGAGTAGTAAAGGATCCCCGAGCAGGGTGGATATGTTGGGACGATCGTCATCATCAATAATACGGATACAAATAAATTCAGTGGAGTGAAATATAGACACATCAGTGAGCATTCCTGGCTTTTTGCATTGCAATCGTTAAGTTCAACAGCAGATTCGTCTGTGATCAACTACTTCTGCTTTTTGGTGAACAGAACTGTAAAAGTGCTTCTGTGAGTGTCTGTGTGGATCTGGTTATTTTGACACTGTGTTATATATTGGATAAAATAGCTGTATACACCTCGGACTCTACCCAGGTCTCCATGCATTTATCACTTTAAGACTCAACAACTGCAACACTATCCATCCATCTATGTCGCAACTCTCCAAAATCTTAAAAATAATGAGTTCTCTCCTGCTTGTTTGCTCACCTACTCGTGCTCTCTCTCATCCACCCGTCCTCTGACACAAGAATTCAGTTCAAGTTACTCCTCACCAAACACACAGCTCTCAGTAACATGCCCTCTTCTTCCCTTACTGCTCTCCTTTACCCACAGGGACACATTATCCGACCACAGACCTATAGGAACTGGGCTTTTTCCACTTCTCTTTGGACGTCAGCTCAGCCACATGGGAGATGAATCACTCCTAAAGTAATTTCCCATGAAGTCTTAATATTCCTGATTTATTTACTTATATAATGTTTTTGGAACAATTGTAGTTTGACAAATTATATCCACTTGACCAAAATACTTTGGTTTACAGGATATGTAATGGCGAGACGCTGAATAGCCCCCTGGGTGTTTCCCAAAGGAGTGGAAACGCCTGGTGAACCCCTCACCCCACACAAGGTCAGACTCTTGAGTATCTGCACCTGTCCAAGCTGCAGGAGGCCGCGCTGTGAGGCTATGTGGAATAAAGAGAGGTTTGTAAGGGGTTCAGAGGGAGATGGAGGGTTAGACTGGGGAGAGGTCAGACAGAGTCACGCTCAATTTCCTCGTGCATTATGTCGCTCAGGTTTTGTGTACACAACTTACCCAGATTGTGTCTAATAAACTGCTGAATAAACTTTTTTTTATTGAACACAATAAACATGAAATTATTGTTGACTGTGAAATGAACACAGCCACACATAATCCAAAGTAAATATTGCCATGGGAAAAAAAAATCCTGCACTCGATCTGCGGCGATCAATGGATGTTGGTACAGATTACTGTAGAGATTTTACAGGCAGACAGAGGCTCTGCATGATGACATGCTAATATGTGTGCATGTTTCACAGGCCAACACATAGGTGCCAAACAAACAAACAACAAACAAACAAACAAACAGTTGAGGCCAACAAGACACTGGATGAAGCATAAGCTGAGCCAGTCAGGCCAACCCCCAACCTCTCCCCCTTCCTGTAATATCTACTGTGCTGTGCTATCATATATAAAGCACACTATATATATATATATATATATATATATATAGCAATGGGAACATTTCCATGAGTTATAACTTGCATTTCGACCATCACACCATTCAATAAGGTGATGTAATCATTAGGTGGTGAATTGTAAAGAAATATATAATAGTAATCGATGCATTTACCAAATCAGTATCAAATCATTAAGTTGACTAATGTGAGTGTCCAAGCCTTTTTTTTGCGTTTACATTTCAGACATTTGTTTAAGAACAGGTTTTAGGAACATATGAGCATGTGATCCCACAGAGGAAGTTAGAGGCAGCTGATAATGGGAAAGCGACAATGGATCATTCTTTGAAGTTTTCCTTGAAAATTTTGAAAGGGCTCCAAGGGGCTACATTGTGCTGAGTTGTACAAAAATTTCAATCTAATAATTTGTGAGTAGTAAGATCGTTTTCTATCGTTTTCAAAGGGATGTGTGTACAAGCCATTTTCGCAAACGCCTTCACCTCTGTAAATGGCATTTCTGTCACCTAGACTTCAACATTTGCTTATCTTTAATATACAGTAGATGAGCTCCAAATACACTGGCATCCTCCTGGTGGTTTGAAGGTTGTAGAATTTAGGGCCAGGAAAAAAAGGAAAAAATAACAGGCAAAATAAATGTACCATACAAGAAAGAACAAAAACCAGCAAAAGAAATAAAAGTGTCTGGTACATAGCATCAGTCCCAAAATGATATATATGCCTTTCCTTTGTTAGTAGTTAGGGTTAACTATTGTTCCCTCAATGCAGAACTTTAAATACTCAATCATGTCGATGCCATAGCTAATAGCTACATACAGTATAAACTTGGCTTCAGAGAATGCCCATTCAAATTCAGTAAATTTTGAGCACATTGTGAGAATCAGAACACATTTCTCTACAAAGTTGGAAAATATGTGCATGCACCAGCATTCCGTCCCACAAGCTTCCATTATAACCTCAAAATGTGAAAATGATCATGGTCTTTGATCAGTGATTGATCAAAACCTAATAATAATAATGATGATAATAATAATAATAATAATAATAATAATAATGTTTTTATATATTATTTGCCTGGATGTAGGAGGAGTTAGGTTCCAAAATCCATCCTTGCAGCTATGAAATAACTGAACTTGCTGGATCAAATATGTACAAGGATTTTTTAGCATGACTGTACAAAGTATGTGTTACTTTCTGCTTACTTTTATTAAGTGCCTATTACATATAAAACAACTCCAGATATTTAATAACTCTCTATTAACCATGCATAGATGCTTATTATACAAGCCTCAAAAAGAGAGTTCAGACATGAATACACTGTTTCATTGTATTAAAGCAGATGTTGTTTTTTGCTGGGAGCACTGACAACTCCTCCACCTCACATGTCATCAAGGTCAAGTATTAGGCAGTCAAATTAAATCTCTGTAGAAAAGCCTAGAGCCAAGATGTCAGAAAAAATGACTTAACACTTAGACTGATTTTATACTAAAAGCTATTTTAGAATTTGTAGCATTTTCCTAACGATTGTGTTTAATCT
Organism: Eupleurogrammus muticus; assembly: GCA_036785175.1. Classification (NCBI taxonomy): domain Eukaryota; kingdom Metazoa; phylum Chordata; class Actinopteri; order Scombriformes; family Trichiuridae; genus Eupleurogrammus; species Eupleurogrammus muticus. The sequence goes on from JAYKQN010000001.1 coordinate 17,312,877, forward strand.
CATTAATCTCAGTATAACTCACTCCAACCAACATTAGTTTTGAAGTGGTCCTGCAAAACCATGCTCATTTTGTGAAAACATATATGAGTTAGAGTTATCTAACCAAGAAAAGAGACACACATGATGAATCCTCTAAATAGTTCCCTAAACATTTGTAGGAAAACAGTACAATTGACGTACATTCCCAGATACAGATCTGCCCTCAGCTTGGACCACTTTTTCTTTTTTTTTAAAGCTTGCTTGTCTGACCTGTAGATAGTAATTTCCCCAAAGGTAAACAATTTCTCTCAGTGTCTTTCCAGTGAAGTTGGCTGTTCTCCTAGATATACACAACAGTAGTTATCACTACAAGGCAGAGTAAATGTTTTCGTTACGCTAAAGACCTCCCTTCGTCCCCATTTCCACTGCTGTCAAAGAGGGGCGCAGGATGATTAGATAGCGACAGGCACACACGTCGGCGCCTTCTTGTCCTGTTGGAGATGTGGTGTTGAGGTGTGGTGCAGTTTGGGTTAAGATTTGTTGCAGTGAAAAAAAAACAACACATTTCTTACCATTGCATTCCTGAGTAAAGGGAAGGGGGGCATTATTACCTCAAAGGGCAGCTTGTGCAGGAATACTGTAACAAGACACTGGGAGGAATGTAACATGCATCTGCACTGTGTTAATGAGGAACTTGCAGTTGCAAACATGTTATCTTTTCTTATCTGAAATGGAATTTCAACTTATTTCCTTGAGGCTGTCACTGAGTTATTTTCTCTGTTTGCAGCCGCTTGACTAATTGCTGATGTCAACAGAGCACAGTTTATGCCAATAAGCGTCCATGCAGGTGGAAATGTTTACTCCTGCGGTGGATATAAATACTGTAAAATCAGGATCGCATTGTTCAGAGAGGTTCTGGATTTAAGAAATGCTTCAAACTTGGCCCTCGGAAGGAAAGAGTTTGAGGAAATCCACTTATCTTGGCTCAGCACAGCAGCAGTAAAAGCAGCCAGGCTTTGGCTATCTTGAGGCGTAGGAAATCAAACTAAACAGAAGAGGGACATGTTGGGTTGACAGGTAATATTTGGAATAAAAAAAAAGGAAGATCTAAAGACCATAAGTGTAGAACTTATGAAAATTTAAGGAAAATTACAACACATTTTTATTGCATTCTAACCCAAATTATTAAGACCTTAAATAGAGCATGATGTCACACATAAGACATCATTATAATAGTATATGTGTGTAGTATTTGCAGCACAGGTATCATTTAACCTTCAAAAGGAGTAAAGCAACTGGTTTAGCTGCTTCAACACAGGATTAACAATTGTGATGGCAAGGTCCCATGCAGAAGCAAATAAATTAAACTTTGTCGGCCAGCACACGTCTCTATTTCATTTTTCATCAGAAGCTGAAAATTTCCACAACACAGCACAGGTCACGACGGCACAATCTCCACCTGTTAACAACACGATTCGCAGGCAGCAGGTGATTCAATTAAACCAACAGCACAATGTGTTTCCCCATTATTAACTTCAATACAGGATCTCTAGCTAATTAGAAATTATTATCTACACTAAACTCAAATAAGAGAATATGCTGCTATTATAAGTCTTTTTTTTTTTCGGCGAACAGATCTCTAAACACAATTTGTGCAGTTTTTGGACACAAAATGTCAAATGGTGTAGCTGAAAAAAGAATGATAAATTTGATGCATTTAATCCACCTAGAATATAAAAACTAGTTTGTAACATGTGTTACTATCTGATGCCACATTTTTAGGGTGTTACCACATGATAGTTTTGGTATTGTGTCAATATTCTTACCCATTGTTGCCACAAGGATTGACTGATAGTTTGCACTCTAATCAAAGCTCACCACCAATGAGTTCACCAACACATTGGTGGAAATTTACTCAAAAACACATTAGAACTTAGATGAAAACAACCAGACATGATGATGACGGCGCATCGGCAGATGAAGATATGTGACAAAGCATGGTGGCGTCTCTGTTCTTACCTTCTACGGATCTGTTTTTTCTGTCTTTGGTTGCTGAAAAATCCTCCACAACGTCATTAAAGTCCAGTCACTGATGGTTTTGTCAGCTCAATAAAAGTTCATTCAGTTGCTTTGGCTTCATCTTAGGCCTCAAATCGTTTTCAGTCCTGACAGTCAGAGATTGAGGCTCCAGCCGCTGACAGAGTCAGAAACAACCCTATATTGTACCATAAACACTCAGGACACACTTCAGGATTATTTGGAGTCCTTTAAAGGCTGCTGGTACTCCAGTTAGTGTTAGCATTAGCAGTGCTGCTATGGACGTTCCTCCCTCTGAGAGCATTTTCTCTTTTTGTTGTCTAAATAATTGGAAATGCAAGAAACATTTAGTTAAATCCCTGCCAGCCTTTTTCACCTCTTATCTTAGATTCAGCTGCTCCACTCAGTTCATTTGAAGTTTGCTCTGTGGTTTTTACTTCTTCTGTTATTTTAATTCTCAGGTTGACCTGTCAGCCCCAGATGAAACATTTAGCGCCATCTGTCAGTCACAAGACTCATCATTATTAAGTTTTTAATAATATTACATAGAAAAAGAAAAGAGAAAGAGATGCAAATAAACAATTTCACGAATTCCCAGATGATTCTGGCTTTGGAACTGGCTGAACAGGGGGGGCCTGGTCCTGGCTGGTCCATGTAGCAGCACTTCTCTGCATAGACACTGTTTTATGAAAATACTTTGACACAATCAATATGTGTTGGGTGCATAGGCTGCCGATGCTACAGCTACTGTGACATCTGTACAGTTGAAATACTGGCTATGTGGGGCGAACAACCACAAAGTGCACAAAGTTGAACACATTTTGGCTGTAAACACATTCAGTTATAAATAACTGGAATGCCTTCGGAGGGGCCAACAACTCTCCCAAGTGTACTTTATGGGAGGCTATTAATTTCTTCCTCTCATCCATATCTATATTGAATTTACTGCCTCTCCTTAGAAAAAAAAAATACAATTTCACTATAATATAATGCCCCCCATGTTGCAGGTTGTGCAGCATATCGCTGCCTTTGAGGCTAAGTGCGGGCGACAGTGCCCTAAAGCAGCCTCTCCTCACTATTCTCCAGCTAGTGGCGTGCAGCCTTATTTATTCAGGTCACGCAGGAGGAAGACCAGCCACCTGCAGTAGAGGAAGAGGCATGAAATGTCCTTTCACATACAACCACAGGAAATGGATGCCTCAACCGTTTAAATCACTGAGCGAAAGTCTTACATTTTTAAAACTTTTTTTTTTCCTAAGGCGACCCCCTCGCCCCTCCATCCTTTCTGCATATTGAACAGCTAGATAAGGGTCATAAGAAATTCCGTATGTCAGCTCAGACTGTTTCGAGGCAGTGGAGCGGTAGTAAGTGGGAGGTGCAGGGAGTTCTAATTGGGGAAAAAGTGGGATACAGAGGGGGCCTGCCGGTGGAAATGTGTCTTCAGCCTTGTGTTGTTGTACAAAACAGTCAGAGAGTTGTGCATGAACTATTGAACTCCTGAGAGCAGCTGGTGTAACAACAGTACAGACACATTCTTATGGAGAGATGAAGCAATGTTAAATTGGAGCTCTGCTGTACCTTGCGCTTTCTTTATACCTATAAATGGAACCCTTACTGTTAAAAGGGCTTTTAAAAATTGTATCTGTTCATTATGCCGTTGTCTGGCAACAATTTGTTTTTATTCATATTTTCAAGGTTCCACCAGAGCTACTATTATGACTCTAATAAAGAGCGAGAAAAATAATTACCACTCAGCACCTTAAGGGCCATTTTAGGTCTAATTAAAGCCACAATTTCTGATTCCATGGCAATTACAGCATATAATCCTGCATTATAAATATATTTTTCACTTTTATAGTGAAACCCTGCCTTTAAATTGTTTAGTTTTTGTTAATTTAATGTTCTCCCTGTAGAACAAATACATGTTATTGCCCTGGTTTCTACAGTGAATCCCTGCGTGCACACTGAGGAGCTTTTTCAGATAGTAAAGCTTTGTGCCCTGAAGGAGGTGCCACGCCATCATTAAAAGTAAAGTGACTTTGAAGATATTGATAACTCACTTTTCAATGGATGCTGCACCAACTGCAAGAATTTTAGTAGTTCAAATTAATTCAGATCGTTTATTATTGTAGTTAGGTAAGCCGTCAACTGCAAGTAGTTTTAACACTGCTTATTTAAAGGGCTACAATGCCACCAAGCACAGGGGAGTTAGCCAGGTCGCTAGTTAAATGAACTCCATGTCTAGGCAACTTGGATTTTTGGGACATACCACCTACCGAGATGCTAAATTGAATTGGTAAAAACCAGTACGATCCTACCATGTGACTGCAATGATTGTCATTAAGGAAATTCCTGCATTATGGAGTTTGGTGAATTTCTTGATCTGACTTTGCTGTGTTTGTAAACTTGCATTTTAAGGGGACATTCCTGAGAATTAATAATATTTGGTGGTTATGATTAGATATGAATTCACACAGACCAAGCACGGAAAAAAAAAAAAAAAAAAAAAGAACTGGAATATAAAAATAAAAGCAACTAGAGGATTTGTGCTGTGCTATACTGTATTAGTATGCAGATACACACAAAATAGCAACATTGTCTAATTCAGTGAAATAATAAAAAAAGAGACATTGTACGTAAATATAGGTTTTTCATATCCAGATAACACAACACAACCAGTTACATTCAAACAGCAGTGTGGAGTCAATGTGTCAAGACTACCAAAGTTAAATACAGTACAGTATAAACAAAAACTACAGACATTGTCCTCAATGCTTTGTAATACTACTTTACAACATGTTACCAAAGTGTCACTGGGGACTTCACAAACCCTTTGGAGAGTCATAAGAAAATAATTCACACATAAATACACAACCTAAATGGTACACAGGAGTTACTACATTTACCAAATGCCTACATGGCCTTACCACAGCTGTGACTAAATTATCTGAATAAATGATTACGATGCATCACTACAGAGTAAATTACTTAATTTATGGAGACTTCACGATACTCTGAAAGCCAGAAATGTAGGCATATAGTGAAGGATTAAATGGCAAAACTGTTGATCTGACATGTGATTTTATAGGAGACCTGTTGCTTAGAATAACCGTGCTTATATGCCTGTGTATGAAATTAACCCTTTCCCTCAATAACTGCCAGCCAAAAATACATTGTCATAGTTATTAAAATATATCACGTTTCCTTCAGTAAAATCACCACAGTACGATTTGGAAAACACTTCAAATTAAGGTCTTTGTAATAAGTGTTGTGTAATAGGACCCTTATTACATTATTATGCGTTGATAAGACGACGCGTTAATAAGTGACTTAGCCGTTATGTAATGTTAAACCCTTATTAAGCTTTTTTGTTGCTTCATTAAGGTTAAATAACAAATATTTATTATCAGTTAACTAGGCTTTTTGTATAGTACTGTATGGTGAATCTTAAGTCAGAACAACACTATTACCCTTAATATAGAAGGAAGTTTCTAATAAATTATTTTAAATATATTGTAACAATACAGTTTATAGTTTGGTTATTAACACTTATAGTTTGTATACATATACTTACACTTATAGTTTTATTATATTTAATTTTAATACGAAAAGTATGAATAAGGATCTTATTACATATTAACTAATGCTTATTACAAGGAACTTAAGATAAAGTGTTTCTAAGATTTGTACTTAAAACTGTTGTGAAAATTGAGGCATTCAAAAAATATCATGAAAATAAATAGCCTGTGGTGTAAGAAGTGACTGACAAAGATAAACGTTGTACTATTATTTTTTTAAAAATTTTTATGGTAAATGTGGACCATGTATTAAAAAATCTGCACGTATAGGTGAGCCACCTCATTCAAACAGAGTTACTGTACAAATAAATTGGGAACATTGTGACACAGGGTGTTTACTTTCGTTTTTATACTGTTCATAAAAATAATTAAGGAAACTCTCAATTGGGGAGGTTAAAGAAACTATTTGTTTCTTCAACCTCGTGACTAACATATGCAGACTAACTTACACAGAAGACAATACTTTTCTTTCTTCACTTCACTTTTAAAGACTGGGCAAGAGAAGAAAGGTGACAGAAGCTATTGACCCAGCAAGATGGCAAATAATCCAGGTAGACGCATATACAGCCTTGTTAAAGCTCCAGCCCATTTCCCGCCCCTCCCTTTAAAAACACTGAACTAGAACAAACAACTTCATTATCCACGTTCCCACACACTGCCACATTAGACGGTCACTTCATGGTTGAATGCTTCTAATATTATATCTTTATGAGCATAACGGACTTATAAATACTGTGTCTATAAATCGTGTGCTCACACACACACACACACTTTCACACACTCCGATATATAACACGCCTGTGTCAGATTTGCTAAAAAAAAAAAAAAATGATTGCGACTAATGTTCCCAGCATTATGGACAATGTGTTAATTATGTTCCTTAAATGAAAAAAATAATTAAAAAAAACTATGAATTGACAGCATAACTTCAAAAAAGTGCAATGGTGATTGAAAAGGTGTGCATAGCGTATGGGGTCTACATGATTTACAAATGATGCTTTCATTTTGCAGAACTCCTCTTCAGACAGCCCGGTCTCCAGAGGGAATCATTGACGCTATAACTGTCACAATGTCAACATTCAACATATCCACAGACATGTAAGGCCGTCAAGGTTTCCCTCTGGAGACTGGGGTGACGTGTGAATAAGGCCGTGTTCAGACTGATGCTGGAACGGTGCGAAAAAAGAACGCAGACATAGTGTCCCAGCATGATTTTTTTTTTTTTTTTTTTTAAATGCAGATTCATCTGGGAAACAAGTTAAACCTGACTCAACCTTTTTCCTGTCATCTGACACTGTTGGCCTATCTTGTGAACACAGAGGATAAAATAATTGTCACAGTAATTCATAGTGGTGAAATGCATCCTTAGTATTATAAAACCCTGGCTTTGATGTTGTTTTGGTGTCTAATTCCTGTGAGGAATATAGGTTTAGATTTGAAAACTTACATGCATCTAATTTAGGAGAGTTACTGGTTGCTGTAATAATTCCTTCTCTCCATACAGAACGTAAAGCTATCTCTTAACGCTAACGTATTGTAATATATTGTAACATAATATCACATATTAAAAGGTCCCATATCATGCAAATGGCAAATTTTACTCTAGTTAAGGTCTAGCGGTCTTATAAAAACTGTCCCATGCATTAAATATTCTGAAAAATGGAGAAATGCACATAGCCTGGATTTAGGAACCTTTCCTTTCCTCCTTTGTACTTTTCTGACTTTGTGATGTCATGCAGTAGCTCCTTCCTCCTGTAGACGTTCCCAGCATGGCCCACATGCGCCCCGCTGCAACAACCACTTTTTTTTCAGCCAATCACAAGAGAGGTGTATAAATATTTACACAAGACACAAGAGAGCATAGTAAAACTACATTGATTTGTGTGCAAATACATGTTCGGGGGTATCAAACTATTTTTCCCACATATCTGCAGAACCAACCATCCGATCGACGTCACACCTGGTGGGTGTATTGCTGATGACCTCGGTAAGTGCAGTGTTGAATTTGGTCCAGTTTGGTCAGATGGTGGTGCTATAGCAAATAACTGTAACTTTTGGCCTATACATTTTTTAACTGTAAGCCTAAGAATTAAAATGATTTTTTTTCTGGATTTTGTGGGTCTCAGTCAAATATATCCACATATACTCATTTGCATCTTTGCATTTTTTTATCTAAATTACTTTTTTCATTATTCCTCCTACACATTTTCAGAAATCCTCACCAAATTTGGTATAAACCAGCTATTGGTTATGAACATTCACAGCACCAGTTAGCTTCAGTTGAGCATCAGAATCTAAGAGGGGAAAAGCTTTCCAGCCAGTATGACCAGGAGAAATCAGGACAATCGTTCACTTCTCTCACAGTACTTGCAGCTAAAACGTGAACTTAAAGTTAAAAGATGAATCTGTCACTCTGTAGCAACACACCCACACCACGCGGCCCTGTGTTTGTTTTGAACGCGCTGCTGTTTTTGGTCTGAACACCTGCTTGTATATGGTGGCGTATGGATGACTAGCATTTGAGAAAGAGTTGGGATAAGGACAGCGGTGAATGGGAATGTGATGCATTTATCACTTCACGATGGCTCCCCTGCAAAAAAAGGTTATTGTGTTCATCGCTTAAACATTCAAACTCAAACCAATAAACATTGAAATCATGTAAAAACTCACAATGCATCTGAATCACCTACATCAACTGCGACATGTAGAGACAAATACTGAAGCAAACAAGACGTGCTTTGAAACTTTATGTGAAGCAGACAACAAATATTAATGGTATATAATATGCTAACTCTGAAAAATTGTCGCATGTCATCTTTAATAAATACTGTATGGTATGTATCTAATTTTATCAATAAGAATATGTTCAGATAAATTAAGTTTTATATGTGTAAGATATAAAGCTTTAATATATTATTATGCACCTATGAGGACTTCTGTTTCTGTACTGAAGAAATAATAATAATCATAATAATAATGATGATAATAATAATATTAATAACAATAAATGAGGCAAGCATGGATTTCTTGGTTTGGCACTAACCATGTCAGAACAATTTACAGTGTATCCAAAGGCTTTTTGTGCACGACATGATCCCAGAAGGATAGTCAAACAGTTTATAATATTCATCAATATTAAAAGAGAAAGATTGCAACGATATAGTGATTATCAGAATGCATCTCAGTCCAAGTGAAGCAGTTCGGTTTGAAACTGAAACAGCGCAGGAATAGTCAAGCTCACCTCAACAGTACAGTTAAAGGGCCTATGCCGTGTGACAGAGAGGTGTCATTTCCTTCATGTGGCTACACAATTCTCTCCTTCTTCTCCTTAAGCATTGCTCTCCACATCATATCTATAAGAGGGGGCGAGTTCTCAGTCCCTGGGTTCCTGGTTGGCACAGAGCACCAAACACAATGCAGTTTTTTTTTTTTTAAGGGTGTTTTTCCCGGGTGTCGTCAGGCGAAGGGGCTGTCTGATTTGAAGAGGGCGGCGTCCGCTTCGTGGCAGCCTTTGCCGTTCATGTGTTCTGTGTGGCCTTCGATGCTGTAGCAGCCCTGCACCTCGGTGATGGTGGAGGCCGTGTAGGAGGCCGAGCGCAGGGCGTCCGAGTGGTTCCCCACGCTGCTGCCAAACTGGATGTTATACTGGTTCCAGTGCCTCCTCAAAACTGCCTGGACCTGATCGAAAACACCAGATGTTGATGAGCCCGCCCATTAATTATTAGATTTAACATATATTATATATATATGTATAAATCATATTGGCTTTCTTGTGAAGAAATTAGTAAGATTGATACAATTTTCATGTCTGTGCATTAATGAAAAGCCCAATGTAATTTTAACCTAATTTGATTCATTCTTATATATATATTTAATTTCAATTTTGCATTGCTACAAAGATACATGCTGTGTTTAATATATAGCAGTGGCTGACAGCAGCTTTGTGGTGTCATGTTGTGAGGAGGCTGTGCCCTCATACAATGCACATCTAGCAAGAAAAGAAACATAAAAAAATAGCATCTTACTTCTCCGTTGAAAAAGCAGAAGATGGTGGCCACCAGCAGACCCTGAAATTAAAAAGAGTGATCAGCTACATCTTATTAATTAAAGCCATAGTGCAAATTTTAAAGAAGAACTAAACTCCAAACCCACTTCTTTTAGATTAAAACGAGTGTATATATTGAATATAGTAGAGTTGATTGACTGGTTGCAGGGGTATATGATTTTTACATAGTTTGTTATAAATATACAGCATAGTCACTGCCCTGTACAGATTGAAAAATGGCTGTGTCAATAAAATGTCCTATTTCGTACAGCAAAAACATACAATGCTGTGTCTAGTAGAAATTTCCACAAGCTAACTTGATGTGGGTAAAATAACATAATCATATGGCTCTTATCGTTCTCTGCAAATGAAACATTCCATGGTACTTGTGTAATGCCTTAAACAATAGATCTACCATTGCTTATCAAACGATTTTTCAATGTAATTACACTTCATTGCCAGCAGATGGACACAGAAGTCCCGCACTCCAGCTTTAAGCATCAATAATCAATTGACTGAAGAGAAACGTAGCGATCCAACTGTTCTGCGAGCCGATTCAGCCTGTTACTCAAGAGGTTCTTCCTGCCCTTCCCAAGATGGGAAAGTTCAGGATGACCAGATAACGCCCCTCCAGCTCAGATAATTCATGCTGTCCTTCCTGCTGCTCTTCCCTAGGTTCTTAACATAAACAAAGGCTTCTAAAAGGCTGATGGGAATGCTTGGCGCTCACTAAAAGCTAAGAAAAATAACAGGGCCTGTGTCCTGGTAACAGCTCATTTCACAATTCCTCATATTCAGTAGATGGCTCGCTGGCAACATGTCAATGAGTTTTCTAATAAATAAGATACATGCAACATATAGTAAACCTCGGATGCCATCTCTTTATACAATGCACAAAATTTCATTGTGGATTTTACTCAATATCTCGACAGCGGTTCATCTAATTTTGGTGGCTCTCTACACAGATTTACCTCCATTTGACTATTCGACCACACGCAAAGCACACGTCTTACCTGGTAATGCATTAGTATGTGCATGATGTAGTCGTATATTTCAGCGGAGACCCGTCCCTCTGGCTTGTAGGGAAGCAGGACATACTGAATTCCAAGGAGAGGCACCAGGATGAGGGTGGCTCTCACCGCCTTCATGTAGAGACTGGACTCTGCTTGGTGGGTCACCTTCAGTTTGGTGATGAGAACTCGCACAATGTTCAGTAAAAAGAACAAATTGACCTGGTGGGAAAAAACAAATTATTCGGTCATTGACAGGTATTATTGACATTACATACATTCTCAATTATGCCTTTTTTAAACCTTAAAATAAGTAAAGATATAATAAGATATGAAGAAACTTTTTTTTTTACATGAATAAAACATCTTCTTTTACTGAATAAGCAACCCTATGTTGTGTCTATACTGTATATACTAGACTCCTTAGAGGATCATAGAAGGGCTGGGGTTCAGGAATAGGACGGGGCGGGATTACAAATAGAAGAGGTCAATCTGTATCCATACCTCCAAATGGAAAACTCAAAAGAAAGTTATATAAAAAGAGAATCATGTGCAAATGTTGAACGCCTCACCACAGACATAAACCTAAAGCAGGCAGTAAAATCCATATAAAAGAAAAATCTTGTTACCTTTATATTTATGCAATTCCTTATACACAAACTGTTCAATTTAATAGACCTAACAGTCCCAAGCACGTCACCTTGTGTTTTCTATATCATTTCTTCTATAAACCGTACGCTTGAGGTTAAAGAAAGGAATCCGTTATGAGCAAACAACTCGGAGGCCTTATCAAACCAAACTCCCAACCCTTATCAAATCATAGTAGAGGTTGTTTGAGGCAAAACGTTTAATCCTCAGAGAGTCGTGAAAGCAACAGTTTTGCGTGTGTGTGAATTCCTTCAGCGCAACACGGGCCTGGGGACCAGTGGGCGGCTCTTCAGACGGCAGATGCATTGATTTCACAAGACAAACACAATTACGCATGCTATGAAACTGTGTCCTGCTGCAGGCCCCCCACAGGGAAGAGAACAAAGGCATCCTATTGTTGCTCATTGCACAATAAAAAAAAAAAATCTGTCCACCAATAAATACATGGTACGAGGCAGTCGGCTCACATTAACAAACAAACTTATTTGCAGTGATTGATTGGTGTCAGTTAAAAAAAAAAAAAAAAAACTGAAGCTTCTTACCAAGAGAGCCGCACAGATGGGGCCGTGGATGATGTAGAGCAGCGATGTTTTGGAGCTGATCCAACAGCTAAAGTGCAGGAGAGGGCAACAGAGCAAAGCTACAGTATTAACGCATCACAGCACAGGGCAGCTGACCTAAAAGATCAATACTGCGAAATTAATTGGGGTGAATGCTTTGTTGAAAAGTGTGAGATCATTTATAATAAGCCTTTTGATACACTAGTTCAGTTCTAGTCTGTTCAGCTGCATCCCACACAGTTGTTTTTATGTTTTAGTTTACCAATGTAGAGCCAATATGTATATATATTTAATATAGATTATATAATGTTAAATTATATAGTGTCAAATATTAAAATCTGCCACGGAAAAAGTAAATAAGATGTCATATTACTGCAGTTGTGTAGAAAGTTCAATAAACTTAATTGAGTACATGCTCTCAGTTGCTTTCCACCACTGGATATGTTATTCCTTACATAATGGTAAGTTGCTGTTCGAGTGCTTACTTGTCGTTGTAGTAGTAGCCCCGAGCAACAGCATGTATGGAAGCAGGAATAAGAGGGAAACCTGCAAGACAAGTCAAATGGTGACAATATACACTATTTACATGCTTCTATTGCACTTTGAATAACAAAACTAATGCAGTTGATGAATCTTGTGCATATATGATGTGTATAATAACATATCCACTTTGATTGTGGTATAATAATAATGATAACAGTAATGCTAGTAGCTTTATTTGTATAGCAGTTTTCATAGTTCAAGTAGTATAGAGCTTCATTAAAAAAAAAGAACAAAAAGATGAAACGAGAGAACAAAAGTAGTGGAAAAGGCAGTAGGCTATGTATGAGTAATGTGCAACAGCAACGTTGGTAAAAGCAGCAGCAGCAGCAAACATCTGACCATTAAACAGTTTTTACTGCAGCCATGAAAACAAAAACTGTCTACCCTTGGCTCGGCCCGCCTGACATAGTTTGGCCCTCGGGGAAAACAAACTGGCAACCCTGTTGTACGCTTTTTTTTTTTTCCTGGGTTAAATAACATGTTGTTGTGTGTCTGTCTCTGTAATATTATTATTCTCTCCGTTGACGGTGTGGTTGTAGCCGGCTCGTTTTAAGGCACATTGTCAGTATACTGGCTTCTTTTCCCACCTATACCTTCCTATAATTCAACAAGGCACCATATGGGATATTGCAGTGTAAAAGCCGTGTTTTGTGTGCCGCACGTACCCCAGCCCAGCAGGTAGTACCACATCAGGTGCTGCTTCTCAGCGAACACGGCCACCACGATGAGCGTGTGCAGGTAAATCCCCTCGCACAGCATCCAGAAGTAATTGCAGCCGAACAGATACAGATGAATGAACTGGGACACCTTGCAGCTCGTCTGAGGGAAGACAAACGTCAGCATTTTTTCATTCTGCTCCTGTGGATGTAGCTATTATAGCAGTGAAAAAAATCAATTAAATCCCCCAACCCACCCCCCGTCCCCAAGAATGCAGCATTCAGAGTGATTTATGTGTACTGAAACTCAGATGACAATGTAAATAGCTGGATTCGAAACAGTAAGATAAAATAATCGATAATATGAATATAAAATGACAATATTAATAATAAAAACAATAAATAAGCTCACTGGATTCTTCTGCACTAGCTCCTGGTTGTTTGCCACTGCTGTCAACCAAATAATAGTGATCACAGAGTTGAGCACGAAAGAAAAGAAGAGGTTTTTGTGAAGAGTGATCCTTTGGCAACTCAAACTCCTGCAGGAAGAGAGAGTATATACATTACATCAGGGGCCGCTAATTCATGCAAGCAATGAGGGATATCTGTTTATACAGCATGCTGAACCCAGGGTAGCGGACACACTTGAAATGGAAGAATATTCCGAGAGAGATGAAGAGGGAGGTCAGAGACAGTCCATGTCCGATGAGGGCTAAGTAGAAGAGATTCATTGCAGTCTGGACGGAAAGAAGAGAAACAAATTAGATTATCCGGAACTGCCTACGTATGTTGTAAACAATGTGTCATCAGGGTGCTTCAATAAAACGCTCCTAAAGATGTATGCTCATACAGTAAATCCCTCGCTCCGACAGTAAATCATGACCTTTGTGTTCGGGAGAAATGCTTTTGGTTCCCAGACAATGCTGCGTAATGAATTTGGCGAGCAAACGGGCTTTTCAGCACGGCCCCGTTGATCGACATTTCTCAATCAATAACATCATTAGGGCTGCTGCTAATGATTATTTTTAATTATCAATTAAACTGTCAATTGTTTTCTAATTCGTTGGTGCTTAATAATGGCAGAAATCAGTGAAACGTGTTGATTTGTTTTTATTTTCCAAAGCCTAAACCAAAGACGATAAGTATATATATATATGTCTTCAAAATCTCCTATCTCTATATCACTTATCAAAATTGTTGGTGATTAACCTTGTAAACATTTTATAATAACCATCAGCTATAAATGGTTATTAGATAATGTGATGATGCTGAAAAAAATGTTTAATAAATGTTTTTTAATTATGTTATAAAACAACAAAATAAGGTTTATAGACTCACCCCACGGTATTCATTAACATCCATAAAATATGATAAAGGAAATAGCCATCCAGATCGTGTTTAAAGATTTTACAAACCAGTTTTTATCCAGTAGCAAATAGCAGAATAAATATTATAAACTATACTAAATATAGACTATAAATTTACTAGACATTACTCATTTTTAAATGATGGCGTGTTTCCCACTGCAATGCTTCTGTAAAGTGTTTTTCATAGCCTCAGACAAGCATACGACCACCCATTCACACGCATTCGGTGGGATGCTGATTCCTACCACTCTGCCTTCGCTGGTGTGTTCATTACAGCGGGTGTAGTTGGTCCATGTCCGGTTGCTCTCGGGATGCAGGAACCAAAGGCCGTTATCAGTGCAAATCTTTGTGACCATCTCTGCGATTTAAAATAACCATGATCAGACAGGAAAGAAAAAAAAAAAAAGGTCAACACGCGAGGCGCGGCGCGCACAGCGGTCGCTCCGTCACGCCTCCGTATCTGCTGTAGGATCTCACCCGAAGGGTCAAAGTCCTGGAAGTAGTCGGGGCAGTGCTGCTCCGAGGAGACGCCCGCCTTGGTGTCGTCCCAACACAGCCAGCCGTCCCAAGTACGATTACACATGGGCTCTAGAATAATTACATACTATATTAGAATCGTCTTTTGTATATAAAGACACAATAATAATAATAATAAGAAGAATAATAATGACAATAATATATCATATTTTTATAGCACATTTGTAGAATTCAAAAACAACAAAGTCTATGTTAGCTCTTCACTGTAATAATGTGAAAAAGATACAGGAATCAGAAAGTGAATGCATCTTAAAACAAGTACCTTGTCTGTTCTGAGTGTTGTCCTGCATGATCTTTTGGTAGCACTCGAACTGGGCTGTAACTATCTTGCTCCTGGTGACTCCCATGTCATCATAGACGTTGGTGGGATGCATCTGGTGGGTTTCATTCACCTCGAGGCTCGCCGTCACAAAAATCTGCCAGCAAGGACCAACCGAGACGGATGGAAGAGAAATTCAGGAGAAGCGAAGACCTCGTTTCATATTATCCGCATTTCAGCTTTACACTTCAAGACTATTTGTAGCTCATACTAAGTGTATATGTCATTCTGCACGGTGAAGCATCATTTTGAGTGGAGGGAGACTTAAACAGGCTCAAGAAGACAAACAACATGTTGGTTTTTATTTTTTTCTGCTTCATTTAAAACAAAAAAAGTATGTTTTTTCCATACCCTGTATGGACAAATCCATGCTATTAATAAACAAACTCTCATTTAATCCATTCCTGTTCCGTGGAAAACATGACCTCTATGCAAAAACATCACTGATGCTGTTACCAGATGTTTTTATTTATTCTTTTTAACAAAGCCAAACATGTCCAATACAAACGGAAAGGCGCGTTCAAATAAGTGCGCGTCAAATCAAGTCAGAGTTCAGTGGTTTGACTGCAGTATCTGTTAAATTCACACACATTTGCTGGGTGTGTTTACAGATTTTGCTTGTTTGCGTCCCTACCTTAGTTAGATTACAGAGCAGTATAAGCGCCAGCATCGCGTTCCGCCCCACGCTGCTTATCTCCCTCCTGGCCATGTCGAAGCAGGCTGATGATTACCTGGAACGGAGGATAAATACTGGAGTTATAAGTTAATAAGTGAACAGATTATCTTTAACAGAGCAAACAATATTGCTTTTTTATGCTAGTGTTTTTTTTTTTTTGAGCAAGTCCTACCGACACAGTCATTAACTCTGGAATAGACTGTAAAATTATAGAAAACTACACTTTCAGCTCATAAAACCATACTTTTTCCACCTTCTTGGCAGACACACAAGATTAAAATCCATTGATTTACACTGAATCTGAAACTCTTGCACTCATCAGATAATGTACTCGTTTTCAGATTAAATTTTTTCTGATGTAAAATAAAAAAAATAAAAAAATAAAAAAAGTCATATGCCCCTAGTACCTGAAAGTTCCTCTCTATAGTCACCCCCCCTATGATACTGGATATTAAAGCTCCATCAAATGTGCTTTTATGTATGTGATGGACATTCAAAAAGAGCTTTTCAGTCTTGTTTTTCCTATCAAATGGATATCTTTGTAGTCTTGTGAGGATTAAATTCACTTTGTATTTCTGGTCACTGCTTCCCTGTTGAGCGGTGATGAAAGTATAACAGCAGGAAAAGACACTTTGACACTAAATTATTCAGGAATTCACTCGGGTTTGTGGATTTTATCAGTGTGAACGGGAAGAGTAATTATCTCAAGAAAAAGAACATTTCAGAGATCACGTAGACACCTGACTGCCGTTTTGCTGTTTTAACATAGACTCAAAAGAACAATTGATGACAAACGATCGACAGTGTGTGATATTTTCTGGTTCTATTTCGGGCATGACAGTCAGATATAAGCTCATGCTAAATGACTGTGTAAATGCAGTGGACAGAACAGTGAATGTCAAGTAGACTAACCCCTAAAGTCATGTTGCCAGGCAACGCATGAAATCGCATGTGACTGTACCGCAATGGGGGGAAAAACACATTTTGCAAAAAAAAAAAAAAAAATGGAGGGAAAGGACACGCTTGGGTGAACAGGGAGTAAATCAGAGATGTGAGCAACAAAATGGCTTAATAGTTCCTTGAAGACTCTCACTCATATTTCCTTGCACTCGCAACTGTGGTGACGGCAGTCTGGATTAGTTGCGAAGGAAGGAACATCTTTGAAATAATATTAACCGCATCAAATAGCAATAATGGATCAGAATGTAAACTATAAAAAAAAAATCCTCAAAAGTGGGAGTATCATGCACATTTCAAGATGCATATTTATATTCTGGGGGCTCTATTGGTAGAGTTATGGATGATTTCGGAAACGGGCCATTTTAGCTCCTGTCTTTTTAAGGCCCTGTACCTGCCGAGCTCCCTCTATTCTGGATTGGCCAGCTTCCAGATGTGTCTCCTCAGATTTCAGCCAAAGTGGTCGATTTCACTTTATTTCTGTCCTTAACTGGACACCGTGAACAACCCATGGAACAGCCCCATGCGTGGTTACTAACAAGGAAGAATTAGGAGGGATCGCTGCAAAGGAACATGGTTCAAAAGCAGACTGAAGCCCGGCTTGTGACTCGCAGAGAGGAATTTTACTCAAGTTCATCTCAAGTTTGGAACCTAAAAGCTTGTTTAACGCAGACTTCTGTCCTCTAAACAGAGTATAAACAGAACAGAAAAGCACAGAAAGCGTGATACCTCCCCACGCCGTGTGCCTCAGAGCACCTGGGACATGGGTCTAATGTAAACCGATTGGTGGAAATCCCAAATCACAACTATAATCTGATTTGTACATGTTAGGTCCGTTCGGAGTTAAACACAATGCTAATATTTTGGCTTAGTGATCAAAGAACAACACAGCTGACAAAATAAGCAGTTGGATCCGGGCCGAGCTCTCAGATCTCACAGCTGACTTTAGATTCCGGGCTCTTATGCATTTTCGTGAGCAACGTCTCGTTTGTGCAAGCTGTTGAAGGTGATGCCCGTGTTTCATCAAAGCAGAATCCCAGAAAACGGTCCTGGAGCGATCCTGCAGGCGTCTGGGATCTCATATCAAAGCTGCTGCGCAGCAGACGGGACGGAATTCAGATGCAAAACACAGCGTACCCCTCAGATTGTACAAATCCGCCCTTACAAAAACGGTGATTGCGCTAATGCTCCAGATCGCTTTAAGCCTGCCTGCTACAGCTTTTGTTTCACTATCAAAGTTACCGGGTCAGCGAGAGCTCTGGTTCCTTTTGTTCTCAGGAGGCTCAGTGTGCCGCTTACACTGGCGAGCTGGTTTCGTCTTTGAAGCCAGAGTTGGGCTTTTTTGTCTGGGTGCTTGTCCCAAAATTGATTTCCCTTCATTTTTCACAGCTTGTGTTTTTCTCCATGTTGCAGCATGAGCTAAAGGTACAAAACAGCAGCTTCTTGTGGCAGCATTTTCCTTTTACATCCAAGCATCTTAATAATTAAAAAAAAAAAAAGAGACCGGGATGGAGAGATGGGAGACAGACAGGAAGCTGCAGCCAGGATGAAACATACATGTAGGTAACATGGCACGCATCTCATTCAGGAGCTTATCTCTTAAACCACAAAAGCACGAGGTCACCACTTTTATTCACAACATCTGGAGCCTAAATACATCTGGCGAAATGGAATTATGTAATTGGACAAACGCACTTGACAGAAGTCGACTCCTCTTTCGCAATCATTCACATATCGAAGTGTGTTGAAGGTTTATGTGTGTATCCCGCTCAGTGGTCTGACCTGTATTCATTGTAGTGGATGGTGACTGCTAAACCAGAACATTAAGTCACAGAAAAAAACTGCTGCTGGAGAGAAAACAAGCAAAACACCAAGCCAGAAGATAATGGTCTAAACAGAAGGTCTAAAAATGATTAATTTATATATAAGCTTTAAGCTATAATTCAGCCTTACAGCAGGTAATTATAGCCTCAGTTATATTGCGGTCAACAACCTGAGGACACCACTCTGACCCCTCCCACTTCCTGTCTGTTACAGCAGATCATTTGCTATACATTGGTGATATTAATAATGTCTCCTATAGAACAGCTTTCAAGAGATCAGCGTGGGCTCAAGTGTATATATAATATGTTTAAGTTACACACTATAACTTTAACCTAGTGAGAAGATACTTTTGTAATAATGTTTGGGACTAATATGTATATTTTTAACTATGTAGACCATAAATGCCAGTCGTTTAAAGTTCATGTTACCGTTGCAATGCCTTTAAAAAAATGGCACAGTGCGCTTTGTGAATTGAATAATACATTTGAAATGCTGCAAATTATGCAAATTATCAGGCTGCAAGCAGGTTGAAGAGAATATTAATTGTATTAAAATAGCTGCCAAAATAAACGGTTTTCACAGAGCAGAACTTATTACAGTCTTGCAACATGCTGTTAAATAAATAAAGAGATAGAACAGAGGGCCATTAAATAGTGTTTTACCCAGGGACCTGACCCAGTTGATTCTTACAAGTCTCCCTGGAGCTCAATCACCAGAGGGACTGGCCCCGTCCCTCCTCAAGTCTGCTCAGAATTAAAATAAAAAAAATTTAAAAAAAAGCATTGAAGTGGGGAAAAGAGAGGGGGGTTACTGAAAGTGGGATTGTAAAACATTATGGTGATGTGCAAATTAGAAACAGCCCGGGAAAGATCAGCTGCTCTGTCACACATGCGTGCATGCAAACACACACAAAAAAAAGTGCGCCACACACACACAAACGCACACGCATACACAGGATGCGGCGGTGCCAAGTTCCCCAGCTGTTCCTTGGCAGTGGCTGTTTTTCATACATTAGCAGACTGATACAGAGGATGTATCTTGTCAGATGGCAACACATCACAGACTCATATCGCAATAGTTGTTTGAATGCAGCTTGCAGTTTACTTTCTTCTAATTTGTCATGGATCCTGTTTTTCTAAGTCATAGCTTTTGTAAGTGACGAGATTGTATCATATAAAGATATTTTAATCAAAATGGAAAAAACGAACCTGCCCTCTTTCATCTAAGTACAAAGCATTTGCTAAGGTGGAGATTTTTCACATGACATTTTGTCCATTTCTCCACCATGAAAACCCTATTCATGGGAAACAATGAAAGTTACTGACAAGTACTAAGCCACATAACAAGTCAGGAAGTGGACAGCAAAGTCTAATTTTACTGTTAACCTTATCAAACAAAGATAAGTGCTGTTCCCTCTTTGTTCTCCCTCATGGCAGAGCTACACAGCTCTGATCAGTCTGATCAGGTTTAGGATGGGTCACCAGAACGTGGCGGTGGGTTGTGGTTTTGCAAAGGTTGATTATGTTTCAACTTCTTGGCCGTTCACCGCTCTGTTGTTGTTTTTTTACGCCACCCTGTGCGGCCCAAAAGCAACGCTCTCATTGAAATGAATGGGGAAGACCTCTGTTTTTTCCCTCATTGCTTGATCCTGTGTGAGTTCAGCCGAAGACATGCTGTAACTTAATGATGATTAGGGTTAATTATAGATGGTTTTCCTGTTTACAAACAATGAAGAATGCATGTGCGCAACAGACTAACCCAAAAGAGTCCATTGTTCACTGAAATACTGAGTAACACACATTTTCAGTGTTCATTTTGTGTTTTAAAATGGGAAAAAAATGAACTAGAAAAAAATAATTCAAAATAAACTCAACCGACATCAACTCATCTGGGAAGGCTGTTCACAAGGTTTAAGAGTGACCATTCCTCCAGAGCTGCATTTGTGAGGTCATGCATTGATGTTGGAGTAGAAGGCCTGTATCTGTTCTAATTCATCAGAAAGGTGTTCTATCTATGGGGTTGAGGTCGAGACTCTGTGCAGGCCAGTCAAGTTCATCCACACAAGACTCAGTCACCCATGCCTTCATGGACCTTTCTTTGTCCACTGAATAGGTGGAATTAGCTGGGTGAGTGAATACTTTCGGAAATATAGTGTACGTAGAGAAAAAGAAGAGAGGCATATCACCAGTCACTTATATTGGGCCATACAGATTTGTCCGCTATATTGATTATTATCAATCAAAATAATGTAATCAAATAGATATGAATGATGATCCACAATTCAACAACACTAAATATAACTGAAACATTAAATTCACAAAAATAACAAATCTTCTATACCTTGCTAAATGGAGATAGCAACCTTCATATAATAAATTAATCACAACTACAACCCAATGCAATACTGTGGTTGGAATTTCACAAAAGTGGATTAGTTCAGTACAAGAGCTGATGATCTTTTCCATCTGCCAGAATTTCTACCTGGAAAACAGCGTCTATATGTAACAGCTGTTGCCTTTTCACCCAGTGTCAGAGCTCAGCCTGTATTTATCTCCTGCCACTGTCCCTGCAGAGATGTTGTGCTTTACTGTAAACACCTCTCTGCCCTCACAGGATGTTTGGCGCCCCATCCTCCCCACGCTCTCGAGTGACATCCGAGCGTCCATTAGGCTGGTGAGGACCTATAACATTGTTAGTGTCTCATTCTATAGCGGCATAAAGGCTTCACGAGAGAAGGGAGAATTAAGTCAGTTTTTCTGCCTTATGAATGGCACAAAGATGTGTTGCTGTACATTTACTCGATAAGGCAAATGAAGTAAACCCGATTCCTGTCAGAACATAGTTTATTATTTGAAGGTGGTTTTAAACTAGTGTCTCCTTGTTTATCTATAGTGTGATTTGTTACCTTCTTCCTATTTTACAGCTGTTCCTTATCTGTAGCTTGTCTTGCACTACCTGTTAAAGGCTTCTTTACTATTGGACTCCAGACTGTGCAAAAGTGCTAAGGGTAACATAATGTCAATGTGGTTTCTGATGCAAAAAAAAAAAAAAAAAAGTCATGCTGCAATATTTTCTTGAATCTGTTATTAGTTTGTGAAAACATGGAACTGGCCACTTGCATAAACTCTTAAGTAGTATTTCTTGTTTTTGTAATGATTATGAAAAAACATGATGGGAAAGGGCACAGCAATGGTTTCTGGGTCAAAATTCAAATGACCTGCAGTATTATATAATTCTGATAAACCATGGGAGACAGGAAATCTTTGATGCAGGGTTGAGTTCCATATGGAATATATAGCATTTACGGAATACTGCATTTACAGCACAGTGTGCAGTTGCAGTTTATATCTACAATGAACTTCTGACCCTATCTCTAAGGAAGAACTCAGGCACCCTATGGAGGAAACCCATTTCCACTTGTATTCAAAATCTCCTCTGTTGGATACTACCCAGAGACTGTGACCATACAAGATGGTAAAAACATAGAACTATGTGAACTGGTAAATCAAGAGTTTGCCTTTTAGCTCAGCTCCTTCTTCACCTGTTACTGCAGCGATCCATCTGTCAATCTACCACTCCGTCCTTCCCTCAATTGTAAAAAAGATCCTGAGAAACTCCCCCACTTGAGGAAGGAGCTCAACCCTGACCTGGAGATTGAACTCCACCCTTTTCCAGCTGAGAACCATGGCCTCAGATTTGGAGGTGCTGATTCTCACCCCAGCTGCTTCACACTCAGCTGCAAACAGCTCCAGTGAGAGCTAAAGGTCATGGTCCGATGAAGCCAACAGGACGAGATCATCTGTAAAAAGCAGTGACCCCAGAGTTGACCCCAGTGAACACAGTGATAACAATGCACTGATTTCCCCTCCTGAGCTGTCAGTTGGTGGTCCAGAACCTCCTCGAACCCATTCAGAAGTCATTCTTGATGACCTAACCCCTCCTATGCCCTGAGTTTTTGCTTCTGCAACGACCAAGGCTGCACCCCGCTTCACACATCAATACTGAAAAGCTGCTTTGGGTGGCCCAAAGGCCAAAAAAGGTCCTGTAGGACTCCTTCAGCTTGATGGCATCCCTCATGCCAATGACTAGTAGTAGATTTGGGAAGTCATTGCCACAAGTCAGAAGACACAACTACAAACTCGATCATCGAACTGCATCCAGGTACCAAGTACACATGTGGACAATAATGTCTGAACATGGTGCTCGTTATAGACAATCCATGATGAGCACAGAAGTCCAATTGCAATAGATCGGAATTATTGTTGAAAACATACCCTTTCTCACGGTGAAACAGTAATTAGATACTCAGTCTTTCCTGAAGAAGATTGTTCCTTAACAAAGAAAACTTTTGCTGTTGAAGACCTGTGCCCACATTCATCTTATGTGGTGCTTCTTCCAGTCACATCCCTCCAGGTCTCGCTGCCAATGCCTACCTTAGCACTGAACACCTTTAATAGAATGAGGTAGTCCCGAGAAGGAGCACTCGCCCCTCCAAGGACTCCAAAAAGGGTGGGCACTCTGAACCGTCCATAGGTACAGTGCAGAGATCCCACCTCTGCTCTGCACCTCTCACTATGAGCAACTCCAGAATGGTAGAGAGCCACACTGTGTTTTGGGGCGAGCTCAACTACATCTTCATACAAGAACAGGACACTCTGCTTTGTGGAACAACTGTACTCATTAAAGACTGCATGGACGTCCGCATCCTTGGTCACCCTCTTTTTCTAAGCTATTATTTCTAATTGTAAGCGATGTTGACTGTTGTCTGCCTTGCTTGAGGTAAAGTCAGTAAATAACCTCATTTATCCAACATTCTTTCCATCCATGATGGAGAATCCAATGCTTCCTCACATATCTCTCAATGCTGCGACGCCACATTACCTGTTCAGCATGGCGTAATCCATTGTGCATTGGCTGAGAAAACAGCCTAATGTTAATGGATACAGACAGACTGCAGACTTGTTTCCCGAGATGTCGACAGGCCCAGTTTCCCTTTACACACAGCATGCGTGACACACGGCTCGAGGCACATTTTTTATCAGTGCAGCTTAAGTTACCTTGAGTTGAGAAACAGCTTGAGGAGCGCAGGTTTTAGCAAAGTACATGAAGTACATGCCCCAAAAGTAATAAGCAAGATGCCCTGCATCCAGGCTTGGACTGTCTGAGCAGGAAAATGTTTTCTTTTAGAATCACATGGAGGAAAAAAAAGCCTCTGCGATTATGTCAGTGGATTAAACATTTTAATGTGCCATACCTTTATATGATTGTTTTACTTCATAACTTTGCATGTATATTTATTCAGATTTATTAAAAGAAAATATTCTACCTGCGTATTATGAAGAAGGCTGTTTTGGAACGTGCTGGGAGACACAGATTCTCTTTGAATAAGTAAAATGATCTTACAATCTCACCAAAAGTTACACATACAAACAAACTGAAGATGCTTACCTCAAGGTAACTGAGACTACGGCCTTACACAAGCACACAGCTACATGATCATCCTCGAATTCCTGATCCTTCCCAAACCAACGCTTCTCTCTCTCCCCACATAGTCACGCCAATCTGAGAGACAGAACCGCAATCCTTGCAGGAGTATCCTTTAACACCTTACACCAACAAATGGCATATAGCGGTGCTACTTGTATCAGTCAACATTCCACACACCTCACATTCACACCATAACTCTCTTCACAAGCCACAACAATTATTAATCATATTAATAATAATAAACCAAACATTTATCTTAGCAAAATAAAATCCCTCACACTTGGTCTAAAGCATAGTATAGCAGCAGGAGTCATTGGGTGACTCTCTCTTATGGTGTGTCCCAATTGCGTACTTCTCTCAGTGCTGTAGTCCTGTTACTTCACTAAAATGGTGGCTGTTATAAGGGTGGAAAGTGCGCAACGATCACGCACCGGAAAATTCTGGCCATTTTAGCACCACGTAAGTGCGCATAGCCCACTACATTTCAACACACTCCCTGATGGAACACATGGTGGGTATATTATCATCTCTTCCTAAATGTTGGTCTTGATTAAACTATAAATGCAGGTGTAAATGTAAATGTAACACAATGGCAAACACAAACAAAACCAAAACCATGCATGTGTGTCTGTAAATTATCACAGATTAAACAATGTTGAGCAATCTGGGGAATGATGATGATGGTGATGATGATGATGCTGATGATGATTAAATATGGAGACAAATGCTGTTCTCACCCACTCTATTGCTCTGATTTCACAAATGCCATAAATGAGTGTGTCACAGGAGGAAAGAATGGGCTCAGATTCCAGGCAGCTTGGTCTCCCACAGGTTTCTGTCTGACGATTAGCTGATGATTCAACGACATAGACGGGGGGGGGGGGGGGGGGGTCATGTATAGAGCAGGGAATTCCTACAGCTCTTCATGTCTGCGATGGGAATGAAACAGAGGGAATCACCCTGGGGAATCGTTCCCCCCTAAGGAACCCCCCTCTCTCTCTCTCTCAGTCAGTGTGGCCAAATATACCCAATAGGCATTTCTCATGGGTTCAGCTGTACATTTAGGTAATCTCTCCCATGTGACAGAAAAAAAATGTCTGAATTAGACTCAAACATCAACATAAGCGGACCTCATGCGAGCCTCCGAGTTGCCAAGGGCACCACCAGATGTCAGGGAAAACAATAACAATCCCACACAGATGTGAGGGAGGAGTCGTCTTTGTTGCGTGAAAAGACCTCCTCAACCCTCAATCAACCCGCTTCCACTTGATGCACGCCATAGTCTGCCGATTTCCAGGCAGGAGAGAGGTTGTGTTCCGGTGGTCGCGCTGCAGATAATAACCCAGATGACGAGGTATTCATGTTAATGCTTTCACGCCCTCACCGCCAACATGCCAACATTCCCGGGGCATGAACCTGCTCACTTCTACGGTGCTGAGAGAGGAAAACACTGTAGTCTGACACTCATGTAGCTCTGAGAGAAATTAGGAATGATAAGCCACACACTGGATGAATATTGTAATCGTAGATGTCAAACCTAGAGAAATAGTCAGTCACTTATTGTCATTCAAGACCTAGAGGTTGTGTTGTCGAAGAACAGATGACGGAGTCCAGTATAGCGACGGCTTAACAGAGCGAGGTAGATTACTTCGCGGATGATTTGCATCCCATATCAAAGTTCACTGCCAAGGAAGAACATAAAGTATGAGCTCTTTTTATAGCAGGGTGGTCGGTAAATTCATGGAGGTCAATGTGGACGTCCACGTCCATCAGAATCCAATAAAAGATGTTGTATTTATCGCCTAACAACCCTTCCGTAACCTTATAAAATGTTTTTTGCCTCGCCACAATGACTGTCATTGATATTTTTCACAAGACTAGTATTATGAAATGATGTAGAGATTTATAATAAATAATTAAATAATTAAAATATCAACTGATCCGGAAGCTTTGCTCAGGTTTAAGAAGTTTTACAGTGTGATTCAGCTCATTTTTTTACTTGTCCAACTGCTACTGTTTTTTTTTTCTTTTGGTTCCCTCTCACCGCTTTTATAGTGGCATTTTCGGCAATAGAGGGCATCTCTTTCTATAGAAAAAGCTCTAAAGACCCACAGCACCTGCTCAGCACCAAATGCCACAGTTATTTGTAGACTAACAGCTAACAAGCCAGATATTTCCTTGAGTATTGTCTTTCCTTTGGATTAAATCTAACTTCTTTCGGCCTGTGGGAAAAACCAAAAAAATTGAGACGTTACTGGGTGAATTGTTCTCTGGGGACGAATAAGAGAAAGTAATGTGAAATGGCGACGTGCGAAGAGAAGAGAGGCCAGAGAAAACACAGACAGATAGTCTTTGTTCTGTCTGGCAAAATGGGTTCGGCTATGACATTTACCTTCAGACAAGTGTCTCTGCTGTTACCTCCGAGGTTCATGTTTTGTTTTGGCAGGCAATGGAAGAAGCTGAAAACACAACCTCAATTGTGTATATCACCTTATTTTAATGCATTTTAAAGTATCACATTAAAACATTAAAAAAAGGGTGATGCAAATGAGGAAAATAATAATATGCTTGCTTAAGGTGTTTTTTTTTTGCTTTTCTTCCATAAAGCTTGGTCTTTTTGTTGTTGAAACCAATTCCTGAAGATAATAGGTGTTGTTTTTGTTTCTAATCTGCATTATAATATTAGCCACCTTTCACAAAAAGTGTGTAACAAATAAAAGAAAAAAGAAAATTCAATAGAATATAGATAATGGAATATTAACATATTAAACCTTTTATGTAAAGAAAAAAACTGTATCTGAAATATTAGAAAAATTTACCAGATAAATGTATGGGAATTGGATGGGATGGAGATGGAAAGGCTCAAAGTGCAAGCACCTCAACTTTTGCACCCAAGTACATTACTTGAGTAAATTTACCGAGTTTATTTCCACCACAGGATACGAATGGCAGGTATCAAAGAAAAGGGATCCTGTTCCGGGGGCCTCCAGTCTACGCAAAGGAAAAAATTGTACAAATACCAGATAAAAATACACTGGTTAAAAATAACCCAGGCACCGTCACCACTGTGCACCTGCATAGCTGCTAATGATTCTCCTTGGTGTTAATATAAATGTTTTGATGCGTGTATAGAGCTTTCAATCCAGGCTTAAAATAGCCGAACCTGCTGAGTAAGTGTTCACTCTTTAACTTGGGGCATACGGTACAGTCGGCTGGAAAACTGTGGCTAATTCCACCGATTATTTCCACTACACGGGGCCACATTTTCACAGGTCACTTGACGTTCTTTGGTGAGTGAGTGCGCTGGCTACAACAGGTTTGCTCCTTTCTGGGTGATATTTCCACATCCTAACGGACATGTAGGTTTACTGGATGTGTTTGTTGATTGGTCATCATTAAACTGGAACTGTAGCCGGAAGGGGATGTTCAGGCCAAACACTGAGACTTCACATGGGTGTTCACACGCTCTCTTCCCGGAAAATGGTTGTTTGTATCTGTGGATTTCATCTTCATCAGCTTCAGCTTCAATTATAGGCTGTTATTTTTTTTTCCTTCTGGCCATGGAAACATTATAAACTCCGGAAGATACCATTCACTAATCCTCTGTATCTTCAGCTCCACTCTATCCATCCGGACGTCTCCCAAAGAGCCATACCTCACTGTCTATTGATAAAAGAGATTCAAGTTTAAGTTTCCAAGGTAAATAATGTGACTCTAAAACTGATCACAGGCGGTGATGTGACTATATTGCCTCTATACTGTTCACTATAGTGTACAATGACTACAGGGTCTTCCAGGACTGGTGTGAGTGGTTCCCTGCTGGTATTGCCACGACAGAAATAGCCCTGGAGCTCAGTCAACTTATTGCTGTTTTAATACGTCCCCAAGGAAGCCAAGGAATATCCTCCATGTGCTCGCTGCAGGCCCCGGACTTGACCTCCAAGGCAGCTATTCGTGTCATGACTAACAGGCTCCAGTTGCTCTGGATCCTGATTCCTATTGGTTTGTGTATCAAAAACAATTAGCTGCTGACATGAGTGAGCTACTCTGAGAACACAGAGTTCATGCAATATATCACAAAATTGGTAGAATTAGGAGAGAACTTATAAAAAACTTAACTTATGATAAAATAAAAATAACTTGTGCTACACTATTATACTATAGGCTCTCTTCATCCCTCTCACATAGTATTACAGATTAATGATTAGGATTTGCAAACTAATGAGCAAAAAAATGATCTGCTTTAGGATTTTATTTTCATGAAAACAATGAAAGACCCTCAAGCTGGTAAAGTGGTAGGTAACATGGATTAAGTCGTTATAATATGAAAAGAATATAGAAAATGATACTGAGTTAGTTTTTTTTTAATAGAAACAAAGTCTTTGGGGACTTTCGCTGACCTTGGAAACATCAACTGCCGATTGGGCCATTACACAGCAGCCTGAGTTTAACGATAGCCAGAAGGGAGTGCAGACCTTCACCAAGGCCAATGCTCAGTTTTCTATCTTAAAATGCAAATGTGCAATCATGCACATTTTTTAAGTGGGAGCCACCCTAAAATTGTCCCTTGGCCAATTCTACACACTATTTTTTTTCATAATTCCGTTCAGTTAAACAAACGGACACACAAATGCCACAGGAAACTGACCCTCCACCGGGGCAAAAACACATTCACACTATCACAGTCCAAGTGAAGTAATTTGAGATCCGACAGACATTCCTGCTGCATATATTTGTTCATAGCAGCAGAATAGAAATAGTAGTATTAGAAAATAATAAATAAAACACAACATGGTATTTTGTGCTATGCTAAATGATTGTAGTTTCAGAAAACTCCTTTACACATTGAGAATCTCAAGAGAGCTCAAGTCCAAGAAGTGTCAAATAGAGTACAGAAGGTTCACCTTCGGTCAGATATACACGGACCATTTCCTCTTTTGTGTGCCAGAAGCCCCCTCCCACGTAAGAAATCAGGAAGCCTGTGTCACTGACGGTTTGTTTAGCTCCAACAAACATGGAAACCCCTTAGAAACTGCACACCCTCTTTTCACCGTCCTCTGTCCTCCGGCCAGATACAAAGCTCCCCGGACGCCGCTTAAGAAGACATTAGACAGGTCTCGTCAGGCACCTTGTGCGCTGACATTAAACCGGTTAGGAAAAAAATGAGCCTCCATAATGTATGAGCGGACAAATTACCTCAAACGGTTTCACATCCCTGAAACTGAATCCAGAACCTGAGGGAGATCTGTGAGACGGAGGCTTGTGTACATTGTGCTTGTAATACGATAACTTCAGCCTGCGGGAAGCAGACAGGGAAAGCAGACTATTAAGGTTCATCCCTAATGTGTCTGAAGGACAGTAGACCATTAAGCATCTGAACTGTGATTGCTGGATTCCTTTTTTTTTAATTAAATCTGCCGTGTGTGAGAGCCGTAGTAAGGACAGGAGGACAGGGAACACAGAGGAGGAATCTGTAAAACGCAGGCTGCAGGGGACCTCTGCGGCTGGATGATTTATGAAGGGTTACGTTTCATGCGAGTTGTCATCACTCTCGTGATCGTGAATGGGGAGGCCTCTGCATCATATGACGAGGACAAGAGGTGGAAGAAGGACTCGGATCTTTTACCAAAGTAGAAATCTCAGCAGAATGCAAAAGTACTTGGGTTACATTTAGTTCAGCCTTCTCTTCATTGCAAATGATATCGAGAACTCAGAGAATCCACGTGCCAATCAGGCACTGCGTTGTATTCGCTTGAAAAACAGTAATGGCGGCTCCTGAAGCAACAAGTGCTAATGTTAAATGGATAGTTTAACGTTTTTTTTTTTTCCATTTGGCCATTGTCATGATTTTCATAGTCATAGCAATAGGTGCTTTACCTTTTTTTTGTTTTTGTTCAATACACATTATTTCCATACCAGCAGAGCAGAGCTGTGAGCTGCTCAGCTACTGCTACACGGCTAATGGTATTTTTTGGTTTCCCTCATCAAACTCAGCAAATACAGTATCCAGCAATTCCCAAATACTGTGGAGGACAAGTTGTGACCTGCACATTCACCACACTGTGAGATTATAACAGAACATTACTAGACAGAACTGTTTTCAAGGTAAAGGTAAAGCCAGACTTCACATTCCAGACATGGCTGATTCTTGGCTGAGTGATCTCAAAAGCACACATTTAGTGCAGCTGCTGAGGCATCGTTGGCACTGGCTGAGGTGAACACGCAATGTCGCTCAGCCCTGTGGCCCACTGAACAAAGTAGTCCTGGCTGTTTGCTTCATGTGTCATAATTGTACAGTTGTTGTTTCACAGTGTGGTGAATGTGCAGGTCACAACTCCTCCACCACAGTATTTGGGAGTTGCTGGATTGTGTATTTGCTGCTTTTGATTAGGGAAACCAAAAAATACCATTAGCTGCATAGTGGTAGCTGAGCAGCTCGTGGCTCTGCTGCAATGGTCTGAAAACAGCTTGTATTGGAAAAGAAAATGGATTAATTATTGCTATGACTATGGGAATAATGACGATGGGTGAATTTTCAAAAACATTGAACTGTCCCTTTAAGATCAGCACAGTAAACAGCCATACAGTACATGCAGATATCACAGAAACACGTTCCGTATTAACAGCTAAACATGAACAGCGGTTTGCAATAGTGAAGTTTCTCTGAGGAAAAGACATTTTCACTCTCCTCCTAACTGGATTTGTCAAATCATCATTTATCATCTTGCTCCGCTGATTGTGTAAGCAGCAGTATTTTAATGTTGTTAGCTGGGCCATGTGGAGCTAACCTAATATCCTGGGTAGTCTCAGCTATTAATATTTCAGCATATTTTACAAACACAGTCCATGTGTTGTATAAAATATGAATCTGCAGATAAATTAGTAACTATTGCTGTAAAATGTGTGGCTTACTTTTTCCTGAAATGGAATGGAGTATAAAAAAGTATGACAGCATAAACGGAATATACCCAAGTAAATATATGTACCTGAAAATATTATCTTAATTATTAAGTTACAATTAATTTTCAGGCAGATGAAAATATATTTAACAGTAACCACAATGAGCAGGTGAAGCAAATATGTTTTCAAATAAATGTCCCAGTTATTACATTACAGTTATTTTAGCACCAATGAGGAGTCAGTGTGCAGGAGGACACACATGTATAGTAAACACACACACAGATACACAAAAGAAGAGCAGTAAACATGTTTAAAATTCAATGCCAAGTCTTCTTGTTAGTAGAACAGCAGTTCCTGAAAGTACAATGAAAACAGCTCTTAAGTCCAACCTTCAAGCCTCACAGAGCTTCTGTGTAATCTTTTGGTTACAATGTGAATGAAATTCCAGTTAACGCAGTTTAGAAACGCCATCGCTTCACGGACAGAATCACCGACACCATGGGGATGGCGAAGGGTTCGGAAGCAATGCCGCACCGACTTTTGTCTCACACACATTTAGTAGCTGCTTAATGGACGGCAGTAAATACTCAGCATGATAGTTTGCGGCTTGAATCTGATGGGCGACGTGACATTGCCAGTGCACAATCAGCTCACGATCGACCATTTGAACATGTCAGAGCGGACAGGCCTCATCAACGGGCTCGTCTGAGAGCGCTGCCAGCTGGCTGCTCTCACACATTCACAGCCCACAGTGTTTCATTTCCAGCGGTGGGAGAAGTCCTGGGATCCTTTACGTGAGTTAAAGTACCAATAGGGAAGTGTATGAATACTTCATCTGTTCAAGTCCTGCATGCAAAGATAAAACTATAACAGTATTAGCAGCAAAATGTTCTTAAAGTACCAAAGTAAAAGCAGTATGTAACTATGTGTAGTATTTTAAAAGCTTGATAAATCATCCATTGTCAAATCTGCCTATGAAAGGTAACTGTCAGATCAGATCAAATCAATTTAAAAAGAACCTCTACGTTGTATTTAGGTATGGTACATGGGTAAAGTACTGTTCATTTCCACCACTACTGATCACTTCTACGAATAACAATACTGCCTTGTATTCATATTCAATCATTTCCCTGATTCTGCTGGTTACACGTGTCGTGTGTCATTGGAGAGCCATAACACACACACACACACACACACACACACACACACACACACACACATATACACACATGCACAGGAGAGCAGTAGTTGTTCATTTGGAGTTGGCACATCCACAATTTTTCACAAAATAAATCGGAGGCTTCTGAGATGACTAATAGGTTGGAAAAGCATTTTCTCCCAAAATCACTGTTACTGTATAATTTCACCTTTTCAACAATCTAAAAAAAAAAAGATTAAAAGATGAAAATCTTGAACCCTCTTTCATCAGCTTCTTACTGCAGTGACTGTGAGGGATGATACATGAACACAAATTAATGGATCAAAATCCACAATTTCAGGCAAAGCAATTTTGAAATCATCAAAGCTGTGATTTCTTTCTTTTTTCCTAAGCCAGGTTTTGTTTCCTTCAACTATTTTCATGTGTATGCCACTCTCTGACCTTCACTACTTTAACTTAAAATACTTCTTTGCACTAATCTCCTCATTGTTTTCTACTTACTCAAGCACTGGATGCAACCCATGTTTCTTGATAATTAGGACTACATTAGAAATCGATAGACTTTAGTTTTCATTCCTGCATTAGTTATTTTTTTATATCAATTTATTTTCTATTTACTGTTTTAAAGGTATGATGGGAGTTTCCGTGGTGCTTGTAAATGTTGTTGCACACTGAAACTTGTATTGGAGAAATTTGTGAATGAAATTGAAATTGCAAATATCTGCCAGAAATATATCACAAATTAAAGTACTACAAGTTATTGTAACAGTCATTAAAAATGTTTAATGTCTGTATAAATAAATAAAAAAAGACAATGGTATTCTATCATGCTAGATTGGGATGATTTTATCTGTCTTCTTTCCACAGAGCCTGCCATTTTGCACCGCCATGTTTCCTCAAACCATTTTGCAGATTACATTTCCTGGAGAAACATTTAAAACTTGTCAAAGAAGTTTAGGAAAATTGCTTTATCTAATGTTACAATCTGTAAGATTTTATCAGATTTACAGAAAACCCACAACAATTTCCTTTTTTTTTTTAATATATAAACACATTTCCCAATCACGCAGCCAGAGAAACAGAACAGCTACACAACAGTCCAAACGCCATAAAAAAAAACAAAAAAAAAACATCATTACAAGCGTGTGTAAATGTTGGACTCATTATGCATACAGAAGTTTATCTGGCAATACTCAGTTTCACCGTTGCATAACCGTGAGAAATCTGCAGGCTGCAGAGGGGCTGAATCACATCTGAACGTGTTGACAAAGAGTTCACACGTCCAGAAAACTCGGCTGCGACAACTGTGGGAGTTTCCTCCCTGACAATCAGCCCTCTCTGCTGCATCTCCCCTCGGCGCAGCGACGCTGCCAATGATGAAAAGCGTCACCAAAACCTTCCTCCTACACATCATCATCACCACCACCATCATTCATCATCATCATCATCATCATCATCTCTTCCCCTCTTTACTGTCCAGCCCACAAACTTCCAGCATGTCCAAATCCGCCGCTTATGTAACCATGCAGGCGATTTAGCAACCGTGACCACCGCTGACATCAATGCATCAGAAGGCGCTGAATGAAGCGCGATCCGGTTCAACCGAAAACACCATCCATCCCTCCGGACACTGGGGCAGTGATTACTTTAATCGTTGGCAGTTTTTTTTTTCCTTCACATTTTTAACGAGTGGAACCATCTTTCCGATGCTGAAACTGATAAAACTCGACCCTTTCCTGACAAATCGAACGCAAAAACCGTGCGTAATTTCGTTCCATTTACGCGTTTTCCTTCGAAGCTGGAAAACGCGCCTCGCTTAGTCACTGAACGTAACATTCCGTGTTGGATAAATCTTCTCATATACAGCAGATACGAAAGGTGAGTCGGAATAATCTCAATCGCGGCTCCTGTGATCGCGATCTGACGTGCTTTTTTTTATTTTATTTTTTTGTTGCACAAGTGTAAACCGCACCGGGGTGGCGTTCTCCTACATTCCCCCTATCACAACATGCGTGTACACTGCAGGCAGATTCAACGGAGCCGGCGGAGTTCGGCTTGAGGACACATCCCGATGCCTCCGCCGTGATATTCGGAGACAACGTGACAACATGACCACGACGGAGACGCGGCTGATGAACCGCGTCGTCAGCCGTGCCTCGTTCCGCACGACGCGTTCCTGCAAAACTACACACACACACACACACAGTGGCATGGAAAACACAACAACTCACAGCTCCGTCCCGCGCGTCCCCGCCGAGAGTCGAGAGATCCGCCACAGGAATTATAATATTAATTAAAAAAAAAAACTCCCCCCTTTTCGAAAAAAAACAGAGTCCTTCCTGCGCTCGTGCTCCGGTCGCTTCTGCGGCGCTCAATGAGCAGCGAGCGGAGCGGCTGTCAGGTCGACGCTGCGAGGCAACCCACGACTTCCTGTTACATCACAGAGCGGAGCCTGCGACTGGGAAGCTGCAGGAGACGGCTCCACTCACTGCTGCTGCTGACGATGATGAGGGTGATGAGGATGATGATGAAGAGGTGCCATGAACCCCCACTGTGACACCCCCCCCCCCTCACCCTAAGTCTGCACAGCTCTGCATAGGATTTACATGACGTGTTGCTATAAGTTACTTCATCAAGGAAAGTCTAAGCCACGCCCCTTTACAATATTACACCAATACAACATATGTTGTATGAATGAATGAATGAGTAGTGCCACACATGTATACAGTTGTATGAGCAGCCCACGTGCACATAAGGAGAGGCCTGTTAACCAGCAAACAGGCAGAGAAGCAGCTAAAACATCTGGCTCAACAATCTGTAGGATCAGTAGTTATACAAGCTTATTTCTTTTCCAAGCTTTTGAAGTAAGAAAAAAAAAAGAAAAAGAAAAATGCGGATTTTAACACTTCGAAATGAAACAGCTGCTCCATTTGATTCCTGTCCGACCAGCGGAATATTTCGGGATTTTGTTGGGTGATGTCACAGAACATCAGCTCTCTTAGCTCATCATCGTTTTTACAGTACAAAATAAAAACGGGCCTCACCTCTCATTTTACCCAGTCACTGTTTTCCCCTGGATTGTACAGGACGTGCACTTCTTGTATACACTGCTGCATGAAATATGCAGAACCTTTTACCTCAATAAAAGTTGAACTGCTGTCGACTAAAAATACTAACTTACAAGTAGAAATACAGAAGTTGTATGTGCAAAATGTACTTAAACTATCAAAAGTACTATTTACATAGTCTGTATTATATAGCATATTATATTATTTGTATTTGTGACTAAAAAACACAAGAGCTTTTTAATGTTTTGGTAACATGGTAATAATATAAACCTAAAAGTAGCATAACGAATAATTTTACTTGTTTGACTTTATATACATTTAACTGATAACACCTTTTTACTGGAATTCAGGACTTTAACTTGTAAGGAGATGTTTTTCTTATTTCTACCTAAACTGTCAGGAGTTACTGTAAAGTCTGGTATAAAAGTATGGCCAAAGTACAGAGCAGCTGTGTGTTGTCATCTATATAAAAAAAATGATTCAAATGGCTTTAAATTGTTCAGTCATATTAATGCATTGGCCAGAGAAGAGAGGACGCTTGCTGAAAACACTCTCTAAAATATTGACTAGTGCAGAATGAGCTCAAACTATCAACTTAATGGTACAGCTTTATGCTTAAGAGTAATCAACAAAGATTAAAGGTTTGCTAAGTCACTTTGAAAATGCCTTTCGGGTTTTTTTTTGTTTCTTGTAACAAGTCTCACAATAGTAGAATAGTTAATTTTAATTTGCTGCAGCATCAGTACAAACCAGAACAATGCTCTCATCAGTCTGCTTTTACAGCCAAAGCAGCTGGACTGTGGAACACCCGGCCGGATTTCATTATAAGCTATAACACTTTTAAAGACTCTGACTCTGTGGTTAAAACCTGGCTGAAAAAAAGGGTCCAGCAGACTGACTGGACTAGGTGTTCATGCTTAAAATTAGAACGTAGGCCTATATATAAGTTCTGTGTATTGTCATTATATAATGACATGCTGTGTGTATTTGTGTACTTGCATTTCAGGAAATACTTAAATGGTCAGAATTATCTGTCACTGATGACCCCTGCCCAAGAACTACAGATGCATATTATCTTGTAGCTATTTCTGTGCAATTTATTGTGATTGTGATTGTGAAATAAATAAATATATACTTATGAAAGATTTTAAATGTGAAAAAATACACATATACCACATGCTGTTAAGTTGCAATGAAAAAAAGTCATTGAAGTCACATTCTCCTATTGCTGAATTTATTCTTTTTTATTCTAAGCATTTTGTGTAAGCTGCAGGATCTACCTATCTATCTATCTATCTATCCATCCATCTATCTATATCTACCTATCCATCTATCTATCTATCTATCTATCTATCTATCTATCTATCTATCTATCTATCTATCTATCTCTACCTATCCATCTATATATCTATCTATATCTATCTATCCATCTATCTATCTATCTATCTATCTATCTATCTATATCCACCTATCCATCTATCTGTCGTGATAGTTTATCTTCATTGCTTTACTTTACTTTTGCACATAAAAACACATAAAGCAATGATAACCATGGGACCTTTGTTAACAGTCTGTTGTTTCTGCACGTTGCTGTCACACAAACTGATGGAAGAAAACCAAAGACAAGCAGATAATAAGTGTCTTTTATTATATAAAGTCCGAATCCTTACAGCCTTGGTTATAAAACAAGAAAGCGAATGTTGTGCAGCCACATGCAGCCGGTGCTGAAATCCTGTGTGAAAACTTACACAACACCTCCCCCTCCTGGTTCATCTGTCCAACTACACTAGCAGGACTTAAAAAAAGAATTTAAAAAGACAAAATATACTTTAATGCAAACAAACTTATATTCAAAGAATGAGAGTAAAAAGTTACTATAAGACATCAGCAAAAACAAATATGTTCTTTGTCAATGAGATAATTAAATCATGTGAATAATAAAGATAATTGCTGCTGGTCGATAAAATGTAAACTCAGATTTACTAGAATTTACGTTTACACAAGTACTAAGCTAAAAAATATGATGGACTAAAGCTGCCATAATTAAAAATAAATAAATAGATGACTCAATAAATAAAGGAAAGAATAAAGAAAGAAATGTCGAAATAAAAAGCTCAGTGAACAAATGCATATGCAAGTTATTTTGAAATTACAGAAACATGCACAGTACTTACCAATTTTAATTTTGCCTAATTAAATTTTTTCAGTTTTTATTTACTTTTTATATTTATTTAATTCCCTATTCCTTTTTTTGCATTTTAATAATTTGCATGTTTCTTTTTTTTTTTACTATTTTATTTCTACATTACTTTCTTTGTCATTTAAATGTATTTATTCTTTAAATCATTTATTTATTTTTGAATCTGGCAGTTCCATTCTTCCATTCACAGGAATAGATACAGTATGATTAAAGCAAAAAAAAAAAAATGGACATAAATACAAGTGACTGCAAAGTAGTGCAGGATCTCCTGCCAACTCAGTCGATCGCGCACCACATCCTGTTCAGACTGAGCGTAACAGAATGTTGTCGAGGTTTTTCAGCCTTATTCGGATCTTCATCCCATGATCTGCAACATAACACAGCGACAAGTCCTCCAGATTAAATGGGAAAAGAGCAAACATCTGTGTTTGATGAACAACGGCAGCAAAAGGAATACAAATGATAAATTTATGGATTATCTCTTAGACAAAAAACATTTAATTTATCTCACAATGAGAAATCTACTACATCTATTTACCATATTTTTAATCTGGGGTTCTAATGGAATATATTTGCATGATTTACTGTACAGTTCGTTTAGTTTCTGACTGAAAAAGGCTGTTTTAGCTCCTGCCCCTTTAAAGCCCCAGCTACACTAGTCTAGAGTTTTCATTACTCAATATTCTCATCTGCCGGTTAAAAATAAAGTCTTTCAAATACCTGCGGGAAAGAACATTTTGAACATGTGCAGTGCAGCGTGACACTGATGCAAAAACACAGGGGGCTCTACATGGATTCACTTAGTTAGGAGATCAGGGTTTGCACTTCTGCAGTAATCCTAAATTTAGCTGTAAAGCTGCAAAGAATAGAGAATGTAACAAGAGCACAGACATCACCTAAAACATGTCTGCAAGCATTTTGAACTGATTGTGCTTTGTCTGTGAGCAGGAGAACAGCGTTTTGACGTCATGAATCTACAACTAGATGCTTAATGGAGTCGCTACACTAATCTACTCAATTAGATATGTTCGAATCTCACCACTTGTTAATGTGGGTTTCTTTACTCAAAATGTCGACTCCTCGAATCAAATCTGGTCACGAGAGTGGACAACACAAAGAACGCATAGAAAAACCGTAGCAACGCTGTTAGCAACCAAGGAACAGATGTGTACGTATGCTGCAACATATGAGGTGAAGTCATATAGAAAATTCCAATGCAAACGAAGCGTCGAGGTCAGGATGAAGCCCTGGTCTGTGACTCACAGGGAGCATTGCTACAGATGTTAACCACATGTTTGGAAACCTTTCAGTTCATAGTGCAAGCTCAGAATTTATAAGACCTGGATTTAAATGAAACAAAAGAGATAAATCAAATTGGTCAGAAGGCAGTTTTATGATAGTAAATGCTGTCACTCGCCAGTAGAAATTTATTCAAGGATCATGTTTAGAGCTTCTTCTTGCTTCTTGAAGCAGTCGCAACACGAAAGCTTCATGAAGTGTCATTTTATCTATATTTGTGACTTAGTCAATAAATAAAATGGCCTGTCACCCTCATCACTTAAACCATTTTCCTATAGAGCATAAAGAGCATTAACTCTGGTGATGGTACCAGATGTGGCAGCATCATCAATGATTGCAATGATTTGCACCAAAACCTCACTTTTGTCAAAAAAATGACCTTGACTATTATGTCAATAGGGAGGCAATATTAGAAATAAAATAAAGGAATCATACCTTTGGTCCTTTTCACGCACTTCCTAATACAATGCCTCCGGTGAGTGAAGTTGTTCTTGTTCCCCCCACAGCCGCTGTACTGGAACATCTGGCACCGCTTGGTCTTGGGGTTGTAGCCGTACCTCCTCTCATCCCCGTCACACGTTCCCCTCTCCATCGGACTGAAGCAGAGCTGCTGCTTCGACTCTGTGAGAGGAACTACGGGAGAGAAGCGAAAACCAGTTGATTGACTGCAGCCGCTAAGTATTTAAATAATGTTTATGAAATAATGTTTTAAAATGTTTACCGTAATTACGGCAAACTGACATATTCAGACTGTCTGATAAACATTTCAAGAGCTTTATCATCCAACATTAAGGCTAAGAACAGCACAAAGAATTTAAACTGATTTTCAGAATTGTTGCTGGTTACATTTCTTTTATAATTATTCATCTGATTGCATCAGCACTTGAAACGTGATGAACCCAATGTAATTATACAGTAAAATACAGTGGGGAAAAAGACAAGTTAATAGTTAAATACAACATAAAAACCAATAACTGGAATGATCACTGTTCTATTTAAGTGCTACTATTATTGATCCAGTATGAACATTTGATGCTATTATATAATTATTTGATTATTGTTTCCTGGATTTTAAAAAGGAGCTGGCAAACACATCAAATATCCTGGATTCCACCCTCTGAATGATCCAGTTTATCGTGCATTTTAGGACTCAAGCAGCGGCAGTTTGTTTACAGTGGTGAACCCATTGGAAGATGTCCTTAAGCACCTTGAGAGCATTACGAATCATCATTTTCCCCCCCAGGACTGGACTCCTTATGGCTTCATATATCCCCAACGCTTAAGCTTCAGTCTGACGCGTCTGCGGGCTCCCAAACTTAAACTGACACGTTTGAGGAAGGGAGCGTTGTTATAATAACTTCCTGTGGCTGTGGGAGCTATCATCTCTGATTTGTTGTGTCGTTTCCCCTCACGACGATCAACACGAGTCCTCGTGCTCTCGTGTCGTCGTTCAACTAGAGGAGATTCATTTCTGTGAGGAAAAAATTGCCGGTGTCAACCGCTCAATTTAACAATTATAAAATGTGATTATGACACTCACAGTTAGGGGAGATCTAATCTGGGGAAACAATGAGATGTGACAAAGCTGCCAGTAAATTTTGATATTGTGATTATTGCTGTAATAGCAACAACGCATTGGACGTGATCATTCTCATGTATTGTAACAGATGGTGAACTGTTGAATTATTTGTGTTCCAGTTTAAAATTCTTGGTTGTTCTTGGGAACAATGGTGGTTATAGCACCACTGTCTGGCCGAATTTCACCAAATTCAAGAGTCTCCAGCAACACACACACACACACACACACACACACACACACACACACACACACAAAGTGTGAACTGGAGCAGATGACAGTTGTGAAGATAAGGGAGGCGAACACACAAGGACAATCAGGATCAATGATTATACAGAGAGATAAACCACTACAGGAACATTTGAAGGATCCTGGACCCAGAGTATTCGCACAGTTCACGTCCCTTTCTGTTATTACGTCGCAGTTTTGAACGTGCACGTCACTGTGCAACCACAAGATGTCAGTCATTCTGTTTGGTAGAAAGACACAGGAGAGACAATACTGAAGACACACAGTACATCTGTTCTCCAATCACTATCCAGCATTCACGATAGGATTAAAATTCAGATGTTCTGCATCAACTCGGATGTGAAAAACAAATGTCATGTGATAAGTGTCACGGAGATCAGTCATTCACAAATATGATGCTCCACATCCTTCGAACTGACGATGGGAATAATTAATTGTTACGGCACTGTAAGATCTCTCAAGGCAACCAACATTGTTTCTGAGAGGTATTTGTCACTTGCTGGACATCTCATCACAGACACAGGCACACACACACACACACACACACACATATACACACGAGCGGAAGACTGAATTATTGAGGGTAACTCATCCTGAATCTTTCCTTCTCGATATTTTCTGACAGGAGCGGAATTGGATTCTAAAAATTATAACTTTTTGAAAGCGTCAAAGGAAACAGGCCAGGGTCTCCTGCAGTAGCGTGACAACCGTGATATATGCTCCCCCGCTCCTAACACACGGGAAATTAGTGCGAGGGGATACGTGACGGATGGGCTATGCATGAGAAGCAGACACTGATGCACTGCCCTTTGTCTCTCACAACAGAAGCAATTCTGCAGGCGGCCGACTGTCCACGCTGCACTGGACCACAACGTTTTTTTGTTTTCCTTCCTCCGGTAAAATGTTGTGAGTTTTGGCTGCACACAGGTTTCCACTTTGATGCTTCGGGGATTGATTTAATTACACCGTACAGCGGTTAATCTGTGAGTCCTGTGATGAAGTATTACTGCACTGCTTCTCACCGCGTGCCTGGCTGGATGTGTTTATATGGTGACCCAATAATATTATTTTCTCATTTGGAAATGGATATATATTTTCCAGTGTTGCTGCTGATTTTACACGTGAAGCTGCTTATTTCGTGTGTTTTTACTGGTTTTCATCGGAGAGCAACGAGCACAATGATCCCCGGCTACCTCATGATGTCATCTGCTCCATCTTTGTGTTGACTGAGAGTGCTCTGGCAGAAAATGACATATTGTGTGTTTAAGAAGCACGAGATTCACAATCCCTCTGATAAATACACATTTTTCGCTCAATTTAATACATTTTTCAACTCGGCAAACCTGTCATTGTCACAGCGCTGTGAGGTTCATCTGGTCTTGTTTTTTTTTTTTTCCTGTTCCTCGGTCTACAGCCATGCAGATTGCTGCATGTAAGCTGTGGAAAGTTTAATATTCGTGATTTTTTTTTTTGTTCTATTATTAGATTCTAAAATTAGATTCTCATTCATAGTTGTTTGCGTTTATCCTCATGAGTGACTTAATTTAATCCTGGTGTGAGCCGTTTTATTTTTGTTAATTTTTTATCAGGGCAGGATTTCCTGCTCTTAAAGTCTTTTGTGTTAGCCTTATTTTCTTTGCTCTGGTGATTAGTCTTCCTCTTCCTCCTTAGGGGCTTGAAGTAATTTTTTCCTCCCTTTTTAATATATATATATATATATATATATTTATTTTTTTCAGATTATTGCCCTTCTCCTCCGAGAGCCAGAATAGTTTCTCAGTAATTTTATCGCCGATGTCTGAGTCCTTTCTGACACTCAGTGCTTCCAATCAAGCCACTTTTGTCTTTCTAACGATTTCCTCTGGAATCGCTTCTTCTCTGCAATCTTCTCTCGGAACTAGTCGTACTTTCTTACCTTTCGAGTGGTCTTGAATCGTGTCGTTCAGTTGCACCAGAGGTTTACTCAAGATCATTTCCCCTAAAAAAAAAAATTAAAAAAAACGAACACAAGCACATGTTTCTGGGTCAGTCGCTCGAAGGAATAGTTATGGTTTAGGGGAAAAACTCTGTGCCTGTGAGCGGGATAAGAAGTGTGAAATATAGACCTAGAACTGGCGAGATAATGTGTGTGTGTGTGTGTGTGTGCGCAGTCTTACCAGTAACAACAGTTGGCTTCATGGGACTGGATGTTCCAGCGGCCTGTCTGTGGACTGCTGGCGCCTTAGTGGGTTTTTCTAAGTAAACCAAAGCAGAAAAGTAACATTTGCAAAGATGTGTCTCAGCAGCTCCACAGATCACGGCTTCAAGGAACCATAGATTGTGTTTTAGAACAAATCTCATAAAAACTCAGCAATTACAATACAGAGTATGGGTATTTGCATCAGTTTTAAGAGTGAAGAGAGTGTTGGTCTAATATCTACTATTGAAACAAGGCAGAGTTATCTATTAAGGGAAAAAAAATCTTACAAGCGATCCAAGTGATTTTCAGTACAACATGAGCTGTCGGTGGAATTGGTCACAGTCGAGTGACTCGCTCGTTATTTTCTTCGACGATTTCAATATCCCAATGACTTCTAAGTCGTGCCTAAGACGAACATAATTGAGTGCGCTTTGGTCACTTTGGAACAAATTACGTGCTCTCGTCGGAATGTGATTTCATGGTCAACTAAAATTCATCAGAAAGCCCATTTTCGGAGGTAGAACTATTTTGATTGTGTCGCCACTCCGAAATGAGTTTGTTCTGCGGCAGCTGTGAATCTGCTGACTGCAAACCCGGAAGTTTATAAATTATACTTTGCATAACGCTTGGAGGTAAAAAAAAAAAAGCAGGAACATAATTATTATTTTTTTTTTGTAATTGAAAAGATTAGAATGTCAAGGCAAAAAATGCCCCTGACTATATGGCAGAAAGCCTTCCAGCCGTCTGCAGCTAACTTTTAAAACTGCTGTTGACTTCTAGGAGACCTTAGAATGACTTCACAGTCCATTTCCGCCAAATCATGACATCTGCCGAGCACAACAGCTCTCCAGACTGTGTTTAAGCTTCAGTCTAGACCCCGACAATGGCACTTCTGTTAACTGTTTGCCAGTTTTCGCTGTGAAAGGGACAGTTCGGCACAGTGTGGGCCTACCTGGGTTCTGACATTTCGCCCGGCACTCCGCCATGCTCCGGAAATTGTTGGCGTTGCCAAAGCAGCCACCGTAAAAGAAATGCTTGCACTGTTGACTGGTGCTGTCGAAGAAGTAGCGCGTCAACAGCCCTCGACAGGGACCCGGGGCCTCGCCTAAATGGCACGGATTCTTGTCAGCTGGGAAAGGAAGAGAGGGAGAGACATACAGGTTATGTGATGTGGATATAAAAGTAAAGAGTGATGAATTGAGATGTTTGACAGTTAGTTGTAGGGCTCCATAAAACGTTGATGTCCTTTCTATTTATTTACTGAACATAAAGATGTGACTTATATCCTGATTGATTTGTCAGGCCAACAAAGAAAAAAGATAAAGAGTCAGAGTATCATCTTCACTTTTTGCATGGAAAATCTTTCAGTTCATTCTTACTTGTTGTTACGATTCGCTCCATAAATTAACGTTAAAAATGATCACCAGC
Organism: Eupleurogrammus muticus; assembly: GCA_036785175.1. NCBI lineage: Eukaryota > Metazoa > Chordata > Actinopteri > Scombriformes > Trichiuridae > Eupleurogrammus > Eupleurogrammus muticus. Next base: position 17,357,158 of record JAYKQN010000001.1, read on the forward strand.
TACCGTAAATATCTCTATGTTTACTTTTTTCCTCCATCATTTGTTAAATAGCTTTTGATGATTTTTGTAAAAAAAAAAAAAAAAATGATGAAAGAGATACAAATCGACTTTTGTAGAGAAACCAACATAAACACTTTGATGAATGCTTCTTAAAAAAGTATTTTTATTATATTATAACAGTTTTTGACTTTCTCACTTTGCTACCTATGATTTACCAATATATGGACCAATATATAGACACACAGTATTTATATTAAATATAGGAAAACGGATAATTTTACATATGTCACATATATCCAATACTACATCAAATCCTCTATGTTTATATAGATTAGATGGTTAAAATGACATAAATACTGATAAGAGAATTTTTTTTCTGAAACCATATATATTCCATCACTGACCCAATTAAACACTGTTACCGAAAAGCAGCTTTTTGGTACCCATCCCTACATATGAAGAGTGTTTGCATAATTACTTTCTCAACACCAGAAGGTGGAGACAAGAGTTCCGCATCACAGCTTTAAGAAAATGAGATGAAGAAAAAAAAAAAATCACACACACACACACACACACACACACACACACACACACACACACACACAGACAACATACTTCACTGCCTCTATTGAATTTTCAGTTTTGCTGTGAAAGCAAAACGTTTGCTCCGGAGGCGAACCTGAGGAGAGGAAACACAATACTAATGGAAACACAGGGAGGAAAGGTTCAGCTGCTAGGAGCTGACCCACTTTGCTATCTCTGGCAACTTGGTCACAGCCAGACCACTTCCTGTCTCCCCGGTGGTGCGATGACATTTCCATTCTAGTCAGGTTTCCACCCCCCGATCTCCCACTACAAGCTGGAAAGTCAACACTTCAGAACTTCCTTATGTTCCCTTGTCTCCAGTGACCCATATCACCTCCTCTGCCATGACTTCTTTTTAGTTTTTTTTTTTTTTTTTTTGTCCTCCTGTCATATCTCCTCTGCATCTTCCCCATGTTTCACTTCTCAGTGTTGCATACATTATCACCCTTGGGTCTCGGAATATTGAAATCAGGGCCATACTCACTCTAAGCTACTGTTTGTACATGATTCGTTCATCAAGAAATATCGCTGCTTAGGTTCCAATAGGAGCATCTAAATGGCAAAGTAACATAATGCTCCAGGGTGACACATTCGTCCCGCATTTACACAAGTGACACGTCTTCACTTTTAAAATGACAATTTAGTTCAAAGGTTGGCGAGGCAGCGAAATAAATAAGTTGACATTTTAAACCTCACTGATCCACCGTTGGATCAACATCTAAAAATACAGAAACCGGGGCTGTCACGCTGAATTTGAGAGGGAACGTGTCTTAAGATGTCAAAAATGTTTACTTTTGGCGGATTGATGATTGGTGCAGCCATGAAATAAGTCTAGGATTTGACCTTATGTATGAGCAGGATGAGATGGAGCATCATGGTACATATCATTATATCATACTGACAGAAAAAGTGGAATGAGATAATTATAGCAACTTTATAGCTGTTTCAGCTTATATATGAATAAATTGCACAATTGTTGTCAATTAATATATGCCAATATTGGCCTAGAGTCTATATACTTGAATAACATGAATGCAACACAAACTAGGTCTTAAAGCAAAACAAAGGAAGAAAAATAACTTGTTTACAATTTTATACATTGTGGCAGCTAATAATAAACAACAACAAAACATAACAAATTGGCCTTAATAGGCCAAAAACAAAATAATTGTCCATTAATATAGTAAATTCCAGAATTGATAATAACTTTTTGCCAGTAATGTCATAACTTATTATGTTATCAGCTCAGTTATTACATTTGCATAATTTTTTTTTCTTCCCCAGGCCAATAACCAGCCGAAACTGTAAAAGGTTAGTACATTATTGTAATAAGTTATTAAGTAATAGGTTATTACGTTATCATAACAGGTTAGTAAGTAAGTTATTACAATATCATAATAAGACAATAAGTAATAAGTTATTACATTGTCGTAACAGGTTAACGAGTAATATGTTATGGTATTGTAACAGGTTAGTAAGTAATAAGTTATTACGTTATCGTAACAGGTTAGTAAGTAATAAAGTATTATGACAGATTAATAACATAATAAGCAATAAGTTGTTACGTTATTGTAATAAGATAATATGTAATAAGTTATTACATTGTCTAACAGGTAAGTAAGTAATAGGTTATTACATTATCGGCCAAAAGTAACTATATACAATGATCTGTATCATAAGCATATACATGTATATGTATATGCATGTATTAAAATATATATATATATTTATATATATATATATATATATATATATATATATGTGTTGAGCTGTAAAGTTTTAGCGACACCTACTGACCTGGCTGCAGACTGCAAGTATTTTCAATAGACTTTTTTGGTGGTTGTGCACGAGGAACAGTTTGGGAGTGTGTTAAAGTGTTGTGCATGACAGGAAAAGCCAGAATGGTTTCAGGTGTTCATCATCATCAGTGTTATCACCATAAACAAATGTTGTGACTGTCATCAATGAGCCTCTGAGCCAGGTGGCAATTATATGCTCACAAGACTGACAATTAACCAATAATGTTATTTTCTGCTTAAGAAGCAGACAAAAAACCAAATAAATCTCACTTGTTTGGAGCTTAATTAGAATTTGTTGAGACTTTTGACTGAGGAGGTTTTACCACCTACGAACTCTCCAATTGGTCTGAATAACCACATTCTACTGAAAGGTGATTGAAATACTCTCATTCAAATACATGTTATGAGGTGACTTTTATTTAAAAGCATGGGCAAAGAGACAAAGGGTAGTTTAGCACTCTCTCCACAGCAATGCGGCGATGAATAATTCAGAAAGAGAATTCTCTATTAAAGCTGTGAAGGTGGAACAGATGATTTGTGTTTCGAGGGGAATTATCGGTCAGCTCTTTTTTCAAGCGCTGGCTGTGAATCATACAGTCCAGCACTCCGGAGAGTTTTGGCCGCTCTCCAAAGAGAACCTCAATATTTCAGCAAAACAACATTCAACATTTACGACAGGCTCGGATGATTCCAGGAGACTGGGAGACTTTGTGCGAACAAACATTTTCATGGTTTATTTTCATTTCCTTTTGGGCTCCTTTGAGTGGCATAACCAGAAATATTTGTTTTCTATGACAGTGTATTGAAAACTAACAATGTTACTATGCTGATCTGATCATGGTTTGTTTTCTCCTTGACTCCCTCTTCATTTTCAACCCTTATGTTGTTTTTCTGATATATTTATATTTAACATATTCTGAAAAGTCTTTGTTTTTCATTTTTCTAAAGCAAGTTTCTCTCAGAATTGTCGGTCCTCTGCACAAAGGCAATAATCATAAGTACTGTCCTCAAATACGACTTTATGGTACTCTACCTGAATATTTCCATCTGATGCCATTTATGATTCCATTATATATTTTCAGAAGGAAATATCATACTTTCTACTGCACTACAAATTGTTTACATACATTTAGTCACTTTTAAGATGAAGATTTAAATTTACAGCAATTATTTTGCTTTGATATTCTATCATCTATGTTCTAATAATTTGTTGCGCTTTTGTTCTTAAATTTTCATTTTGTGTGAAAAGTGCCAAATATCATGACACAGCACAATTACTATTAATTTTAAGTATCTAAAAGTGGCTTCACATCAATAAACCTATAAATAAACATTAACAAAAGACTATATTATTATTAGATTTTACCTATGAGTACTGTTGCTTTTGATATGTCAAGTAAATAGAATTCAAAATCCTGCTCCTCACCTATAAAGCGCTCAACTGTCAGGCGCCATCCTACCTTAGGGATCTCTTGGTCCCATATCGCCCATCAAGAACATTACGCTCCCAATTTATTGGAGGTTCCCAGAATTTCTAGAATTAAAACGGGAGGCAGAGCCTACAACTTCCAGGCTCCTCTCCTGTGGAATCGTCTTCCAGTTTAAGTTTTCTGGGGCAGACACCCTTCCTATATTTAAGAATAGGTTCAAAACGTTCCTGTTCGAAGAAGCGTATAGTTAGGGCCGGCCCTGGCTGGCCTAGTCATAGTTATGCTGTGATACTTATGAACCACTATTGTACTTTTAAATCTGCTGTGTTCCCGGAGTCCTGCCCTGTGTTTTCTCATCCACAGAGCATGCTGCAGTGCAGCCACTGAGGGATCTACGGATGTTGGAGGGTCTGATGCTGTCCTGGTGAAACCTGGAAGCTGTGGTGGATCCTGCGCCTCATCCTCCACTTACACCCAAACTCATTACATTTCTGTTTGTCTGTGTGTAATGTCTAATTTTCCCTGTAATGTTTCCACCTGCACACATCATCTACTGCAGCCTGTCCGTCCTGGAAGAGGGATCCTTCCTCTGTTTCTCTTCCTGACGGTTCTTCTGGTTTTTTTTCCCCGTTAAAAGGTTTTTTTAGGGAGTTTTACCTTGTACGATGTGAGGGTCTAAGGACAGGGGATGTTGTGTTACTTTTGTACTAACTGTAAAGCCCGTTGGGGCAAATCTGTGATTCTGGGCTATACAAATAAATTGAATTGAATTGAATTTAATAATACTGATGAACTTTTTCAACTTAGGAGTATTATTTGATAATAGAATTCTAGTATCTGAGTACGTTGTCCACTACTGTAGAATATCTATCTAAGAAAAATACAGGAGTATAATTACTATAACCACTGGATGGAGACGGACAAAATCTGAAGATACAGAAAGATTCTGAACAGTTTAATTGACCTCCTCATATTTAAGAAAAATATATCTTTATGTGTTATTTTGTTGCTGATCATTTGTTTTTTCTGTGTTTCCTAAAGTGCTGAATGAATCAAGTTGTCGGGATGGAAGCAGAAAAAGTTACAGGTCAATGTGCAACCTGAGCTCTACACAGGGAGAGAAACAGACACTGTTTCAGTGTTTTTTTCCTTTGCTTGCTTTGTATTTATCGACCCGGGCCACAAAGTGTAGCTGTCCCAGAGGATCACTACGTTTATGTCTCCAACCACAGACAGAGCTGGAGAGCAACGGCAGACCACAGGAACCGTTTGGGAAACAATGGCTATGATTCATCGGTGCTAAAGATAGCTTCTGTTATGCTGCAGAGGTAAAAAAAAAAAAAAAAAAAAGTGTCACAGACAGACACTAAACCAGGATATTCTCCTTCATTGGTTTTGTGACCTTTACAGGAAACTCCTGTGTTCGGTTTCTGTAGCATCTGTAGTGTTTGTGGAGATTAAAATGTCAGTGATTTATTGACATGGCCGCGCTGCACGGGACGTTAATGCAGGTAAAATAACACAGAGACACTGAGATTTGTTTTCTTCTAAGTGACAAGTGCCCTGGGATTTACATAAAACCTTTATTAGGATTCTAGCCTCACCCTCAGTGTGAATGATAGCTTGTTGTTAATTACAAACTCTTAACATGTTTTTTTTTTAATTATTGGCTTCAATTTTACATGAACATATTTGCATATTTGTTGGCTTTTAAAATGATAAATAATGGCATTTACAACTATACTGTTTATAAATGTGTATTGACACTGCTGTTTATTTGCCAGTAACTTGCCTAATTGTAATCTTTTCCTTGTTTTCATAGAAACATACCAGAGACCTGCTTATAAGAGTATTGCTTCCTACTGACTAAAACCTTCATAGCAAACTGATTTTTGTCTCTTTGTTCCCTCGGTGAACACACTAAATAGTCAACACCTGCTTAGTTATTCTTGTGAAGTATGGCCTTTGGACACAACCCATTTCCTTCAGCTATTGTTTTGACTATATCCGCTAACCCAAGGTTGCCCCCCAGCCCAGACGATATAGACTCATTCATGCGACCGTCCTTTATTTGGAGAATAACTATGAGAGTGTGCTATGCCGTGCAGGACTTGTTTAAGTGATAAAAAATAAATATAGCTGTGAAAACTGCCCTTTAGAAGGTCACGTTACAAACGTGTTACTTTTATAGCTTTGTTTTATACAGAGTCGTTTTCTTCATGAACAAAAAAAAATTACAAGCTTCCCACTCAGGAGAGACATTTCTTTGGAACTATCCACACCTTCACAATTGTCTTTAAAGTGCTGATCTGCACACGGCAACATGATGCAAATGCGTCAATGATAATATTGTCTGACTACGTAACGCCTCTTACACCGGTAAGGAAGGTGAAGGTTATTCTCTGCCACCATGAGAAAGCACTTTGTCACAGCGAAGCGTAATGGGCCATCTAAGGACTTTGATAGATGCGCTGTAGCTTTGCATGCAACGCCCTGTATGATGTGTAAGGAACGAGGGTGCATTGTTGCCCGCTGCCTGCTGTACGCGCCGGAGAGAAAAAGATGTTTGTTTCCTTCGTTTTCTTTTTGTGGACTTCCAATGTTTAACACACACACACACACACACGCACACATATCCACACACACACACATAGAGCACCACTCCACTCAGCTGAAGTGCTTTTGACCAAGCTAGTTCCAAACAACTCATCTCACAGTGGAAACATTCAACTCCCAAGTGTGAAAGGTATTGTTGTAACTCCGATTGCTTTTTCAAGAGCAGCAGCAGCAGTTCTGCGTTCTATTTACCGCTGTTCCATTCACTGGAAGCAGAAAGTGCTCGACGAGGGATGCAATGAACCCTTCCACTGTCAAGACTGCACTTAGCCAGTATCACAGTGTTCTCACCCTGAGGATGAGGAGGACGCGGCGAAGTTCAATCAGTGTTTCCGTCACACTGATTGTTGAGTCCATCTATATACACATGCACACATCTAAGCCTATTCTGCATTCAGTTGTTTCGGAAAGGATGTTTCTATTTCTCTAGCACTGTGGATATGATAATACAAACAACTAGACTAAACATTCGGAGATCTCAGACCTCCACTGAGCATATTATGGTTCCCAGCCAGCATTGTTGTCCTATATATCACCACCAGGTGAAGCTAAACGATGCAGCCTGTTTGAAGGTCCATTTACTGCAACGTCACCAAACCAGAAAAAATTCAAAGTGATCCAGAAACCGGGATTTCTTTCGGATCATTACCAATATGTAATCATCTGTTCACAGTACCATTCACCAACATTCGCTGAAAATGCGATGAAAATCTGTTATTTTATGTTAAGACATAACCTCCATGGCAGAGGCAACAATTTATATATAGCACAATTATGCATACAATGCAACACAAAGTACATAACGTATAATAATAAAAACTTCCGGAAAACTTCTGGAAAAAGCAATATTAAAAATATGTGTCTTAACATTTCTTTTTAGAGTAGCAACAGATTTTCAGACCCTTTGACACAGGTTCCTGGCAGTAGGTTTGGTCTGAGGGACTTAATAGGTATGTATGTCTTAACCATGTCTGACAGGTTAGACGGGGCAGAGCCATTCGGTGTTTTAAAAAAATCAATAAAAGGATTTTAAAAAATTGGTTGCCTGTCTGCGTGACGGACAGACCTGTCTGTGTGACAGGCAGGTAACCAAGGTAAAGATTTTAAATTGGAGTTATGTGGGTTCTCTGTCTGTCTCCCTGGTCTCAGCCAGAACACAGCTGCATTTTGCACAAACTTCAGCCGCTCGGCAGCTTTTTTTTTTTTTAGACACAGCAGACAAAAGAGCGCTGCAATAGTCTAGCCTGGCTGATGATAAAAGCCCGAACTATCTTTTCCGTGTCTGCCTTGGAGAGAAGTTGTCTGACTCATAAGATGTAGAATTCAAATTGTCAGTGCAAAGTAGGATCTGGTGGTGTCATTTGTCTTTTTCCTTGTGTGTTTCCATTTGCCTCTTCACACCACAGACAAGCTTTTTCGACAGACACCCATGAACATGCTTAAACCTGTGGCATCAGCTGTGTTTAAAATGGAAGGAGAACTAAAACAAGGTTGATGGTGGAATCAGTTTTTCCATTAGAAAAAAAAATCCCCTTCTCACTGTGGGTTCAGACTATTCTTTTTGCTACTGAGTAACTCTCATAAACTCGTGCCTGTTCCTTATAAATGTGCATATAAAGCATAAATGTTGAATCATAATTTCTTTTCTATCATTTTGTGAATCCATTTTCATGAATCGTGTCATGAGTTGAGTGTATTGTTACATTACTGATAGCCACAGCTTCCAATTGCATTTATCCATTTGGCAGCCACCCACGCTGTTTTTACGAGAGAGAAAATAAAATGAACCCCTGTTATAAATATCTAGATGATTTTATCTGCATTTCGAACTCCACAATCACCTGGGAACACAGCTGTAGCTTCTCTCCCCACCCACCAACAATCCAGCAGGAAAAGTATTTTTAGCTACATTTTTCATTTCACTCTGATTGAAGTGAAAACGAACCCGAAAATCCAGGTCTTTTACAGCAAATCATGGTGGCAGCCGGCACAGATAGAAACACACATACTGACTAACACATGCACACAGAACTACAGATGAAAACTAAAAATATGAAAACTAACTTCCAGGTACTAGGTTAATTATGTCTACCTCACCTTTCCATTCTCCATCCCCACTTGTGTGACTATTATTGTTCACTAAGCTGGTTGAAGCAATTATTTTCCAGTGATACATTTTAATCTAATCCAATCTAATTATGGAAAATAAAATTATTCTATTATTATTGTATGTATGTTCACTCTATTATTACAGTGAACATACAGCTTGGAAGGGTTTAGTATGACATTCATTTACTATAATAGTTTGTTACAGCCTATGCATGCATGCATGCATAAATGACTGAAACTGCCATAATCAAAAATGAATACATAAATGTCACTGTGAAGAAAGATATGAATAATAAAAGGTTAAATTAACAAAAATATATATGTTCATTTAAAAAAATAAATGCACGGAACATAAATGAATATGGGGCGACACGGTGGTGCGGTGGGTAGCACTGTTGCCTCACAGCAAGAAGGTCGCAGGTTCAAGACCCGCCTTGGGCCTGGGTCTGGGGCCTTTCTGTGTGGAGTTTGCATGTTCTCCCCGTGTCTGCGTGGGTTTTCCCCGGGTACTCCGGTTTCCTCCCACAATACAAAAAACATGCTCAGGTTAATTGGCAACTCTAAATTGCCCATAGGTGTGAGTGTGAGAGTGAATGGTGTGTGAATGGTGTGTGTGCCCCACGATTGGCTGGCGACCATCTGGGGTGTATCCCTGCCTCTCGCCTTAACGCGCTGGGATAGGCTCCAGCAGACCCCTGCGACCCCGAAAGGGAATAAGCGGGATAGACAATGGATGGATGGATGGATAAATGAATATTTTGTATTATGTCCCCTCATTAGAAGATGGGTAAAGAAATACAGACACTCCACAGAAATATTATGCACATAAATAAAACAAGAATATGAATAAATATGAAAATACATGAATCAAACTAGAATTACCATAAATTAGCGGCTGAGTCTCTTTTTTTAAAAACAGTTAAACTTTGGGGTGTATGCTGTCTAAACCAGTAAGTTAATTTTGTTAATGTTCTATATCCATACCATAATTTAACTTATTCCAATAAATTAACCTTGTATTTTATAAGTTCAAACAGACACAAAATCTAAATTTTCCTCTTTGTACTGGTAGTCCATTTGCCTTAAATAGAATTAGAGGCCTGTCTCTAATTGAGGCCTTCAATAAAGGCCTATGTCTCAATGCACTTGAGTAAATAAAGTCCTATATTATGGAACTCATGGTACATGTTAGGATTGAATTAGGAAATAAAGTAAATGAATAAAAAAATGACTACATTTTGACTACTACCAATAAATGTTTGAATGAATCCATTACTTTTTTAAAATATTTTTTATTTATTATAAATTAACCTGCACATAGCTTTTTCAAATTTATTTCATCATTTTTTTCTTTCAATAATTTGACCTATTTATTTAGTCATTTATTTATTTAATTTTGATTATGGCATTTGGTATATTTGTCTATAGCAAAAAAAGTTTATTTTTTTTATTTATTTTTTTTTCCTGTATCTTAGTCAAATTTACACACTTGCAGACTCATTAAAATATGCTCTCTTACATATACGGTTTTGAGCCTAGTTGATGTACCCAAACATGACAATTGGGAAACACAATTGTTCAGAGTTTGAATACTCTGTTATTAGTTGTTAACAATTAATTCAACTTCAATTTAGACTGTGTAACCTATAAATAATACAATACAGACTGCCTCTTTTTCATTAACCAGATGCCTCCAGCATAACAGTTTTAAAATTAATGTGCCAGCAATGTTCCATTTTAGCTGCACACCAGCAAAACTGCTTTGTAATTAGGTTTCTATACCCAAGGTGGCAATAAAGTCTAATATGAGCCAGTCCTTGAAAATAAAACTGATCATTTGCCAACAAACTGAAAGTTGCATGAAAGCTACAATGTATCCTTCTCCTGGAAACTGATTATTGAAAATTACCTTTTTGCAACATGATATACTGTAAATGACACTGGTATAACATGCATATAAATATCTGTTCACCAAAGATTGCAATGTAGCCTATCAGCAAAAGAGTTTGACTCACCTGAAACAACACACGTCTCCTCACATTCTTCAAAGGTCTCGAAATTGTTGGCATTTCCACCACAACCTCCGTATTCAAACATCTCACACTTTCCCGTGTCCACATTGAAGAAGAACCTCTCCTTAATGGCCTTGCAAGGTCCTTGATCATCCTTCATGGCACAGAATTCATTGAAGATGAAGAGCTCGGGTTTCACTCCATCTGTGGGATGGAGACATGAAAACAAATTATACTACAGGCTGAAAGTCTAACCTCAGGCATCTAGATTAGGTAAAGTTGCCGGTCGATATCATTTTTAAAAGACTTGAGGGTGGAAATGACAGTTTACCGTTTTTCATATATTTGGCTTAAGAGGTGTGCAGGATTTCTTGATGCATGCTGAGCTGGGACTGGATGGAACATTTTAGCTAAATAATAAAATAAATGCAGTTTCTCAAAGTGAGATTTGATTTTAATATATTTTTAAATAATAAGAAAGTCTAGGTGTTGTCATTATATTTGAAGAAAAAAAATGGTCCTCTGAAATCATGTTTCAGAAACACTCATTTCACAGAGAAATGCATACAACCCACATTTAGAAACTCTGCCTTAAAACCAGCCATCGGGACTTCCGCGAAGTTGTGACATCACTGCCCAACCCCCATTCACAGCCATTCAAATCAGCCAATCGGAGGCTCATTAATCTCAATGAGACAGACACAAAAACAACATGTTCTTTCTACATCTGCAGAGACAGGCCTGAGAGGCAGCAGATGTGAAACTATATACAGGCGAGTTTTGGTTCTTGAAACCACAAACAGAATTTTTTAGCAATATCTAAAAATAAAACTTCAAAATAAATCCTAGGAAGAGTGTAAAATATGGGACTTTTAAAAGTAAGGGAGACACTCACATACTTTTGGTTTACGTGCAGGATTATGTGTTTTTGTTCTCATACAGACAACAAGGGAACATCCAGGAGCACCTAAATCCCCCCGGTACGTAAAAGCCTTTGTGGGCAGGTGGCAGCTGGCGGTGAAGACAGTGTAAATTTCACAGATCGCAGCACAGCAGCCAAAGCAGTGCTGTGGATGGACTCAGAGGTGAATCTTGTGTGTGTGTTCTTTAAAGAAGCTGCCTCGTTGTGCAAAGCATGTTTGACGTATGGAGGAACTGGTAAAGACGGCTTGACGAAGGTTGAGGTCGCAGTGCTCAGAGTTGTGGACGGTGAAGTAGCTGCACAGAAACACGCATCCCTACTGTCACCATCAATCATAAAATCTGCTTCGTCACATCCGAGAAGGTGAAATCAACCAAACCCTTCGGCTACTAATCCACCTCTACTGAGAACGTTAACTCACCATCTCAGCGAGCTGCCCTGAGAAAGCTCTCCGCCCTCCTCTCATCCCGAGGAGATATCTAATCATGCTGCTTTCAACCAAAGACCACAACATCGATATTATTGTGAAAACACTGCAGGCTTTGACTCCGCGAGGGTGAGCGAACTGTGCTTCGCATAACTAGATAAGCAAAAACAACAGTTTCTAGCAACTATGCAGAGAAGGAATCAATGTCCAGTGTTGTTGTTGGCCGGAGGACCTCGTCCAGGACCTTGTTCTCGTACGTTGGGCTCATCCCAGATGTGCCGAGTGGACTTTCTCCCGTGGCTTGCAGTGATGTGCAATGTTTTGTGTGAAAACAAAGTTAAGCAAAAGGAAAATGCACCAAAAAGTTTTGCAACTCTTTCAATGATTCAGTCCAGGAAACTACAGGTTTCAGTTTTCGGAGTTTTTTTGTGGTTTTGTTAAACACTAACCATTAAATAAAAAAAAAATCATTTAGGTCAGTTAATCATCATCCAGTACCATTTGTTTTGCTAAGCCTGGAAAACCTTACAGAACAAACATTATATTAGCTTCCCGTAAGGTACAAAGTTCCATCAAAACACATCCCTTGATGGGAACCACCCTGCCCAACCTTTCAGCTCCACAGTCACCAAACAGTCGCGGGTTGGGAAATGTCCCTTAAATTGGACGATGACATCAGGAGAAAGTGTGTGTGTTGAGAATAAAACAACCAGGCGATCTCTTTAACTCTCTAAAACCATCATCCTCATGGATGACGAACTCTGCACAGTTCATTTAACTTTGAATAACTTGTGATCAATAAATCACAGCTCCTGTTTTACCCTAAAAGCTAAAAGTTGAGCTGTCTCAGTATGATAGTAGCCCTTGTAGAAGGTTTTCTATCCAAGCTGGGACCCATGTCTTTTTTAGCGGGGCTTTGTAAAATAAAACCATATGGGTTGGTCCAATATTGACTGTTCTATTATATTAATTCTATCAATTATTGATCATATATAGCAGCTATCTTTAACGATAATGGTTATATTAGTTTCCCTATATTGCTTTTGATAGAATCTTTTGACCAATCAAATGCTGATCCAGCAAGGGAATAACTCTACATCTCTTCTCCTTTTTACCGACCCATGGTTACTCAGCAGTTATTTTAGAAAAAGCCCTTTAACAGGAGATCAGTGGGTGTTTCTGACAGGAGGGGGCGTGGCCTCACGCTGCTGGCTCTCCATCATGATGTTGGGTCATCCATCACATTGGATGATGATGATCGTCTGTCGAAGCAACCTTAAAACGATTCCTCATGTTCACCACCACCTCTACAACCTGAGTTCCACTTTATAACCCAGGATGGGCCTTTTTTTTTTTTTTTTTTTTACAGCAGCTACATAATCAGAGGTAAACAGAGACGTCACTAATGATAATAACTATGGTTCCATTCAGGTCAGATAGAGGCAGGTGTGGCTACTGTTCATGTCGGTTTCCTGGAGAGACTTTGCTACATTTAATGGAACAGACCCATAATTAGTATCACAGGCAACACCCGTCAATATGGCTGCTGTAAAAAAAAAGGTCAGACCTGTCAAATGCTCCACGTCTACTTGCTCTCTCTGTGGTATTGGTGCTGTTATTGAGTGTGGGGGATGAGGTGAGCTAAGGTGAGCTGGAGGCAGGGGGCCCTCCCTTTTTTTTTACTATTTACATTCCTCTTGTTGGGGCTGATAAGCGGCAGCAGGATGGGTTGTCTAACAAGGTAGAGACTCAGTTTTGGTTATGTCAACACACTCCTCTCATCAAATCTCACTGAACAAACTTTAAAGGGGAATAATGACAATTTGAGATTGTTGGGTCTCGTCTTTCGTCATTGGCTGCCTCAAGATATCAAGTCTCCTTTCTTTTTAATTTTATATAGCAGCAAATCACAGCAGAAGTTATCTCTGGGCAGTTTTCATATAGATCATACACTTTAATTTACAAAAAAACAACATTCCCCCAAGAACGACAGCAACAAAGAGAATCTGTGCTTTTATGGAAAGAAAATTCAAACAGAACCAGGATCTGGCGTTGGCCTCCTACGGCTGGGTGGAAAGAGACAGAGAGGTGGGTGGAGAGAACGTAAGATATAATAAAATAATAATAAGTACAAACATCCGGAACCTGATTCTCATGCTAGTGTTGACATGTTAGTCCTCTCCCTCTTTAACACCACAGCTGTTCGCTATCTCGCGCGGCCCTTATCAGCGCCTCCTTTGGTCAACGCTCCTGCAGTTTGCTGAGAGCAGCAGTTGGAACCAGTTGCAAAATACTCTGACATTTGATAAACATTGCCTTAAAGAACAACATCGCAGCATTTTAACTCTTTTAACTGACATTTAACCATGTCTGTTTTCATGGTCTTTGTGCTTTTTAACATTTGCCAGGATGTCATAGCAAAAAATGAACTATTCTTGACTGACATGTCTGATTGAATAAAACATACAGCTGTAAAAACTAAATACATGAAAATGAGAAACAAAATTAAAAATTATTAATATCATCGCCTCAGTAATTTAAATAATTAGCATTTATAAATTAAAACATACATTTTTAGAAACAAGAGACATGTTATTCAATTTGATTCAAAACAATCTGAGGACAATATGGGAGCCCAATGCTGATATTTATTCTTTTTGGTTTTTTTGCATTTTTGAACAACTGATTTGTTCACATAGCTCAACTTAAATTTAGTTTGTCCTCAATTTAATTTTCATGACAAATGGCCCAACTATCTTGTGTCAGACAGTCCCTCACAGGGTAATGATACACAACACACGGCTATGAATCTGGAATGAATGTTAGGCCTGTATGTATGTAAACCTACCACAAATTCTGGTAAATAACTTTTGAAAAATAAACTAAACGTAAGCCAATGTCCTGCAACAGACGCAGGTTCCCTAAAATAGATTTGCATATTTGCACAGCCCTTGCAGCGGCTCTCACTGCAAACAGCGCCTCCAACCAAACCCCCTAATCCATCCGAAGCTTCGGATCTGTCATCAGGCATTGTGCGCGTTGGTGAACAGAAGGTGAATAAGCGTGCCCACACAATGCATCAGCAGAACCCTTGGAAGCCACCCAGCGAATCAAGCAGGTCTGTGAATGCTGGAGGATGCTGAATAGGAAAACACATTTTAGATGCGTCAAATTTTCATTGGCAGCTGAGTCTCCTGAGTGTTGCTGCAAGATATGCACACAAGGTTGGATAATGATCTGAGTTACTCAACATGTGCACTGTGCCAATGCACCTCTGTAAATCCTGATATGAGGCAGGTTGAATCAGTTTGAGGCTCAGTCCCAGCTTGTTTAACGTACCAGAAGATTATCCCATATCTTCGTTTCTTTTCCTTTTAGCGAAACGGACTTAAACGCCAACTACGTGACGGCTATGAAGTGGACCCAAAAAAAAACAAGACAGTAAAACCTTCCAGCTAATCATCAATAACCATTCAAGACAAAACACCGGAGAGCACACACTGTTATCAACAAAAAGAACCAGAGAGATGGAGCAGAGGGGCAGTTTTGACAGCTGCCATTTGTTTAGTGATCTGCAGTCTCATTTATCTGACTTTAAACTTTCTGTTTCTCCTTTTCAGAGTGACATTCCTCAACCAACAAACACAACTTCCACAGAGCTCATTGTAGCGAATATAAAGCATATTGTAATATATAAAGAGTATTGTGGCAACACATGATATAATACCTACTATAATTATAGGAAAAAAAACTCTAGAAACAGTTGATTATGGTCGTAAGATTTAATTTCCTTAAATAGGACTTTGCATTAAACAGCGATTCATTAATAATTCATCCATCTCTTAAATCATTGTTTCCTTTTTATTTAACTTGACTAATGAATAGTGTAAAGCATTTTGTTTTCAAAGGTTATTTTTCTACTTTTGATAACATTAAACGTTTTAAGTATTTTTCATCATCTGGATCCCAAGTCATTTGAAAATCCATATAATGATTAATAAACCAGACTAGTGAATTGCAAAATCCTCAGGTAAACATGTTTGCAAAAAGCACAACTTTTTGAAGAATAACGGTGGAGAAACATGACGTCTGCAATGGACTGTTGTTGCCACGTGTTGTGCACTGTGTAAAAGCCTTTGAGACCAATTTGTGATTTGGGGTCAAGTTATAAAAGGACTGAAATCCATACAATGAGGGTACAACGTGTGGAAAAATACTCTCAAGGTGACACCCATTTCTTTAAATAACTGACTTTGCTGAATGTTTCTTGAGGCAGAGAGAGGTCATATTCCTTTAAATAAAAGTGGTGTTTGATTGCAACACTTGGTCATGTGTGTGTGTGTGTGTGTGTGTGCTGCGGTGAGGAAACCAGGAGGGAGCGTGAAGCGTGGCAGCGTAGACAGTCCTTGGATGTGGAGCAAACCCTCGTCATTGTTTACCAGAGCCGAGCCCTGCGGCTGGTGGACAAAGGGCCGAGGGTGCGTCACAGTCTGCCACAAGGTTCCGCGGCTGAACTCTGAACAGATGAGGCCACCAAGATTATATGGATTTGTGCGTCTCAGTATGTGAGCACCTTTTCAATACGTGTTTGGTTTGATACTTTTCTGAGGTTTCAAGGTTGCGGTTTTATTCATAAGACCAAGGGAAGCTCTAAACACATCGCTGCATCAGCCTGAAAAACATGTTTTTTTTTTTCATTCATTTGAATTGAAGTTTGAATATGCGTGGGTTGTTACAAATTACGAGATAAGTCCTTCTCCTGTAGAGAGCGGCATTGTGGGTTATTTTACCTTAATAATCTTAAGCTCACATCTGAACATACAAGAGTATTCTGCTGTCTGTTACTGTTTTGCTGTAAAGGTGTCTTTCAACATATTTACGACAGATATTGACCAGACACAGTCGTTTGTCAAGCGGCCAGGTAGTTACTCTGTCACATGTTGGAAGATGGACAGCCTAGATGTTTCGTGAAGATATTTCCCTGAGACTGAAGGTGAAGAAAACAAGTGAACAAAGCAAGGAACATCTCCCACTCATCCCACCCAGAGGCGTCATTTGGGTGCGGCAAGATACAACCCTGGTGGCAGAGGAAAAAACATAATTAAAAGATACATTTGCCTTCAAAGGATCGAGAGTTTATTCTAGATGTGTGGATAATAAAGCTGAACGCTGCACAATTTGTAAGACTTAAATATATCACTATTTTAAATCACATTTTTTGTTTAGTGTTTCCTATTTGCAAATTGTCTTTTTCCATGTATATATATATATATATATATATAAAAAAAACTATGATGTCATAATTAGGGCTTTTTTCTCTCAATAAAGTTCAGAAAGAAAATCTGGGACTCTTGTGTTGACTCAAGCTGCTGTGTATGACGGTTCATTAAGTAAACATTATGTTGGTCTCGGGAGACAGAACGCTTGATTTTATGATAAGAGGTTCTGAAAAAAGGATGAAGAGCAAACATCCTCTCACAACATTAAAAAGACGCGTGGGGATAGATATCATTACCGTGTGAGTTACTACAAACGCGGACAAGCCGGCTAATCTGGCACACAGCGCCCATGGCGTTTCAAGTGGCATCTGAAGCACTTTCTCCGGCAGATCAGAGGAATCCCACTGAAACACGGACGTGTTCCGTGCCACCGGGTGAAATCTGCTGCTGGTTTGACAAACAATAAAAGCTTGTGAGTGCCCACATTGTGCGGTTTATGAGACGGCCTGGTGGGGGCCACCCTGGAGCCGGAGACACCTACTTGTGTTCGGGCAGCGACAGGCCTCGTCCTGTACGGCTCAGCACGCAGAGCATGACACGAATCCTGCAGGATTTGGTGGTTGTGATTGTTGCTGGAAACACCCACATAAAAAAAAACTGCACTCAGTCACGATCACCTAGTATCCTTTACCTCCTGTAGCTTCTCTGTAGAAACTGTTAAGTATTAATGTGTTATTGTGACAGCGCTCTCGGTTTTGCTCTAGTAGGTCTGGGAACCTCCTTAATTATCCAAAAAGCTTGTGCATTTTTTATTAGAGCCCGTGTGGCATGTGGTGAGGGAGGAGAGATGCACCGAGCAAGTTAATTGTTGCTCCACAACTCAATAGCTTCAGTAGACACATTTGTCCAGTTTTACAAAAGAAAGTAGAGAAAGTAAAGAAAGTTAAACTTTATTTTTTTATCAGACAAGTCAACTCAGTGGTTGAAATTCACCCGTGCTCCTTGTGCAACACCATTATTATCTGTTCCCGGCCATATCTAGGTTGAGCCCCTACCTGTTCCCCACTTGCTTTCGATAATAAAACAATAGCGCAATCCAGAAAATCCCCCCCAACGCTTCAGTGATTCTGGCAAATCCCTGCTTTGACATTTAAAAAGTCCAAGCGTCAACCGAACCGAACAATCCCGCTCGTTGCCAACCCAGTCTGTCCTGGCATGTTTTCAGCCAATCAAGTTGGATAAAGTGTGTTTCCAGGACTGCACGCAGATGTGGTGGTTGTGATTAGATGAGCTGCAGGTTGGTGACAGATATCCTTAAAACTGGTTGTGCCTTTTGCAACGAAATCATCGCGCATCTGAACGTGCAAAAAAAAAAAAAAAATGTTGTTTGGCCCAGAGGGAACATATGGTAAACAATAACACGGGCATACGTTTATCATAGGTTGCACAGCCCTGTCGGGGGAATAAAGAATCAAGACGCCATCTGCCAATTTGAAGGGAGTCCCAATTCCAAAACGCTGAGTGAATATTTCATGGCATCAGTAGCGAATTCTGTTTGAGGGCAGAGAGAAACAGAAGAAACCGGAGCAGGAGACGCTTGCCATGGGAATCAGACGTGGCCAACGGGACGATATGATGCAGATCCTCCTTATGAGAACGGCGAGTCATAATTGAGATGACGAATGCTGGAAGATATATCCTCAACGGGAGTGAATTCTAACAAGTACTTTAAACCTGACAGTTAAATATTTGGCGTCGTTTCAGGTATTATTACTCACTGAGGTCTGTAAAGCTTTAGTACCAGTGTTACCTGCTCCTGAATATCTGTCCACCCTTTTTATGGCTTATGTGCAGATTTGTTTGTTTTTACAGCTCATGCACTCAATTATGTATTTGTCTCAGATAATGAGGACCTAAATCATAGTTACACACTATGGTGAAAAGCAAGTCAGTATATTTACTCAAGTGCTGTACTTAAGTATAAAACTCGCGATACTTTGTTCTTCAGACCACTGACGTGTAATAAACTGAAATATATGATCCACATAATGAGTCATTGTATTTTTTTTGATAAGAATTGATTCAAAACCTTTACTTGTGACAGCATTTCTACCTAAAGGATCTGAGTACTCCTTCCACTACTGCTTTCATATGTCGGACATTTCTATCCATATCTCGACCAGAGACGTGACGAAAGTCTCATTGTGCAGCAAATCGACTGCTTGTAATCACAACATGAAGTGGATGAAACTAAGCCGAAATGGAATTTCACAGGCTTCCGTCCAACACGCGCTGGAAGAAGGACAACGCTGGAATGATCAAACATGACAGTCTAGCCGCCAGAGGGGACAGTCTGCAGGCTGCTCGGGGGCCAACGTAATGAGCCGCTGCACCTGTGCCGGCATCTGCTCTCTCGCACCGTTTGTCGGAGATGCTGACCCCCAAAGATGGGAGCCGAGCCTGATCAATTGCAGGTAGTTTACCTCGGCGCTCTGAGGGGCTGCTGCGGCATAAGGAGCGAGCAGACTGATGACAACCCACTGATTCTCTGCACAGGGCAGCAACAACTACACTCTGTCTTGGTTTATGAACCAGGGAGCACAGAGGGCAAAGTTCAAAGTATATTAACTGCAGACAGCAAGGAGTAGGAAATATATGCAAGAACCAGTCCCTCCTTATGATATATACAGTACAAATGCATATATTTGTGTGCAAAGCAATCACATTAATTCTTTTATCGGCGTACACCCACAAGTGGCTTTAAAGACCAACAAGAACTTATCATCTGGTATTAACATGATTCCATCTCTGTATAATGCATGCAATTTCTGTCTTTCTGCATTTTCACAACCGTTCATTTAACTTCACGAGTTCACACTCGCTGGGTGTATTGCTGGAGACCAAAGGAAGTGAAATTTGTACAACGGCTGATACAAAGTGCCATGTCTGATCAATACAATTAAATATCCTAACTTGACTTAAACAACACCATTATGTACCTATAAAGGAAGGGATCACAACTCTGTCTATCCGTTTGTGTTTGAATGACCGCCCCTTAAATATCTCTAGAACCATTCATCCAATTAATGTCACACTCAATGGATGTGTCGCTGAAGACCAGAGGGAGTGCTGTTTGGAATGTAAGGTTGATTGGATAAGTGGTTCTCAAGAATGATTCAAGTAACTGTACAGCAGTTCACACAACAACGCTGCCGGCTCAACTCCTGAGGGCCAGGCAATCGTCCCTTCCGAACCTCTGAACTAGTTTGTGTGGATAAACGATTGTGGTGGTTTGGTTGTATTCAGATTTATATCAGTAATGCAGCCTATACTTTGCCACTCACTCAAATGACCGGTTTGAAACACAACATGAATCTGTTCACATGACTGGCCTATATTTGCTTTTGAGTGTTGCTGCATATTTGCTAGGAACCCTAATCATTTTCTTCAAGCTTTTACACCGTCATAAAAAAAATCATTTCAAAAACGATTCCTAAAGCGGCCGTACTGCAGTCTTTGCAAGTATGTGATATTGCCTTGTCACCATTGCAATATCACACATTCAGACAGAATTCAATAAAAATTATTTCTTTCCCCGTTGCGATTTGTGAGCCGTGTCATCAGCATAGAATCGCATAATTGCCATAGGACAGGTATGAGCAGAGCAGTCGAATATAGGAAAACAAAAAAAAAAGCCTGCTGTTTTTTCACATTTGCTGGTCACACATTGGCAATTTGGATGAGTTTTTTCTTTTTCCTGAATGCATCTTCAAGAAACCAATTACATTAAGGCTGTACTTTTTTAAAAATATTTGAACCAGACCCTCGGCGCTTCCACAGGCTGCAGCCGTGCGTGTTTGTGTCTTAGCTTCCTCTCCTTTGATGTGGATCTGGTTACACAGCTGAATCAATGCCACGTACGGAGTGAGACCAAGTGGCTCATTCCCCGCCTGTGCAAATGTCATCCCTGACTGGTCGTACTGTAGATACACTCTTGATTAGATGAGAGAATCGATACCGCAGTCCTTCCCTGCGATGCCGGTTATCATTAGAAGAATACAGGCGAGAATAAGGGGGAGGGGATGCTTTCCTTCATTGGCAATTGGCGATCTTGTGTTTAGTTTGACAGCATGAATTCCTGTGAGGGATTAACCCCGCTGCTGCTGCCGGGCTCACACCTGCAGAGCGCAGGATTACACGTGAAATACACCTAAAGTTGAGGTGAGATTTTGCTTTGTCTTCATATGGTCACACTGCCACAATAAAAGATTATCAAGATTCACTGTAGCGTGAAGGACAAAGCAGCAGATTGTGTGCCTGTTTTAAGGAGAGGGCAGATCACTGATTTATTACTTAAAGACTTGATTATTGTTTACTGCCAAAAAGACAATGTGTATTTTTTTGGCCTAAAAAAGTAATTTATGTTGATACGTGAAAATATAAATGATTGAGACTTAAGCCAATAACCTAAGTTAGCACAACAGTTGTATGCTTCAAAATTAGTTGATGAGTTGTCAAGTCAACTTTCTGAGTTGGCATTTTTCACTTCAAGTCTAAATGTGGCAAATTGGTAGTAATTCAACAACCATCATCATGATTCCCATAGTTATAGCTATAGTTAAGTTAAAAAAATATTATGATGTAAAATTAAAAGATTAAAAGTTATGACAATGTAAAATTATGATCTAGTATAATTTACTGAGTTGACAAAAATGTGAATTTAGAATTGAGCAAACTCAACGGTAAACTTTAAAATATTTACTTTAAATGCCCAACTTCTATAGGAGTTTATTGCCTTGTAATTTTGAGCTCTCTCTCTTTTTTCTTCAGCTTGTTCAGACTTTCACAGCATAAAAAAATACTAACAATAAAACAACAACAAAAAAAAAACTGGCCTTCGTCACAGGCTACCGCTGATTTTAGGGTTCCTCTTTTACCTTACAAGCCCTTGCATGGACTTGCAGCACCTTATCTGAGCTAATGACACCGTGCACGCCAGCACGCCCTCCTGGCTCCCTCCGTGCCTTCTGGTCACTCCTCCAGCTCACACAACATCTGTTGCCTGCCGTCCTTTTCCTCTGGAATGGCCTTACATTACATGTTAAAGAAGCACAACGAGTGGAAACCTCTAAATCAAGATTGAAAACCCTGCCTTTCTTCGCTCTGTTTACGGCCTACACTAGTCCTTACTCGGGCCATCACCTTTTATCATGCTTTTAATATTCATGTTTTTAATAGTGGTTGTTGTATTTCATCTTTATAATGTGATTTACTTTGCTCTATGCTTGTTCTGTATATTATAACCAACCCAAGAATTCTAATTTGGTCAACCACCTTTTTAACATCTCTTAAACATTGATTTTTTTTTTTTTTTTTTAATGTGGTTAAATGTATTTTAATTTACAGATTTGTGTTGCTTGGTTTTTGAAAGAACTATAGCGCATGTTGCTACTATGCTGCAAGGCAAACTCAAATTTGCTTTAATTTTAAAAGACAATTTTTGTCTACATGCAGCACCAACTTCTACTGTCTAGAAGCAAATGAGACGAGACTTCAAAAATCTGAAAATAGAAGCACACAGAATGACACAGTGGGATATCTCCAAAACAGTGAACAGATGCAAATTTATCCTGTAGCGTTATTTAAATATTCAACTTGAGAAACTCAGACATGCCCACATCACATATCCCGCTGCTTTTGTTTGGTATCTTTCCCTTTTCCTGATTTGCAGTTTCATTTCTATTCAAATATAGTTTAATTTCTAAGCTCACAGTCAATGCAGCTTCATACATTTCAGCATGTTTTAACCCTCTGCCTCCAAACACAGGAAAACTACCAAAGGAAACCTCATGTAATGCATTCTTCCTGTTTTTTTTGTTTTTTTGCCTCTTTGCCTTTCACTGACCTATTTTAAAGATCTGAAAGTTAACAAAGGCAGATCCAAACACATCATCCAAGAGTCATTCCAACAAGTTCAGACATAGTTCAGCCTTTCTTTTATTCCTCAAACCTCTCATACGTGCTGGCGTTAGCGGCTCTGAATGAGAGCGAAAGCGTTTTTCTGGTGAGACGTAGTTTTCAAGGCTGTGTGATATTAAGACGTGTCGGAGTGATTTGCTTGTGTCAGCGCTGCTAAAAGCTGTTTCTCTAACCTTGACGTCGCATTGTAATTTATTACACTCCTTGCCACACATGGTTAGAACAAAATAAAGGAATAAAAGCAACACCATTTTAACTGTAAAGAAAAGCGATTTTTTCTGTTTATAGATTTTTTCTGTATGTGAAAATACATTAAAGGCAATAAAACTACAAACAGTAGTGTAGAATAACCTGATATATATATATATATATATATATATATATATATATATATATATATATATTTAATTAAGAATATGCCATCTAACAAATCCATAAGTTTCTCTAATTTTGAAGTGAAAATCAACAACTTCATGTAAAATTAAAGTGATTAACCAGTCTCATGTGATTATTCCCTTATTCTGTTATCTTACAGTGTTTTATTAGCCCCAGCTGCTTACTTTTTTTTTTTTTTTTTTTTTTACTTCTTTTGTTAATTTAAAGTGCACATATCTCAAGCCATATTTCCATTTTAAGGATGTGTACATTGCTTGTCTCCAGACTGACCGTTATCTTCCACAAATTCAGTATCCGGTACGACTCACAACTTCCTGACACCATCTTCCTTAAACAAATTGTGCGACTCACACAGGAAATGTAGCCATGGCCTTATCCCTCTTGCAGACGGCCAGTTCTAATTTCTTGCAAAAACTTTCCATGATCAGGACAGATACTGATGAATGTATGAGTCATGAAGGCAAAGGAACAGGACTACATCCCTAATTCGTATCTCTGCTGGTGTCATTCACCCTAAAGGCAGACTCCACAAAATGTGAAATGTCCATTCAGTTATGTGTCAACATTTCAGAGATTGAAGCTTCTGGTAAAATAGACTTTGCTGTCCAACAGCATTTAAACAAAAATGTTTACTTGGTCCATTTTTTTGCTCCAGGAGTAAATAAAAACTCGAACCAGAAAGTAAGTGTGCCGTTCCCTTCATTAATACAAGCTCTACAGGGGCCACGGTCATGGCAATCGGAGGCATTTTACACATTAAAAATTCTCACAGCAGACACCCAGCATCCATCATCCGTTTCTGACGTTGTCGAGACCGCGCCACTCCTGCAGGAATGATTAAATTTGAGTGCAACAGTTCGACCTTTATTTCAACTGCTCAAATCAATCCAATCTAAAAGTTTTCAGCACAATCTGTGTTAAAGCCGGGATGTTATGCCAAAGAGAAGACTCTTTTCAGCTCAAACTGAAAAGGAAAAAAAAAAAAAAAACGAGGAGACTCGGAGAGTGCAGACCTTCTACAAAACCAATGGTCAATCTTCTATCTGACATACAAATTGCAGCACGATCAATATATGTGTCTATGTTTCCAAAACTAGGATGGTGTCTGGCTGAATCACCAGAGCGGAGTTCTGTCAATTGCTTAGCCAATTATTAACATTCCACTGACCAGCAGGAGCCACTAAAGGCCATCAAAACACCGAAACAATCGTTGTGCAAATGGGCTCTCTCCCCCCAAAACTTAATGTGTCCGTCCTTGGCCGATTCTACACCTTAGCACCAAGTTTCAGGAAAATCACTCGCTCAGTTTTTCTGTAAACCTGTTCACAGAAACAAACAAGCAGACAAATGGGCCCCGAAAACAAGAGCTTCTTTACAGAGGTAATCAGCCTCAACAGAAAAACCACAGCAAGAATCGAGCGTTTATAGGAAACGGTTTTACGGATGATGGAAAAAAGGCTCCGCTTTCTCAAGGAATCCAAGCAGCAATGAGTATTCTGCATACAGCTAATCCCCCAACAACAAAAAAAACATGAATTATCACTCACCTTAGTTAAAGCAAGAATATGATATTCGGCATAATCGGAGGCTGGGACAGAGCTGTGGCGGTAGAGGACATTGTCATGATCATGAACATCACAGTAAATGGGTTATAATGTCCACACCTGAATGGATTTGATTGGATGTTACTGACTGTGAAAGAGCCAATAACTGCATATTAGGAACAGCTGATGCCAATCAGCAGAACAAGTGAGACTAACTGTGCTTTATTAATTCCTGCTCCACTCTAGCTCCTGGAGGGACATGTACGGGAAACACAGTGTTGGAAAAAAGCCCAGTACAATGACAAGCACTCTAATTATGTACAATTTTGAGGAAATTGTACTTGACTTGAATATTTTCATTCTGCACTATTAACATTAATACTTATATATAATATATAATTATATAATATGAAGCAGAGCTTAATATAATTCTGCTAAGTATCTAGACTTGAATTCACATTGATAAATTACAACATTTATTTGCTCTTATATGTATTTGTTAATGATAAAACAAACCATATAACCAAATACCATAATAATATATCACTCTCAAAGAAGCCAGACTGCATAATGAGTAGTTAGTACTAAACTTAAAGTTACTTAAAGTTTTTTTTTTTTTTTCTTTCTCTGATAACACATTTGTACTTTCACTTTTGAATTGAAGTCTTTTACTTGGCACTGTGATAGTGGGACCTTCCTTTGTGGAGTTTGCATGTTCTCCCCAGCTTCCTCCCACAGTCCAAGAACATGCTGAGTTTAATGGGAGACTCTAAATTGCCTGTAGATATGAGTGTGTGAGTGAATGAACTGTTCTGATGTGTATCCCTGCCTTTCACCTGTAATGTGCTAGAATTGGCTCCAGCAGACCCCTGTGATCCTAATGAGGAATAAGCAGGTATAGAAAATGACTGACTTTTATTTGTAATGTAGTATTTTAGACTACAGTATTTATACTGGTACTGACGTAAAGGATCTGAACACTTCTTCCACCGCTGTGTGAGCGCTGCTGCAAACGGTGAAACACACCTATCACGGCTTCTCACATCCCAAAGTGAGATCTTCCATTGTCTTGTTTTGACCGGCCGAATGTCTGCAGGCTACAGCGCACACAGACACACACAGATTATCCTGCATCTCACGCTCCTCTGACTGCATTTGTCATCTCCCTTCCTGCGTCGAGCCCCAGTGGACAGGCACTTCCTCACATGGGACCTCACCATATTGCTGCGTAGTCACTCCCTTTATCTCCAAGTTGGAGGTTTGATGCTCTCAGTAAATTTCCCTGGAGCGCAAGCCATTTATGGGAGAATTTGTGTTTCGCATTATGTTGGGCGTATGGTGTGTTACTGTATATTGTCAGGTCAGTGACTCACTCCAAATTTTCATCTTCCCTGTGTTCTAGCCTTTTCTTTCATTACGCCCACTCTCTCGTACCTGGAAAACAGGACTCGGGCGAGCAGCCTCAACCACAGGTCTTTCTGTTAGACACCAAGGTGTGTTTTGTTGTACATGGTGCAGCTGATGAATCAGCAAGGACCTTTGAACTTTACAGCATGTGACGCTTTACAATGAAACAGGATCAGGTCTTGTTCCATGTTAATTAGGTTATATAATGCAATTGTCATTAGCCATAGCCATAATGTTTATGAAAATCAAGGTTAAAACTTGTTAGAGCCACAACCCTCACTTACCTCACGTTGTAGATGAGGATATGTTTCAGGTATTAGTCAGGCCCTCAGGCGTTACCAGGGAAACTGAGTCAGAGCTTGTGAAAAAAATGTAAATGCTAAACCATAAATAAAAGGTCTTATTGTTGTATAAATAGGTTAATCACAGAGTAGGTGTGTGTGTGTGTGTGTGTGTGTGTGTGTTTGTGTGTGTGTGAGGATTTTGATGTGTTAGGTGGTTCTTTGCCTCCAAATGCAACAAGAACGTTAAGCCCACAGCTACTGGTTGGTTGCATTCTCACTGTAACTTGAGAAAGTAAAATTAAAAGAAAGACAGCAAACACATGACAAATAGAGTGTTGGGAGAACACTTGGAATGTCAGTGCTACAACACTTAAATCAGTTTTTCCATTTCAGAACACCACATTGAGATTTACACGAGGCAGCACCGATCAGTCTCAAGAAATGACAGTAAATACCATTTTGAAGCTATTAATGACATTTCCACTGTTCAGTTTTATTATCGCATACATGTCAGTTACTGTAAGCTATGAACAACATAATTTGAGACCGAATGTGTAATATATCTGAGCTTTATTGCAGGTCTATAGTCTTTTCTGTAACTGAATGGTAAATGGTAAATGGTAGAGGCTTCATTTTTTAAATTGTTTGAATAGATAAACACTAAATATACTGCATTTACCCTATTGTTAAGCTTAAAATGACAAAGCTGTGTTTTTTTGTAGAACAATATGTTGATCGGGTTAAACTAAAAGTCTATATTGGTAGATGGTAGAGTGTATTTAAGAGCCAGAATTTTAAAGTTAAACAAATACATCTCTATTGGAAGGTCTTGAATGAAAGGGAAGCTTCACATTGATGAATCCAGTGATGGATAAACACATTTAAGTACAGGACAGAGTGAGAGGAACCTCAGGGTGAGGAGGAGCCCAGAGCTCCATGTTCTTCTCGAACAAACTCCACTCCCAGTTAATCCAGCCCTGGCCGAGCTGATCACAGGCTAACCACGCATGAAGAGCAAAGCAGTGCTGGAGAGATTTTCACATCATTTACTTAAGTAAAGCTGCAATCCAGTGACTTAAAATACTTCATTACAAGTCAGTGCATGGAAAAAAAAAGTATTAGTAGCGAAATTTCCTTTTTTTTTTACTTTTCAAGTAAACTAAAACTACTTTATTTTATTGGCCTGAGTGGTCGCCAACCTATGGTCTGGGTCGTAAGATGATTAAAGGGAAGGAAAAGTTATAAAAAGTTCTGACACAATTTGTCTATGCTTTTTGGATTTTATCTAAAAATCTGAAAATTTACTAACACTATCAAATAACTGTCTCCCCAAAACTTAGTGGAGAGGAAGCATAAAGTAGCATCAAATGGTAATATTCAAGTAAAGCACAGGTACCTCAGGATTGTAGCCGAGCACATATTCTAATGTGGCTATATGAGTAAATATGCTTAGTTACTTTGCACCACAGCTGACACCCAACAGACTCACTATCACATATATGCTGTTGTTGTGACGTGACGAGACAGGAAAAGGCACAAGGAGGTTCATGTGTGGGTCATGGCTGGGAACAGAGCTCTAATACAGCCCTGCTACAGCTCTACCTGCAGCTTTAACACAGGTCTAGCACAGTTTTAACACAGCTATAAGACAACTCTAACAGCTCTAATACAGCCCTGCTATAGCTCTACCTGCAGCTCCAACATAACTCTAACAGTGCTAATAAAGCTTTAATTTGTCGCTAACAGCTCTCACACAGCTCTAATTTAGCTCTATAGCTCTACCTGCAGCTCCAACATAACTCTAACAGTGTTAATAAAGCTTTAATTTGTCGCTAACAGCTCTAACACAGCTCTAATTTAGCTCTATAGCTCTACCTGCAGCTCCAACATAACTCTAACAGTGCTAATAAAGCTATAATATGACGCTAACAGCTTGAACACAGCTCTAATTTAGCTCTATAGCTCTACCTGCAGCTCCAACATAACTCTAACAGTGCTAATAAAGCTATAATATGACGCTAACAGCTTGAACACAGCTCTAATTTAGCTCTATAGCTCTACCTGCAGCTCTAACACAGTTCTAATAGTTATATACAACTCTAATAGAGCTCTAACACAGTTCTAATACAGCCCGGTATAGCTCTATCTGCAGCTCTAACATACTTCTATCACAGAGGTAACAGCTCTACAGCTCTAATACAGTTCTAATACAACTCTCCCAGCTCTAATACAGCTCTAAAATAGCTGTAATAAAGTTCTAATACAGTTTTGGTACAGCTCTAGTACAGCTCTAAAAGCGTTAATACAACCCTTACACAGCACTAATGTGGCTCTAACAGCTCTAACATAGCTTTAAAACTCTAATACAGCTCTAACAGCGTTAATACAGCCCTTACACAGCTCTAATTTAGCTCTAACAGCTCCACTGCAGCTCTCACACAGCTTTAACATAGGTCACAAAGCTCTAATACTACTCTAGCACCTCAATCACAGGTCTAACAGCTCAAATACAGCTCTGACAGCTCTAATATAATTATAACAGCTCTATCACAGATCTAACAGCTCTAACACAGCTCTAACAGCTTTAACAGAGGTCTAACAGCTTAAATGGAGCTACAATAGCTTTAATATAGCTATAACAGCTCTATCACGTATCGAACAGCTCTAATATAACTATAACAGTACTAGCACAGATCTAACAGCTCTAATGCAGCTCTAAGATAATAATAAAACTAAAACAGCCCTAATACTGCTCTAACATAACTAACAGAGCTCTAAGAGCTTCAACAGCGCTCCAATAGCTCTAATATAGCTATAACAGCTCTATCACATATCGAACAGCTCTAATATAACTATAACAGCACTAGCACAGATCTAACAGCTCTAATGCAACTCTAAGAGCTGTAATAAAACTATAACAGCTCTAATACTCCTCTAACATAACTATAACATCTCTATCATATGCAACGACTCTAACACAGCTCTAACAGCTCTAATATAACTATAACAGCTCTGCCACAGCTCTGCCTGCAGCTCTGCAGGACTTAAAAGGACACAACAAACCGAGCTCTGTAGTAGTGCGTCAACGTGATAATACGCACTGGTCCAGTAGTATCAGTGCGTGTGTGTGAAGGTGTGTGCGTGTGTCATGCAAAATCGATCCCGTGTTTTTTTTTTTTTTTAAGGATTTTACACGTAATTTGGGAGCGCAAATGTTTAGTTTGACGATGTGTTTGACGCTCAGCATGTGGAAGCGACAAAAGCCGCAGTAATGCTGGATATGCTACCGCAATCATCCAGAACACTGCACATACATCACTGATAAAGTGAAGCGGGACATACAGCCGTATGGTTTGTAAACATGACAAACTTCACATCTGTTCACATATGTGAAGTTTGTCATATTTACAAACCATAAGGTTGTATGTTAACGCGTTTCGGGGGGGGGGGACTTTACGTTAAACTGTGGCACAACAGCTCAGCCGAGGTGAAAACACGCTAAACGCAGTTAAAATAATAATCTACGCATTTTTCACCAAGCATCTTACCTTCGCTGCAGGACCCGATAGTGGCAACGCAGGCCAGTGAAACGGAGCACAGGATCCACCACTTGTTGTAAGGAGCCATGCTGCTGGTCGGGGGCTGAGCCACACAATGAAAAGTTAAGGGAAACTTCATCAAGTTGAAGGCTGAAGTTGTGTGCGTGTATATATGTGTGTGTGTGTGTGTGTGTGTGTGTGTGTGTGTGTGTGTGTGTGTGTGTGTGCGTACTTCCGTCTGATAACACGGTGCCAGGCAGTAGGTACCATGGAATAGAAAAATCCCCAGTAATTTCCAGAACTCTTTTACGAAATACGATATTTCCCCCTGAGTCATCTTATAAATGAAGAGCAGTGGATTATTAAATTAATTATTCGCAATTATCACTTTCCATATGACGACTATGGGGTTTCATGTTATAACACTAATACAAAAATAATGGACAATCTACAATGGTGGAGAGTAACCAATTTACACAAATATTAATATTATTTCCATCTGATGCTATTTTATATCTAACATTTGTTTCACAGCATGAATAACTTTTCATTAGATATTATTAAATAATATATAGAATACATAAATTAATACCCCATATTATTCTCTTATCTATATTTTATTACGCTGGTACTTATTTTTAAATGTCCTGGAAACTTAGTTTGAAGGATGCCAATATTATGATGCAACACTACTGATTAACCCACATTATCATGAAATTGGTTACACATTAATAAAATAAAACTATAAAAATGATCTCACGTTTATTTAGTGATTGCATGATGAGTAGTTTTACTTTTTGTTAGGTTTTGATTTAGATAGATAGATAGATAGATAGATAGATAGATAGATAGATAGATAGATAGATAGATAGATAGATAGATAGATAGATAGATAGATAGATAGATAGATAGATAGATAGATAGATAGATAGCTCCTTTATTGTCCCACAGTGGGCAAATTCACAGTGCTACAGCAGCATTGAAAGAAGTTTAAAAAAAAAAATAAATTAAAAACAATAAAAAAACATTTAAAAAAACATTTAAATTAAAACAACAGTGAGCCGACTGGGTGTGACTGAGATAGATTTTAATACTTGTGCACTTTTACTTGCTTACTATTACTTACTAATGAATATTTCTACCTTAACTTATGTAGAGGTTCAAGAACCATAGTCTCTCTCTCTCTTTAGTGAGGACTCCTCCTTTTTGGATGCTAATCCATCCACCTGACAGGTGTGTTATATCAAGGTGCTGATTGAACAGCATGGTTATTGCCCAGGTGTGCCTTGGAGGCCTTGGAATAAAAGGCTGAAACAAACTAACAGGTGAAGGGGCTGGATATGAGGTCCCAGGCTGACATGGCCTCATGCCGTCTTCAGTTCTGAGACCGTTCAATTGTTCAAATTCTTGGAAAGGGAGTTCGAGACAGCTAAGCTCATGGGCCCTGGCTCTGGTGGGCATTCCTGCCGTCAGCCTGCCGACGCTACACTCCCACAAATTGTGTGACGTCACGTTGTGTAATGAAACTGCACATTTTAGAGAGGCCTTTTTTTTTTAAATGGTGGCCAAGAGGGGCAAACATTGCAAACACAGAAATGATGCAAAACCAAATATACGCATGTAACAAATGGAACATTAAATGCTGCAAATAACAAAAAGAAACACACACACACACAAATCCCCAAAACAACTGCAAGAGGCAAATGCTGCAAACAATCTCATTTTTCTTCACGTTTGCTCCTTTTTTTCTTTCCTCACAATCTCCCTGGCCAGAACTCTGAAGTCTACACCCAGTTTGTCATCTCTCTGACCTGCTAACATTAAGTGTGGGTGAAAACTATGGTGGAAACAAGTGAAAGCATGCCAACATTAGCTGCATAAATATGCTGCTCTTCCATGGTATTGTAAAAGATCACGTCTCAAGTGTTTAAAAAAGTACATAAAGACCTTTTTTTACTCTCTACTCATATTTATGTGTTTTATGCATGTTTCTTTTGCATTTGTTTTGTGGGTTTGTAAGTCCTTGCTTCTGTTTTATTCTATGTCTGACACTATTATTGCAGCATTTTTCTCCTGCAGCGTTTTTTGTTGTTTTTGTTTTATGCGTTTGTCTGTTTTTGGTGTTGCATCATTTCAGTGTTTGCAGCGTTTTTGCTGTTTGCGTCGAGTTTATTGAGCACCGTTTCCTTAATTGTGACCGCACCTGTGCAATAATAAGGCTGTGTAATCTCCCTCCACCTGCCAGGCAGAGGGAGGGATTGTCTTGGCAAAGGAGAAGTGCTGGGAGCAAGTCTTAGATCTTTTATTTTTAACTCAGAAAAAAGTGAGTGAAACCAAAAGTGTTTATATTTCAGTTGAGTGGATGTAAATGTGTCTCTGTTGGGAGTCTATGAACTGTACTGTCTGTTCAATCCTCCGCAACACTTTCTACTTCCTCAGCAATTCATCTTGCGGTGATGAGAATTTTTCATTACCCCGGACTCAGCTTGTCTGCTTCATTCAAGAAATTGGATGTTTTCTAAAAAGCCCTTTTCAGCTCCTTCAGACCCGGGGTTGTGACACATACTAATTGAGCTTCAAGCTGGCACATATACACCGAAATTATGGTCTGCCACCCCCCCTTACACTTAATACTTTCATGACTTAAATGGATTCATTACACTGTGTTAAATATTGCACTGGATTTATAACACAATATGTTAAGTGCACAGTTGAGGATACCCAGAATAAAAAGCCACTCATTCATTCCATTGTCAAGAAATTCGTGTTACCGCATTTTTTTCCCCTATCTGAATCAATTTAAAAAGACCTGTCATGCCTGCTGATTGTAAATCCCTCTGAGACAGATTTGTGATTTGAGAATATGTAATTAAAAATGACTCAAGTGTAGGATGAAAGAAAATTTGGCACTGGTATTTGTAAAGCTACAGTAATCCTCACATGTTCAACACTCCACTTGGCCACACACACACACACATACATTAATAACTCTCATAATAACAGTCACAACTATGGTCAAAGTCTTGTGATTCTGAATTGTATTGTCATTTTTTTTTTATAAAACTGTTATAAGTATCATTGTACGTATTAATATACAGGATGTGTCCACAATTATAACTCTTTTGATATTATTACATGTAAGCTTTTGCTATATATTCATTATGACAGCAACATCTGCTTCTCGGTTCCCACAGGAACCGCTATAGAAAAAAAACAAGTGTATGATAATGATGTTTATTGTACTTAGACTTTATGGGAAGATTTTGAGAGGGAAAGGCGCCTCATCCCTGAGCAGCTGCAGGAAAACTCCCCCTGTGGAGTCCGGACACTGGCGGTGGTGGAGGCTGATGACCGAGAGGTTACTGAGGCTGAAGGAAAACATGAACCGATGACCAGCTGGAACTGTGAAGGCGGTGGGGAAACACACCCTGGAGCAGAGAGAGAAAAAAGTCTCTCAAACAAACAAATTGTGAGTTGATATGTTGACTGTGTCACTGTGTTATTGGTTAGATGTGACCAGCAGATGATTGGTATAAAGCTCATAACGCTCTAATACAACGCTGCTGTGTCAGTGTGTGTTTAGTGTCAATTCAAACTGTTTCATTCAGTTTGGTACAAAACAAGGCCAACATAGGCACTGTTGAAGGGGCCCTATTAGTAAAAGGGATTACCAGTGGATGGATAGATTGTCTATATAAATAGACAATCTATCCATCCTTTTGATAGGGCCACAAGTGTCGGCTGGAGCCAATCCCAGCGTACGGTGGGTGAGAGGCAGGGATACACCCCAGAGAGGTCTCCAGCCTATTGTTGAACACACACAGCATTCACTCACACAATTCATACCTATGGGCAATTCAGAGTCTCCCATTAACCTTAATAAAAGCCACACAAACACAGGGAGGGTATGCAAACCCCACACAGAAAAGGTCCTAGCTCAGGGCCTTTGAACTGTGACCTTCTTGCTGTGAGGAAACACCGCGACCCACTCCACCACAGACACACGTGAATGGACCACATAAATTAAAATATTAAACATATTTTAAATATTAATGGTAAAGTGGCAGAGTCAGGTCCCTTTAGAGACAACACGCCACCACACTGCACCAGTGTGAAGGTATCATATCATATCATCTATCAGAAAGCTTCTAACCTGAAAGTAACATGTTCTCCATCATCACTGAGCAGACAGTGCTTTCAGTGCCAATTCGGTGAGCTCAGCATGAGGAATTATGGTTAATGGTTCATTTGTACAAGTCCGAACACCTTTACTTTGGCTTCTGTAAAATACTGTACCTGTAGGGTGTGTTTAACCTGACACAACAGATGGTTTGTAACACAGAACCATTCAAGAAGTCGTCCTTGGAAGCTGTTTGGAAAAGGGGTAGCACATCCACCCGATACTTGGCAGCTCATTTGACGAACCATCTGTTGATCTCTCACAATGAGGCTGAGCTGAACGAGACAGCATCTGAACATCTCTATAATTTTTTTGTTGTTTTATCATAATATTACAGAAGCTTTAGCACCAACAAAGTACTGTAAATATCAAAAATAACCATCCTATAAAATACAGTCATGCTTTGTAGCTAAATTACTGTTTATAGCTGTTTATAATTTGGTATGAAATAAGGATTTACATTAATAATAATTACATTTTCTATAAACAATGTACGGACACCGACATACAAATAATCAGGTATGAAATTAAAATAAAAAATTAAATGTAATGGAATTGAGACAAAAATGATATAAAGGTACTTAGCATACACATGCGAATGCACAGCAAATCTTTGCAGTTTTATTGTCCTTTCAACTTTCAAATCTGTTAAATAAAAACAGAGAAAATTACATGTTTCTTTATTTTTTTTTTGTTTCTTCACAAATATGGTTGGACACACGCGCGTATCGTGAAGCCTGATGAGTGATGTCATGAATGTGGCGGCCTCACGAGTAGACTGTGCAACATTCAGGGTCTTGACTCAGGCTTTTGGCCCGAAATGCAGCTGTTTAAAAAAGTACAACTAAGTATGAGTAGTGGGCTGAGTCAATTGCATTCTGTATAAACTCCAAGTAGAGTCAAAGTGAAATATATTGCAAAGTGACAAACCTCCAAAACTGATAGAACCTCCAAACTTTGTGTACTAGTATCCTTAGATGCTGCCACGGGGGTTGCTAAAATAAGCTCTCTTTCTGCAGAAGACTGTGTGTGTGTGTGTGTGTGTGTGTGTGTGTGTGTGGGTGGGTGTGGGTGTGCCTGGTTGAACTTCACAGAACAGCTGGGAAGATCTGTGCAGGAAAATGTAATATTCGTTTTCCTGAGGGGACGCCGAGGTGCCATCAAGCCTCCTAAATCACAACTGCTGTCATGGAGCGGAGCAGGAAAGGAGCACGTTTCACTTCAGTCCTCCTTCCTTTGGCAAATACAGATTTGGAAAAATGATAATAAAAAGATAGACACATGTTATCTCTTCAAATGTCAGTGAGGTAATTGTGATTGTATGAGTCAGCTAAAGCAACCGCCCTGAGTAAACTAGGACTGTTTCAGTTCACCAAAGATGTCCTATGACAAAAGATGACGTGTTTTAAGCTATGCCCATATGAAATAATATATAGTTCTCTGAGGTGGATGCGGTGGCCTCCTGTTCCTGTGCACCACATCATATTATTAGCAATGGTGGAAAGTAACAAAGTGCATTTACTCAGGTGCTGTACTTATATACTTAATTTGCTGCTACTTAATGCTTCTACTCAATGGAAGAAAAAAACAAGCTTTTAAAATACAACGCACAGTAAAAGATGAAATCTTTGAATTCACCCTTTTTACCTTTTTATGCCTTACCAGTAGCAGAATGTTGTCGACTCACATTTTACGTGTCTGTGAGTTGTTAGCAGCTCATGTGAGTAGAGATTTTATTCCCTCTAAACTCACATGGTTTCATTTCAATAAAAGTTGAATTATATCAAAATATCACCATGTATCAACATCACTGAATTTTAAAGAAAAAATGACAACATAGTTTTTATTATTTCCTTACTCAATAATAACCTTATGACCTCTAAGATTTAGCTACTGACCCTTTGGAGGGGCCTGAGCCATATGTTGAGGACCAAAGCTACATTAACATGCTGCTTACACACTGATGTATCAATACTACTTTCACTTAAATACTCAAATACATATTGTCGCTAATAATTTTAAACTAGTTTTACTTAAGTAGGGTTTTTCATGCAGGACTTTTACTCAGTGGAGTAATTTTTTACATTGTTGTATTGATTATTTATTTAAATAAAGGATCTAAATACTTTCTCAGGAAATTTGGCTCATACAGTACAAGACAATGTGGGCAGCATTTGGTTCTGGTGTATCTTGGAGGTAAAAAAAGCACATGACCACTGGGGTGAGCTGGCAGTGATGAAAATACCTTTAACCCTCCGTCATAGGAATGACACAGAGGAGGAAGAAGCTGAAACATCTGTGCCTCTGTGCTGGAGAATACGAGCTAGAAAGGAGCAAACTAACCAATTTCTGTGTTTAAACCTGTTCACGCTTTACACCCAAAACCTAGAAAAACGAAACTCCTGCAGCGTTAAACTACGGCGTGAAATTAGCTCCGTATTACCCGGTGTGCCTGGTGACTCTTCTAGTTTATTTTAGGCACATGAAAAAAAAATATATATCTCCCGTCCTGTTTATCAGCGACATGGCTCCATGCTCATGTTTGCCCTGTGATAATAATATGAGCTTGACAAATGTGAAAAATATTGTTTTCTGAAGCCAAAAGCAGCAGGGGGAAGCCTGCCCAGTCTGCTGTTATACAACATTGGCTGCAGAATGGGCAGGCGGGGTTTACTGCAGCATATTGATAACCTTTTATTTTAATCGGATCATTTAGAGACACTGTAAAGTTAAGAAAACAAATTAAAAATAAAAATA
The DNA here is from genome assembly GCA_036785175.1 of Eupleurogrammus muticus. Lineage (NCBI taxonomy): Eukaryota > Metazoa > Chordata > Actinopteri > Scombriformes > Trichiuridae > Eupleurogrammus > Eupleurogrammus muticus. The sequence continues at coordinate 17,394,363 of JAYKQN010000001.1, forward strand.
GCTAAAAATACCCTTTTTATGTGATCAGTTCCTGAAGGAAAAAAAAACAAGGGAAAGACGCACGTCAGGATCACTGTTCTCATCTAACAGGCAAAGCTCTGTTACACAAACGGTTACCGATAAACTGTCGAAGGAAGCGGAACGTTTAGCAGCTAACGAAGCAGGGGTTCCCTTCAGGGCGAGTGTGTGTGTGTGTGTGTGTGTGTGGAGACCAAAACAGAGCTAAAAACAAGGACAGGAACAAATCAAATAAACACCCGCTGAGCAACTGTCCACAGCTGGAGGCCGGGGGGCGGATGCAGGAAAAACCCCAAAGGTCACACCTGGTTGTGTCCCTCCTTACATACAGTCTGTGTTTACAACCCGTTGCCCATGAGCAGCCGGAAATAATATCGCCGCCAGCATGCTGGTCCGGAAACTGGACTGTGTTGTTAGCTGCTTAATCTAAGGGGCTGACACATGAATAAATAGCAGCAGTTGTGACTAAATAAATATGAAAACAGTAAAAATGTTCTGTCTGATATGATGATAATTTAGCCCGTTCAGTATGTTTCGTTTTAGATTCTCCACATCAATAATACTACTACTATAAATTGCATTACTGTCTGCAATAAACGGCAAACAGGTTCTTCTCAGTCCTTTAATATCCAGACTAAGAAGGCACGATAGTAGTTTTCTTTGCTATTCATGTTAAATTATTTTGTAACATAGCAGATGTATGGAAAACTGATGCGCATGCAAATACAAATAGTGCAAATAAACAATGTTGATGATGAGATTCAGTCTTGTTTCCAAGAAAATAAAACTATGCATGGGAAACAAATGAATTCCATCACTCCAATTCGATAGATTTACTCTTGTCTCGAGGGAAAATATGTTGATGGCTGAAAATAAAAAAGAGGGAAACACTGAGAAAAAAACAATCCATGGTCTGGAACGTTCCCTGTGACATTTGTACATTTGTGCGTATGTGTTGGATGTCAGTGGACAAGAATGCGCCTGTCTGTGAGACTAATCATGTGCCATTACTCACTTCAGGGAAATCGGGCCTCCGCAGTCCCCCCACCTTCTGTGTGGAAAGCTGGAGAGTGAGAGAAAGTAAAAGTCACCAAAACTCTGATGGAATTTCCTGTGTGCTAATTTTCCCACGATATCACAACCTCTATATATCTCACTTGGAATTATATGTTGGAGAAAAAGATTCCTCACACTTTGCGGGAGATTAAGTGTGTCATTGTGTTTCCTCTTTTCCCAAGGCCTGTCTCCCCCCGTAACTGCACATTTAACCAGTCCATAATATACACACATATGGAGACACAAACACCAACAAAAAATGACATATCTGTTATTAAAGTTGGTTTAAAGGGTAATATGTGATGATTTAATTCTTCGTCTTATTAAAGCATTTATTTGATAATCTAAGAAGACAAGAGAACATTTTTATATTAGAAATAAATACGTTCTGTATTTTCACAAAGTCTGATTCAGTTTTGTTATATATTTATATATATTTTTTGTATTTTATCGGCACTAACTGCTGGTTTATTGATAAATAAATAGCATCTATACAACAAAAACATTGCACTTGTTGATGTGACATTTATGGCCAGTAGGTGGTGCACCTAACACTAAAGCTCCAATGCCTTTTAGGATAGTGGACATTGAGAAGAAAAGAAGAAGGAGAAAAAGAAAAAGAACAAGAACAAGAACACATGAAGATGTCTTTTTAGAAGATTTTCTATAAAGGAACAATATAAAAGCTGGAAACTCCCGCTGATCCATCTACACAGCTGGAAAAATCACATGTGCACCACTACCCTCCCTGAAAGACACACAGTATTCAACACCCATCTCATCCAAAAAGCAACCACAATTGTAGGTGAAGCCAGCCAGCTCGTACACCATCTGTTGAGTCTGTTGAGTCTCCTGCTACTGGGAGGAGGTACAGGAGCCTCCAGTCCTGCACCACAAGACAGAATCTGAGCTCTCATCCCTCTCCACCCAATCTCACACCATTCCATTTGCACACCACTGCTGGACTGTTTTGCACTATGCACTATGATGGGTGCACACCTCTGCTGTCATATTCATATTGACTACAATACCTCAAGACACATGCACCCTGCATAGAAGGCTATTTTTTTATACTCAAGCTGTTACATTATCTGTTATAACTTGCTCCTGTTGTGTAATACCTTACACATCTGTTATTTTTAGACCCTTAGGATCTCTTATGTCTCATTAATTGCTGTTGTTGTGTTTGACTTTGATACCTCTTGCACGTGTGCCAAACGACACCTTGAGATACATGTACCTCACATATTAGGTTTTTTTTTTGCACTTTTTGCACCTGAGAATGTGAGAAACAGAATTGAAATTGTTCTGTATGTCCAGCGCATTCAGTCCATCAGCAAACAACTTCCTCTCATAGAGAATCTGCAGGCTGCCAACGCTAAGTGAGTTAGTGAGGGAGTTACATGCCACTTCCCTGTATGATATCCCCTCTGGTGCCCATCTGATGCACAGAACTTGACAAAATGCCCTCGCACCTTGCATCATGACTTTCTACAAATGATGCCCCTTTTTTCATCATTTTCACCCCTCTCCCCTGGAACACTCTGTGTCTACCACTGTGCACATGTACAGGTACACATGGTGTCTGGGCATCTGTAACTTGTGGTGGTTCGACACGCTCCTCAAAACTCATTATTTTCTGTGCTATCGCAACTCTACCCAAAAGACTTGGCTTAAGCCACTCAAGACCACTTCATTCAAACAGGTCATGGACGTGTTTGGCTCTGATAAGACCTGTAGTCTCTGCCTTCAGCTCCTCTGCTGCAGCCAAACATGTCTCAATAATGAAAAGCAGTTTAAAAATAGTCTATATTGATGAGAAAACTCAGAGTGAGTGATTTTTCAAGGGAGGCAATAGTGAAGTTTTTTTTCTTCTTTTTTTTCAAATTATAAGTGGTGCAAGAAGTATTCAGATCCAAAACGTACAGTAATGAAAAAATGTTTCCTTACACGTAAAAGTCCTGCATGAAAAATACTTCTTAAGTAAAAATGCACATTATTTTGCATAATGTACCTAACCACTTAAGCACGGAGTCTTTTTGTCAGGTTCCTGCTATAAATGACAATAAATAAGGAATATGACTACAACCACAAGGGTTGAGATTTTAAACCAGGTATCAAATGTGTGAGATAACTAGTGAAGTGTCAGAATCAATTTATGTCACTATTCCATCGCAAAAATGATAAAAACACCTTATTTAGTGTATGTAGTGGTAAAGACATTCTCATGTGATATATGCATAAAATTCAATTGTGCCCCCTTATCAGAGGGTTTTGCATTTTAACAGGTTAAAGTGAAAGTGAAAAAGTGAAAGTCATTTCATCCCTCTGATATGATCACATCATTTATGATTATATTAGATCGGTAACGTTGATGTATCAGTGTGTGACGAGCATGTTATTGCCCCTCCGAAAGGGTCAGCAGATAAATCGGAGGAGTGTGTCCTGGGATGATTAATGACAGAGGAAAGAAAACACTTTCTTTTTTCTCTAATCTGTGATTTAATATTGGAAATACCGGAGCAACTCATTGACAAGTGGAATGTGAGCTGACCACACACTGACGTCTGTAAGACGTCACAACACTAAAATGTAGAAACAGCTGGTTTGTAGGGGAGTAGAAAGTAATATGTATTTCCTTCTGAAATATAGTGGAGTGAAGTTCATGGAAACACAGTAGTACAGTTCAGTACTTGAGTAAATGTACTCAGTTAGTTTCCACTGATGAACACAGCATATTCACAGAACTTTACCAGCTTGCAAGGAGTTTCTCTAATAATTTATACTGAGTTGCCTTCACCTTAATAATGAATTTATAGCGTGTGTCAGTAGAGCTGCTGGAAGAGGAAGCAGATACTTGACTTCGGTTTTGCCATGTGGGATGAAAAATGCTGCCACTTACAACATACGGGAGTCACAGCTCTTTAAAGGAGAATTTTTCAAGATTTTTCAACATGGACCCCATTTGCCTCACTTTAAGTGTCTATCGGACTGATCGGGAGAAAAATTTCTCAATTTTCTCCAGTACTGAGTGAGCAACACCTGCTTCCTCCACAGCCAGATCACTATAATGGAATCATTCCCCTGCTGCTTTTGGCTTATATAAGCACCTTTTTCTTTTCAAACTTTGCTGCCGTTTATTGCTTCAATACTGGATCAAACGTAGGCTCAGTGTTGAAAAATGTCGAAACACCCCTTAATGTGAAACTCCCCCTGCTGGATTCATGTAACCACCTGGTGCACTTCATTATCCGTCTCAATATAATCTGTGGAACTTCTCAGGGCTCGATAGTTGGGTGAATAATCCGCTTTGCTTTGATGTAAAGTGCAGCCCCGATTACGGTCGAAACAATTTATATCACCCACCGCGGCGTCACGAATTGCCCGAACACTCCGTTCATTCACTGCCAGTTGCCCCACCCCCTGATTTGTTTGAAACAGCTATCAATGTTGACGGGGAGGGGTGGGGGGGTATGAAAGCACCCGCACCTCAGGCTGAAATACAAGATTTGGTTGCTTGCAGATCAAGAGGAAGTTCCAGAGCATCTCAGCAATCATCGCTGTTTATGGCCCTGCTTGATCATCATCTGAATCCAGGCTGCATTAACCCCAAGTCTCGCTTAAATATATGAGAGGCTTTAATTATGTCTCCGGGAGATGATGAGTTATTTTTGCATCAGAAGGGAAAGAAGCTAATATTGTATTTTAGACTCCTGAATAAGTAATATACATACACAGAAGACACAGCCGGAGCTAAAAAAATGATGAGTTAGGGTTGAGACAGATTAAAGCGGATGGATGGATAAGTGCATTTTAATTGGATTGGTTTCCTGTGTGGATTTAACATTTAAGTTTGGCAAAAACACAAAAAAAAGGAATTCAAACAAATAATAACATCCTAACATAAAACATCCTGTGAAGGAGCATTGTTGAAAAGTTTGATGCAAAGGCGCATTGTGTTGGGCTTGAAGATGATTCTAACCCAGGGACAAAAGCTAAGCTGTCGCATCCAGACCCTGAAAAATCAGCCTTTGAAAATAAAAAAAAAGCATCTTTCTCTAAATCGTTGCAGCGCATCCACTTTTCGAAGCATCTTCTTCAATGGAGTTTCAATTTTGTGGGAGAATGTCTCTCTCACAGCATGAATAGGTCAGATTGTGCACATACTGAAAGAAAAAAGTCCACTGGAACTTGATTTAAATGGATTTTTGTCAAACAAAGGGCCCTGTGGGGATTTCCGGCTCACACTATGACTTCATAGAGAAAGAGGCACAAAGGCTTTGATCTGCAATTACCTTCATTGTTCATTGTTCTTCCCCCATTACGTGTACCTGCTTGTGCTTGCAGGGCACAAATTTAAAGGTGAAAATTGAAAATGAGATGTAGTAAAAAATACTCCTGGGAGTTTTGAGATGGCACAGTAGATCTAAAAAAATGTTCATTTGAAAGCACAATTGGTTGTAAAAGCTTCCAAGTTCCAACACACACACATATGGACACACACATACAAAGAGTTCCGTTCCATGAATGAGATTTAGAAATCTCTGCTCTGTAACCACAGCAACTCAGGCCTCAGAACTAGATTGGTAGGTAAATCGTCAAGCTTCATCTAATTGTATTTTAAACAATTTTAAAAAGGTTCCAACTGATTTCCTCATGTGCTCACATCTCTTCTGTTTTGTCTGTGATCAGAAACATAAGAGAACCTTCACAACACGTTTTATTTATGGTCACATTTGTATTTTGATGGAACCATTTTCTTTAAAAGCTCAGATTTAGTTTCCCGTGTTGTTTTGATGTGATTTATTCTTTCTTTCATCACTCGTTCTGTTCAAGCTGTGGAAACGCATATAATTCTCAGTTCAAAGCACCTTCTGTTGTGTTTAAATGTCTAAATACTAGATGCAAAAGAGAGTTCAGCTCCGCCATAGTTCCAAACAGGAACCTGATAGTCTGCAAATAATATATGTGGGGGATATTTGGGTCATAGCCTGACAAGGACAAATAGTCCTACAATTATATATTTTTATAGGTCAGCAGAAAGGCTGGATTCTTCCTGGCTTTCTGTTTCCATCTTGTTTATGAAAGCCAAACACACAATGGTGATTTTACCTTCATTTTAATTGTGCAGTTTACTTTATCCCCAGTGACAGTGTGGATGATTTTACACTCTGATTCACTGCAGCTCAGAATAACATGAGACGGAAAATGAAAGACTCTTTTATTAGAACAATATTCCACACTGTTAACTGGCTCCAAAAGATTCAAAACATTTGGGTCAGATTAAAAAACATCACTCTTTAACAATATTTCCTCTTTACGCTTCAGTAGCGGAAACAGTTAGGATATTTACTCTGTAGTTAAGTCATATATCATAACAAGCACACCATTTCCTTTAAGCCTCAACCTACTTTTAACATTCTGATAATTGTTTCTGTTGTTTGTTTTCTTCTATTGTATAATCGCAGGTTATCATTTACCTTTCACTTCGTCTGTTACTGTATGAAGCAGGGTGTTTCATTCATGGTGCCAGTGGTGTCACTCTTAATAAACTGTAGGCTCTCTGTTGTCTTGTGGATGCTTCATATATTCTACATGTCCCTAACGCAGCTGATTCTAGCCCAGAGTTAGTGCTGATCAGACACGGCTGATTCATGTAAGTGGAAAGGCCTGAGGCTAAAGTTAGAGTCGATGTCGAGCCATTTTTTTTTCTTTTTTTCTTTCCAGGTAAGCGAGGTTTTCTTTAGCTACGTTGATGGAATACCCCTCTGGGCCTAGGAAGAAAATGACTTGTCTTCACTATTGTTTTCATCCTGAATCCTTGCTAAAAAACTTCTGTTTTTGAGCTCAAACATCAAACTCAATTTCAGATCTGAGAACATTTTTTTTTTATTTGAAAGCACGGCCCGTAATAAGCGAGTTGGATCACACAAACAAAAACACGCACACACACATTATCAGTATTATTCATTTTGTGCTTGTGGCTATCTAGTCTCGAAAGAAAGTTATTTCTCTTTGTTATAGTTTTTATCCTGAAACCTCACTGACACAATTCTGTTTCGACATCAAACATCAAACCTATTTCATGGAAAAAACACAAACAGGAGTAAAAAAAAATGAATAGTAACTGTAGTAGTGTCCACACTACAAAGCACAGACTACAAAGAAAATGCATTTTCTTGTTGTTCAGTGCTGGAGCAAGATTTACAAAAGCGACAAAAAAAAGCCTGGTTATTGTCCGTTTAAACATGTGATTGTCACTTATTTTGGTTCAGTGTGAAAGGGTCAGAATAACATTCGGTTTTACCACAAACAACAGAGTTTTCCAAAGTGTAAACTTTTGAGTGAATTGAGAGAACTTAGGTTGATAAAATTGTCCATACTTTTTGAGAAGCATTGCAAGGGAAAAAAAGAATCAGAGAGCAGCAAAAGTTTAGACTTACTTCTTCTGACTACTTCATGTCTACATCCACACACGGATGGCGGGGGCTGCCGTGGAAAGTGCTCCAGCTCATCAGGATCTAACTAATGGAGCTCACTGAGAGCTCAGCCAGGAAGACTCCACTCACGCCGAAGCTGTAAATTATTTCTGAGCCTGCATCCACATCACGTGTTCTTCTCATTCCCTGGCCGTCATATTAGTGTTATAATAAAAATAATGAACTTCATTCCTGCAGCACCATTCGTGCAACACAAAGTGCTTAACCATGAAAGCCTCTTTACACTCAGGAAAACTGTGGACAGAGCTGCCTCTCTTTGCCTTTTGCTTCTGACCTCCAGACCAGTCAGGTTTCTGAAGATGTGAGGAAATCAGCAGACAGGTTATCAGAGTTTTTTGGAGATACGTGTGCTCTAGGTCAGGTGTTGGTCAGAAAATGTGTCGCACAAACTGCAACTACCCAGCAGCTTTCAAAGAGACATGAGAGGATGATTTGGTGCTGTGCAGAACCAAAGAGACACAAATTTAAAACATACAAATTTTAAAACATATAACATGTTCTTTAGACTTATTGAATAAAGTTTGTTCCTGGAAACAGGATTTAACAACATACTGTACATAGAAGAAAAAACAATATAGAGTATATGTACCATTAGATGATGATTTACAAGTAGAAGCCCTCGTTGGATAAAAGTGAAGTGGTGCCTTTAATGGCAAAAATAAAATTGCTTTTCTGACATGAAATCATATGAAACTTTGTGGCAGCATAGTAATAATGTTAGTTTCATTTTCTATATGGTCCTATTCCTCAGTAGGGTCACAGCAAACTCCACACAGAAAGGTCAAAGCTCAAGGATTTAAACCTGTGACCTTTGTGATGTGAGACAACAGTGCTACTGCTATAATATCAAACTATATCTGGATGTTACAGCCTCAACAGTTCATATCTATCCACAGCATGAAATGTATTTTAGGTGTAGTCCTCTCTGAATGTCTTTGCAAAGAAAACAAGCAATGCAGGTAAAGACAATATTACACCAGGTGGCCCCAGATGATGGCAACTCAAAGTGATCCAGAAACCAGGATTTCTTCCAGATCATTACCAACATTTGAACTTCTGTTGTTCTGTGCCTGCTGTGGAGAGGAATAGACTTTGTCAATATTTCTCAGATGGCAGAGAGACACTTTAATACAATTTTTCAATATGACCTACGAAATGCCGGTCAGAGTCACCAAGGTTTTTGACAGATTTTTTGGAGTTTAATAATAAACAGAGTCTGCGTCTACGTGAAATCCTCCTTGGATGGTTGTGTTGTTTGCCTGATAGGCCAGTGAGCCAGCATGCACAGGAGTCTGCAAAGCAGAATCTTATTCAGCCATCAATCATTTCATTATTTACACTTGTACTTTTCCCTACTAAGACACTTAGATTATCTAAGAGTTAGAGAAGTTTTAGCGTGCTTAATAAACCATGCAGCTTAGATAGGGAGCAAAGCCTTGTTAAGCTGGGATGCTGCAGCATCCCTGCCTCCAGGTGCTTGACATTTGTGCTGTTTTTTTACTGTTGGAAGATTATATAGTTTTTTTTTTTTCTTTTTTTTTTTTTAGAATCGTGTCTGTACAAACCTGTTGTGGCAGATGGAATTTTTCAGATTCAGAGAGCCTTAAAAAAAGAAATACATGAAATTCAAACGCAGTTTTCAACCAACAGCGGCACTTTCCATGGCATTTTAATGAGTGACATATCTGTGTTATGCAGGTGTGCCCATCCTGCTTGTTAAAGTGCATGTCACAACAATGCAATTTTCAAAATCAAAAAGTTATATTATGGGGCTGACAATAATGCACAGGGCTGTCAATACATGATTCGCAGTGTATGGAACCTATGCTTAGCAGAGTGAGTGTCACCTGCAGACCACCCCCACAAAAACATATTCCCACAGTGATATACAGTGATCCCTCGCCACTTCGCGGTTCACTTATCGCGGATTCGCTATTTCGCGGATTTTCATAATGCATTTTTTTTTTTTGTTGGTGCATTGTGTTCTGCATTCTGATTCGCTAAAAACTCACTCCCGCTTCTTGTATCAAAACATGCTACGAATTGTGCTATCATTTTGTCGTCTCGTTTGCAAAGAAGAAAAAAGAGCGACAACAGCTGCCTATCACTATGTTCTTCTCCCGAACACACCTGCACCGCGGGCTTCAGAAGAAGAGAACACTGCAGAGCGCAGTCAGGATGCAGCGGCCCAGTCTGAAGAGCAGTGAAACGGCCTACACGCGAGTCACTGTATTTGTATACATGTAATAGTTGCTAATTGTAAAAAAAAATAAAGTTTTCTATTTCGCGGATTTCACTTATCGCGGGTCATTTTCGGAACGTAACCCCCGCGATAAACGAGGGATTACTGTAGATGAGAAATGAATTATATCTGGCTTCTTCCTTGTCATGTCATATAATGTAATCAGAGGGCTCATATTATTTCCATTGTTGCTTTACTTGTAAATTGGTTGTGACAGATAAATGAATATAAAAAAAGCAATTGTGTTTTTAAAGCTCTTATAATTGTTCACTATATGTTTGCAGATTATTTGATTATATGAAATGCTGACTACAATCTCTCAAGTATATGCCTCCATTTCCCTGTTTGCTGGAAGCCAATAACTATAACTCACAAAATGATACATTTGAAAATGCATTCATCTATATTTCTTATTCCTCACTTTGCAGTGAAATGAAAACCTTGAAAAATTCAAATGCCTCAACTTTTTTTTTAACTTCTTTTTTTTATTTTTTAAAATATCTTATCCTCGTTAGTAGGTCCTTCGGTGCAAAGTCATACCCCTACTATCCCTTTATTACACATACATAAATGACAAATGTGATGAATGCAGCCGGTTCACATGGAAATATATGAGGGGGTACATTAACCAGTCTGCCTTTCAGTCAGGAAGGACATGCTGATAAGGCTGTGCTGAAATAATCACATTACAGACTGAAATTACGGGACCATCCTCTTGATAAATTTTGCCAAATGGTGGTGATTTCCGTTTGGGAGCTATTCTGCAAATAATAGGATTCCTCTGAGGTAGTGCAATCACATCAGGCAATGCAAAGCCACCTCTCTAAACCCATTTTAATCATCTCCTCCTTGATCGTCAAAGCTTTGTCTGCATAGACCTAAAGGAAGGAGATGAAATGGGGTTTGACCCATCCACTTGATAGATTCACTCCATAAATGATACGATCAATATTATTATTCATACCGTATCCTTTGATGGCAGGTGAGGCACTTTACGGTGACGGCACAGATTTGTTGCACTGATGACTGCAGTGCGAGCTGCACCTTCAGCTCAACCTCAAGCTGTGGCAGACTGTATAACACACCTTGCCAATTAGGACAGTAAGACACAAACAGCACAGCCATTACAGAGAGCTCCTTAAACCCATAGGTGTCTCAAAATGTGACTAATGGGTACATTCTGTGCAAAAGGAGAACTCCAGGCTTTTGGATCAAAACGTAATTGAGGAAGCCAGAAATCTTTGAAGAAGCCACTGAGCCAAACAAACGAGGGAAGCTCTACACATTTGTTCAGAACATAGTAGACTAAAACTGGGTGGGACGTTTTAATGCAGTACTAAACTGGTTTAAACTACTTTGTGTATGTGTGTATATAGTTAACACTGGTTACACATGTGAGTGAACAAAATGACGTGTCGAGTTTTCCAACGCTCCATTCTGGGGCCACTTCTGATCCCATTTGGTCAGATCAAAGGAAGCAATACAGACAACACACACTTTGCATGATTACCAGGTTTATATAACCCCTGTCAGATGCTGAATAAGCACATTGAACAAAACAGTGACGAACCAAATAAACAAAAATAAAAATAAAAAGTAATCATTTTTGAAGACAAAATTAACGATTCAAAATCAGTGCACATGCATATATGATATTATCATAGGGGGAAATGAAGCTTGGAAGGGCAAAAATGAATATTTTGTTAGTGTGATTTACCTCTTATGATGAGACATGAAGTTCAGCCCAAGCCTAATGCAGCTTCAAAACCTACAATGGAGCTGATTTATAACATTAAAACATATATTTAAAAGTATTTGGTTTTCAAAGTGACTGAACTATGACGTAAAAAAATGCTGTAGGTTTCATGACATTGAATGATGAATGCAGTTTCTTCTGTTGCTGTTTCTCCCAAAATAGACAACCAGTCTGTTGGAAAGACAGTTGACGTTTCAATGCAATCTAAAGCTGCCAGGTGGCTCTGTTTGATCAATATGAACATACTGCAGACAAAGCAAATCAATCAACATATTTTCTATTTGCAGCATCATGAGTGACCTTATTCGAAAAAAAAAAAAAAAAAAAAAAAAAGCCTTCTATTGCATGGAAAGCATTATGTGTGGGCCCGTCGTATATCAATAATATTTTCTCGAGAGGGTGCCAGTTGTCAGGAAGAAACATTACTTGGTTCAGTGGTGTGCTCTGTCTGTGAGGGCTATCTTTTATTTATTAAAACAAGACATCCAAATGTCAGATCTGACACTACTACTCAGATCAGACTCAAATCTCATAAGCTACAAATAATAACTGCTGCTCCGTGCTGCCGAAACCAGGGTGTGAAGAGGAAACCATTCAAGGAGATGAGATGGAGTATGGAAAGAGCAGAAACATACATCATGTCGAAAGAGGCAATTTGACGAAAAAAAAACTCTAAAAATTCATAAAGTTACTCTTGCAGAACGATTTTTACATTCAAATGTTCATACCTAACATGGTTTCCCCCAATGTACAGAGTAGGCTTAGAGTTGGAAGGACCATACACCAATATGTACTTCCTGCTCTTGTGTAGCCTCTTTAGATGTTAGCTCTAGCCAAACACACTGCAGGACTCTGTCCTCAGAGAGGAGGAACTGCAGAGTGGATCATCTCCCACTGTTGGTCCAGATGATCACAGCTGGAACCCGCTGCTCCTGCCTCCTCGCAGCTGGTCACAGGCCTGGGGTGCTACCTCCACCCAGGAGAGGTAACCAGGCCAACCGGATGATCCCACGCTGCTCGTTTAAGCTCTAAAAACTTTGTGGATTCCCCATGATAAACAGCTAGTAATTGGTTGCTCCATCACTCTCCCTCTCTGCAAGTCACTGGGACTGAGCTGACTGCTGTGACCCGACTCGATGCCCCGGGTGAAGGCAGAAACCGTGGTGCCAAGCAGGCAGCCCGCTGGAGACTGACAGTCTGCTCTGGAGATTTGCAATGATTAGATATGATGTCACAAATCTAGAATACTAGTATGAATTTCTATATTGAATCTCAGGTTTTGGAGGAGTGAAAAAAAATGGACAGGAATGAGTAGAGGAATGCAATACATAGATACAAGTCAGTATAGTCAAGGCATAGGTGATTCTAAGGGCGGGGCCACTGATATATCCCTTGATATAATTGGCCCCTAAAGTGCCCCTGTTCCCGTCAATCAACTGAAGAGCGGAAAAGAAACTGATAATTCAACAATCAATGATGTAATTCCACTCCCAAACTGTGGGTGGCAGCAGGTGTCAATGGAACTTGATGGGAGAAGCAACCAAACTCACTTGAAACGCTTGTCGCGCTTGAAACATGTTTTATGCATTGTGTCCTTTTTGCACAAAGTATGAATGAATGAGAAAATTCTAATGAACTTTACTGGTTCCTGTTTTATTTGTATCCAAATGTATTTGCACCATACTGAACTAATCATTTGTGTGTTAGACCCTGTACTTGGTCCCTGGGTGTGACTTATGGCCCCTTAACAGCCCCTGTTTCAAAAATATCCTAGAACCACTACTGTTTCAAGGCAAGACACTAGGGGACATAAACATATGAAAAAATAAGTTTTGAGTGGCAAGGAACTTTAAATTTAATTTACAGAGATAAAATATCGATTTCACTACACTATAGATCATTAAATGTCTTATACTGTTCACTGAGATTTATTACAAGTGGTGTTGTGCCAAAACATATTCTCATTGCAGTGTTCCATTTCCTGTCTCAGGCTTCCCTTTGGACCTCTCCACTGATTGGTTATTTTGAATGAGGGCAGTGACTATATAGTTGTGACATCACAACTAAGTGTCTCATTTAAAGGCCAAGTTTTTGAATACAAGCTGTGTGGGTTTCTCTGTGAATCAAGGGCTCAAACAGCATTAATATAATAGACCTCATAATCAAACACATCATAATCATCATCAATTACTTTTCTAGGATATGGGATCTTTATATAACCACTATGAATCATGTCGACTAGTCTGCAGCTGCATCCTGGTTTTGTTTTGACATGTTTCCTGTATTGCTTTTGTTAGACTCCTGGTGGGACTTTATGTTTCCATGTCTGTCAATACTCCGCTGGAGCTCTCATTTGCTACCTGTCACAGGCTTCAACAACATGACTAATGAATAAATCTACTGCTTCTCTTTTAAACTCCCGTTCCCCCACCCCCCGTCCTTTCAACTAGATGAAAAGCTGCTCAGCCGCTGTGAGATCTATTTTGAGGTCACACTTCCTTAATGCATTGGCCAAGCCTCATCGAGAAGCATTTGTGCGGAATAGCATGCGCTGCTGTGGAGGACGAGAATGAACTTCTGTCTTAATTAATGTAGGGGTTCGAATGCACATCATTTTTTAGCCAAGCTACGTTTCAGCATGAATGTCCCTGTGCTCTGTAGTTATAAACTTTCCTGAAGGAAATTTAGGCAAGCAGCTGCTCCAGCAGTTACATTCACACAATAAACAACACACTATATATATATATATATATATATATACATATATAGGGGGGTGCATGTGTGTGTGCATGCCAGGGTCTGGAATTTATAAGGTTTTCTTCAGAAGTCTGTGTGTTGTCAACATTGTCAGCCATAAGCTGAGATCTCTGCACATTCACAGTTTCCTCTGTAGTTAAAAAGACCTTTCACCAGGGACAGATGTGGCTGCTGTGGAAAACCAGGCTTTTGCTAGAGGGGAAAGCAGAGGGGACATCTTAGTATTTTCCTTCCAGCCTTTGAGTAGACAGCTTTTGAAATAAATGGGTTTTCCATTTTTGTACTTGTCCATTTCTGGCTAAATGCAATAGGCCCAACTTTGTGCTCCAGCTGGTTCTGTGAAATCCCTGCAAGGAGATCGTCCATTGCTGCGTGATCATCTGGAGGAGGTTGTTTCTATTCAGCTTCTTCTGCAGTGCTGGGTCATGTTAACCACTGCTGCATGTGTGGAGTCACTGTACCTTCTCCACCACCACCCCATCTGCTTCCTCCATAGTGACTCTGGTCTCTAAGTAGCCAGAAACAAAATAACTCGAAGGGTCTCTCTTTTAAATAATACAGGATAAATCAATATTATTAAATCATCCAAGCATGCACACATTCAGAAAAATCACTGTCACTTAAATATATTTTTTATGATTACAAATAAAATTAAATATTTCAAATAAATACCTCATTTAACAACTGTTTTGTCCCAAGCCTCCAGAACACATCCTGACGCAGGTCTTTGTCTCGATTGAGCAGGGTTTGAAGTCTGAGGTCATGTACAGTGTACATGGGCAGCCAGTCATATGCATCAGTGTATCTGTTTGAAAGGCTGTCGAGGATGGCTCTCTTCATTACACTCACAGTGGCAGAGTCTTCCTCGTTGGGCTTCATGCCGCTCTCAATCATGATCTCGAAGGGCACAAAGAGATTTTTCTCTTTCCCATCAGGCAGCACTGTGGTGGCTTCACAGCACCCTCAGCACCCTAATGTCTGCGATCCATCGTATCAATTTCAGGGGAATTTTTTTCAATGATTAGCCTGTGTTGTGGGCACTCCATCGCGTTCTGGTTAGATGTCAAGACGGCGGCTGCTGTGGAGCTTCAAGGCACCGACTGGACCCCGCTTGACTGGCCAAGTGTAACTTGTGTGCAAAACACTTGACATCTGTCACAGAACCATTTGTATTCCTTGCATCATCAGTAACGACAGCATTTCCACGAGTAGCTCTTTTCGGCTTTGATTCCACTATCACTGATCTCAGACTTTCATCACTCTGGACCCCAGTGTGTTCATACAGATGGTGAGTTTGAATAACATGGCTGAAAATAATATTATCCCCTCATCAGTGATCACATGAGCTGTGATTGTGATGAAACTCTCAGTGGGATATGACGTCCATCCATCTGTCTGCTGTTTGATCGTCTGAGGGTTTTTATTTGCTTGTAAAGCTGCGGAATTCCAGTCTGACTCAAGTAATGTGTTATTTGGGCTCCAATGTGTTGATCACATGCCTAAACCCATTTTCAATGACCTCATAGCTTTACCTATAAAAGCAGCAATGTGTCTCATTATCTCTTTGGCTATTGCATTCTTTTGGGTGAGCAGGAGTTTGGCTACGCTTGTCATATTAAGTTTGGCATTTTAATGTTTTTTTTATTTAACAGTCAGCTGGTGATGAACTAAATTTCTCAGGGGCAGTCTAGGCTGCTACTGACGTACGGGTTATGTCACAGAACACAAAGAGACGTCATACGCAGTGCAACAAGCGCATTGCACCCTCTGCTGTTGAAAAAAAGCATCTCATTAAATTGCCACATGTTCACACCAATGCATGATGATTAGTTGCATCCCGATATGAATAGACTAAATTAGAAATAAAAAGCTGAGGTTAGCAAATGGTCTAGACACAACACAGTCGGATTAGCAGGATTAATTAGGTCCCCCACTTCTCCCGGCTCTTCCACCCCTCCCCAAGGAGGTGCTGTAATGTCTGCTGGTCCTGGGTAGGAAGGCTGTCCTGAGTCTGTCTGAGGAGCACCTGTTTGCCACGGGACGTGCACGTAGTGTGCAACGTGATGCTGCGGCGCTGCGTTGGCGGACATCTACCTCTGCTGCCGTGGAGTCGAGCTCCATGCCCAACACACACAGCGTCGTGGCTCCTACGGAAACAGCTGCGGATGCAATTATTCTGTTGATGCTGGCTCCAGGGTCTTTTCTTTTTACAGATTTGTAAAACCTGGATGCATCAAAAATACCTACCTAATATTACATAGCACTAGATTTTGGGTGCAGGCTATGTGGTTCTGCTATGAGTGTGGTTGAGTTAAAATAAGATATAGGCTATTTTTTGATATAGGCTATAACTTTCTACACTCACTTTCTGTTTAGAAAGTTACATTCTGAACTGAGATTGGCTCCATAAAGAAGGAAATAAATACTGAAAATGGCAAAAAAAACCACAAAATTGTATAAATTATTACCTAAAATAGATGAAATGCAAAACTACCAAATGAACCCCAACAGTGTAATGTATATATGATTTGTTCTATTGATTTCATATTAGTAGCTTCACATTAAAATACTAAGTAAGTAAAGTACAAGTATCTTCAATCTGTATTTAGGTACAGCACTATGTTACTTACTTTTAG
The DNA here is from genome assembly GCA_036785175.1 of Eupleurogrammus muticus. NCBI lineage: Eukaryota > Metazoa > Chordata > Actinopteri > Scombriformes > Trichiuridae > Eupleurogrammus > Eupleurogrammus muticus. The sequence continues at coordinate 17,411,328 of JAYKQN010000001.1, forward strand.
GTATAATGACACTCATATATTGAAGTATTAACAACACATGCAATATACAATGTATATAGTACTGATCATTTTCCTATTTTTTTTTTGGGATTCTGGATGAGCTTTTGCATGTTATAGGTATTTCTGCACTGGTGTGGTAATTTAAGGATGTGAAAGCTTCTTCCCCCACTGGCATCTGAAATTTGAAATATATTTCTTTTGTCACTCAATTGTAGATCGTCGTAGGTCATGTCACCACGTTCATTTCAAAAGGACTTAGGGCTATATTTAGCAGCGACAACAACAACAACAACAAAAAGTGATGACACCAAAGATACCCTGCTGCTGATCTGCACAGCATCTGTCTGCCCTGAAGGTGAACAATGTATTTTTACACCAATGACAAGGAGACGCCGTGACTTTGGCAAAGGCTGCAGAATTCTACAAAAAACTATTTCCATTGGAGAATTATGAGATAGAGCCAAAGACATCATCTCATGTATTGAATCCTCGCAGATACACTAGCAGAAAAGACTCCAGTCAGTTACAGGCATTGGAAAAATGTTATTGGCAAAAAACAAAAATGGAGGGTGAAGTAACAGTAAGAATAAATAAATGAACAGACCTGCGGCTGAAACCTGCTAGTAGCCTAAACTAATTAGCTTTATTAGAATTCATTCAAATACTTAATCATTTTGTGTTGTGGCACACCGGACTGTGGAAAGATTAATGAGATATAGATCTGAAACAGTGCTCTACTTGATTTGTAAAACTGGACTGTGTAGAAGGAAGGAGGCTGGTGGGGGCATCTCTTTGTCACTAATGTGATTAAACTTTATAAAGACTGGATGCAAGAAGGCGTATCGCGAAATGATATTAAAGCCTACAGCACATCTATGGCGTCGTCGTATAATAACGGTGAATTGGATTACTTTTTTTGTTTGCTCACCATAAAACAGTTCACTGCACTTATAAAAAGTGTCGCTTATTGAATTATCCGCTTCCTTTTCAGTTGCCTCCCCTAGTTTGGTCTAAATGGTTTGTCTGTAAATATCGAATGTAAGCGATTCACTCAGATCAATATGCAATCAGAAATAATTTAGAGAAACCGTCTCTTGTAATGAAATATGCAGGCGGCACCTTAAACCTTGCCACTGATGCAGGATTAGGGCTGGGCTTGAAGATGTTTTTCATGTTGAGAAGAAAGTCGAAAATGTCAAGAAAAAAGCTGACGTTTCAAGATTTTTAGTCAAACTTTAGAAAAATAAATCAAACACTGCACACATTGCTGCATCCAAAAAAGCCTCATGTCGATGAATGGTGAAATTATACTTCAGAGGTTAAGCAACAGCGGAATGATTTTGTCCTCTAATATCATATAAAAATAGGGACTTTGAAAAGATTCTGCTGTGATTTCGTCTGTTTAGAGCAGGGGTCGCCAACCCTGGTCCTAGAGGGCTACTGTGGGTGCAGGGTTTTGTTTCAACCAAGGGCTCTAGCGTTTGATTTGGTGTATAAGTAGAATCATGTGCGTTACTGCCTGGTTGGAACAAAAACCTGCCCCCACAGTAGCCCTCCAGGACCAGGGTTGGTGACCCCTGGTGTAGAAGATGTGAGCAACACAAGGAGGATTTTATGCATCATTAAAATTAAAACCATTGATTGTGTTGATTGAGGCGGATCACAGGTGGCTGGCGTTGTGGTCCATCGCCTTCCATGGACGCAACACTACTTTATTCTCCAAATTTTGAAGTTGGTGCTGATGCAAATTAAAGAACCTTCCTCCTCTTGTTTTTTTTATGTGCGTCCTTAAATCCTCTGGGTAGAAGACAACGGGGGAGCTGACAGTAAAGTTGAAGAAGTGGCCAACGCGAGGCAGTGGCAGTTACAATTTCTGTTTACTGAAGCTGTTTTATAATACGCTGCTTTATTACAGGGACATGTGCCCGTACGGGATTATTGAAAACAACAAAATCGGAGGGATGACATTGACCCTGGAACTGAGGTGAACAATTCCCTCCCAGCAGCAGTGGCAGATGGTCATGATTTACCTGGATGGGGCTCAGAGCGCTGAGGGCTTCTGCCTGCAATGGTGTTGTGGTGTATCTCCCTGCAATAAATATATAAATATAGAGGATGACATTAACTCACGTACAGATTGAATCAGAAGTTAAAGAAAGAAGAGTCAGAGAAACAGAAAAAAACGCTTGAGGGTTTACTTGTGTTTGATCCCACAGTTTAACCTGTTCCATCTTTACCGTTCGTTTTATTAATGTTGTGTATCCTCCATTTGCTGCACTAGATCAGCAAAGAGCAAAATAATTTCTGCTTCTATGACTCTTTTTGTTTTGTTTTTCATGAAATACAAACAAGCACTGCCTGTCTTGTAAGTGCTCAGCCAATCACTCATGAATCTCCCTGTTTTATCGGCTTTAAGGCCCATTTATTTGTATTAGACGGCGGCAGTATTAAATAAAAATAAAAATAATTATCATGTCTTGGATTTTTATAGCACCCATCAAAAGACCTGCAAATGAGAAAATAATAACGGGGATGAGCGCCACAGTTAAATGGGAGTCAGAGGCCCGGCGAACAGATGGGTTTTCAGGAGGGTTTGGAAAATCAGAGGGGCTGCGTTGTGGATGTCAGCCAGGAGAGAGGGGAAGGATCATTCTTTTTTGGTGCAGGGGGTGGAATACAGGCCCTTAGCTGAGGACCGCAGATTCCAGGACAGGGTTTAGGGATAGAGGAATCAGGTGTCAGGATTTATAGGTGAGACGGGGGATTTTGTAGGAGATGCAGGACTTGAACAGCAGCCAGTTTAGTGTAGGTTCGATGAGTTGTGTGTTAGTAGGACAGCATATTTAGTTCAGTCCATGACATATGCATGATATAGTCAGAAAGTCAGGAGACAGTGCACAGGTTACAAACACAATAGGTTCTAAGAGGTTGTTTCATTTGCTGAAATGTTCATAAGTTGTTATATATACATATATATTACATTTAATGTGTAATTTCTATTTGCTGCCATTTAAATGTCATTACTTCTTTAAATAAAAAAGTTATATTCCCCAAGACTTGCAGGAGAAAAAAAAGTAAACTGAGAAGTACCCTGACATGCTCAGATGCTCACAGTGAAAGAACAAACTGGGCCACATGAGGGAGATGAGTGTGGAGCAGTGCAGTTCATAAGTCAGTAAATGTTTTGACGTATCCTTTTTTTAGTAGTAACCATATCCATCCTTTCTATTTCTATAGGCACATGCACCATTCACTCACACCTACAGGGAATTTATGATCTGTAATTAACCTCAGCATAGATGGGGTTGACATGCAAACTCCACACAGAAAGATCCCAGTTCAAGGACTTTAACCTGCGACCTTCTTGCTATGAGCCAACAATGCTAGCCACTGGCCCACTGGGTCATCCCGGGTACTGAATATTACAGATAATATTTCAGCTTTTGTCAATGTTTCACTTTGTCTAGACTCATTGTGAGTGAAGGTCATAAATGAATTTGCAATAGGGGACTAAAGTCTAAAAGTCTGAAAGATCCTATTCAATACTTTAATCAATGAAAAGCTGAAATCTGTTGGATAAGACTATATATATATATATATATATATATATATATATATATATATATATATATATATATATATATATATATATATATATATATAGTCTTATCTTTCTTTAGTTGACTATCTGACTTTTGGTTTCACCTTTTATGCAGACTGAGCGCCTTTGTTTGTGTTGTGAATACTGTAGTTTTTGACTAAGCGAATTGCATTCAAAATGAAGGAGGCGCATTTTCTCTCCCGATAGGCTTGTTCTTGTGAGGGGAACAATGAGCGAGGTTCACCAAGCCTGTCAAGTACTCACATCAAAGAGTTGGAAATGCGAAGTTGATTGAATTGTCGCAGTTGCCAAAGCCCTCTTTTGTTCCTGATAATTAGCTGTCTGGCTTTATCACATGTATTCACATTTCATCGCGACCTGAGAATACGATGAAAGATACCGTTTGAATTTGAATGAGCATGTTCTTTTGCGTCGATCAGCTACTGTACGTGCAAACATGTTTAACTATGAAGCGATTGCCCGTTAGTAAAGGAACTCTTTTATCTCATTAACACATACATTCATACACAATATCCCCACAGACAGAACACATAATCCTCCGTGATTATTCTCTTTGTGTCTGCTGCTGGACAAACTGAACTGCCTTGTGATACACAGGTCTCTCTTGAAAGGCAGATCTTGGTCTCAAAGGGAAATAAATAAAGGATTAAATGAATGAATCAATAAATGAATGTTGAATTGAGGTTGTTTTGTCTCTCACTTGATTCAAAAATCAACCTATCAAACTATGCAATGCTGAACAAATATGAAGTTATGAGTGATGTTCTTATGATTATGTTCCTACATAATACATGCATGTAATTTCTCAATACCTCAAAAGGTTTTCAGAAACATAACTTTGCATATGCCTTTAAAATGAGAAGTTCCAGCATGTCAGTAACTATGGCAAGTTAAATAAATTTGACTATCCTGAATTAGCCTTGGGCGACACGGTGGAGCAGTGGGTAGCACTGTTGCCTCACAGCAAGAAGGTCGCAGGTTCAAGACCGCCTTGGGGCCTGGGTCTGGGACCTTTCTGTGTGGAGTTTGCATGTTCTCCCCGTGTCTGCGTGGGTTTTCACCGGGTACTCCGGCTTCCTCCCACAATACAAAACATGCTCAGGTTAATTGGCAAATCTAAATTGCCCATAGGTGTGAGTGTGTGTGTGAATGGTGTGTGAATGGTGTGTGTGCCCCACGATTGGCTGGCGACCATCTGGGGTGTATCCCTGCCTCTCGCCATAAAATGCGCTGGGATAGGCTCCAGCAGACCCCTGCGACCCTGAAAAGGAATAAGCGGGATAGAAAATGGATGGATGGATGAATTAGCCTTTTGATATCATCAACTTCTTTCTGGAAAGTTTCATTACATGTTGCATCTTTGCATAGATATCTGTTACATATTGTGGTATGTGAAATGAATGTTATTTAAACAGCACAAATCTTAATGATAATAAGGATGATCAACAACAAGCTCTAACAAAACTGGGGGCATTTCAGGAATGTCATTTTATCCAGTCAATACTGTAATATCTGTATAATTACATTCTAACTAAACATCTCCCATTTTGCATATTTTCTAACCAAAATTAATTTCAAGATATCTATTAGATATCTACAGTTATCATTTTGACTTGCCATAATTCCAGTTTGAGATATCTACAACTTCATTCTGACAAGTCCTAACTCCAGATATAGATATCCGCAGCATCGTTTTGCCTGGCTGAAACTTAATTTAAGGTATCTGAAAAGGGACACGCTATCTTGAACTGGAATTATGACAAGTCAGAATCAAATCGTAGATATCTCCAAATGGAATTGCTACTATTCCTAATTCAGTTACAGATTTCCTCATTTACATAGACACATATCTCAAAGAAATTTGTAGATCATCTGTAATGACAAATGCCAAAACTGAATTCCTATTATTATTATCTGCAACACATATCCAGGCGGACATCACCGGGGGGGGTGATGGGTTAGAGCATGAGCCAAATGGACCGATGTCGCATCTCTCTCCGTCTTGTTTGGGCTACTGCTCATGCGGCCAGTCCAAGTCAGCACTTTGGCACCTGCATCCCTGAGCGCTCTCTCTCTCTCCCTCACTCTCTCACACACACACACACACACACACACACACACACACACACACACACACACACACAAGTGGGATCAGTGCCTGAGGTGTGAGTGTGTGCATGGGACTGGAGCAAAGAGTTGAGCTGCTGCTCCGGGGCCATTCGTTTTGGCATCCAGGACCAGATGCAGCACACCTGCACTCCGCTGGCTCACACACTCCCTCGGTGGTACAGAGAATTAACCCCAGCTCTGCCTGCTCTGCCGTCGCCTCAGCAAAACCGCTTCTCACATGAAATCATTTAGGCTAAGCCTCTGTCTGAAACAAGCAGTTTCATGACCTGTCACTGTTGTTTTTCTGCTATGAGACATTACGACAATAAGAGTTACAGCCATAATAAAATGGTCCATTTTAACCTATGTTCTACTCCCTGTGTCTATGCCCTGATGAAGGCCCATATGGCATAGGTCTATGTCTTTAATTATTTTTTCCATGTTTTGTTAAAGGCTTTTTATTTTTTTTTTGGTAATCTCAAAGTGCCTCTGCTTTTTCTTTCTTGTTTGAATTCTGATTTCACCCGTATCAGAAGAGCACCTGAGCATAACTATCTTGGAAGTCTCCTGAGCACTCTAAGCCCCTGTGTGTCTTCCACTTGTTTTAAACATTTTAAAACAGGTTCCAGATAGTTCCATGGAGTTTTTACGAGAAAAAAAAAACATAGACCAGCTGCCAAAGAGAGGACCCGCTACAGGCCACAGGCTAAAGGCATCACCCTGTAGGCTTTAAATGTTAGTTCTCAGATGTTGCCTAACACTATACATCAAGTTTTGATCTGATCCAAAATATCTGAGTGACCTATACCTCTTAGCAACAAAGGCTACAGAATGGATGAAAATTGACTTACCTACTCTCTTTTCTAGTCATAGCATGTTTTTTTTTTATAAAATTGTGACCAAGTTGTAATATCCTGTACATATGAATAGATATAGTTCTGTTATTATTTTTGAGGCATTGTGTGTTACACTATAGGACAGCCTGACCTGCCGTGTAATTTTATCTGATTTGTTGTCATATTGACTTTTCCGATAAGCTTTGTCCAATTTTCTTCAGCCTCTAATAGAAAAAAATGGTCTGTTCCTTTTATTATGGTGCTGTATTGGAATATCTTTGCATTGTTTGCAGTTTATAAAAAGCCTCCTTATTTACCTCACACAGACCGTTAAAGCCAGCTTCCTGATGAGTGGGCTCATGAGTGGGCTCATCAGGAAGCTGGCCCTCAAGAGACCACAAGAGTCCATAGGAGACTAGAAGAGACTACAAGAGTCTACAGAATCCAGCTGAACAAACCATGCAAACAAACAGTGGTATTTCTCTACTGATATGTCAGTTCCTTGCATACACACCTCTGTGGACTTTTCCATATGTCATGTTACAACTGCATCCTGAAATTTAAAACATTTAAAAAGTAAATTATTTCCTTTGCTTGAATGTAATGGACCGACACACAATAGTCTGGAATTTTGAAGAGGGGAGATTTTCAGCAACAAAAATCTGAAATGTGGTGAGGGCATTGCATTCAACCCCTTTGTTGAGAATTTTTACTTTTCTAAGTAACTCAGACCAATAAATTTAGGGGTTACATAATGATGTGAATGTTATGTGAAGGCCTCAGTACATGAAACTCAAGAAAATCAAGTTGTTGTTGTTTGACTATGGTCTGATTTTTTAAATGCATGGATACACCTTAGGCTGATTGAAACTGGACGGAGTTGGACTTCTCACAGTTGAATTAACACACCTATTGATTTTAGTTGGACTAAAGCTGGACGACAATGCATGAGCACATGCAATGATAGAGACAGGTCCAAATGGAGCAGAACTAACCACGTAGAGAGAAAAAAACAACATTAGCACAGATTCACACACACACACACACACACACACACATATATATATATATATATGTTTACATCACATCATATATGACCTAATGTGTTAATGCCATGTTTAGTCACATTATTTCCAACTTACTTTTGACTTCAAATATCCAAATCATAGTCTATTATTGGTGCATAATTCATACTGTGGTTCAACATGGCCATAAAATATTCATATTCATTGCGTGTCCTTTCACATTTTAGCCCAGGTAACATTTACTGTAGGTTACAGGTCAGCATCTCACTCTCAGCTACATCCCTTTTTTCCTAATTCTCTTCTTCTTCCTCCACTTTGCTTAGTCATCCTCTGACTTTTTTGCTGGAATAAATGTGAACTTTGATTGATGATGCAGTTTCTTGCATTTCATTCTGATTCATTCGAATGTCTAAAAATAGACCTGCATTTGGGAGTAAAGTCACGACAGTGTTTAATTTCACTTTTACTGGGTCAAATATATGAGCGTCTCTGCCACATGCGACTATGTTGATGTCATGATAATTAGGTGGAATTTATGTATTTGGTTTTTCAGCTTTTTTACTTGCTGAAATGTAGCCTAAGGGGAAAAAATAAAATAAAACAAAACTTAAGGAAACAAGACAAGGACCAAAAACCGACTACACACAAAAAAATAGAAATTTGAGCATAGCTCAAATAAGCTCTTCATGTAAACATACTGAAAGATTGATAAAGAGCATTACTAAACAAACATCTTAAAGAAATAGTTGATCACCAGAAAGGTCAGAAATGAAGTACAAAGTAGATTTAGCTTCTAAAAAAAATTCCCTGAGCTTTGAATATCCAAGGGAGCACCTTTAAATCCCTCATTAGACACTGGAAAGAATTTGTCACGACAGCAAATCTACCAAGCGAAGGCCATCCATCAAACTGACAGATCATGCAAGGGGAGAGTTAATCAGAGGAGCAACCGAGAGGCCAATGGTAGCTCTGGAGGAGCTGGAAAGATCCACAGTTCGGAGGGAGAATCTGTCCTGACAACTATTAGTTGTGCACTCCACAAATTCTCTCCCCCTCCCTCCCAGAGGGCAAGATGGATGGAGCCTAATACAGGGCATTCCTTTGAGACTTCAAAATTGCTGTTCACAGACGGTCTCCATCCAAGCTGTCTGAGCGTGAGCTATTTTGCCAAGAAGAATGTGCAAACACTGCAGTCGCTAGTGTGTGCAAAGAGAGTAGAGACATAGCCCAAAAGACTTGGTGTTTCTATCAAATATTGACTCAGGGCGGAGAAAATACTTCCAGCATGTCGATCTGAATGCCACATTTGCATCTGTTTTAATTATTGTTTTTGTCCTGACACAAAGTGTTATCCACCTTTAAAGCAGAATGAATGTTGTGTTAATCACAAAAAGGCCAATGAAATCAATTTGAAATGAGCAGTGTTGATGGTTGACAGGCTTCTATCTGATGGGTTGGTGCTTCACCTCGTAAGAGTAGCTTAAGAGGCACCGTGGTTAACAGGGAATCCTCCACCTGCTGACAGAAAGCTACTCAGACCCTACCCGCTTCTGAAGTGGAAGCAGCAGCTGCTTCCTAGAGGAATAAACACACACTGGACCAGCAAACACTGGATAATACAAGCCTTTAACCAACAGCAGGAATTTATCTTTGCTATTTTGGGGGAAAACACTGATTCTCGTCAGTTTCCTTTTAGGAGACACGAGCTGCACAACATGAATCTGTATATCTATAACATTATCTGTGGTGCAGAGGAACCATTCTCTGTGCTCCAATCGGGGCTCAGCTGGATTGTGGCATGCTCTCCCTGCGTCTACACCACGCTGCTGAGATGCAGCGGCTGAACCACGGTTCAGGCGGCCAATGTGACGAAAAAGAATATTTTAATTAAATTCTGGTGGGTGGCCATTAAACCAATCAAATTAAAATTATGTACACATTGTTAAATATCATTATTTCAGGGTAATTTTTTTTTTTTTACGAAGAACCAAGACTTTTTTCGGAGAAAGTAGTTCATAATAAACTCAAACAGGGAGAACTGAAGAAGGTTTAAGTGCTGCATTGGTCAAATGTTATTAATTAGGAAATAAAGATGACACCAGTGCAAGTTACAGCATTTACAAAGGCTGTGAAGCTGTATACTATGTACATGACAGCCGCAAGACAGGCACGTCTAACAAATGTATTCAACCCCAGTGTGGGCATGGCCTGCCAACAATAGGGGTCAGGGCAACCAGACGAAGTGGAGACAGGAGGCAGCAGAACTTAATTTGATCATAAAAAGGCTTTTTATCAATGGTGGTACACTTTTAACAAAAAAACAGTACATGTTTACACAATAACACTCTGATCCATCTCGCAGCAGCGAGCCAGTCCTACATGTCGCGTTCCCTGTGTCGCACGAAAACACGTTCTCCGGGAAACTCTTCCGCTGCCATTCAGTTCCCCCGATGAACATGGCGTCCGTCCTAATGAGCCATTGAGAAGGGGAGGGGTGATCACCTTCTCAGACCCAGACCAAGCTATGCTACGATCTTTAGCCTTTAAATATATTAGTATCCTTTCACCATGTGATAACTTTCTTGCGTATCACTACACTCTGCACCCACCCATCAAGCAGTCACAGCAGTGGCACCTGAGGTGTGTGTATTATATCTGTGCTTTAGAACATAACTATTGTAGCAGAATAAAAAAAAAAAAAAATACTTTTTGACTTCCACCACATACAGATATCCACTGCCCGCCAAATAACATCATAGGAACACCAATTTCTAAAGTCAAACTCCTTTATTCAGTGTTTTTTAATGGGTTCAATTACCATATGAGTTTGGGGTCACAGTAAGTTTAATTTAATGAAGTGGTGGAACTGAATATTATTTCTTTTACCACAACTCTCACCTTGACGCGTCTCAGGTTGACGGATCCCCCTCTGCTTTCCCAAAGCGGGGGAAACTTTCAACTTCGGCGAGCCGCCGAGTTCATGCGTCAGCGACGCCACGAGGCGGGATACTCACGCGCCGTCCTGTAACTCAATTAAAGCGGGATCAGCTGGGAAATTGAGCTGAGGAATCAATTTATAACTTCAGCCGCTTTTTAATCGGCGGCGATGGATTCTGCAGTGTCAGTGGGTGAGGCGTCGTCGTTACTCACAACACCTGAGGTAAGTGACAGCAGATGTAATGAGATTCCCAGGGCTCTGTTTCTCATACATATCAGCAGCACTAAATAGCATGAAGGGAGCTGGGGGGGGATTACGTTTATAAATGTTCTTTTGCATGGCAGCCTCTGGGAGATAGGTGCCTCTTCTGTCTCCCGGCTTTTTTTTTTTTTTCTCTCTCTTCCTGTGACTGCCTTATGGCCATGATGGATGTTTACAGAAGTAATCTTGCCAATGAATGAAATATGCAATTTCATGAGCACTGTTATTCAAGATGCCTAAAAGGAGCAAGTGCATTGTTCTTGCTTTGGGGGCAGTGTTGCCTGAAAGCCTTTAGCTTTGTCTTTCCTACATAAATGACATGTTATTTCCTGCATTGGTGGTAAATGTCAATCATGCGCTGCAGAATCATCCAATACGAATCCTCTGAATAGTTGGATGTGTTGGCTTTAGGGGCTCATGTGTAGGCTCAGTTGCTATGCTGTAAAAAAAGAAAAAAAAAGTAAAAATGCAACATCCCTTTATGAGCCCAAGTGTAAAATTCTAAGAAGGAGGGAGGATACAACACTGCCCAATTCTCTACACAAGAGTGGCCCCTCCCACGGGTGGTGGACCCATGGATAGGGAACCCATGTTATCCTTTCAGGCGAGGCCCAGCAGGGCCACATGTGTAGCTCTGGCAAACAAAGACGAGGACAAGTATGAGCGCCTCCCCCAGCCTGGGTCCAGAGGGGGGTCCCAGAGACCTATGGTTCCAACGCTTTTCTTCTTCATCAGTGGAAGTGCATTTTCTTGTCCCTCACCTAGAACCTGATTGCCATGGCTCATAAAGCCCTCACGTCAATGTAGCTCCTGGGATCATTGGAACGTGCAAACCCCTCCACCGTAAGAAGGATGAAGCTCCAAGAGGCGTATGCACAGCATTTCATATAAAGTTATTATTGAAGAATAATCAAGCATTTATTAACTGATTCAAGAATCATGCTTATGGCTTCTTCTGCAACATAGATTGTTGATTCCTAATGCAATCACCATCATAAAAGCTTGTTAAATTGGCCTAGACAAAGTATTTTATCCTAACAAAAAAAATATGTCTTAGGCAAATAATGGCTTAATTAAAAGGTCATTGTTCTATAGGACATACTCTTGTTTAAAGAAACAGTAGTAACTTTTTACACTGAAAGGACAAACTAGTCCCTGCGGATTTCAGACAAGTAACCATGGAAACCTGTGCCAACCTAAAGTCTGAAATATATATATATATATATATATATATAAAGTTCTAGATATATTGGACAATGAGAAGAAAAATGAATGCAGATGCAGATGATTTTTTTTCTCTTGCAGCAGGACACAACAACACCAACTGTTGTACCTCACACTGCTTTTCATTAAAGTCAATATTGTCAACTTCAGAGGGAGAAATAGTTCAATGTTTCTTATTTAGGGACTTAATCAGTACATCTGCTTGGTTTCCTGGATGAATCATTTACCTTGTCAGTAAGATCTTGTTTTCATTTCGGAGCAGGTGTTTTTCATTGTTGTTTTATTTATAGGTTTAAACAATGCTCTCCAAACCCGGCCATTGTGATTAGAATGACACTGAGTACTTGGTACATGTATTGAATGAGACATCTGATACAAAGGGTCAACCTATAATCTCTGCGGTGCATTTTCAGTCATATGAACATTTTTCTTCTTAATGTTTTTTTTCACAAGGCTGAACGATAAGTTTCCTTCTTGGCAGGCAAATATACTGAAGTATAAACTTTAACCTTGTGTTCCCACTCCACTCTGAAATCTAATTGAGAATTTTGGAGAATGCTTTTGAAGTGCAGTGCCCATCTGTAGAATGAAAACATATTAGGCTGCTTGGTCAATGTCAATTTTATCCCAGGGCACTTTTTATACAGATCAGGTCTACACTGTTTTCTGCTATTCATAAACGCCACACACAACCGGGTTTTGTTGGACAGTTTTCTGCCTCCACCAGTTGGGCTTAGAAAGATAACAACAATTATTATTATTATATGACTAATAATAAGTGTGTGGTGCAGAACATGCAGACTCTACCCTGGAGGCAGAAATGCCCAGAGAAAGCAGAAGACAATGTGAGACAGAAGAGGCTGAGCTAGTAACACGTTAATAGGGCTTGAATGCATACGGACGGAGGGGGAGAGGAGAGAAGAGCTTAGCGTATCATCGGAAGTCCCTCGGCAGTCTTAGCCTGGAGAATGGCCCAAGGCAAGGCTGAGCCTGCCCTAACTATGAGCTTTATCAAAAAGCAAAGTTTCAAACCCCCTCGTATACACGGAAACTGAAAGCTTTTTCCACCAGCAGAGGAGCCTATGGATTATTGGAGACTCAAGGAACAACACACACAGTGTTCTAGTGGGGTTTTAGGGCATTATGATCTCTTGAAGATATAATAATGCATGTTCTGAGAGCTTTGTAGCTGAGGAGAAGGATTTCAGATTGTATTCTGGATTGTAAAGGCAGCCAATTTGAAAAGCTAATATTTGAGTAATATGATCTCTTTTTTACATCTAGTCCTACACTTGTTGGGACAACCTGGCAATAAGGACTTGTACTAAGAGTAATAACTGTGCGGACTAGATGTTTTGCTTTTTAAGAGCTTTCTTATTTGCTATGTTCCGAACCTGAAAAGAGGCAGCTCTTGACATTTTTCTGTGAGAGTTAAAGACATATGCCTACTGTGATGTTGATTCTGAGACCTTGAAGGACAATCACTACCGTAACTTTTATTTTACAAACCTTGTGGTGGTGTCATGATTCATATGACATAGAACAGATGTAGGGCTCTATTCAGACAGCACAAAAACTGTCTGCTAAAAGGTAGCAGAATTTGTTAGATTCCCTACAGCACAAGAGTCAGTTTCACAACTAGCGCCTGCAGCCTGCACGCAGCAATAACTGCGCCAAAAATGGCCCTAAAGGGAGCATTCCAGGCATGGTCAGGTGCAAAGACAGCACAGGGATATCAGGGATATGAAGGCAGGTTATCGGCATGTGTAAACTCCATTAGTGGTCTAAAAAAAATTGTCCTCTGTCCTGTCCATGACTACACTTCTTGGCTGCTTAAATGTCACATAATATTTAGTTTATCCCTTACATAAATATTATATTATGCATGAGTGTCACAAATAGAAGAAATTACATGCTCAGATGAATGTGCATGCAGCTGCTCTGAGGAGGCGTCTCCTATAGCCACGAGGACCTATAACGTAATTAATCAGACTTGCCGATCATTAAATCCGTGCATGAACAATTTAATGAATGCATAGCATCACATTGATTGCGTTTTCGCTGCTGTTGTGGTTTGCTCAGTTCATGGGTATTCAGATCACCCTTGCGTCCAGCCAGGAATAATTTGTTCTGTGTGGCCTTTTCCTGCCTGATCTTTGGGTGATTAATGCGGGGCCAGTGCCTCTGTGTTAACCTCCCCAAACCTCTGACACCAGCTCCCCTCAGCTGTTGCCTCGCACGGAGATTTAGCCAGATGCTGAGGCTAAAGGAGCTGGAACATTTTGTGGGCAATGTAATTAATGTGTTTGACAGCACATTAAATCTCGACCACTTAAATAGGAGTGTAACAGCTCTCTGGGGAATACATGCACATGCTGTTCTTGGTGGCACAATGCTTCCCAGGGTTTTCACGCTACATTCATTGGCATGTTCTCGGTGGCTGAAAGTTATTTTCAAGCACATTTTGTGTACGATGTGCATTCCTGAACATAATTCATAGTCAGAATACTAAAAAGATCTCGAAAGAAAAGGGCCAGCATGTAACCAGTAAATAACCCATCATCATCGGCAAATTTAAGAAGAAAAAAGCAAAATCTTCCCTAAAACAAAAGAAAAAAAAGATATATATAAGATATAAATCCAGGTTAACTGCACATCAAGTCTTACATTTGTATGACCATCATTCCCATTGGTTATTATAACCTTCAAGGGAACAAGGTGACACATATTGTTATGAGATAAGATAAGATAAGATAAAACTTGATTGATCCCACAATGGGGAAATTTGTCTGTTACTGCAGCGTTACAGAATAAAGAAAAGAAAATACAGCTGAAGAAGATAAAAAAATAAAAATAAAAAACACACAACACAATGTACAAATTCGCAGAATTTGTTGATCCGCATACACAGTATGCATTATGGACATAGAATGGAGAGAAAATGCTAATAAATAGTAAGAAAAGAGTATGCATAAGCAAGGCATATATACATACATACATGCATGTACATACCTACATACATACACATACACACATATGTGCATATATATATATATATATGGACATACATATCCACGCACATACCCACATGTACACATACATAGCCAATGCACACTTAAGGTGCAGGGGGTGTGTGAAGAGAAAAAGTGACCAGTGAAAAAGTGACAAAGTGACTACAGTGAGGTTTATGTTTATGTTATGTTATAGAGTCTTATTGCTGTCGGGATGAATGATCTGCAAAAGCTCTCCTTCTTGCAGCGAGGGTGTTTGAGTCTCTGGCTGAAGGAGCTGCTAAGCGCACCCACCA
Source organism: Eupleurogrammus muticus (assembly GCA_036785175.1). Taxonomy (NCBI): domain Eukaryota; kingdom Metazoa; phylum Chordata; class Actinopteri; order Scombriformes; family Trichiuridae; genus Eupleurogrammus; species Eupleurogrammus muticus. Next base: position 17,426,650 of record JAYKQN010000001.1, read on the forward strand.
CCCCATGCAGAGGGTGATGGGGGTTGTCCATGATGGATGTCAGTTTTGCCAACATCCTCCTCTCTCCCACCACCACCACCGACTCCAGAGGACATCCCAGTACAGAGCTAGACTTCCGCACCAGTTTGTCAATTTTCCTTCTGTCCCCGTCTGTCCCCCGTCTGGGCAGATGCTACGACGGAGTCGTAGAAGGTCTTTAACAGGGTCCTGCACACGCCAAAGGACCTTAGTCTCCTCAGCAGGTGAAGTCGACTCTGGCCCTTCTTGTACAGGACATTAATGTTAGTGGTCCAGTCCAGTTTGTTGTTCAGGTGAACACCCAGTTATTTGTAAGACAAGAGTTATGCAGAACAGGCAAAGAAACGTTAGAAGTGTGGTAAACAATTTAGCCAGTTAATAGATACTTTTTTTTCTATTGGTAAAACTAAAATTGAGTAACCTTCAAATATTGATAAAAAGTCACATATATCATGTGTCTACAATGGAAAGATTTCTTTTTCTATTTTAGTGAAAGGGAAGTGAAATCCTTTTAGTAATCTTTATGTACATTGGGGCTTTGTATTAAATACGTTGTGCTTGATTTCACCACTGGAGGATCTAATCATTTACACACTGATGGGGGCAATTTGGGGTTAAGTGTCTTGCCCGAGGATACATTGACCTGAGCCTGAAGGAGCTGGGATTCAAACCACCAATCATCCGCGTGTTGAATAACCGCTCTGCCTCTGAGATATGGTCGCGTGGCTTAAAATTCTGCATAATTAGGGAGGTTTGAGTGTTGAGTGACAGGTGGCTTGCCGCTAGGGGGCTGCATCGTGTTGTGTACTGGGCTCCTCCTAGCTCTACACGCTTGTCTAAACATGTTTACGGGAGACAGTTGTGGCTAAAAAAGAAAAAAAAATAATACGTTGGCAGAACCTAAAGTGTCCACAAACCAATGGGTGATGTCACAGGGCTTAATCCATTATTTATACAGACTGTGGACACACTGGCATAAAATGAAATCTCCTGAAAGACTGATGGTAAAAAAAAATACAATCGATCTGTCGTCGTAAATGGCAGCTGGATGCAAGTCCATGAAGTTTGTCGCCCCAGTCATCAGTCAGCCAGTAACAATGTCCTCCGATTCACCCCATAATTGCAGAGCCTCCCCAGGACTGGCCGGTGTCATTTTGAAACTGCCAGATGACGGCACGAGTCATCATACTACGGTTAAAATTCAATCAGAGGTGTCTGACTGAATGCAGATGACACATGACGAAACTAATGACCAACGTAACATCTCTAGCATGTGTAATGGCTTTCATCAAATTCTGCTCAGCTATGCCTGAGATAATTCATGTGATTAACATGCATTAGCGAAAATACCCAATCTATATTCCTTTCCGCAATTAGCTCATTGGAAAATAACTGAGATGACAGATGATGAGAATTATGTCAGTTTTCTTTTAAATTGACCTACTCCAAGTTATTAGAAGCTATCTTTCGAAACAAGCATACAGTGTTTATTTCCCGATGTATAATACTTTCTCTGCATACACTGTACAGTAAATAATCAACATTATTCTCAACACAATTAGACAACAGCAAAACCTAAATTAGAAAAGTCAATAGAACTAAATTGCCTGCAACATCAATTAATCTGAACAGCTTTTCTGCAAAAATAAGCTTCTTGAATGATACATGCTTTTCATTTTTCCAGGCCTCTATCTTTAAGAATGGTCGTTTTAGTGGAAGAATAAGAGGTTAGACAGTTTGAAGTGTGTTGTTCATTAGTCACGGTGATGCACCATTGTGTTTTAAATAAATGCAGCACCAGGGTTCAACCTTGTCTGAGTCTCCTCACTCTTCCACATTTAAAGGCCACCGTTGACAATCACTGTCAGTAGGCCCTTTTCACGGTGACATCAGGCAATTTCCGTTCTGAAGCAGAGCAGGGTTAACTGGGTTTATTTTCTGAAGGTAAGATTAAGTGACATTACACTATCAATGTATAGGCCATTTTTATTTTCCTTACATTGCTTCCTTTTGCAAAACAATGTTACGATACGAATGCTAACCAGAATTTGAATTCAACACTGTAATAATAATCTGATAAAATACACCAGTTCATGCTTTCTACATTGCCACTTGAATATCATAATACAGTAATACAAAAATACCCTACTATTACTATTAGTGTGCATGTAAACACTCAAACACTTTCTCAGTCTTTGTGATTCTCATATAATAACAGCCTACTTAACAGTGCACGGTAGTTTTATTAATTATGGCATATAAAATACAAATATATGACCAAGAAACATATTGTTACTTATTCTATGCACCACAACACAACAAAAGAGAAAGCTGAATCCTAAATTCATATTTCAAACACCTGTAGATAATGAAGCTCTTGTTTTTTCTTCATTGACATGTGACAGCGTGCTCTCACCGTGACCCAGTGGTCATCTGCGTTTGACACTGTTCTAAAACAATGTCAGCTTAGAGAGGGCTCCATATTACACAGGCTAATTGTAGTAAAATGTTCCCAAAATGACTCAGTGACAGCTGTATATAGCAACGGTAACTATGAGACGACTAGACTGTCCCTGTCCAGTTTGGAGACTGGAGTGGTGGACAGTTTTTCCTGCCTGTCTATTTACATCTCCCAAATCAAATTTCAGTAGCTGGAGGGGGGAATGGGTGAAATCCATTTTTGGTAACAGCTGTTCACTAAGATAGTGAAGATGGAAATCAAGATACCATACTTTGCTCTGAAACAGAAGTTGTGTGATGTCGTGTGAAATAGGGCCTATTGGGGCGACCTGATAGCCCAGTGCAGACGAAAAAGTGAACCCCACACAGCAGCATCACGTCAATGCACACACGAACAAACAAGATATAGTCCTGCTGCACAACAGATTATGACCAGGCCAGCTGACCTACAATCATAAGCATCACCTCGTGACCAAAATTACCATTTACATACACCACCACCATGCAAACCCAACAAAATACCCGACTTGACACGGGATGCCGTGGTGGGTACTTAAGCACGCAACAATAGTCCACAAGTCCAAAAAATCTCAAAACTGAGATAGATTAAACTTTGGAATGTGCCCCCAGGACAAATGCTCTACCCATGTTCCGCATGACTGCAACAATGAGAAAAATACAGACATGTAATGTAACAGAGAATCAGAAAAAATGGTCTACACCTCATAGGAAAGCACTTGTTCTAGACACAAAAAGCCACACTGTCCAGGGACATCAGAAGTGCCTTTTTCCCCCAATGAAAGACATTGAATGTAGTCTGAAAGGTCAATTAACACGGAAGAATGCGTATATTCATCATAAAAACAGAAAATTCCACGACTAAATGGTGAAAACCTAAATATCAGAATAGAGATTCACTATACACACACATATATACATACATATTATTCATTGCCCAATATATTCGTATAATTCTCCTTTAAATTGACAGTATCTATAGTCTGCAAGGCCTCGAACAAAAACAATGTTGCAGCCACATTCAATAGTACCAGAACTCCCCCTCTGGTAATCACACATGGTTCAACCCAGGAAGTAGATCTAGTTCAGATCCCACAGCACACACTTTTGTTCACAGCATTTCTGGCCACGGTGATTAACTGTACCGCTGAGGCAGGAATGAAATCCAAGAGAATAGAGATAATTGTTGGTGCTGGGAGAAAGTTTTGGGATATTGTGGGGATTACTGGAGAGGAAGTGGAGGGGCTGCGGAGCGAGGCTTTCAGGACCTCTCAGAGCTTAGTTTGCGAAGTTATATTAGAGAAGGGAATGAAGGATGGGAAAAGAACTTTGTTTTTCTCATTTATATATATTTTTATTCGGAATATATAGAAATAATGTATGCTTTTGGATGCATACCACTTCTAAATATCAAAGAAAGGACAAAGAAAGCTCTGGGAACTAGGTGAGGGAGCCAGGTGACTATTCATATTGGAGCAGTGTTAGTGGTGCTTAGCATACCATCAAACAATAGACACATGGCCTGTGTGTGTGTGTGTGTGTGTGTGTGTGTGTGTGTGTGTGTGTGTGTGTGTGTGTGTGTGTGTGTGTGTGTGTGTGTGTGTAACTGGCCCAGCTCCTGCTTTGTTTGATGCTTTGTGAAGGTCTGACGTCCGTGGCTGCCAACAACTGCAGCCTGATGAATCCAGCATTGGACAAACATTGAGCATGACATTCAACAATGTGAAATAGAGGACTATCCCATTGTGTTAATGTTTTTAAAAAAATGTAGAAGTCAGATATGAATCAGCTCTAGGAACACATAGTTCATTCAAACACTCCTGACAATGACGTGAAAGGGAAATATTCCTATTAAAAAAAAACACCCTTACAAAAACAAATGAAGATTCCTCATCATTCATCTTGTTCATTGTCACATAATATGTGTGTGTGTGTGTGTGTGTGAGAGAGAGAGAATGAATGTACCACCACAAATGTCTCTGAATTCATTGTAAACATCTTTTTTTTTTCCTCATAACCATCTTTATCTTTAGTTTTACTATCCAAACAATACAGTTTTGTGCCAGCAAATCAGATTTTCTGGTTGACTGAGTAACTAAATCAAAGTATATGGGCTCAGCTTGTAAATTAGGTTTAGAAGATGTGTCTGCTACTTTATGTGTACATAAAGCAGCATATTTTAAATTTACTAAGATAAATCCAGATTTGGGGGTGACACAGTGCTTTAATGGGTAGCACTGTTGCTTCACAGGCAACAGGTTCAAGTCCTTGAGCTAAGAACCGCTCTGTGTGAAGTTGACATGTTCTCCCTGTGTGTGTGTGGGGGGGGTTCTCTCTGGGTTTTTTTGCTTTTTACCCCCACAGTCCAAAGACATGCAGAGGTTAAGAGATTCTAAATTGCCCATATGTATGAATATGTAAGTGTAAATGCTTTGTATTCCCGATGATAGACTGGTACCTGTCAGGGGTGTATTCCTGCCTCTCACCTGTAATGCGTAAGGATTGACTTCAACAGACCCCTGCGAACCTAACGACGAATAAGCAGGTATAGAAAATGACCTAATCCACATTTGACCTTCTAGCTCGAACTCACACAAAACACACAACACACATTTCCCTATTATTTAATAAGATCTTTGAATTACTAATGACTTTATTTTTTTGGAAAAAATATATGTTTTTGTCTTTCTGTAATCAACCCCATGAGTATTATATTATCCGTGAATTAGTACAATGCAAGATCTTATCCTTGAAAGTGCCATATCATGCAAATAGCCACTTTAATGTTCTTTCTGTTGTAAAGTTGTATATATATATATATATACAACTTTACAACAGAAAGAACATTAAACCCTATATCCCAGAATAGTGCAAATATAGGACCTTAGGACATGTATTGAAACACCATATGACACTTTGTAAATAATCCTTTGTTGCTGTTCGTGTCATGCTGTGTGTTGGATTTGGCAGGCAGCTGCTGGACTGTTTCTCATCTGTATCCGAGTGCACTTCCTTCAAATAACAAGTACATGCTCACTTCCTGTTATACATATGTTTGTTGATGGCAAATGTTAAAAGGACTTTTTTTTTTTTTTCGTCATGTAAATCTCTCGGGTCACAGCATGTTTGCACTAGACTTTCAGAGTCCAAGTAAAACTTTGCGTCAGAATTATCTTAATTGTCAGTGAGAAAAAAACATTAAAGCTAAAGATACATTTTATATAGTTGTAGTGACGTGATGATGCTGCACCACCACCTATTGGCCGATTGTCACCAAATGTATGTATGAATGAACTATATTTGTTTAGCTATTGAGAGTGTAATTAGAAATCACACAGTAAAAGGTGTATTTTGGCTCAACACGTAAATGGGACCTTCTGAATACATCAGCATGAGGCAACGATTCACTTGTATCGATTTCCTATATCTAGAGCCCAACTCTGAACTCATTCTGTCCCCGGAATGCTGAACACTTTGTGTATGCATGGAAATACTGTTCCATATGTATGACTTCATTCGGGACATGTGCAGTCGACACCCTTTTTGTGGCTTTATATAAATTGTATTTATTTGGATGCTAATTTATACAAGTTTATGTTAAAAATAAAAAGTTTTCCGTTGTATTTGTGTTCACTTTGCTGTTGGCGCTGTGTTGTAGCGTCTTCTCCCACCTCATTTAGGGATGTGTGGTTAATGTGCTTCGTGCCTTTTTTCACGTGACAGCAGTTGTTAATTCCAGCTCTCAAACAAGCATGGCAGCAGTTCATCATCTTCAGTGGGATCCAGGCTGAGTCAGAGTCCTTCTATTGTGTAGACGCCGCAATTGACAGCTTTAAACCACACTTGTAAAACCAGTGTTTTGTGGATGCATAATAGGGAACTTAATCCTGTAATTATCGAACACGGGTGTAACTAATGATACTGAAAGTGTTTGTTCTTTTTCAAGGCTGTGCTGTGCTGTGCTGGCACATTAACATGACTTCAACACATCTACACGTGAACAAAAATGATATAAACAGCTCTTCTCCTACTAGCCATTCTTTATGTGCTGAAATAAAAGATCTAAGACTTGTTCTATGCTCACAAAAGGCTTATTTCTTTTAAAATGTTTTCAAAAATGTCTCCTTTATTAATATATAATCTCCTAATTAATTAGCATGGTTATTGCACTGGTAAGTGTTGGGGTGTCTCAAATGCAAGGCCGCTTTCTAAAACGTGCAACAACAAGAGTTGTTTATTTTCAGTGTAAATGAAACAGGCTCCGAGCACAAATGCTGTCTGTTTTTTCTATAAAATCTACAAAAGAAAGCTGAATGTATGTGCATTGCCATCCAAACAATGGACATTTAGCCTTTATGTCAGTGTTTTGTAAAGGTTTTGGCTTTTCCACTCATGGTTTTGTATACACGAACCCAAAATTGACCCACATGTTTGCAGTTTGACATCAAATACACTCCTACAGTCTGCTCTGCTTTCTTCTCTCTGCTCAACATAAAAAACAAATATGACTATTGAACTTAAAAGTTGGAAATTCTTATAGAAAATATATTCACCATTCAACTTCAGAGACTATGCCCCCCTCAACAATATATAATATTCTACATCCCTAGTGTGTTTTTAATTTGCCTAAATAATGTAATATAGCTTTGTAGTTGTTCCTTCCAGCTAAATATCACAGTGGGTGATCGAGCCTCTGAGCTGAAACCATATGCTAAGTAGAAGTAGTAGTAAAGTACTCTGAAGAGTATGCACAATATGTACGGTATATAACAGCACATACAGTTTATATAACTGCATTAAAGTGGACCGGGAATAAATAATGCAAACTCATTCCAGCTGAGGAATGAGGGCACCAAAACAGTAGGGGAGTGCCGACATCGAGTCTCCATAAAAAAAGAAGAAAAAAATCACACCGTGGGTGAAGGCATTAGTCCCTGTACACCGTGGTTATTAATTACAGCAGCTGTCCGTGTGGTGTAGGAACGGACACTGGACACAGCATTGTGCCAGACGATTATGGAGGCAGTCAGACAGATTGTAGGGGGTACTTAGTGGACTGATTCAGAGCGGTTATAGCTCTGGGGGGGAGGAACCGATTGCTCAGTCTGGAGGTGTAGGCAGAAGGCCTTGTAACATCTGCCAGATGGAAGGAGTTCAAACAGACACTGGGATGGGTGTGTCGAGTCCTCACAGACGCCGGTGTTTTTTTTCCGTGTTTTTTTTTTTTTTTTTTCTGGAGGTAGCGTGAGCTGTAGATGTCCTCCAGGGCCCTGAAGCTTTTTATACCCATGATCTTGTGCGCTGGAGATGAGTCTCTGAAGGGCTTTCTTATCAGCCGCTGTGCAGCTGAGATACCATGCGGAGATGCAGTATATTAGGAGGCTCTGTGTGGCGCGGCGGCAGAAAAAAGCCTCTGTAGCCGTTAACCTGCCGGCCGTATGGTGGGAGCGCGTCCCGCATGGGCACAGAATCCTTGGTTGGGTTCCCAGCTGGCGGGACCCGCCATTCCCCACATGTGTTTCTACTTTTTCTGTGTCTCTCCAATGTCAAATACGTAAAGGAGCAAAATGCACCAAAAAATATCTTTAAGAATAATAATAATTAAAAAAAAGCCTCTAGAATCAGATGATATTTCGTCAGTATCCTGCAGTGGGTAATGAACCATGTTCGGTCACTTTGTGTCTCTAAAAGCCTAGTTTATTTTTAATGCATGCTGTTAATTTTAAAGTCAGTGCCACCAGAATGCCCATATACGTGTTATTTTTGTTTAGTAGCGACTTCATAAAAGGCGAAAAGCCAGAGGCTACATTCTAATAACAACAATAAGCACGGCTTCTTTGAGATCGAACTTTGTTGAACTGGTTTGAAGCTGGTCATCTGTGGGATCAGGGAAAGGGGAGCGCCGGGGCATAACGCACACGCACTGCGTTCATCCTTTCTTCTCCCGGTGTCGTTTCGTGTCTGGAAAATGCACATCGAGAGCCATGTTATTTGGGATTTTTTTTTTCTCAGTAGGGTCGGCAGAACTAATTTTATGACGGCGCGACAAAATCACGTCACATGACACAATGCAGTGTGAACTCTTTAATCAAGAATAATTATTTACCCAAATGAAAACGTGATGTTGCTATGGTCACCGCCACACTCAGGGAGTAAAAAGACTTGAATGTCAGAGCAAGCACCCCACCGTCTTTTTGTTACGAAACGTCATGTGTTGTACCAACCAGGCTGATATATTTGGCTTTGCACAGTTTACTGATGTAATGTCACAGTGTTTCTGGCTTCTGGGTCTTGCAGAGCTTCTGATTTATCAATTTATTGAATCCTTTATTTTATTGTTTTATTGAGATCGTGATCTTTTTATCCAGACAGGCTGGAACATGTTATTACACAGACATTATATGTCTGCAAACAGAAAAAAAAATGTTCAAAACAAATGAACAGAAATAATGAGTGTTTTGTAACTCATTATATTTGGAAGGAGAAAACACAGCTTTTCCCAACTCGACAAACCTGATCATTTAATCACAGCTCTGGGGTGTGATCAGAACATCTGTATTGCAGGAGGACCTTATGTGATGGTAATGATTTTTTCAAGTAATTTACTACAAAATGCTTAAAAACATCGATTAAGGAAATTACCGTTGTTCCATTGGCAAATGACCACTATAGCATTATCATCATAGGTGTGCATTACGTGATTTTGGTACAAAAAATCAAGGTGAAGAACATGAAGGTAGTGGCAGCTACAGTCTGGTGCAAAAAGCTGCCAAATATCGCTAGATGACGTGATCTCCAATATAAGTAATAAATAGATTTAGTAGCTTTAATGAATTCTCCCCAACACTGCTAAAATCTAAATGAAACATTTTCGATATTTCATTTGAAATCATGTCAGAACAACACATGGATTATTATTCGACGACCGACACAGATTAATATATTGTGAGCCACATCGTTTCGAACCTGAACAATTGGCTTTAGGGGTAAAAGTGTCAGTGGTTATTGAGGAATAATTGAAACGGCAACAGTGAGCAGTCAAAGACTGTTTTTTTTTTTTTGTTTTTTTTTTCTCTTAGATTGATGTCTCTAAGCCCCTGATGAGCGCTGGAGGTGCCAACAAAGCCTGATTCCCTTCAGCACTCCACATTGACATCAACATTATTGCCGCTGACAGTGCCAAGCCCAGACTCTTTGATTTTTTTCTTCCCTCCTCCTCTGTCATGCTCTTCAACGAAAGTTGAGTGAGAGCACATTCAAATGTCAGTATGCTGCTGAAATAATAAAAAACAGTCTCTCACAGAAAATATTGTAGCTGTAGTTAGACAATCAGTGTTGTAATAACCTTGACGGATTGAAAGTAGACATGCTTTCATTTAATCAAACATCAAATACTGGATGACGTTACATTATTGTTATAATATCGCATTACCAAAGAAACAAGAACAAACTCACAGCCAGCTGTATTTACTTATATGACCCAGCAAGTAGCAAAAACACAAATATCACAATCTGGATTCAACAGGCTTCCTCACAGATTTCAGCCAAGTTGTTTGGCACAACACACACACACACACACACGCACAGCCGTGCTTTTAAATGACATTATTCAGCCGCATTTATATAAAACAAGAATTAATCAAGAGGTCCATCAACCTTCACAACTTGCTCATCATTTAAAGACAAATTCCATCCTCTTTTCTGTCTTCATAAGAAGTTCAAGGACATGGTTTTATACAGCGCGTCAGTACGTAAGTAGGTTACATCAACTTAGTGAAGGCCGGCAGATAAATATCAACCTGAACAAATAACAGACACGAACACTCTGTTTTTGTGGTCTTTATTCCAGCAGGGATACAGCAACGGACAGAAAAGCTGCAGGAAAGTGAATGAATGTAACATTTGACATATTTTAAAACATATGTAAGACATGGTTTAAGCTCGGTAATTGGTGATCTCCACCCCTCTGTGTGGGTCATGTAGCAGCAAAGATTTCATAAGCATGAACCTAGTGCAGCTATGCTGTATTCCAGCTCTGTGTGGTCGACCTTTTTGGCAGCTTGTGGGAGAAAAAAAAAACAAAAAAAACGGAAGCGATGTTCTATTGAATACTTGAGACAGTCAACTTTTACAAAAATGGAACCTGATGTCACGCTCCAGCGGCCACTCACATAAACCCGATCAGACTGATCAGAGCGGTACGACCCTGACATGAGGGGGAACAGAGACGGGAGGACATTTATCTTGGTTAGGGTTAGAAGTGAGGTTGTTAGGCTTCGCTGTCAGTTTCCCGATGCAGTTTCAGAGTGGAGCGAGAAAAGAGGGAAAAGGGAAAGAGAGGCAAAATAAGGAGAGAGCAGCAGTGGTCAAGCGAGATATTTCTGGTTGTTATCACAACCTTTCGCACAAATAAATACATATTTGCTGATCCTGTATGAATCCCCCCTCCCCGAACCGCCACCTTAACGTGGTGGAGGGGTTTGAGCACCCGAATGATCCTGGGAGCTATGTTGTCGGGGGCTCTATGCCCCTGGTAGGGTCACCCATGGCAAACAGGTCCTGGAAGACGGGTCTGACTAAGAGCGGTTCAGAAGCCCCACATGATGAAAAATACAAGAACAAGGCCAGTTACGTCGCCCGGACTGGCGTTACCGGGGCCCCACCCTGGAGCTAGGCCTGGGGTGGGTGCTCGGCAGCGAGCGCCTGGTGGCCGGGCCTTTTCCCACGGGGCCCGGTCGGGCCCAGCCCGAAGAAACGACGTGGGGCCGTCCTCCCGTGGACCCACCACCTGCGGGAGGAGCCATGAGGGGCGGGTGCGGAGAGATTCGGGTGGCAGTCGAAGGCGGGGACCTCGGCGACCGGATCTCCGGACATGGAGACTAGCTCTGGGGACATGGAATGTCACCTCGCTGGGGGGGAAGGAGCCTGAGCTTGTGCGGGAGGTGGAGCGTTACCGGCTAGATATAGTCGGCCTCACCTCCACGCACAGCTTGGGCTCTGGAACCCATCTTCTTGAGAGGGGTTGGACTCTCTATTTCTCTGGCGTTGCCCGCGGGGAGCGGCGGCGAGCTGGTGTGGGCTTGCTCATTGCCCCACAGCTCAGCCGCTGCGTGTTGGGGTTCACTCCGGTGAACGAGGGGGTCGCGTCCCTGCGCCTTCGGGTCGGGGACAGGTCTCTCACTGTTGTGTCGGCCTACGGGCCAAACAGCAGTGCAGAGTACCCGGCCTTCTTGGAGTCCCTAGGAGGGGTACTAGATAGTGCGCCATCCGGGGACTCCGTTGTTCTCCTGGGGGATTTCAACGCCCATGTGGGTAACGACAGTGACACTTGGAGGGGCGTGATTGGGAGGAACGGCCTCCCCGATCTGAACCCGAGCGGTGTTTTGTTATTGGACTTCTGTGCTAGCCACAGCTTGTCCATAACGAACACCATGTTCGAGCACAAGGGTGTCCATCGGTGCACATGGCACCAGGACACTCTAGGCCGGAGGTCGATGATCGACTTTGTCATCGTGTCATCTGACCTCCGACCGTGTGTCTTGGACACCCGGGTGAAGAGAGGGGCTGAGCTGTCAACTGATCACCACCTGGTGGTGAGTTGGATCCGCTGGCGGAGGAGGAAGCCGGACGGACCTGGCAGGCCCAAGCGTATTGTGAGGGTCTGCTGGGAACGTCTGGCGGAGCCCTCTGTCAGGGGGGTCTTCAACTCCCACCTCCGGGAGAGTTTCTCCCTGATCCCGGGGGAGGTTGGAGACATGGACTCCGAGTGGGCCATGTTCTCCACCTCTATTGTTGATGCGGCTGCTCGTAGCTGTGGTCGTAAGGTCCGTGGTGCTTGTCGCGGCGGCAATCCCCGAACCCGGTGGTGGACACCGGAAGTAAGGGATGCCGTCAAGCTGAAGAAGGAGTCCTATCGAGTCTTGTTGGCTCGTGGGACTCCTGAGGCAGCTGATGAGTACCGGCGGGCCAAGCGTGCCGCGGCTCGGGCGGTCGCAGAGGCAAAAACTCGGGTTTGGGAGGAGTTCGGGGAGGCCATGGAGGAGGACTATCGGACGGCCTCAAGGAGATTCTGGCAAACCGTCCGGCGCCTCAGGAGGGGAAAGCAGTGCTTCACCAACACTGTTTACAGTGCGGGTGGAGAGCTGCTGACCTCGACTGGGGATGTTGTCGGGCGGTGGAAGGAGTACTTTGAGGATCTCCTCAATCCCACTGTCACGTCCTCCGAGGAGGAAGCAGAGACTGGGGACCCAGGGGCGGACTCGTCCATCACCCTGGCTGAAGTCACTGAGGTGGTTGGCAAGCTCCTCGGTGGCAAGGCTCCGGGGGTGGATGAGATCCGTCCTGAGTACCTCAAGTCTCTGGATGTTGTGGGACTGTCTTGGCTGACACGTCTCTGCAACATCGCGTGGCGGTCGGGGACAGTACCTATGGAGTGGCAGACCGGGGTGGTGGTCCCTCTGTATAAGAAGGGGGACCGGAGGGTGTGTTCCAATCACAGGGGAATCACACTCCTCAGCCTTCCCGGTAAGGTCTATTCCAGGGTGCTGGAGAGGAGAATCCGACCGATAGTCGAACCTCGGATTCAGGAGGAGCAGTGTGGTTTTCGTCCCGGTCGTGGAACACTGGACCAGCTCTATACTCTCCATCGGGTCCTCGAGGGCTCATGGGAGTATGCCCAACCAGTCCACATGTGTTTTGTGGATCTGGAGAAGGCATTCGACCGTGTACCTCGTGGTGTCCTTTGGGGGGTGCTCTGGGAGTATGGGGTCCGGGGCTCTTTGCTAAGGGCTGTCCGGTCCCTGTATGACCGGAGCAGGAGCTGTGTTCGCATTGCCGGCAGTAAGTCAGACCTGTTCCCAGTGCATGTTGGACTCCGCCAGGGCTGCCCTTTGTCACCGGTTCTGTTCATTATTTTTATGGACAGAATTTCTAGGCGCAGCCAGGGGCCGGAGGGGGCCTGGTTTGGGAACCACAGGATTTCATCTCTGCTGTTTGCAGATGATGTTGTCCTGATGGCTTCTTCGAGCCAGGACCTGCAGCAGGCACTGGGGCGGTTTGCAGCCGAGTGTGAAGCGGCTGGGATGAGAATCAGCTCCTCCAAATCCGAGGCCATGGTTCTCGACCGGAAAAAGGTGGTTTGCTCTCTCCGGGTGGGTGGTGAGTCTCTGCCCCAAGTGGAGGAGTTCAAGTATCTCGGGGTCTTGTTCACGAGTGAGGGAAGGATGGAGCGTGAGATTGACAGGCGGATCGGTGCAGCGTCTGCAGTGATGCGGTCGCTGTATCGGTCCGTTGTGGTGAAGAAGGAGCTGAGCCGGAAGGCGAAGCTCTCGATTTACCGGTCAATCTACGTTCCTACCCTCACCTATGGTCATGAGCTTTGGGTAATGACCGAAAGGACAAGATCGCGTATACAAGTGGCTGAAATGGGCTTCCTCCGCAGAGTGGCCGGGCGCACCCTTAGGGATAGGGTGAGGAGCTCGGTCACACGGGAGGAGCTCGGAGTAGAGCCGCTGCTCCTACACATTGAGAGGAACCAGCTGAGGTGGCTCGGGCATCTGCTCAGGATGCCTCCTGGACGCCTCCCTAGGGAGGTGTTCTGGGCATGTCCCACCGGGAGGAGGCCCCGGGGAAGACCCAGGACACGCTGGAGGGACTATGTCTCTCGGCTGGCCTGGGAACGCCTTGGGGTCCCACCGGAGGAGCTGGAGGACGTGTCCGGGGTGAGGGAAGTCTGGGAGTCCCTGCTTAGACTGCTGCCCCCGCGACCCGGCTCCGGATAAAGCGGAAGACAATGGATGGATGGATGGATGTATGAATCCAGGCTAAAAGTCAGGGCCCCTCAGACTCTGCTGCTTTGATTCTGAGTATCCAATTTTAACGTCTCTTTCGAGCCCCCCAGACTCTAGGAAAGTTCACCACTAAATCAGAATATCCCATGAATATAAAGTCATTCAAATAAAATCATAAAATTTACACACTATCTGCACATGCATAATGACATGCGTAATGTTGGGGAAACATTGTGGTTATGGCTTGAGGAAAAGGATGCGTGCTTGTCAGAACCATTTGGAAACACTGTTATTAATTTTCAACATTTTCCACATCCTTATACCTCCTCGAGGGCTAATTCGTCTTTATTGAATAACCTGGAAACGGATGTGAACATAAATCCACAGCAGCCGATATCCTCTGAGCACATTCTTAATTTCCAGCCTGACCACTCAGCCTGAGCTGCTAGTTCAGCTTTTTCCAATTATATACTCTGTACACTCCACATGCTACCATGGTACGGTGAGCTTTACAAAGTCTGCTGAGTGTTAAACCCCAGGTCAGGTCTTAGGCTGATGCTAACAATATCTCGAGGGGCTGAAGCTGCTGCGTCACACCTCTCAGCTGGTTCTCAGTTGTCACGTAAACCTGTGTATCACTTTCTGTTGTGTACCAAGGTAATTTAGAACACAACAGAAAACTGAGAACCTGGCCTGACTGTAGCAAACAAGATACAAGTCACATTGCCAGTGAAAAGTGAAACATATTGACTGATCTCATGATGTTACCTGCTTAAGGAGTATAACCTTGTTTCTTATAATCAACAAACCCACACAGGTTATCTATTGATGGTATTATATCTTTAGTATTTGTGTCACTTATCTCAACAACTATTATACAATGTCTCACTTTTGTGGGTTTATTGTTGGGGATCCAACTCAGTGCAGTGTTGCATATGGTGCAATCTGGCTGGATGGTTCCACTATAACAAAACTACATTACTTCCGGCCTGTAAAACACATGTCTCAGAGTCATAATTCATTGGTCAGTTGGTCCAGTCAAATTAATCCACAAGGGCCATAGCCACCATTGAGGACCAAGGACATGACCATTTTTTTCGCAAGTTTAGTTTCAGCAAGTAATAATGTTAACACAACCCGCCCCAAAAAACAGCCCACCTAATTTTGATATTTTGAACTGCAGGTCTCAACACTGTCAATCCATACAAACCATTTGCCACCATTTTTAATTTTGTCCAAATAATTTGTGCAGTGAGTTTGATATTTCATATCAGCATCCCCTAAACACTTCTTGCTACTGCAACTATATTTGGACGATATTTAGATATAAAGTGACTATTTTGTTTATTCAGCCAATAGGTAGCGCTGCAACAACATCTGCATGCATATGTTTATGTATGTATGACATATATTCTCACACCTCGAGAACAGTTCATCATCATCATCTTCACACTTGGTGCATGCATTCCTGAGGACCCAAGGGCATGCAATATGGATTGTGAAGTGGATCGGACGAGCGATTTTCGACAGGGCTGCAAGCAGCAATACTGGGAGGCAAGCAATCGACCCATTCCAAACAGGCATCGCACTAGTTATTTTACATAGGATCAATTCATTATTGTTGAAATTAAGAAAAACAAAGACAATTGCAAGCTTCATCCTGTAGTGCCCATGGCGTAAAAAAAACTCTTTATGTCATGAATAAACTGTGAAAGGTGAAATAAAGAGAAAAGCTGTGAAGATAAAGTAAAAGGGCCTGAAGAAAGGAGATAAAGAAAAAAAGACAGACACCAAACAGTAACACATTATTAAAGGATATCAAGCAACAGCAAAGGGTAAAATATGAAGTCACATCAATAAAAGTTAACTAGCTATTGACATAAACTTTTATAAAAGCACGCTTGATGCATCTGACCAATCAGACAAGAGGCTCTCTGAGAAAGTTCAGTGCTGCCGCTTGATTGATAATCTTGTTCATTTAGATCCTTGATGGAGTCTCATTCCTTTTAATTCATGAGGTGTGGTGCATGATTTGAACTCTAATTGGTGAAATAGGAGTCGCTCTCACTGTCTCGCTCCTCTTCCCTCCTTCCCTCCAAAGAGTTTGACCTTCAAAAGCAATGAATGTGATAGCGGATTAAGGTCAACACAAAGGACATGGAATGCCTATTTGCACAATTACAGGACATAAAAAAGGTCAAATTTCCATCAGCTGGCTACAACACAGTGCTACAGTGAGGGTTTTACTGCAGATGTGATTTCTGACTGATGGGTTATGTTAACATGAAGGGGGGTGTTCAGGACAGACTGGCCAGCTAAGAATCCCCCACAGCAATGTCTCACAAAGGACACAATCTGTAACTTCAAGTAATCATTTATATGCTAAGTAGAAAAGTAACATGGCTAATAAGCCCTGCATTGCATGGCGTTTCCACATGGCAACATTTACTTTAGCTAAATATTACTAAAATAAGTACTATCAAATACATGTTTTACTTTTAAAAAAGGACAAAAACCAGGAAATATGTTTCACTCCTTCTACATGGACTGACACATTTGTTGCAGTGAGCATGAATATTGCAATGCATGCTGGGACAAAATTAGAAAGAGAAAGATTTGACAAAATTTCCAAAAAAGGCTTGGACACTGTTCTCCCTGTTCAGTAACACAGCCCATTAGTTGTAGTCAGAGTTGTACCTGAGCCACCATTGAACGGTAGTTCATGAACGTGTTCATATTTTGGGTGAACATGAACTCATCGTCCTGTATTTACTGCTTAATGAACCATCTGTAAACACATTCATTCTGGCATCTGTGAACAGCATGCACTGTCTGTTTACCTTCGTTCAATAGGACAGCAGATTGCTTTAGTTTTCCAGGTGTGAAACCCGACTAAACGTGCTGTGAGCCCTTAATAATCAACAGAAAAGCACCCAATCTGGCAAGAACAATAGCCACCAGCCTCATTGAAATTTTTCATATGACAGTTTAAAGTAACTTGATGACAAAGTCAGTGAGGATGAGATTAACCTCAAATATGTGTGCCAACTTTTGAAACTATGAGCAAACTATTAACTATAAACAATTATGATCTAGGGAAACATGTTGGAGCAGTTGGCAGCACTGTTGCCTCACAGCAAGAAGGTCACAGGTTCAAGTCCTTGGGCTGTGTGGGGTTTGCATGTCCTCCCCATGTCTGTGTGGGTTCTCTCCAGGTTCTCTAGCCACAGTCCAAAAACATGCTGAGGTTAAATGGAAAGTCTAAAATGCCCATAGGTGTAAGTGAATGGTGTGTGTGTCCCATGATAGGCTGGTTCCTGTCTGGGGTGTCAGGTCACATTGCAGGCGAGAGGCAGCAGTCGATGGGATTGGCTCCAGCTGACCCCTATGACCCTAATGAGGATTAAGTGAGTATACAAAATGACTGAATTTATGAACAAACTAGTTAGACATTTTTGAACTGAACTTTGAGCTAGGTCATGTTGAACCTAAACTTTCTCAACCCTGGTTATAGTCCCTTATTAATACAGTAACATTACAACACAGTACCTTAGTTATACAGTAATGTATGTATACAGTAGTACAAGTAGGTATACAGTAACTTACTGTATTAATACTGTAATTTAGTTTTACTGTAACTTAGATATATTACCTTAGTAATGCAGTAACTCAGTACATTATCTTACTTATATAGCAATTTTGTAATACAGTGACTTAGTAATACAGTAACTTAGTAATACATTATATTACTAATGCTGTAACTCAGTAATAAGATAAGATAAGATAAGATTAGATAAAACTTTATTGATCCCACAACGGGGAAATTTGTGTGTTACTGCAGCGTTACAGATGAAGAGAAGAAAATAAAGCTGAAGATTAAAAAAACTATAAAGAATAGTGACTTAATAATGCATTATCTTCCTAATATAGTGAATCAGTAATAGAGTAACATACATTATATTAGTAATCCACTGATTAAATAATACATTATCTTAGTAATACAGTAACTTAGTAATACATTATATTACTAATGCTGTAACTCAGTAATAGTGACTTAATAATGCATTATCTTCCTAATATAGTGAATTAGTAATAGAGTAACATACAATATATTAGTAATCCACTGATTAAATAATACATTATCTTAGTAATACAGTAACTTAGTAATACATTATATTACTAATGCTGTAACTCAGTAATAGTGACTTAATAATGCATTATCTTCCTAATATAGTGAATTAGTAATAGAGTAACATACATTATATTAGTAATCCACTGATTAAATAATACATTATCTTAGTAATACAGTAACTTAGTAATACATTATGGTACTAATACAATAAGTACCACATTACTTTAGTAACAGTAGCTCTGGCTGAAAAAAACTGATACAACTGCAGATTGCCTCTGTCTATAATAATTGCTGTCAGCTGGACAGGATTTCTGCTGTAATGACAGTAATTTTTCCAGAGGGCAGGGACGGTATGTGAGTCAGCGACGGTTGGGAAATGGGTCACTGTGTAAGGAAGCTGATGCCATCTAGGTCTGCGGTGTTTCAAATGCACCTGATGGAGGAGTGAGTGGACCTTGTGTCAGGGACCAGCCCGGGGCCCCAGTGTCACTTGAAAAGGACGCTGGCGCAGTGTCACAGTCATGAGTCTCAAACAGGAGGTGGAATTCATTCAGGTTGTTGACTTTCTGAGGCTCATCCGTGGTGATCAGTTCCCTCCTGCTCTGTTCCCTTTCAATCACAGCTTTAACGGAATCACGCGGTTTTGTTTTTTCCTCCATCATGTCCTTTTGCCACCTCCCGGCCCCCTGATATACGCTTTTTCAGCTGCATCTTGTCTGACAATTTCTGAATGCATCTTTTTTTCCTGTTGATACAGTCCTTCACCTTGCAGCATGTGTGCTTTGTTGTTAGGATATAGAAATAGGTTTATATAACCAGTCACTGTCTCAGCAGCCTCAACTGAAAAATGTCGCCTACATGAAACATTCATTCCATGTCAACGTCCTTTCTTCTGACCACAGTTATATTGTTTAGTATAGAGTATCTACTCAATCCCTTTTACTTCTATAATCATTATGATGTGTAACACATGGCCATTTCTGATTTCTTTTTTCTTTTTTCTAGTTTTATCCTTATCTGGTGCCTCTGTAATTTTACAATCGGCAGCTTCAATCCCAGATAACGCTGATCTGTCCCAGTGCAGGCTGCAGCGAGAACAGACATGTCTGACTTTATGATCCACAGGAGTGTCTATTGAAGTTGTTGGTTGATTTGTGCTACACAGAATTCCGAAAAGGGAGAAATAAGAAGGATGACTCAGACACACTCACAAAGTGGACTCGTGCCTTACCTTAGTGGCGTGTGTTTGTGTTTTCACAATCATTACGAAAACACTGTATATTTCATATTTATTTAATGCAACTTATTTCAGATTTAATTTACACTTGCTTTCTAACAGCCATCCATATAATTTATAACACGTTTATGTTAAAAGGTGTTTTTGTGTTGGTATTTCAGTTGTGTTTGTGTCGGAAAGAAAAGAAAAATGGTGTCACTACAGATTCCAACACCAGCCCTTCATCTAGGATGCTTCTATTTTATTTATTTTACTATGATTTTTTAAGGTCCCTTATAATCAAAGCTCTCAATCCATGGAGCAGCAAGTGGCGGCAGCCCCTTATACACAGGATGTAGTCCTCTGGTTTAAATTCTGCATCTGTCTGTCTCTACTGTATTAATAAATAAAGGTGAGAAAAAAAAAAACTATACCTAAAATTTAAAAAAGCTCTCAATCCACAGAGACATACATGCATCCTGTATTCAGAAACTGTGCCCTAAAACAGGTGGTCAGGAAATCCATCATTTCACGACTGCACAGTCACCACCCACCTTCCGTTCACAACCATTCTTCAAATCAACCAGAACCAGAAGAGAGGCTCATTAATTAATATTAATGAGACGGACACAAAAACGACCTGCTCCGGAGAGGAGCTGTAAAACTATATTGAGATGAGTTTGCCACTTTAATTATAACTTGTTAGATACATATCAAAACTTCAAATAAAATCCAAGAAAAGTGTAAAATATGAAACCTGTAATCCATTTGCCTTTTGCATTCCGGGTGAAGTGACCATTGAAGATATGGCCGCCTTTGAACATTTCCTGCGAATATATATATATATATTCATTTGCTATGTGACCTGTTTTATTTATTCATTATAAAACCAACAAAACCAATGCACTTGTTGATGACAAAATATGGAAATGTGTCTGAAACCAGGCCAGTGGCGATTTCAATGCCTGCACATCAGCTCAGAGCACAATACGCTGATGAACAATAGAGCATTTCCCAGCATAAAGTCTCCGTGTTTGCTACAACACGCCAACATACCTGTGGCCATAGCAAGACAGAGCAGAAGGAAACAGACTTGGCACCGCTGTCTCACCCAGCAGGGAGGTATGTCTTTCATTTACGAGAAGCATATCCGCTACATTGAGCAGCAGTCCAGTTTATAACATTACCCCTGGATGTGGATGGACTTTTTTATATGCTGAAACATAATCTGTTTTGATCTAGGATCAGTTTTAGGATGATGCAAGGAGTTTGACAGAGACAGAGAGAGAGAGAGCGCGGTATGAGTGCGAGAGAGAGAGAGATCCGAATTAATCAAACTAAATTCAAAACGTAGTTGATTGAGATGGAGAGAAATCTCAGATTTAATCAGGCGGCGCAATGCTAAAAGGATTATTGGATGTGCATTTTGAATCAGATTAATCATGTCGTCCAAAGCAATGAAATGCTTCTCATCTCATAGAGCTCCTAATGAGTAGGTTAGCACTCTGGCCTCGCTCAGAATGCTCGCACTGTGTATCATTTCCAGCCGTGCACAATGATAATAAGCACTGTGCTTTTCACTTGAGGCGTGGAGAGGGGGCTGATTGTTGGCTCCCGCTAAAACCCTGAGTGCTCCATTCACCCGGACCATGTTGGCTTCAAAACTAGGTCTCCACCAGACCATTTGGCGTTGGAAAGGAGAAAATGGACAAATCACCGGCCTTTTTGTTTTGTTAGTGGGTCATTCCACCGGAGGACATGCTTGGCTGGTGGATTGCCAGGATTCATTAACGCCCTGCTCCACATTCTTGCATATTCTTTTTGGACATTAGGCAGCTTTGTTGTGCTGTTTTGCACGTTAATTTTTTTTTTCGCTCCCCCCCTCTCTTTTATCTTCTGCCTCTTTCAGTCTTTCTCAGGCTCCTTCTTTCTCCATCTCTCTTTGCAGCCAACATGCTCTGTATCACCCCGACCAGGGGGATTCGGTCTCAGCTCATCGAAAAGCGAAGGAAGGCTTGATAGAGCAGAAAATTGCCCTTGTTGGTCCCTTAAGTGAGGCTGGGAAATTAGATAGCCATGGTAATAGACTGTACCTCCACAGCAGCCACAGAGACTCCACAGGAGTTTACCACACTGGGCAGATATCGACCATTCCCCCTTTGGGCACCACGGCTGCCTCAGCCCTTGTCTCTTGATAAAAAAAAAATAATAAAAAAAAATGCATTAGGAATCAGGGCATATTCAGGAGTACTCAGAGGGCCAAACCCAGTAGGGTTGTAGGAAAATGAATGGCAGCTGTGATAGGTTGCTTATTTTGTTTGTTTGCTCACCATTGCTGACATTTAGAGGAAGAATAGCCATGGGGTGAAAAAAAAAAAACCCTCAGTGAGAAAATATGTTGAAAACTATTTGTAGGCGCATTCTTCATCTGCCGCATTGTCATTTCATTTCCCAAAAGATGGGTTTCCTGCCGGCCACCGTGTTATTGCTGCGGGGCATTCTCACACACACACACACAACGACACACACAAGCTTCCAGCCGCCTGATGAGCTGTCACGGCGGTTGTCACCATTTATTTTTCTTGAACCGTTATTTATACACAGCCTCTCGGTTCTGGATACCTGTCCTGGGCAACAACACACTTACTGACAGATAACACAAAAAGACCCGTCACAGACAAACACAACAATACAGCACTAAATTACAGACGGACAGATTAATCACCGCAGAACATAAGACGCTGAAATGAATGTGTACAAGCACCAGGCGATTAAACGGATTAATATTCTAAGAACAAGAGCGGGTTGCCAAAGACGCTCTCTCCGGCATGCCTGAAGGAAGTTTAAAATTCCCTCAGGGAATCGAGCTGGACAGCTTCAAAATCTGCTGCAGCGCGTCTCAGGTTGAGGAGGCAGAGTAGGAAAATACACTTTTGTCTATCTAGACTATAATGGAGCTTAGGCTACAGTATGCTGTGGAGCCTACAAAGCAGGTGTTCCTTACCCAGACTTCAAGGTGCTCGTATTTCAACAATATTTGGCAAAGAAAAAGATCAAATTCTCCAACGTGGTACTTCTCTCTGCTGAGAGTGCTTCAAGACTGCTCGAGTAATTAATTAACACACACATACACACACACACACTTACACACCACATGCTCATTGACCTGAATTAATATGCATCAAATGAACATTTTGGCTGCTTCATCACACTTCATAAACCGGGTGACAGGTGGGAAATATATTGTGGTTTTATTATGCTGATTTCATTTTCTATGAAGCACGTCTAATGGCAGCAGGCACGCCAAACAGCTCTGACTGTAAACAGCGTTCACTGAAAATCCGCCTCTTTTTTTTTTTGTTTTTTTTTCATTGAGCTTTTCCCTCCAGAGGGAATCTTAATGGTCTGAGTGGAAATTTATTCAAGTCATATATGGTGTGATTACTCTTAATGTGGCAATCTGCTGGTTTCCCACTCTATAAAAATGATGTAATACATTTTGACTGCATTACATATTTCATTTCAGTTAAAAGCCTTTATGTGGATACCCTAAAACATAGTTTGTTTAATTTTATTACGCTAAATGGTTGATTAAAACAAATAGAATTTTACTCTTATTTTCTTAGTCATTTTTAACTAAACCAATGTTAAATATACTCAAATACACTATGGAATCCATATTGATGCTTACCAATTGATTATTGTACATTCAGATCAATCAATGGTTTAATTTGTACATTTTTCAGCAAACCAAATAAGCTCAACCCCAACATATAAAATGCTTTTTTTTTTCTGCATGGCTTTATATTCCATAAACAAGATCATATGTTGATTCTACCAGTAACTTTCAAAATAAAATTAAATAATTTGTCATTCTTAGTTTTCCTTTCAATGAGTCTAACATTCAGACAAGTAAAGCAAACAAATCACTTCTAGTTACTTTTGATTCGGATTAAGCACAAAACACTTAGTTAGGGTTGGTGGAAGGATCCTGGTTTGTGTTAAAATGATGAATAAAATGTGACTATTAAAATGTCCCAACATGATTAAACAGCACTAAAATGCCAGATTTCACAATAAAATAGTCTGGTTAACATGTCCTTACATTATGGTAAAAATAATGGTCTTGAAAGCATGCTTACTGCTGCCTGTGAAAGTTGTCAACTTGTCATTTTCTTGCAAACAAAAGTTTTCTCACCTCTCACTCAACCCTTTACCTCCAAATATAGATATTTCAGTTTGTTTCAGGCTTGGGAGTTTTATTGAAGCCTGTGGGAACTATCCTGTATTGTGTGCTCAAACAAAGAGTTAAGTTGGTGTGTACACCGGTGAAAAAAAACATAATTTGATGCTGTGGGAATGAGAATAATTATTAAAATAAGCAAGGACCAAAAGAGCAGCGTATTAAGGCCAGCAGTGAACAGCCTTTGCCTCTTAACACACTATATTGTCATGGTAAAATGTCCTTCAAGTCCACTCTGAAGGCTGGCAACACTGTCTTGAAAGCTGCTCATATTTTCCCTGGCACAGCTTTCTAGGCAAAAATCAATGGCCGAGCTAAGTAATGATTTCACATTGGCCTGCAGAGGCGCATGCACTGGTACTACCAGCTGCGACTCCAAATAACATGCTCGAAACCAATTTCACTTCTCTTGGTTGAGCCGTAATTTACCATTAATAAACCACTCCCACTAAAACATCCTATAACACAGCATGCCCCCCTTCCCCCAGCTCAGGCCAAATTCATTTTTCTTACCGAAGGAATCATCATTTCATCTGCAGTTGGGAGGAAAATGTTTCAAAACTGAAAACAGGAACACATCCTTTCTGAGACATAAACTGTCGCTTTTAGTTGTCGTTTGCCTTGACAATGAAATATTTAAGGGGGTACCTGTAAAATAAGGCGTGAATTTGATACCCAAGCACTTTTTGTGCATAACTGTGATTCAGTGGAAAGCCAACAGAACAAGCAGCCAGGTCTTCCTCTTATCCAGGCAGGCTACAGCCCAGAAACCTTCTGCTCTGAGCAATACATTTTATCACAGCAGCGGCCAATCACTCCAAGTCTGGAATTTCGTTTTGCCGCCTGAAATATGTATTTCATTACTCACCATGCAGATTTGGTTGTTCCAATGCATTTTTCTTTTGAAACACATCAACTTTTCACAGTAGAACTGATAGGCCCAAAAAAGCCTGCCATATTATTTTGGCAGAGCGGTTGAAATTACCATTTGTTGTGCATACGTTGCAATGTGTTAATATGTGAATGTATTTTTACATTTCTGACGCAATACACAGTAGAAAAGATAAACTGAACAAATTACTCTTGCATCTTCCTGACTTCACTTACTTAGCAGACTTTTTCTCTTTGATTGTTTGCTGTACAAGGTGAAACTTACAGCTGCGCCCCCCAGTAGTATTCTATGATCAATTTTACATATTTTTCAGAAATAAATGATTTTAAAGGGGTCCTGTTTTCCATTTTTCCAGTTTAATATTTAGATTTTTGCAATATATATTTTAGAAATGACAAAATTTGGTCCAAAGCAGCAAGTTTGAGCTGTAGCAGCAATGCAGTCGGCCTTCTCTCACACTCGCTCTGAAAAACCCTGTTCCCCCCTCCCCGCCCTACTTACACACCCCCTTGTGATTGGCCTTGCACTGTTGGAAATAACACCCTTCAGAGAATATATCAGTATTTGATTGTAGTTTTTCATGCATTACTATGAATTTTTAACCTGATTTTCTAATCATTTTGAAATCCACCAGAGCCAGTGCTTTAAACTCATCTCATCTCCTCAAAGCCATCTTTACCAAGCGGTACTGTTGAGACTTAGCCATGTCTCTGGCTAAGTGGGTAGTAATAGCAAGCATAATCTAATTTCACTATTTACCATCAGTCACCTTAGAAAATGTATCTTTGAGTGACGTCTGGACTTGCCTTTTGCATTGCAGTGCCAACGTTAATGTAACCTGCAGACGTGGAGGAGGACACAGGACTTAGTTTCATGCATTCTTCAGATTCTAAGGCACATGTGTCAAACTCAGGTCCTGGAGGGCCGTGTGGGTGCAGCAATCTGGCTGGTGTAGCATCCGTTTGGAGTTAGCGAGTTATCTTCTGTCCTGTAGTTTGAAGCAAGCCGTTTAGCTCCGGCATTGGTCTTCCTTTATTAATCACTTCCCGTTTTGACTAAAAGTCCAGCTTAGATATAGAATCCTCTTTCATTTTAGTAGACCGACGGTGCAAAACACAAAAATAAACAACTCACGGTAGTGCACTTGACTCTCCCTTGGCGCTTATTCGTAACAGGAGCAGCAACAAGCCATTGGCCCACGTACACCCCCTTT
Source organism: Eupleurogrammus muticus (assembly GCA_036785175.1). NCBI lineage: Eukaryota > Metazoa > Chordata > Actinopteri > Scombriformes > Trichiuridae > Eupleurogrammus > Eupleurogrammus muticus. The sequence continues at coordinate 17,452,631 of JAYKQN010000001.1, forward strand.
CGGTGTGGCAGAGTATTATTTGCCTCACCCTGTACCTTTTCACTGCGGTTTTATGTCCCATCATCAAAACTCAATATGCCATTAAAAAACATTAAACGTTAATGGTAAAGACATTAGCCAGCCTGTGAGTATATAAACGTATATGCAAACATTATTTTGGCGACATGCAGCGATACAGAAACAGGCATGGGCCAATTGCATGTATCAACCCATCGCATTCAAAGGCTCGACTCGTTGCTGCTGCACCTCGCGTTTCACCCCGGTATGTCATGAAATATGCAATTTCAGCGTTTTTGACTATAAAATTGTTTAAAATTAGTCATACATAAAGATCAGTGGACAAATATTAATATTCATTTCATGTTATCATTATTGTTTTTTTTTTCCTTGTCATGATGACACTTGTCTCCCCTGACCGCACATCCCTGGATTCTACTAATCAACCATTAGTGCTCTTGCTAAGGGCCTTCACCCTGCACCCGCAGTAGCGCCCCAGGACCTGAGTTTGACACCCCTGTTCTACGACATGTTTGTGTGTGGTGAAAAAAAAACGCTCGTTTTGCCTCCTGCCGTTACAACGTTCGCCTAACAATATTAACAGATTATTGTTTGATGAACAGCGTTAACTTTTCTCTTAATGCTGAAGTACTTCCGCACGATCAACATGGCTCCTCTTTTTGGTAGAAGTTCCTCTGTGTCTGTGACATTTTCTACATCCATGCTGTTCACAGCTCAACACACGCAGGCTGCGCTCTCACATGCAGCCGCATGCAGCTTGCTTTGTGCAACTGCGACGTTCCACCGCTCTGTGTCCCTAAAGTTTTACACGCTACACATTCACTGGTTCTGAGGTATATAAAATATTCATATTATAAAAAATAAAAAAAACACTGGGGTCCTAGACATAAGCATTTTTTTCATAATACGATCTCTTTAAATCACTATACCTTGTAGCAGTAAACATCAGAAAGGCTGAAAACTCTGTTCACCTTCAAGCTCATAAAGATAGTTTAGAGTATAGAGCATTAACAGGCAAGGGACAGATGTTTTTCTTGGGAGTTGGTAGAGATAAAAAAAAATCTTTATTGAACTTGCATTTGTCACTTTGCTTTTACCAGAAACCAAACAAGTAACATATACATGGTTTTTTAACTACTATTTTTTCTATTGTATTGTATAAAGGAGGGCAAACAGAATGGGGGTTAAACAATTATAAATATCTAATCTCCAGCACAAAGCTCATCTAAAGCATGCAGCAAAAGACAGCCGGCAGCATCACCCACAGTGGCCTGTCAACGTTTTGTTAGTGGGGCTGGGACAGTCAGTCAACCGAGGTGGTAAGTCGAGCGTCTAACTGAGCAAACCACTGGCTCGGTTGCTGGTTTGGCCTCCATCCACTTCACAGTCTTAATGACATGCCTCATCCTGCACCATACAAACACAAACCTTGAGCAATCTGTATCCTCTCTGCAGACCATGCTCCTGAAACAGAAGCCGGGAGGAGACGAGAATCTCTGCGGCGTTCCGTTTTGGTGGCATCGGTTGGAAGTTTTTTCTTGCGTTGCATATACTCCTTATCTTGACTTTCCGAGTGCACCACCTTTCTTTCTTTCCCTAAAAGTAGAAAATTATGAGGTGTGAAATTGGGAATCACTTGGAGAACTCTGTAGTCATCTCTCTTATCATCTGACCCATTTATAATGGGATTTTCAGATCCAAACACACACACACACACACACACACACACACACAGATATTTATATTCCCTTTAAAAGTTTGCAAAAAAATAAAAACATGTTTGATATGTCTTCAGCAATTTATCATTATTTGTCAAAGATGAATGAGTAAATTCAGCAACCTCCCTATTTTTTATTAATGCATTGCATGTTTCAAAAGTAGCTGTGGAAAATTGAGTGATACAGTTGCGAAAATACATTGAATATATAAATAATACATTCAATAGGAATAGTAATCAAAATGTGTGAATGAATGTCACAAGTGTAACCAAATATATTTTCCATGTGACTTAGACTGAATTAAAAAACTCTTGTGTCAAAAAACTGCAAATAACTCGAGTCCTAACCACGGACATGGTGCTAAAATAAATACAATTTTAACAGGAGGAAAACATTGTTTGAGGGAGAAATAAACTTCAACACAACGCCTAATAATTTTTCTGTGTGGCTCAGAGCTTATAGTAGCTCTGTGAAGAAATGATAAACACCATTTTGGAAAGAAGAGAGAATCATGTTCACTGAAGAGGTAAATTGAAATAGAATATTCTATCGATATTCCTTTATTTGGCAGGCAAAAGCCATTTATTGTTCACTGTAATGATGTGCACCGTGTACTGATAACACGCTATGGACTGAAAAAAGTGATTGCAAATACAGAAAATACAGTCAAGGCGTTCAATCTTAATATAATCTCTTCAATAACAAAACTATGATTAGTCATGTTGTCACTGCTTAAATAAATAACGGGTAACTTCTGCAGAAGCACAAATGATTACAGGTTTCTGTACCAGAACAGAAACAGACAACAAGCAAAACCAGAATATAACAGTCACTTATTCACCGCAAAGACACTTTTACTAGTAATTTGTCTTCCAAAAGACAAATTGACACATAACAAACTATTGGACCTCTAAAAGCCTAAACTATATTCAGGCTGGAGGATTTCTATAACTTTTTGGCCTTCAAAGAATTCTGCCATCTTTACCCTTTCAGGAACCGATTTACTATCTAAATTTATCCATCTGAACTCTAATCGAAAGGATGAATCTGTTGTAATCTGTGTGTTCACCATACATACACTTCACTTATATGTAGGTATGTACGTGCATGTATGTGTGTATATATGCCTTGCTTATGCATACTTTTTTCTTACTATTTATTAGCATTTTCTCTCCATTCTATGTCCATAATGCATACTGTGTATGCGGATCAACAAATTCTGCGAATTTGTACATTGTGTTGTGTGTTTTTTTTTATTTTTTTATAGTTTTTTTATCTTCTTCAACTTTATTTTTCTTTTCTTTATCTGTAACGCTGCAGTAACACACAAATTTCCCAGTTGTGGGATCCATAAAGTTTTATCTTATCTTATCTTATCTCTTATCTTATCTCTTATCTTATCTTATCTTATCTTATTCTAATGAGCTCTGTCTGTTGTCTACTAGAGTAATAGCACACATTCCTAAACTACCAAAGGAAAAGGGATGAATGGAGGATAAATGAGATAACCAGCAAATATATACACACTTATAATAAAATGAAGGACTTGATTTAATGAATGGGGAATGATTGTTTTTTAAATAGGCAATTGTGTTTTTTAATGCATCATGATTGGATGTGAATGGATGTGTCCTCTATTGTGTATCAAGTAAGTCTGTCTTTAAAGTCATGCAAACCAAACGATGAGCCTTTTTTTGTGTGTGCAAAAAGAAGACAATAAAGTATTTAACAGGTATTTGCACGACATGGTACATATGTTAACCTCTACTTTAGGCGAGGGGTGAATGTAGCATCTTAAATCATTGATTCTGCAGTCACCTACATCTATATTTCCATAGGCCTATATTTTATTTAAGGCTCCGCAGGGTAAAAATAAAACATCTAGGGGTCTGTAAAGCACACACACACACACACACACATGCATACACACACATTAAACAAGTAGCACCTACCCACCATTATCAAGATGAAAGTCATCCCCCTGTGTCCTTTGGTCCTCTGTTCCTCTACATGCTATTGGTGTAATGAATCAGCGACGATGCTCCTGTATAATATAGCCTATATCTCTGGATTCAATCGTATTATTTCAGAGCAAGGTCTTAGGTTCGTCAGACAAGTGCCGATTTGTGGCAACACACTTTGAAACGAGCCAGACTCTGTGGACTGAGCGACGGATCTGTGGCCGTGTGTGTGCCTTTAAATTGAAAGTCACCGCTGGCTCCCACATATGACCTTGTTTGTGGAGTCAAGCCATGCAGAAAAACATTTTAGACATTACGGTTGAGCTAATTCAGTTTGCTGAAAAAGTCATGGCCAGCGCGGTGTTACAATAGCTGTTGTAGACCGATGCTAAAGTCTAGATTAAGTGGACACTGAAAGACTGAGCTGCACCGTGGTGTCTCGGAGGATGTCGTAAAGCAGCGAACCATGATGCCCTGGTTATTTGTTATTTATTCCCTGGAATGGCCTGTATACCACAGAATAGTAACATGGCATGGAAGTTTAAGAGAAATAGAGCAATGCCCACATGCTTTTCATCCATTTCCACATTAGTGCAAGAAAAGGCAAAATTGGAAATGCCTCTACAGTCCCTTCAAGGAATTTTGACTATGCAGCCAGACCTTTAGGAGCGACCTTTTATTAGTAAGTGTAGCAACAGTGCACATATTTACACAATGTGTTCTCCAAGTTATTAAGGGTCTGCACACTGAGCCTGGGCCTTGTTGTGGCTAAAGTCACCTCCAACCTCTGCATTGTCCAGAGAGGAAAAGAAAATAATTGATCCCTCAGCGGTGACAAATATTAACTTGCAGACATGAATTCTCAGTTGTGCTGTATTTCCACACTTATTTAAAGAAAATAACACATATTGGTTTAGAATATCTGAAGGAAAGGCTGTAGCGAGGATGCAACCAGGTTCTGTTGCCAAGGAAATGCAGATGACTAAATCACCTTCCCATAGTGTATATCTACGTGTACATAATTTACCCTATGAGTAAATTGTTTTCAATAAATATGCTGAATTGAATTTACTGTTTTTAAGTAAAATTGTTTGAGACATTTCCCTCGTATTCAATTTCTTTTAAGAGAGATTTTTAGATCACAAAAGGGGATAATAAAACTGCCAGCTTAAAAAGATATTTTAGGAAATTTTCAGCTTTTTATATTCAACAAGTTTGCCATAGAACTGTTAAAAAAACTATTGGGGAAGCCAAAAATATTATCAACTTGACAGTAGCAACTACATGATGAGCTGATAAAAGTCACTGGAGCCAAATCTTCTTTTTCCACCGTGATGATTTTCCTTTTTTACTATTTTACTTCACACATGTGGGCAACATTATATGCCATTTATGCTTTCTAATCACACTGTGCTGATGAATTAGTTCATGGCGTTCATTCAAAAGTTTACCTAACACGTTCTGTTAAAGGTTACGGCCGCCGCTGGATGCTTTAGTTTTACACTAGAATGGCGTCACGTGTCCACTCGGAGCTGCGAGGACTCACGGCTACCGTGGGGATCAAGAACACAACTCGCTACATGCACTGAAGCAAATTGACAGTGAGCTTCACTAATCCTCTGCTCTAATCCACCTCTACTAAAGGCAAGTCGCCTGCTTTTAGTGGAGGTACATCGCTCACCGGAGCGTCTGAAACAGCAGGCATGGAGGCCAAATGGTGGAAATCTATACAATTGGAAGGATATTCTATTATCATAATGTGATAATAAAAGGGAGAAATCGGTTCCTGGAATTTGCAGACTTGCATTACAGTCAGTGACAGCTTTGTGGGCCGTTTTGGTGGCAGTAATATTTCTGATATTTACTGGTAAAATGTCTCGGTGGAAGTGGATGTAAATGTGACTAAGGGAAAATGTTTATGTTGTTGAGCTCCACAGTGTTTATAATACAGGAGACGTTGGGCAATAATGTACAAGTGTGTGTAAAGGAATAATGAATTACACGTTTAAAAAGAGTTTTTTTTTTTTTTTTTTAACTGTCTGTTCCGTATCATTACCACTTGACTTTACAGCGTACCTCATGAATCTGTTTTCCATGCATATCTGCTCTAAGTGTATTTCAGAGCTGGGCTGATCTTAGGTTTTCTTATTACACTTTACAGCGATTTTAATTTCCACTAGTATCATTCCATCTGATGAAGGATTGTTTTACTTTGCCAAAATAATTCTTGCGCCTGCAGGCTTCTGATAACCAGTACACAAATTGGCTTTAATGTCTTTAAAAAGACTCCATTCAAATTAAAGGCTTTGGATGATGTAGCTCAGACTCTGGAAGAAATGGCTCATAATTTGACTGATGGCTTTTGCTGAATCTGTAATAATGAGGACGCATTACAAGCAACAGAGTAAATTCTTGCCAAAAACACAAAGAGAGAGAGTGAGAGGGAGAGAGAAAGAGATGAGAAAGATTTTTTCAAACCTTTTTTTTTCTTTAATGCAACATCGATTCGCTTATGAATGAACATCTGCTACATTCACGGTGTTGCACACACACCTTGTTGCTAAGCAAGTTCACACGTTTTTTTCAAAACATCAACATGGTGACAGTGATTTTATAATTAATCTCACTGCCAGAAATGTGAGAGAAGAGTTCCGCATTATAACTTCGATTGTACAAAGTGTAACACTTGGCTACCTAACATGGGTCCGACTGGACCAGCTGTGCTGCTGCAAAACCATCACTCGGCTACAGAAGCTATATGGAGAACTGCTTTTTCAGGAGATCCACTAATATTACTGGGTCAATGCAATATTATCTTTACACTCAGACCATATTAGCGATAAAACTCCTCCGTCCTCTTGCTGGAGGAGTCATATTACAGGACATTACGGCCGGGGCTGGTCGTATAGCACGCTAACTCGAGTGGGTATCTCTGCAGCGTGATATAATGAGGTCTGGGATATAACATCAGCACTGTTATTTCTCTATGTTCTTTTGATTGTTTTAGATCATTGTTGTAGTCCATGACCCAATTTGCCTCTGCATATTAAAGGTTAAAAAAGAACAGTTGAAACAGGACCATTTGCATATGATTTCATATTCAAAGTCGACAGGAATACTGTGTGCTGGGGGTGCAGGACGGTCTAATGATGACAGTTTTCACTATCACATTGGAGCAGGTTTACCACATATAATACATTGTCTGGTTATTACCTCAGACAGGGAAGAAGGCTCATAGACCTCGGCTCATTCTGCTTTGTGTTTCACCGAGGAGCACAGTAATGAGGGTAATAACGTCTACAACACAGCAACTCTTTAGTGTGGTAATGGAGATTTGATTTACTCGTATCTGCCCTCTGGCTTTGAGTTGCCTACGGCTTGATTCTGCTCAAAGCTTTCAAGCTCGCTTCCAGAAGGCTTCTCTTGCCTGTTTTTGTCTCCTGTTTTCATCTTGTCGTCGGTAAAACGTGTATCTAACACATAAAGTGAGAGCAATTTTCACACAGTGGAACTCAATTACTATTAATTAATAAGACGGTTGAGACTAAGGGGAATCAAGATCACTACAACGATATCAGAGCCTGACACTGCACTCGCTATCATTTATCATTTTATCATTTTGTAAGATCTCAGAAACTGTAAGTCCTATGAGAAATGTATTTACATCGTGTGTAAGAGTCGGCTTGTGGCAACATCATGGGATAGAATCATGCACAAGGAGTTCAGATTGTGGGAGTAAAGATATGTAGAATAGATTTTTTTTTTGATCTGAAAAATATCTCTGCTCTACACACACTGCTGTAAACCACTCACTTTGAACTAAAATTGCTCCAAACACTAAAGATATCACAGCCTAGACTACACTTATCAAATTATTAATAAAAAATATATACTAGCACTCATCTCCTAAAGAACATGCACATTGCCATTGGGAACATTTTGGGAAATGAAAAAGAAAGAGAACAATTTCTTCACACAATATTATTTAGCTGAAAATTCAGCATTACCAAGGACTCTGCAGACAACCTAAATTAGAGAAACTCAAACATGTGAGTTTAAATATTTGTAAAGAATATTGTAGTAGCTGATACTTTGCTTAATTTGATCCAGAGACACCTGAAAATGACTCTGGGACTGTTGTGGAAAACACCAACTTCTGCGAGTCCAATAACTGTCATTTCGAAACAGGAAATAATAAAAGATTAATGGCCTAACTCATTTAATAACAAAAGAATAAAGTAAAACACCGGAAGCTATACAGTTTATTACATACGTACATGAAAGCCCAGTGTTGACTGCAGGGTTTTTATAGTGCCTGTTGGCCATGCTACAGTATCAATCCTTTGAGCAAATATCCAAAAATCGACATGTTTACCTCTAAGCGACAAATCTTTGCTGAAGGTATTACAACCCTTGTTGCACAGGTGCAAAGGAGAAAATAGTGTGATGTTGTTATAGAGCCTCAGCATCCACAGAGGGAGAAGGCTAAAGGATGTGGTTCGTTTCATATTTCCTGCCAACTGTCGAGGTCGGCTCCGTTTTAGCTACAGTCGCGGCTGTTCTGCACTCTGGAATGAAATCATGCATCAAGGCACTTCAACTTTACAGGAAGATTTTGAGAATAAAATTGGATTAAAAAGTGAATTCATGGAAGTAGCTGATGGACTATTGTGTTTATATATATACATACAGTATATGTAAACATTTAATTGTATATATTTCAAGAATCACACATTATAGCTTTACGTATACATTATCAACAAGTTCCATGTGAAACCTTTTTTTTGTAGCGAAAGGATCTGATGAAATCAAGTCTACACACCTGCAGCTTTGAAGTTGTGTGAACTGTGTGTGTGTGTGTGTGTGTGTGTGTGTGTGTGTGTGTGTGTGTGTGTGTGTGATCCACCTTGAAGAAGGTGGGTCAGATTTGGCCCAATAACTCCACAGAGGCTATTATTTTGAAAAAGAAATCACCAACCATTCAATGAAAGCAGCAATCCTTAATTTAATTTAAAGATCATAGATTAAACCATCTATGTTATGTATATATATATATATATATATATATATATATATATATATATATATATATATATATATATATATATATATATATATATATATATATATATATATATATATATATATATATATATATATAAACTTTAAAAGGCTTTAAGAGCTGGTCAAATTTGACCTGAGGTAAACTAAACACACGAAAAACAACAACAACAAAATCTTGACTGTCTGCTTCAGTTAGATTGGGTTGCACCAATAGGAAAAAACAGAACTGAAAACAGTTAAAAATAATGACAGTGCAACAATGCGTGTTTGTGCAACAAGACTAAGTCTGGCACAATTTAAAGAGCCTGCTGAATGGATACAATATAGCCTTATAATTTCGCTCTTGCAGAAGTTGTTTAAAGTGACAAAGACATTTTTATTTCCTTCTTTCTCTCAGACCTCCTCAGTATTCTGTTTTGCTGCTACTTTGTTGTAACTCCTCATTCCTCAATGATTCATGAGCGACAATTGATCCATTAGAGGCCATTTCTTCGCCTGGTGAAGTATCGGGCTCAAGCCACCAGGCTGCACATGCAGCACAAAGAGAGTAATATTATCAGCTAATTTTAATAACTGTGATCAGCAAATTTAAGACCCAGGTTGAAACTCAACCTGCAGCCTTGCCAGACAGGAAAGGTACCTTTGGAAGACAGCATGATGTAAATTCCAATTACAGCAGGATTAAATTTTAGCAGTAATATTGAATAATATTCACTTTTTTTTACAGTGACCATGCTGTGACTACTTAGAACTGAGCAGCCTGAATGGAGCTTAATTCCACTCTCCAACTCACCCTTTGTCTGCATCCTGAACACCTACTGTGGAAAAAGACAGGAAGCAGTAATTGATGTGAACAAGGCATGACAATGCATGCAATCATGGTGAAATTTTTTAGCCGATAACTTCAGACAAAGTGGAGAAAGACTGCTAAAGCACAGTTCCCTAATGGCTGCTTTAAGTGACATCAATACTCTCATCTTCTCATGAGATTGGAAATACAGGGCAGAACACTCTACTTTTGAAACAACCCCTCACTCACGATGCGGCTGCACGGATTTGAAATTCCATCATTGCAGTAGCAGATCACAGGACTGCAGAATGTGATATCTTCTGTGCAAAAGGCTGGTTTTGACATACTTTTAGGCATTGCATATGGAAAAGGGCATATACAGCCCAATAACTAGTATTTCTGGTATTTATAAGTGCTTTTGAGTGGGTAAATATCACACTGTTCTATGTTGCATAGAACATTCTGTATTAATAGTTGCAGCTGCAATGCTTAGTTATTTAATTGAATGTTGCCAACTAATAAACTATTTTGATAACCAATTAAAAAAAATATTTTCGGTTTTAATATTTTAGATTTTATTATTTTATTTTATTTTTTGGCCATTTCCATTTCAATAATTGATTTAATATGTGAAAAAGTGTAAAGAAGAAGAAGTTTTGAAACAACACACAGAGGCATCCAGTTATTTCAAATACAGCTTTATTCATCTTTTGCTGTCTTTTTCGTAAAGAAATGTTGAAGGCAATGCCTTCAATAGGGAGTCAAGTAAATTTATCAGGGTGGTCGTGACCCCCCCTAAGGCCACCCCTTCTGGGCACTAATGGACAAAAACACTGGCTTGTTCACATTTCCTCTAAACCAATGATAATCATCTTGTGCCAAGTCCAGAATGCAGCAACAGTGTCCTTGCAAAACGACGCCAGGGGAAGTTAACCCCTAGTGTTTAAATGGCTAATTCACATCAAAAGGAACAACCACATAAAACTGAAAAAAGACATTTATTATTCTGTTATAAGACTTTAAAAAAAAGAAAAAAGGGGACATTTTTAGGGGCTGTTTGCTTGGAGGTTGTTTTTTTTTTCCATAAATCACCAAACAGCGCATAAAGCACTGACTGACTGGTTGACTGACTGACCATCGATAGACTCGCTGACTGACTGACTGACCATGTTCACTCATCTCTGAAGCTGCATGTCAAAAACAGAGATTACGGGAATTTATAAATGATCATAACTCCTCACTTTATTTTTTTTTAAATAACACAGACACATGTCATAAATCAATCTCTCCAGTGACGTTTTTGGATGCAGCTTTGCTTTTCAAGATATTTGGACTTATTCTGATGTTTGACCTCCTTCTAAGTGCCAGAGAAACATTCAGTTCACAGTTCTTGCCTGTACAATGGAGCAAAAAAAGTATTTAGTAGGCTACCAGCTGTACAAGTTCTCTCTCTCTTGAAAAAGTGAGAGCCTGTAATTTTCATCATAGGTACACTTCAGCTATGAGAGACAGAATGGAGGAAAAGAATCCAGGAAATCACATTGTTGGATTTTTAATTAATTAAATGGAATGAATGGGGCCATGTATTGTGAGATTTTGAGTGGGAATCTCCTTCCAACAGCAAGGGCAGTGAAGATGAAACGTGGTCGGGTCTTTCAGCATGACAATGATCCCAAACACACCACCCAGGCAATGAAGGAGTGGCTTCGTAAAAAGCATTTCAAGGTCTTGGAGTGGCCTAGTCGGCCTTCAGATCCGGAAGTCCGTGTTGCCCAGCAACGGCCCCAAAACACTAGTGCTCGAGAGAGGATCTACATGAAGGAATGAATGTTTGTTGTTAAAAAAATAATTATTTCACCTGATATTTTACCTATGATAAAATAACAGGCCTCTCTCATCTTTTTAAGTAGGAGAATTTGCACTGACTATACTTTTTGACCCATTGTGTATACCATTAGCCTTGGTAACGGTATGTGCCCTTCAGGTTCCAGCACTTTCATGTAGCCCTCCCCTTTCGCAGGTTGTTAGGGGAGGAGGCCAATGGCTTATTCTACATTCAACATCCATAACTGCTTATATGTTGGGTATTAAAAGCCAAGTAGACACTGAATTATAGCAGAATCATTTACAAAGAAACACTCCAATTACAACAAAAATGTAGTTGAGAAAGTGTCTGTTAACCAGGCATAATAAGCATAAGGGGGCAGTAAATAACAGGTGGAATTAAAATCATAAAACCTAAACTGTTTTTGTGCTATATCACTGAATTTGTAGAACCGAATAGTGTTTACTTTGGCATTTATGTGCTTTTCTAAGTTAGATTCCACAAACAGAGCTATTCCCTTATCAGCTATGCCCAAGGAGAAAGGAAAGCTGCACTTCGAGTGCACCTTTTTGCATAAATCATTCCAGCGCTGATCTCTCCTGAAGGCTGTGCTGATGAGCCGCAACGATGATGGATATGAGATCTGTCTTTAGCCCTCCTCTTAATGTGCAGTCCCGTCTCACCAGCTGGAAGTGGACAGATTTGGTGGGTTGATGATGAGCATTTTCTGAATTGAGCCTCCTGCTCTAGTCCGAGGAGAGTATTCCAAACAATAATATGAAACAGGGGTCAGACAAGCTGCTGTTGCATTAGGCAGGACCTTCAATGCAACTGGGAATTGGTTTCTGCATGAACAATTATCTGCAAGGTAGACACTGTGGATTTCTGTTTGAGTATAAATAATAGTACCATGATGCATGTACACATTTTACAGCAAGACAATAGATGCTGGAATCTTTTACTCTGGACCAAAATCATCTGGTAATTCTGTGGCTGTTTCGCCATAATCTTTTAGAAGTCCCAAATCACAGAAAGGGAGATTTTAATTGCTTTTTAATTATGGGGAAAATCTAGATATAAACATTGTGCATTATTTCAAAACTTTCAATCCACAGAGAAATGCACAAAGCCTTTATTCAGATACTGTTCTAAAATCAGCCAAAACACTCAATAGTTGTGATGTACCAACTACACAATGATCACTTTCCTACCAATCACAGCAATTCAAATCAGCCAACCATATTGACTCTGGCTCTTAAACTATATAACAGATACAAATAAATCCTTTAGGAAAAATGTATAATATAGGGCTTTTAAGTGTGCATTTATATGCTATAAAACATATTTAATTCCTTCCATTATTTTTAGAGCTGAGTCTTGGACCTAGAGAACACAAATATATCTTGTAGCAATACCAAAACTTCAAATAAAACTCAGTAAAACGTGTAAAATGCAGGACTTTTAATATCCAAAGGAGGGGAAAGAAAAGCTGCCTCCTTATGATAATGACACCATAAGGTGAGCTAAAGATCAACGGAGCATTCACCAGTGAAGGACTAGATCTTGTTCACAGGCTATTACAGCAAACTGCAGGTGAGAGAAGGCCCACTAACTTGAAGATAGGAATGCTAAAAAGAAAAGGAAGGTTACCCATGAAAACGGAATTCATGTTTTCCTTTTATTTATCATCATGGACAGTTTAATCCATCATTGTACACAATGGCATCTGCCATGACACCTGGAAGTCGAGGCGCATACTGTATCTGCAATGTCATCAAAAGAGTCTCTGAAGTTGGTCAGCGAGGGAGAGTCTGTAAATATGGTGACAGCTCCTGAGGCGATTCTGCTGTGATATTGATATGGTTTTAGCAAACTGTAGACAAGGGGAAATCATTTGAAGCTCACTGCCTGCCAGCCCCCTTTGAGACCAGGCTTATAATCCTCTGTGAAGTATCTAAGCCAAACTTTGGCTGCCGTGAAATTAAGATCATTTCCTTGTAAAGGCTTTCAACGAGAGCCGACATCTTCATAATGCATCCAGTGACTGGTTATTGTGTGTGGATCACTAATAAAGTACATTTCTAATCCCTGAGTGCAACACAGAGAATACTGTATATTCACGAATGAGTCACTTTTAGCCAAATGATTATTCAAATAAGCTTTGAGTCTTCACTCACTAATTGGAAAATAAATGTCCCAAATGATCCTTACAGAAAGGATATATTCATACACACCTGTTTTATTTAATTTGTTCCGATTGGAAACTGTCCAAAAGCAGCTCATTCATTCCTAATTCAGTCTCCCAACCTCCCTAAGCGGATTTTCCGGTGGTCAACAAAAAAAAGAGGTTTTATTTTCATTACACACAACTTTTCATTTTTTTTTTTAAACTCAGTAGATTTGGAGCGTGTCACCAGAATTGCGAATGATAAATGGGAACTAATGCTCGACTTATCAGCATGCAATGCACGGGCCAAAATATCCTAAATGATGCGAATTTCTTAAACAGAATAATTCATTTTAAACACAATTATTTATGGCCCATTTACTGTGATTTGGGATTTTTGGCACCAGTGCGGCTGCAGATCAGGAGCTAGAGAGGGTTGTCCACTAATCGGATGATCAGCAACTCGATTCCTGGCTTCTCCATTCTGCATGTCCAAGGGGCCTTGGGAAGGATACTTAATCCTTAATTGCTCGTGAATGTGTGAATGATTAAGAGAAGATCCTGGCAGCCTCCGTCAACACTGTGTTGATGGGTGAATGTGGATATGTAGTGAAAGTCTGTTCATTCGAAGTCCACCAGAAAGTACTTTTCCAGAGAATCTGGACAGTCTTTTAGGTATGAACAGTATGTACAGGCAGGAAAGATGATAGGACAATTTTGATTGGAAAATTGAAAAGTGAACATGTCCTAGCATCTGCAACAGGAAGAAAATATGATATGAAGAATTTTAGCTTAAAATACAAAGATTTTTTGTCATTTTAGGACGATTATAGTTGAATAGGTGAACAATATGACCAAAGGATTAAAAATGTATTTTTATGTAACTCCTACTAATAACGTGTCTGCCCATGTATTTAAATATTAAAAAAAAGAAGAAAAGACAGTACTCCAAGTAAAGTTATTTAATTTGATAATGGATGGATAATTTTCTATTCACATGCTGAAAAAAGGTGCATTGCCTGAAACATTAGTATGGCAATTAAATAAGTTCATCCTCCTATTCTTCTTTTTTCATCATTAATACATTTGGAATCCTGCAGCCAGTTTTTACTTTTGAATGCATTTATAATGAGACATCAGAGTAGGGGAAACCAAATAGTAGACGGAAAAAAAACTATTATTTACGTATGCATATTTTATAGGCTATACAAATATTTATTTAGCCAACTTTTCAGACCTGTTCATAGAGCTGCAGAGAGAAGCTTGAGATGATTTTTAGTTCTTAAAGCCACAAATATATCACATCTTAACATTGGGCCTTTAATTTTGCATGGTTTTATATACTTTAACCGATATTTATTTTCCTTTTAGCACTACCTATGCTGTTTTATAGGCTATAGGCTATGTATCAGGATAAATTATTTTCTAAAAAAATGATTATAGAGGAAAACTTCCCCTTTAACGATTGCAATTTCTTTCGTGTTTTGCTAGACTGCATAACTTTCCAACTTTTGTTTGAATTTTTATTTTGTATTAATACTAATACAAAAAAACTCCAAATTGGCACCTGCCTCTTTACTTCATAACTTTTCTTTTATTTGGATGAATAAAGCTATTGTGGTGAAAGGGCAGCCTCTCTCCCCCCTGTCCCCACCGCACCGTTGGTCCCTGCCCCCCCCCTACCCCCCGAATCTTTCCGGTCGCGTCCTCCCCTCCTTTTCCATGTATTATTCAAGTTGCGACCAGAGAGCTGAGCCGCTCGAGCCCGAGTGCTTGTTGACGTCAGCGAACTTACCGAGCGGCTGTAGCGGCAGAAGCGGCAGAAGCGGCAAAGGCGGCGTTAGCGGCAGAAGCGGCAGCGGGAGCGGCGGCGGAGGGAGAGACCCGGAGCTGCTGGATGTGGAGCTGTGGCGCTCACAGGACCGAGGGTTTTTTCTCCTCCTCCTCCTCCTCCTCTCTCTCTTTCTCTCCCTCTCTCTGTGTCTCTCTCTCTCTCTGCGGGACTGCCGGACTTCTTCTCGCTCCTCTGTAAGTAAACTCCTTTTTTCCCCCCGTCCTGCCTTTTTCGCTGCTGATATTTCCTGTCTCTTTCTTTCTCGGCGGTCGAGTTTATCGGACAGTGTTTTTTTTGTCTTGTTGGTCGCACTCTTTCGCTTCTCCGGGACGTTGGAACTTGAAGTTGACATTGTATTTTCTTTTTAATTCGGCTTTTATTCGGAAACGTGCTTTCGTATCATTTGTTGCGTCGAGGGGACAATTACGTTCACTCCCGACTTAACGGGAAAACTTTGTTGCGCAAGTCCGCGCAAGGTGGACTGTCGGTCACGTCCCGGCTACTCGACACCGTTAGTTTCATTTAGCAGCAATTTTCCCTACTAATTATGACTTTTAATCAAAAAATAGCTGGCAGAACACTTTCCACGGAAAACAAAAATCTGACCGTGTCGTTTGCGGTTTGCGGTGGCGTTGTTGGCTGTGTTTTCTGCTATTATTGTGATGATGGATGTTGGAGCTACAATGGGGACACGATAAGACGTTTCGGCTTCTTCCACGGTCTAAATATATTAAATAAAAAAATAAAAAAAAGAATGTCTCCTGTTGTAGTTCAAAAACCATAAATTGTGAGACTGTGAAAAATAAAAATTGATCCTGAGGTAGTAATTCAGAGTTTAGCTGCTGTGTAGAGAAAGGCTGCGTGTAATAAATGCGTTCATTCGAACGCATATTGGTGCACATTTAGAATGAAATGTATGTAGGAGTTTTCATCTGTTCATCTGACAGGTGGATGCAATTCTTAACTAAACATCAGCATAACCGTGCAAGTTAATGCCACAGTGCAACAGTAGCACATACTGAGATTCCTTCTTTACAACAGTAGTAGACGCTGCCTGAGACACAGCAGGATAAAAGCTGCACAACTCATCCTACATAACAGCACATCCTGCAGCCATACTGCCTGCGATGTGAGGCTGCTACTATGTTGCATGGATTTATTTATGACCACAGAGATGAGGCATAGCCTATTGACATGGGGGACTCTCATCCTTCATAACATTTTCCTTCCATCCCCACCTGCTGTATATTCAGCTTTTCCAACTTGTCGTTCAGCATGACAAGACCTCTGTAAATTGTCTACCGTTGTGTGCCGTGAGACTTTATTAACTTATATAATGAATACAACCAGGTATTGCCTATGGCTGTTCAGGGGCATTTGGTCAATTAGGTGTTCGTGGTGCCACCTGTAGTTCTATATTGTTGCATGTAGTGTGTACATTTAAGATGTTACTCTCACATAAATCATACATAACTGCAGACATGTGTGATGACTAGTAAAATAGTGTTATAGAGAATCTAGGCTCCACCATCCAGTGGATATGATGTACAGTAGTCAATGCTGAAAGAAAAAAAAATTTGCTCCCATTCGAATTGTGTAATGAATGAAAACTAAATATTTTTTAAGAAAAAAGTAAATTTAGATTTTTCTAGTAGATATTATGATTTGATTTCAATTTTTTGAAAAAAAATGACAAGAACATGCATCACACCAATAAAACAATAAGCCTTTATTAATTAACTCCAATGCAAGAATGAAAAATAAAGTCAAATACTGATTTCAAATCTATTTATAAACAAGAAACTTGCTATACAGAGCACAGCTGTTAACTAAAGAACTAAAAGAACATGTATGTCTCAACATAAAGCAGAGCAAATAAGTAGTAGTTTTTTAAGTAGTGCAAGGTCAGGGATGCACTACTTGCATACACATGTAACAAAGTTAAAAACTTGAAGCAAAACCTAGGTTAGTGAAGCAACATACATATATATATATATATTTATATATTTATATATATATATATATATATATATATATATATATATATATATATATATATATATATATATATATATATATATATATAGCTTTGACAATCTCAAGATTGCAATGCCTGAAATCATGGTTTTTGATTTAAGATCATAGATCGTTAAAGCCTCCCATTAATTACACATATGATAACTGTCATTTAAAAAAAACATATAAAAATAATTAATTATTTAAAATGACTACAAGCCTGGGGCGACACGGTGGTGCGGTGGGTAGCACTGTTGCCTCACAGCAAGAAGGTCGCAGGTTCAAGACCGCCTTGGGCCTGGGTCTGGGGCCTTTCTGTGTGGAGTTTGCATGTTCTCCCCGTGTCTGCGTGGGTTTTCCCCGGGTACTCCGGTTTCCTCCCACAATACAAAAAACATGCTCAGGTTAATTGGTAAACTCTAAATTGCCCATAGGTGTGAGTGTGAGAGTGAATGGTGTGTGAATGGTGTGTGTGCCCCACGATTGGCTGGCGACCATCTGGGGTGTATCCCTGCCTCTCGCCTTAACGCGCTGGGATAGGCTCCAGCAGACCCCTGCGACCCCGAAAGGGAATAAGCGGGATAGACAATGGATGGATGGATGGATGGACTACAAGCCTGAAAATCGTGTACAGGACTTTATCTCTCCACAAGCTGCCCGGAGCCACTAAAGCTTATGATAACTCAGAGGCTACTAAAGCTAATGATAATCCAGAGCTGCTGAATCTGCTATGAACTCAGAGCCACCAAAGCTAACGTTAACCCAGAAAAGCAGTCGGGATCTGGTGTTGCCGCCATTTGCATCACGCTGTGTGAAACACGGATCTGTGCATTGTCATGCTGCATCAAGAGGTGATAGCGGTGGGTGAACGGCACACCAATGGACCATCAGGAACTCTCTGCATTCAAATTTCCATTAAATAAAATGCATCCATGTTTGTCGTCCATTGCTTCTGCCTGCCCAGATTGCCCCAACACCACCAGGGGGCAGTCTGTTCAATATGTTCTCAAATCCTCAGCAGGTTGCCTGGTAAAGAAATCACTTCTCCAAAGTGTCAGGTACCATCGAAGGTTCCAGCGATGATCTGCAGTCAGGTCAAGACCCCGGACAGGATGACAAACAAGCAGACAAGCTTCCCTGGAACGGATCCTGACAGTTGCGCATAAACTCTTTGCTTGTGCAACTTGTGCATCAGCTGTCTGGGCGGTTTGTCTTAAACGATCTTGCAGGTGAAGACGCTGGACGTTGAGGTCCTGGGCTGGTGTAGTTACATGTGGTCTGTGGTTGGATGTGCTGGAAAATACATTGGAGACACCTTATGACACATTTAATGGATGTGTCGTTGTGTTGTGCGATAAAACTTCGCATTTTAGACCAGTCCAAGGCAGACCTGTGCTATAATCATACAGTTTATACAGTATCTGGATAAGCCACACTTTAGGTGGACAGTTTATCTTGACAAAGGTAAGGTGATCACTTACATGGATTTAAACGAATTTTGCAAAAAAAAAAAATTGAGAGAAATACGATTTTGTGGGTGGTGAACAAGATTAGGCTTTTTATTTCAACTCGTGAAAAATGGGGGCAATATACACAGAGATTGCGAGTGGAAAAGCCATGCCACTAATCCTGTTTTGTTCCTCCTGTTTTACATTTTCTTGGATGAAGCGGTTTGTTAAATAAAGGCTCCTTTTTAAGCACCGACCGAGCTTTATTGTTGTTCATAGAAGGTGTCAGTCTGGAAGTGGGCCCGTATTAACTGGTTAGAGATACGCTGACACCCAGGTTGTGAGAGGAGGGTGCTTCTGGTTGAATTCAGATCCGGTGCTGAGGCAATGACGGGAGGTGAAAGGGGTGGGCGGGTCGCCGCAGTTCACACTGAAATCAAAGCTGACAGCCACTTAAAAGTTTGACAGCGAGAGCATGATTGCTGACCCGCTGGCTCGCCATAACTCACCTGGCATTCTCGTTTTTAAATGCGGAGTATTTACATATTCACAGATTGTTGGTATCTCAATGAAGGAGAATTGTCGAGCAGTTTCTCTACAGGTAATTAGAGCACAGATTGTCGTAGGAAGCAAAACACCTCAGGCACCAATTATTATTCCTAGCAGTATATTTGAATAACTTAAAAAATGTGTCTGGAGGGAATCTTTAAAAAGGTGTGCAAAGGTTATAATTTAATAGAATCATGTAATAACAGAATGTGAGTCCACATAAAATACATCTTAAACAAAAAAAAAAAACAACAACATTAAAACCATGTATTGTGGGAATTTACATGCCCAGACATGAATCAAGGGTAAATAAATCTGCAAACTAAGTGAACAAGACAAGGTGCTGGTCTTCTAATGAAACTTTCAGCTTGATAAATGAAACATCTTATCAGCCCTGTTTCTTAGATACCACATGATAGATCAGAATGGAAATGGCTTTTCTGTAAGAGAAAATGTCATAGATAGTGCATGGAGTTGTGTCTACATGATCAGCATTAACTGCCTTTGTAGTAACTTGCCATGCAAACCTTCTTCCTTCCCCAAATTATGGAAAGCTGTTGGTGTTATGAAACACACAGGATGAGTATATTGATTTCTTCAGAGTGTCTGCTAATGCAATATGAAGCTTCAGTCTGTTTTGCTAGTCCTTCGAAATGTCAGCTCCAAATGTGGTCAAAGCTGAAATATGCTGGGTGGCAAACTGGATTGTCGGGGGTAGTGCTGACTACGGCCGCTCCTGAACCACAGATTTACCTTAATCGAATAGCGGCCGCCACCAACGACTGACAGGTCGATCTTTGCATGCGGAACTCGTGTAGTCACCCTTTTGGTGTCAAGCTCTACACGCTCGCAATGATCCCACGCACATGTCGGATGATTTCCTGCCTGACAGTCTAATAACGTTTTAACGACAAGGCACAGTTGGAGTCGGAGAGGTGTCGTGATTATCTGATCAGCAGGTTCTGCTCGCTACCATCCGTCTTTATTGATATTTATTAGTGTAGTTTAATAACGTGTCACAGAGCAATAGGTCAAGCTAATAGAGGTTTTAAAGAACACCCCCCCTGCTGGACCATAATGCCGACTATTTCAATCTAAATTTTATTATTGAACAGTTTTTTTAATCAATACAGTAAAAACCTCTCATCGACTGTCAGGAGGCAGCTCTGGTGCTGACATCAACCAGGCAGCAGCAATCAGTGGTTTGAGCAGAGCGGTTCTGTTTTGCCATTGAAACATTGCAGAGCCTTCACATATGCTCCCGCGTGGCATCAGGGGCGACATTCACTTCCATTGTGTTTAACAAAGCTGGTAATTACACTTGTGCTGAACTTTTATAATCCTATCACAGTGGGCCCATCACAGACTGACTTATTTATATCCATTCAATTCTGATAATTTATGAATGCTTATTAATGCAATTGATACTAACCGTAACCTTACGGTTATCCTCAACTTAACTTATGTTGTGCTCAGTGGGAGTAAAAATCATTTTCCATATATAGTAATGTTGTTTTCTCCCAGTGGAGGGAAAAAAGGCTGGTGAATATCATCATGTTAAGCCTCACAAGACTTATCAGAGAGATCATTTAAAGCTCAGTCTGCGTCAGTCATGTCAACCTCCAACATTAATGTCAAATGAGCAGTTATGCAATATGAAATGAACCCTTTAGTATTGTGTTAGAGCATGTTTATGTATATGGTGCTGCAAAGAATAGTTGATCAATTGATTAGTTACCAACTGTACCAATCAGCCATTGCTTGAATAATTGTTTAATTGTATTGAATAATTCTTTGGAGCGTTGTTCTGGTTCCAGCTTTTCAAATGTCAGTACATTCTTTAGTGATTTATCACAGTAATCTGAATATCTTTGAGTTGTGGACAAGACATTTAAAGGCATCTCCTTTGGCTGACATTTTCTGATATTTCTCTAATGGACAATTAGTTGATTAAACAATTATTCTCCAACTGAAATTAATTGCCAACTGTATTGATGATTCATTCTTTTGAGTCACCTTTTAAAAACAAACGTTTCCAAACCCTCCTGTTTCAAACATCTCAAATGTGAATATTTTCTGGTTTCTTTATTCCTTTTTGATGGACAACTGACAACTTGACAACTGAGCAAACACCATCTACCGATGAATGTCACATGCGTGGCTTAAAGCTCCCAAATATTAGCAATGAGTAGAGGGTATGCCAAGACCTTATTTGATCAAATTGGGCAGCAGACCTTGTTTCTCTTTCCTTGGTTACTCAATACAGCAGTAGATATTGGCGGCAATGATATTTTTCGTGGATACATTCAGCAAAAACCTTTTCTTAAAATACTATAGCTTAATTTATCCTGACCATCAGATGATCAGCAGCAGTCTACTGTAAATACTACATAGTTGTTTTTTTCACTTGAGATATTTCAAACTGACATTTGACCTTTCAAACATGTCACATGAAAGTATTGAGGTATTTGAGTTGTGTACAGTTGAAAGTACAGCAGCAGTCCCTTATCGGTGCCCTTTTAACAAAACAAAGGAAATGGTGAATGAATACAAAAAGGTGCTTGTATTCATAACCATCTGTTGCCTATTGATATTTGGAGGAAATGTCACTTTCTCTGGGGTAGGTTAGATTGATCTTCTGAGTAAATCACAACTGGGACACGTGAAACCGGCGATGGTGGGAAATTAACCGTTGAGATGAAGAGAAAGACCCCGACTGCCTCATTACATTATTGCTTTCAAACAATGACTCTAGTCTCGCTTTGATTTGAGGCAAATCACAATTACTGATTAAATTTATGTGTTCTACATCTTTGGCTCCATGTGCTGTTTCTCTCTCTCTCTCTTATAATTGTCTTGCTTTCTTTGTTCCAGTCATCTATGGCATCTATAAATCTAACGCTTTAGAAATCTGAAATTAGTCTACACGGTTTTACTTCCAGACGGTCGTCTGTTTCCGTGCTTTGTTCTTTCGACACATTATTTCACCGTTCATTTTAAAGAACAGATTCTAATATTTGAGGTTAATAAAGGGAACCTACGACTTGCGGATGTTGATGTGTCACTGAAGGGCGGGTCACCCGTGAATGTCAATGAGGACTGCTTGTCACAGTTTTGGCATGGATAAGGTTATAGATTTTGATTAATGAAAGTATCTCCCGCAATGTAATTTCCTGATGAATGCGCTTCTGACTTTCCAAGAGATAGGCTAATAGGATAAGAAACATGGCTTCTCACAATTAGCGTTCATAGCTTCGAAAATTTGATAGTGATTGCGACTATAAATAGACACAGCAGATATGTGGACCGAATGCTTAATTAATTTGCTGTTTGGGCGTTCTGCATCATTCCTGACACCTTTGTCTCTTTCTTATAGCTGGCTAGACATATTCACTGGAGATTACATTCAATTTGCTGGGTATATCAAAGTTGTTTAGTTTCCTATTGTGTGTGTTTGTATTCTGTATTTGTTGCTCTGTGTGTTATTAAGAACTATCTGGCAGCTTATTTGACTCGCAGGTCACCCATATTGTTGTGCAGGATAAACCATCCACTCATACATAAAAGCCTCCCATTGCTCTTTAATTTTGCTCAAGCATTCATTGAAAATACATGCTGGCTAAAGTAAAATGCACTAGCAAATAAGTCTCTTATAAACAAAATAAAAGGGATATTAGAGAAATAAATATGCATAGCAAATACAGAAGTTGTAATTTAATTAGAAATAGAGCTGCACAAATTATTTATCTCTATAGTTACCAAATATTGAAGAAATCTTTACCTATTTCAGCTACTGTGTATGTCTGTCAAATTCTTTCATTCCACTTCCTTAAATCAGTCCCTCCAGTTTTTGTGTGATTTGGCCATTGCATGAATTCCTGTGTAATCAGCATTGTGTTGCACATTTTTTTGATGCAGCATATTTCCTCATATGTTTCATAATTCTTGCAAAAACTGCTGCTGTGCTTTTACCGGAAACAGTTCAACAGCTTCTTTTGCTTCTTTTTCTTGTTTTTTTTTTTTTAAAAGAAAATATCCGACTAGTGGAGCCTAGTGATCTTGGCAGCCAACAGAGAGGAGCATTGTGCTTTGCTGTTGTCATGTGAGTTTCTTTGTGTTAAGAGTGTCTTTTTGAGACATTTACGCAGGTGTCAGCTCTGTAGATGCCTCCCTTGCTTCATATATTATTGCTGCATTTGCCATCGCTGAGCTTTCGCTATCTTCTGTTACGTAGTTACATGGGTTCAGCTACATCACTACGAGCCACAAAAAAAGCCTCAAAATTCTATCTGTTTAAATGTGCCAAGTAGTGCGTGCGAACTACATTTTACACACTGCATAGTTTTAACACAATTATGTACTTAAAATGTTAAATGTAAGTGTTTAAGTGGCAGAAATATACAATTTGGGATACAGCATTAGAGTTGTTCTATTTATTTTAATGTCTTAAGCATATTGATGATACCTTTGATACCTTTGATGAGTTGTATAAATACCAGTATGTTAAAAAATGTTAGGGGGTTGAATTTTGAATGTACATTTAGATTTAATTAGTCTACTACAGATTGTAAACTGAATGTATTTGGGTTGTGGAGAGTTGCCCGAAAAAAAAAAAAAAAAAAACTAAAACATTTGAGGATATCATCTTGGACTTTGGAAACTTTGATTAAACTAAAAATAATATATATTGTGACATTTTAATGAGCAAACAACAAATTATTCGAAAAGGAAACTCAACTAATTAAGTGCTAATGAAAATATTTGTAATCTTTTGCCTCCTTCCTTTCCAAATTCTCATAATACATGTGGAGGTGGCCAGAGAGACACAGGAAAAGCTGCCGTTTCACCTTGAGAATAAAGCGCCACATGCGTAAGTACATAGAGGAATTGGCCTAGACTGTTCTCCTATCTATTAAACTTGCAGTGTAATGTCAGTAATGTCATGTGTAATGTGAAATCATCTTTTGGTTGGTACGACTTCAGACCAATTACAGGACGTTACAGCAGGCACTTCAGAACCAGAAAAAAAAGAAAATTAAGGTGCAGTCTCACCTGGGGAGATGAAGCGAGGAAAACTTTGATTGAAGTGTTTTCTGAAAACTTGTTAAAAAGTCAAACGGAATAAACTCAAATAAATGCTGACACTACCCAGCTGTCATTTGGATAGATA
The DNA here is from genome assembly GCA_036785175.1 of Eupleurogrammus muticus. Lineage (NCBI taxonomy): Eukaryota > Metazoa > Chordata > Actinopteri > Scombriformes > Trichiuridae > Eupleurogrammus > Eupleurogrammus muticus. Next base: position 17,477,191 of record JAYKQN010000001.1, read on the forward strand.
GAGACCACATCCAAAGTTAGAAGGTAATGCCACCTGTAGATGAAGAATTTGTGGCAATAATACAAAAAGGTGTTTGATGTGCTCTGCATCGACCAATGAGAAAGAGCTCTGCATCGAACAATGAGAAGGACAAATGTCCTTGTTGTCAACATGCCCAATGTCAGGTGCTCGGTGTCTACGAAGCAACCGATGTCTAGTATCGGGAGGCCACATACAGTAGGTTTATGACAACAGAACATATATATATATATGTCAGGTAAATACTTGAATACTTGAATATGAGTGTAAATATAGAGTGGCTGAATTTATCCAATCATGATTTAATAACTGTCATATTGAAATAAACAGAACATGACTCCTGAAGGATAAGATAGATGTCTCTCTGTTGGAATTAAAAAAAAAAAGAAAAGGTTCCAGGGACGACACAGAGTGGAGGTTCTTCCCACATAAATGATGTTCGGCGGAGCACCGACACCAGCAGTATAATCACAGAAGTAGTGTTAATTAGCGTCAGCTCACATGACCCGCTGCCATGGACGTTTATCATTTTAACAGGCAAAACGGTGGTCCGCGCCAGCTTAAAAATGAGAAGCTGCTGCCCTAATGTTTCATACACTGCCACTCTTTGCCAATGAGTGAGTGTTAGGAGTCAGAACTTGAATGGAAGTGAATCCAATACTGCCCTCAGTGATCCTAATTATTGAGTGGATTGCTCACACTGTAAGAACAACACAAAATACAATTATTTTCAGTAATTATATACTGAAAATTTTATATAAAACTATCAAGGTAAAGACTGTTTTGCCAACACTGCTGCAGTGGGTTACCATTCACCAGCAAAACTGTGCTCCTGCATGGAGTCAAGCCAATTCCTCACTTTTATCTGATTGGCTCAACATGTGTGGTAATGCGGGTGACCAGACTGCTGACTACGTTCATCCTTTGTCAGGCTGCTGGAACCAGTCTGTTGCTGTGTTTGAGCTGTAACAAACGGCGTATGCTTCCCGCAGCCCCACGGTGTGACAGACATGTAGCCGGGGGTGATACCATCAAACCCCAGCTCAGCTTGTGGTGTGTTGATATCGGCGTACATGTCAACTTTTAAGTCACAAGGATTTGCAGTACAGGGTTGTCCTGTTTGAGGTAGAAATCTGTGTCACTACAACATAGCTGTCCACCAGCTTTGACAAGTTTATCTTATAAGGGTAAAAAGGACCACACAGTATCTTCATAACAAACACCAATTAAAAATATTAATATTAGTATCATAACTTCTATTGAAGAAGTCTCGATATCCCAGTATGAGCCTGGCTGTCTCTGAAAGGCTTTTAATTTGGAGGCATTAGTGTTACTGCAGGAGGCTGCAGCAGTTGCTAAGTCATGTTTGATTACACTGGTTTACATCAACATGTGCTCAGACAAGGCAATGTGAACGAAACCAAATACCATGATTTCTTTGAGCAAATACCTTGATATCAATCTTGTGACAATGTGGCGGGGATTACCAATTATGATTTTACAATTTAGATTTTTTTTATAAAGAGTGATCAGTAATGTGCTTATAATAACTAAGTAGTAAAGACTAGAACATTTATTTTATGTTTTGTAAATAGGATATGAGTGTTTTATGCTCACCTTCTTTCTTGTATCAATTTTCTTGCAGCCCTGCCAGTTAATAATTCCAAACACAGGTTTATATAATTTAAACATTGTATATAAACCAATGATATTATTTGAGATTACCTTATTTTAAGTAGTAAGCAGCCCTGTCAAGTCATGACAATATTGATATAATATAGATATATTGACCATCCTGAAAATATGTGTTTATTTTTCTGCAAGTTATTGTCATTTGATTATTTTAAAATATCACAGGCCCATAGTATATTTAGTGCTTTTACTGTATATTATACAGTGACAGGAGGAAGAGGTCTGGTGTGCTCATAAGTTCAAACGACTGTGATGAAAAATGCTTTTTGGTAGGGAACAAACAAAGTTCAAAAACAAATGCCTAAGGCACTTGCCTGGCAAAGAGTTAAAAAAATCAAAAAGCCTTTATTTATGGCGATTTCATGAAGAAATTCTAAAAAAATAAAAAAAGAACATATGCTGTGCCTACACATTTAGAAAGAGAGATAACTGCTCTTGCACAGCTCCTTCAGGGTGTCGCCCTCAGCACTCAGTCTCCCCCTTTGTAGACACAAGATAATTACAACACCTGAGCAGTAAATCAGTGACATTATACTGATTATATGATTATACTGTGACATTTCTGTTTTATGGAGGAGTGCCTGGGCGTGCGACCGCGGTATCCCAATTATGCGGCCGTCTCCTGTTTAATCTCGTTATAGGAGAACACAGTGGAGGGTCAATAAAAGCCATCGGATGTCTGCATTTCATCTCGGCTGACCGACAGCGTTTAGCGCTGATGACCGAGCAGATCGGACAGGGAGAGAGACCCGCCCTGTCGGTGTGAAGTGCTTCAATTTTGGCCGAGGTATTAACACATCCTCATGATCCAGCACCACCGAAGAAATCACTGGCACAACCTCACCCCTCGGTTAACTCCAGAAGTTTTCCCTTTGTGGGCCAAACCGGGCAGCTTTTTATGGCTTTTTATTATTTGATGAGTACTATTAATTTCAAGGGGCAGGCCTCAGTGCTTCTGAGGCTGACATTTTTTTGTATCCGCATGAGGGAACATGACTGCGTTATCTCCTCCTGGTAATGGATTGGCAGGAGTTATGTATGTTTTATTGGTATTGTTTAGCACTTGAGTTAGGAGGCAGATTTTTTGTGTTCATTGTCTGAGAAGACTGCATATCTCATCCTTGCAGGCCTGAATGGCTTTTTATGTGTTGTTTTTCCAAGGCTGCAGTCTGCTTATCCCTCTAAAGTACATTATTTATTTTCTTCTACATTATCAGTCTGGAAACTTCCTTCCATAAAGATCATTCACATTAGAACTAATTGGATTTATTTGGGCTCTTTACTTTGCCACCTCGCAGAGAACTTCGCCGTTGTTCTCTTGCCGTTGTTTGTGCTTCCAAGTTTACTACAACATAAACCTTCTTTATCACTTTGACATGTACTTGGCTGTCCCAGTTCAGTCACTTTCCAACACCATTGTGGTTTGTTCACAGAAACAATGATGACTTCACACGAAATACACAACTTGTTTGACATTCCATTCATGTACGCTTTGCTTTAAATGCAATGACTAACCTGCTGTCTGAAAAGGAAAATACAACTTTTTGTTTTTCCACAGTTTGGGAAGCAAGCGTTTCGTCAACAAAATCTGAATCAATATTAGCAATTGTGGTACAAAGTGTGTTCATTTAGGGGATCCTTACAGAAATGTTTAAAAACGTATTGACGGTTATATTTAATTGAATTGGCTTTTAAATGAACTTCATTTATGTTTCTATTAGCTATTTCTTTTAGTCTGTTGCTTCATCCTTTCAGCTAATTTTAAGTTATTGTATACATATATGTTATTTATTATAAATATAATCAATCTATATTATTTAGTTATATATCTCTTTTATGTGCATTTCTTTATTTTTAACTACTTAGTCTCTTTTAGTATTTGTTATTTTTATGATAACTATTCTATGGCACAGCGATATAGCGGATCATTTTTAATGCCCCATTTTTCACACAGACCAGGAGATAAAAGGGTGAATTTAACCACTTTATTTTTAATTGAATTCCTTTGCTTTTGAGCAAAATGGCTCAACAACTATTGGAAGGATTACAATAAGATTCAGGACAGACCTTTATGTCCACTCAAGGGTGAAGTTGATAACTCTGGTGATCCCTTAATTTTCTCTAACACCATCATCAGGTCAGATTTGTATTTTCTTCTAATCTTTTGATTTCCCATCAGCCTCAGCTGTACCTTTTGTATTATGCTCATCAATGGCTGTTAATGTCTGTTAATAATAGTGAGCATGATACGTATTTATGCTGACAACCATAGGCATATCACCACAGTGTTCCACATAGTCTCTATAAGTGCAAGGGCCGTGTTTGGTGCTGCTCAGCCACGGTGGTTGTACATGCTGCCTCTGCAAAACAGCTTTTTCATCATGTGTGCTTCAACATTTTCAATAAAAGCATTTGGTCTTTGGTATGGATGAGCTCCAAACACACACACTCCATCCTGGTTGTAGGAAGTAGTACGAGGACTAGGCAAAAAAGAAAGTCTGGTATAAGACAAAAAATAGAAAACTGTCTTCTCTGACTTTGTATTGCCTGGCATATGATTAACATTGTTCACTGTGAAGAGGAAGAAAGAATCCGGCAGAGCAACAGGTTAACCCAACGTAAAACTTTGAATGGTCAATGTGTGCTTTACATCAACAGAGTAACTATGTCTGCACCAGTATATATAAACTTTAAAATGAAAATGTATATTTAGTGGTTTCTTGGACAGGATGTAACTAAAAGGAAAATTCCCCTCTGTGGGACAAATGAAGATTGATTGATTGATTGATTGGCCGTAGCAGGTGCTCCGAAGGGGGTGTGGAGAGGGTCAGGAAACACAGAGAAGAGGCAGCAGGGTAGAGCTGCTCTCTCTGCTGTCAGTGTTTGGTCAGTCTGGGTCCAGCTTGTGATGAAGCTGCTATTGGTTCTTCTGGCAGACCAGCAGGGCCACATCACCACGTTTGTTTTAGAAGTGCAGCAGCACTACACCGGAGCAGGCAGCCAGCGAGGGAGGAGGCAGCTGGTCCTACTCAGCAATCCCCCACACACGTTAGTGATGTTAAAAAACAGCGAACAGGTTAACAAAGTAAACTTATAGTGACTCTTTTTTAAGTGAGGAATATTAATGTGTCATACATTCCTAGAATGTACCAGGCAATCAAAGAGAAGACATTGTGGGCTGCAAAATGACCACCTAAATCAGCATGCAGCGCACACCCAGGTGTGGTCAGATTATGGTGGGTTTGCCTCAGTCGGGGGTGTCTCGTGATGAGAGACCAAAGCACCCATTGAGGCTGGTTGCTTAACTAATGATGTCTTGTACTGGCGCAAGCATGCCTGAATAGTCATCAGCCATCTCAACCGCACCCAAGAGCTCATCATCAAACCCACTCAGGGCCAGTTTCGTGCTGAACCATTAGGGAATGTAACACCTGGTTCTACTCAGCAATCCCCCTAAAGAAACACAAAAAAATAAAACCTGATGAAAACAATGTTAGCCTTGTCATTATGAACAGCATGCTGCCTCACAGAGCTGCCACCATAGCTGGGATGAATATAAGACGTGGAATCTTATTTCCCTGTAGTCGTTCATTTTGGCTGCTCATCTGCTGTAGAACGGTCTTGTATCCGAAGAACCAAATTAATGTAATAATTACAAAAACTTTCCTCTTGCCATGTCTGTCACATTTTAACTGTGAGATGATTCTAATTTAGATTTTGAGTCTAATCTGTGTTTTGGAATCTTCAAAGAAGTGACAGTAGGATTAGAGAATGTTTGATCATTACCATTCATAGTTCTCCTCTCACTCAGCATGTTGTTTATTTCTTATTTTTCACTGCCTCTGGTAGATGATAAACATCATTATCAGTATCTACATGAGCAGAATTGTTGATCCTGTTCAGACTCTGTTTTGGACATTTCTGAGATCTGTGTCATAGCAAACTACCACTTTATCATATGGGTGGACCTAATGATAGCAATAGTACTATATATATACTCTATTATAGCCACTTGTAAAAAAGAAATGTAGGAAAATGGATTGATAAACCTGTAACAAGTCAAAACAGCACAACCTTTTCTTATTTATGTCAATTTAATGCTTCAATCACAAATGCAATCTGCATAGAAAGAAAAAAACATTAAACAGTTTCTTATGAAATAGTGTTATCAAGGTCAAAAATCAGAAGTCTGCCCTCGATAAAACAACAATTTATAGTCAAAAAACCCATAGGAAACATTTATTATTGAGAAAACCAATATGGTTTTCATCAAGGGATGTCCCAATCATGTTTTTTTTTGGCCTCAAGTTGAGTCCAATTCATTTGAGTTTGAGTATCTGCCGATACCGAGTCCCGATCCAATACTCCTGCAGACAGATGAAAAAGTGATTTTCCGCCAGGAAGTGATTGCTGTCCGTAGGGGCGTGCAAAGCCTGTTTATGCTGCATTTGCATGTTATGACTGTTTGATCCGGATAAAAAGCAGCTGCAGACATTTATAAACTGGGCAATGCAGCATTCATTGGACAGCAATCACTTCCTGGCAGAAAAATAACTTTTATGGCACAACGCCATATCAAACTGGTGGTGTTGAACGCAGCTCTGTCCTTTCCGCTCCCCTTTGCGAGATGTTACAAGTGGCTGTTGGACCAGTTCCGTTTCCCTAAGGCGCTAGCTTCGTGTCAGCTACCTGCCCAGGTCATCCTGCCATAAAAGTGTGTGACGTTTATGGTGTTTCATGTTTATGGCACAAGTGTGACAGTTGCCCACAGTGTTTCATTTGGCCGTCTCTTTGTACCTTTGATTTATGGCAAATGACAAAAAAAATAAATCATTTTTTTTACCAATTCCAAGAGGAATAAAAAAATGTGCTGATCAGCCTGAAACAAGAATTCAGATCCTTTTTGCATCCAGATAACAAAATGACAAATCCTCATTTGACTTCATATACATCTGCATTTAAGTATAATGGACAAATTGACTTATAGTTCATGGCAGTGTGTCACAATCTTCAAAAGATGTTTTGAAAAGAGCACTGTAAACAGTACAGAGAATGTTCTAAATCAAGATCGTTTTTTCAGTCCCTGTCAGTTGTTTCTGTGCTTCATCCAGCTCACCAGCTTGGTTGGTGGTTACTTGGAAGGCTCGTCTGTCAGTATGGCCAAAAAATGAGGCCAGTGAGTAAATCTAGTGTGTAATTGCAGCGCTAACAGCAGTATGGGTTAGCTCTTTGTGCAAGAGCTGAGATACAAACCTGGAGGGAGACTCTTCGGAGACTGTAGCTGTAAACTGGGCTGCACAGAACCTCTGCCCACCATCACAGCAGCATCTATCGTTCTCCAGGAAGAATTAAACACAGAAATTTCAGCCGAATTATGATCTTTTTTTTTCTCTTCACATGTAAAATAGAATTACGTTAGATTCTGTGGTCTTTTTGCCATCTAACACACTACCTAGGTAACAAAGAGAGAATTGAGAGTTCTCAGCATTCAGCTATGAACCATCTCCAACACATCAGATCAAACCTCAAGGTTGGCTTCTTTACATTTGTATTTTACAAAAGCTCACTGTATATCAGCTGATTTTTAGCCTCCACGCCGTGCAGAAACACCACACATACTCATCGATTAACCCTTACGTGTTGGCCTCCTGACAATCACAGCAATTGACTGTAATTTTCATCTCACATGATTTATTACGCAATGACAGACTGAGGTTTCAGGGAATGAAAAGTGCCAACGGTAACAAATGGAGCTCTTCACAGCATCGTCTTTTCTATAATGGACTGTCATATACCAGAAACAGCCCAATCGCATTAGAAACCCAAAGCGCCGCTTTGAAACATCCCCTGTCATGATGAAAATTAAAAGTCAGAAATTTCAGACACTTAGCTGGGGTCCTTAGTCACACTAGTGTGACCAAAGGAGTGCCAGTACTTGAGGCGAAAACTAAATATGGAAGAATGGCCAAGCTCTGCAGCCCTGCTCCATGTGCAGAAATCGATTATGATTGGCTGCAGGGTGTCTATTAATTCCTGATAATGGACACCTACTAAGTAGTTCCAGTGAAACGGTCTGCTCCCCATTCTAAATTAATGCGCTGGCTACACAGTATGTCAGCCTGTATAAAAAATGAGTAGCAACAGGGATGCAGTCAAAGCCTCCGCCTCTGTTGTAAACAAGCTAATCAAGTAAGTGAAACAATAAGTGAGTTTAACATTCTTATTTTATTTGTTTTACCTAGGTGTATTTGGAGAAGATGAAAGCTTGGATGACTACTGAAGAAAGAGAATTTAGAAGTAGAAGCAGGATTAAATATAATTAAAAGATTGTATGCTAATGTCTGGGTGAATACTGATTTCTGATTGGTCAGCAGATGTGCCTTAACACACACATAGCTCTGCTTGAGGTTAATCACCTGTTCGAATTCATCCGCTACTCAGCCTGTAACCATAGGAACATTAAAGAGCACAACTGTCAAACTTAGGCCTGCTTGTTATGTAAAGGATAATGTAGAGTGAGCTGGTCATTACTGTGAAAAGATCCCAGACAAAATGAACGGCACACTGACACCTGAAGTGCTCAAAATGATAAAGAGGGAGAAGGATGAGATGGGGAAAAAGGGCAACAAAATAAGCAGTTAATAAACCGAGACACTTTCTGTACCAAAAACAAAAGGGCAGTGATTTGGACACTGCGGCTATGCTTAATGACACCTTATGTGAATTAGATGGCTTGGTTCAGTCCACCAAGGCTGACATTGAGTACACTGTGGCAAGTTTAATGTGCATTAGAGCTGGTATCTATTTCTGTATTTCTCCAATTTCAATATAATTACTGTTACAGGGTTTAAATCATGTAATGCTGCCTTTAAAGCCATAGTAAAACGCTACAGGGAAACCAGCGAAGACACCAGGGTCCATTGTCCTCCCATAACAGAGTCTGACCTGAATATCCTATCGCTGTAAGAAGGTATGGGTCCACGTCGAACTTGCTACCACACCTCATCGTCGATCCAACGTTAAACCCAAATTCATTCCTTATAGTAGCTGGTCGAAAGTTTCTCATCTGAACATCATCACACTACACATCGCCCTAAGCAATACAGCCACAAATTTGTTGGAGTGAACAGTTCTTGATATATGCGATTAACATGCCATATATACATTTATACACACCAGGATTGCTTCCTTCATAGTTAGATGATGCTGCTACAGCATCACATATTGGCACCAAATATGTCATGATCACTCAGACATTATATCTTTTATAGTTTTTGTCTGCATAGTGTGTGTGTGAGATCTGTGTTAATGCTGTTGTTGCACTTTGTAACCTTGGTTAAAAAAAAAAAAAAAAAAAAAAAAAAACTTTACTTACTAGGAGCTAGTTGGATGAGAAATATCTCCTCACCAGGTCATTTCTCAGCCTTGTCGGATATAGTGACCAATGTTCCCAATGCAGTAGAACCTCATGGAATGGTAATGATTGTATCAGACAAATCCTCAGGTGCTTTCAAGGATACAGTTGTGGCTGGTGAGAAATACTGGATTTAGAGAGAAAAATTAATGGTCTTACTTTTTTTTTTTTTATTTCCCCTGCCAAGTGACCATGGTATATTTGGGTTAATGCCCTTCGAGGCATCCATAATCTGGAATTAATGAACTCCACGGAGGAAGGGGAGGACGGTTCATGCCTACTCAACATCCATTAATTCTGATTATGGACGCCTTGGTAAGCAATATCCCATATACAGTATATACATTTTCATAGCTCCTCTGACCATGAGGTTCCTCTGTCAGTTTGAGATGGATTGTTGTGTGAGGTGTTAAGATGTGGGAAATGTTCCCACGCTCGTGTTTGTCATCATTGGCGAATTGGTGTCCACATAATATTTGTGTATTTTACTTCTAGGTCTAGTTGTGTTCAGGTGCTTTTACACATGCAGCCTCTCTAGCTCTCCTCCACTCAAACCATGGGTTTTCACACTCCTGCCGTTTTCCCAAAGCACTTTTTTGTGCCCTTATCCTGACCTTTTTAAAAGCTGGTGTCTTAACTCATCGCGGCAGATCAGGCTCCTCTGCGTCCCCCCCCTTCCTGTCTTCCTTCTCTGCCACGCTTTGCGGTTTCACCCTCAATTGTGTTCCCTTCACCCCTGATTGTGTTCCCTCCGTCTGTCACAGTCTGCTCGCTGTTTGAGAGGAGCAGACAGTGATGGATGCTAATCACTCTGCCCGTGTGCCCATCAGGCTCGGTCCAGGAAGGCCTCCCCTTTACCCCATGAATAAATGGGATGACACCTTCATTTCTGATGTCACTGTCACTGTTAGCAATGTACCTGGGCCCTACTGTAGTTGACCTCACTCAGTCAGGCATGGGATTTATTATCTGTACAGAAACAAATAAATTAAGGAATGAGATTTTGTTTAGTAATTACCTCAAACTAGCGTTAAAACTATCTTTTTTTGAAGCTGTTTCTCTCTGATATGAAACAGAAAACTAACTTTCACTGGCCTCTGGTCCACTCTAATATTTATGATGTGTTTATGAAGTGAAGGGAGTTACAGAGACAGGCAAATATGTCCAATATTGATCTTTTTGTGGCCCAAAACCATTTATTTAATTAGCGCGAGATGAAGCGCCAGCCAGGAGAGGTCTCTGAGGTAGAGCTACCTCCAAATAACCTCTTTGATCTTGGCAGGGCTTGCGTCGTGTTTGTTTCATTCATTTTGTCTTCACTGCTGTGGTTTGTTGCTCATGATCATGGCATGAAATATTTCTGGGCAGCTGATTTTAAATCCATGTTGCAAAAAGGCTGACAGTTTACAGAACATTCTGTAACATTATACTTGTATAACTTAGTTAAAGAATATGTTTTTTTTTTATTTTTAGTATTTTTTTTCCTTTGTTCACACTGGAATATGTAATGGAACATTAGCTTTGTGGTTTGCTCATTTTTTTAAAAATCTAAATCATGAATAAACTGTAAGAAACCTTGTTTTCACATTTTTCACACTTCAAAACAATGCACTGTGTTTAATGAGTGCTTCTCCGCAGCCCCGGTTTGGAATTCTGAAATCCATTTTCCATAATGAGCCGCTGAATTCCTTTGTCGGGAAACATTTCAAGCAATTAAATATTGATGGAAATCATTCATGTGGCTGTATATGAAGGAGAACTTCAGCCTGCTGAAAGAGATGAGTGATTGCTTTGGTCTTCCAGAAACAGGGTGGAAAGATTTCCTTTTTTTAAAAATATGCTGTGTCTGAAAGTACCAAGTCAAAGGCAGCTGGGTTTGCTTTTTTAGCCATGAAGGCAAAAAACAGCTCAAAAACAAAGATAAAAACAGAGTGGTGGGGGATTCTTTGAAATGTTAACTTTTTGGTTGGTTTGGCTGACCCAAAATGGATAAATAAAGGGCAGGAGCTGCTACACTTAAGTATTCAGATTACAATTTTTACACTTCCCTGCAGCCTCCAGTCTTCTTCAACCTGTGACACACACATCAATGGTTCAGCATCTCAGGCACAAGGTAGAATTAACATTGGTTAATTAAAGTTAGTTCTTCTCCTGCTATTATCGATCTTTTGTTGTTTAGAGGCTATGAATAAGCTTTGGAAAAGAAAGAAGGACAAACAATGGCAGCACTTTTTTCAGAAGGCTGTTTCCTCCAGTATACTATATCAGTGCAAAGCTGTAGAGAAAATAGGTTTCAGGTCAATCCATTCCGCTGGCCGGTAAACCTGGTAACTCACTGAGCTTCAGAAGAAAGACGAGATGCTGCAGCTGTGCCCCAGTTCGGGTTCAGTTTCCCCCCACATTTCTACACCGAATATGTCATAACTACAGCCAAGGAATTGCTCTCCTCAAACTTATTATTTTTCTTTCTCCTCATTATGCCATGGACATTTGTCTAAATCCTGAAACATGTCACTGCTTTGTTTGTGTGAGTTAAAAGCTGCTCATATGAAAACCGCTGCACGGAGGGGCACATCTTGTGCACAAATATGTTCTAGTGTTTCTTTCTGATCACAAAATTACCATTAGTAAGCTAGCTGTTCTTTATAGACTGTAGCACGGTTGTGTGGAGTGTGATAAACACTGTATAGCTGGCTCCATGTGTGTTGACCCAGCTGTAATGTACTCAATTCTCATGTGCATGAGATACAATTCAGAAGAAGGAAAGTGTGAGCTTTAATAATTCATCAACGTCGCAAGAAACATTTTCAGTTGGCTTAGACGCTTCTATTCTACCCCGCGGAGAGTTTGGGCTGCGGAATAAGAGCTAAGGAATCCTGACCTCTTGAGTGGATCCACTAAATCAAGATGATCTGAAAGAAGTCTGAAAATGTGTTTCGCCTGCCCAGTTACCCTCAAGGCTATCCCTGTCACAGCCACTCGGTGCCCTGACAAAGAAGGATCGCCCCTTGGCAGAGTGATTTGGCCGCTGGCCTTGAACTTTAAAGTTCACATGAGGTCTGTCTTTCACTGTGAAGTTTCACTGTGCAGCTGTATTGACATGAAATAGCGGGTAAACACAGATTTAATTCATTTTAGCATAGCCGTATTCTCATGATAGCGGACCATCAGAGATCTTCCCACCTACCAATCATCAGGGCCCAGTTGTTCAGAAGTAATGTAATCCGATTTCAGCTATTAGATTGTATTAAATCTTGTTCAAAAAAGAACAAAAAGGATTGCGAAATTAGATTCGATTGTTCGGTGAAAAAGAAAGACGGATTACCCGCTGTTGCAAACTTTTTCAACAACTAGGACCCGGGGAATTTATAAATTCAAGGTCGTTGAACTGCAGTTTTCGCTGCCACTAACAAACCCATGAGCCTTACAATACATCATGTCTTACCGGAAATTACACTACCCCCCCTCCATTTTCCTTTATAGAGACGGCCAGATGGATGAATCATGTCCTAATAAATGATTATGTTTGTTTTTAGCCGATGAATATGTTTCGCTGCAGACATCAACAGACATCGAAGGAGTTTGATTCAGAGGCTGCACATGTTGCTGGTAAAACAGTTCTACTTACCACTTGCTAAATTGGTTAGTGCACAAATGTGTGTCTTTGGTGTGTTCACATTGAACCAGATTCTTTTACCTCTCTGTTGGTGTTACCCATATTTTTGCAATGCATGCTGAGAGGTTTTAGACTAGAATAGAAACAGAAAGACATATTGCAATATCCACAGTAAATACACAGATGGTTTACTACATACAATGACATTTTTACTTTGTTAGTACTCTATAAGATAAGAATTAAGATGGAGAAATAAGATTGTCCTCAATATGTAGTAAGGTGAAATGTTTAGAGACTTGGTCTTGTGACTCTAGCAGAGACTGTATGACCCGACTGGAATGGAACCTTAATTAGTATCATTGCTAACACAATGGCTGCTGTGAAAAGGTCAAATAGTCCCCTGCAGCATATCTCAAATATAGAAATGAGTCATTTTTCGGGATAAAGGTGCAGATAAGGATCAGCTTGTGCGGGGAAAAAGAAGCCTTGTCATTTTTTCAACTGTTTTACTACAGGAAGCATGAAAAACTCCTGCAGAGGCTGGAAGAATCAATCTGAAGGCAAAAGTCAAACAAAGGATCAGAAAAGGGTCATGCTCTTAGCTGATTTATTTAACACTGATCGTTGACGGGCATTGTGTTACGGTTGTAGTGCTGTGGTTAGTTTCTTCTTGTTCCCACCTGTGTCCCTCCCCAGCTTGAGACTGAGTGTGTGAGCATACCTGGGCTCCTTTGCTCATCAGGGTGTGGAGAATAAAGGCCAGTGATGCAGTCGGCAGCTTTTGTGCACCGTGTCGGTTGCAAACCTTTAATTTTTGAGTTGTAGCGTGGCCGGATAGTCAGTATCTTTTTTTTTTCATGGGTATATGTTCTGCCTTGGCTTTATTTAACAGTTAACTTGTTGTTTTGTTTGGGGCTGCAACCTAATATGAAAACCAAATGCGACCAATAAAGTCTTGGACCAAGTTTTCATTGGTCACTGTGGAAAAGGCCACAGTGACTAGCCCATGTACTTCTGTTTCCCTGATGCCTTTTTCCCCAGGATGATTTGTTTCAGAGATTATCTTCAATAATTTAGTTACTACAGAATATCTCATAATTGCACTTAATACACTCTTTTTTGCATTTGCTAATGATATTCCATAGTCTGAAACACTTCCCAAAAGGAATGAGATAATGGAAGACACAAATATATTATTTATGTCTGTATGTGTGTGTGGGAGAATGAAATAGTTTGTAAATCAGCAGATAATATGTGATGTGTATTTGAGGTTATTTCTGAATTCCCATGCAATGTTAGCAAGATTAACATGAGTATAGCTGCTCAATAATTAAATTTTAATTTTAATCACAATTTTGGCTTTCAATAACTATAGAACTATCAAAGTTAGTGTGATTAAGCGGTTGATTTTGCCATTCCATTTTGCTCTCAGATGCTCTCAGATCATCTTTTATTCTAACTCCAACACAACCCTTTTCTCTACATTGGCATGTTTTAGCCCCTCCCTCAAAGCCCAAAGTCACTCTCAGGCTGTGGCACATTAAATCCAGCTTGAGGTAAAATGATGGACGCAGCCTTGCGGGTTGTGATTTGTGTGTCAAACTGGACTTCCTCATGTCTCTTATCTGCCCCGCTAAGCTCTGCATGTGTGTGACGAGGCAGCCGCACTCACACTTAAGCAGAGAAGATAGAAAAAAACCTCGACCATAAATTACAACAAAATGCAGTATGTGTAGTTATTTACCAAGTTCATGCGCACGTGTATTTGAACTCAGCGTGAGTCTCTACTGAGTTTTGCTGTTATTTGGCTCTGCTGAATTTCTCTCCTCCAGACTGAAGGAGACAGGGTGAACCTGACGTTAACATGGTGCTGCTGTCAATGCGATAAAAGCTTCATTAGTAAAGCGTCAATAAAAGTAGGCTTAATTTAATTAAGTCTAGGAAAAATCACCTCAATTTTAGTCTAATATAGTATATATATTTTTTAACAAATGCATGATGATTCCATAGTGACTGAATTAATCATGTTAAGTAATTGTGATCGCAATATTGTCCAAAACAATTAGGGTTGTGATTTTTGCCATAATGGAGCAGCGCTTCTTGAGTGGCACGTTGTGCACCACCCCGCTGCCTCCTACAAATTATGCAATAAAGTTCATTCCCTCGTCACGGCGTATTAGACCTGTTGTTTCTGCCAAATCGAAATCGCAACCGAAGTCCGCTGTCAACACATCGCTGCCGCGGTGATGCTCACAAAGGTCGACGGAATGAAAAGGTCGCTTTCCCCAGAATAGATTCAGAACTTTCTGAGTAAAGAAAAGGCACCTGACCTTAACCTTGGAAAGAATAAGCATGTGTAAATGAAGGCTTCTGAATGAATAATGTGAGGGTATCCTCTCTATGACACGACTTAGTGAGATTCACAGTGAGTCACAGTAAACACAATCACAACAATCATATCCATATTTTAGGGACTTTAAATCTTCCACTTTTTCTATATCAATAATCACTATTTCCACAGTCTGTGCCTGATATAGTAAACAACAGTAATTCATGCAACATGTTTCTTGGTTTGCACATGGTTGAGAGGCTGGGAACTTGTTGCATAGTGCTGCGCAGGAATGTCCGGAGCTGGAAGGAGAAGATTTGCAGGGTGCTGGCAGCACGGCCATGAAATTGGGATGAAGGTGGGAGAACCCCTGTGGATTGACAACTGGGCCCCAGGAGACATTAGGGGAAAAAGTGACTTTTGACTTAAAAGCAACATCAGTAGTCTCAATGTAGGAGTTTCCATAGTAGAAACGATTGCGCTTGTGACGTGAAATTGTGACCCTGATAGCCAGGAGGATGGGAGTGATCCAGGAAAACAAATTCGAAGTATGTGAAACGTGTGATGCAAACAGAACAGAACAGAGCGAGCAATGACAGACAATGACGAACAGAAATTACATTAAGTCAGACACAGCAGGTAAAGACTCACATGTCAGTCTCTAAACGCCTCTCTCAACATGAGGCCGAAGATAATCTCCCCGCTTTCATAGCTATAGCTGGGTGGAACTGTTTATAGTTGAAAAACAAAAATCCCTGCATCGCAGAGTCTTCTTTTTTGTGCAGTGACATTTGGTGACATGCAGAAGTTGTTTCGTGATGAAGGAAAAAGGGCGGAGAGCAACTATTTTTTGTCATATCCTTGGCATAATGTAGGTTTATTAGCAGCCGTCCTGTCTGCTTTCCAAGCGACTGTCAAAGATCTAGAAATCCCCCAGACATTCGGTAGGCGGGGGAGACCTCAGATCATCTGGTGTCGCGAGACTACAGCGTGTAAGGAGGAGCAGGGTGGAGGTGGGTTTGCAAATTGGCCTGCAGACTAAGCAGTGATCTCTGGCAGACTCAACCGGTAAATAGGGCACCCGGTATGCTATCTGCCAATTGATGCCGAGCGGGAGTCGGAGGGGAGAGGGGGGGAAGGGGGGTGGGCGCCTCGGAATCTGTCGCAAAAGTCGCTGAATCTTCAGGAGCTGGTCTCACTGGATGCATTTAGAAATCATCCCGTGTGACTTTCAGGCACATCTGGCTCTGGATGTGGTAATTGATTCATATTGGCCCTCACAATCCTGGGTATTGATGACAGACAAATATTTTGTATTTTTATGACTCTGTAATTTATCCTTTATTGTCATTGTAAATTGTTACGCATTATAAATGTCTGCATGCATGTTTACTGTGCTGCTGTCCGCCTTTGCCAGGATGGTCTTGTAAAAGAGATTTGTAATTTTAGTGATGCTATTCCTGGTTAAATGAAGGTTAAATAAAAGTCGGCTGAGCTGTCAGCTGATGCAGGCTGCTTAGATATTTAACTAAAAGCTGATGTAGCTGTGTTTTCAGCTGACTTGATATTGTGATGTGCCTGAAATAAGGATATGCCTGACTTCCGTTTTCAAACTGTGTAACTTTAGAACCAATATCTTGCACATTTCATGATTCTAATGTAGATTTTCTCAAACTTTTTTTTCAGTCAGGGCATCGTCAAAAATACATCAAATCCATGGTAAAAAAAACTGCACTGCATCTGTCACACGGCTCCATACACGTGTGCCTTTGCACGAGCATGCTTGCACACACACACACACACACACAAAGCGGCAGTTAAAGCCAACTAGGGTAAATTAGGCATAAGACATACTGGGGCATTCAACTGCATCTCAACAGGATTTACTGCAGAGGGGCATGCAAAGCCAACAGCACTATACCAATCTATAAATTCACATAAAAATAAAGAAACCTAATGAACAATACAACCTTAATATCCAATATCTATTTCTAAACTGGCACACAACCTATTGCGATGCTCTGAATATTTGAAAATAAAATAAAAGGGCAAAGGAAGAGAGAGAGGAATTTCATTTAGTTATCAATTTATTTAGTAATACATATTTTAAAAATGTACTCCTTCACATGAACATCAGAACATGTCATTTTCTGACAGCACCCCAGTGTGCTGCAACACACTGCGTTTGGGAACTTTGGACTTATCTCTCTAAATGACCAGATGTTGTAGGATGTCTGTCAGTGATCCTGTGGCGCAAGGACGTGCAGGACATGCAAGTCAGAGACCAGGTTTGGTGTCCTGATATGTAATTTCTTTTAGAAAGCAATCAACAATTCTTAATTGACCTAATGTCACACCTCCATGAACACAACACGTAAAAGAAATGGTCAGTCACCAGTATAATTCTTATTATTATCAACAGAAACTACTGATTCAATGGCAGTAGGCAGACTGTTGCAGAGTGTGGGTGCCAGGCTGATAAAAGCACAGTTGCCTTCAGTTTTTAGTTGGTGGAGCGGCTGGCAGATTCTAATTTGATGACCTAAGTGGCCGGTCCGAAGTGTAAGGTTAGTAACTCGGAAATGCAGACAGAAGCTAAGCCGTGAAGTGTTTTAGAAGTCATTAAGAGAATCTAAAAAATGAATTTGGAGATTTACTGGCAGCCAATGCAGCAAGGTTAAAATTGTAGTGCTGTGAGGTCTGTGACCAGTTCTGGTTAATAGTCGAGCTGCAGCATTTTGGACGGGTTCAAAATGTGGCGGGGCAGCTTGGCTGAAGCACTCGACGGGGGTTACGAAAGTCACAGCCGGAGAAGATTAAGGCATTAATGATGCATTGTAGGTCAGAGGGATCTCATAGTAGAGTTGTGAATTTTGCAATATTTCTGAGTTTAAGGAAGCAGGAATAAACCAGTTTATTGACATGATTTTCATATATATCACTTACTATATAGGTAAAAATAATGCCAAGATCCTTGAATTTAGTTTTAACTTAGGGAGCGAGCAGGTCAATATGCTGAAGAATGTCACTGTGGTGGTTTCAGGATCAGTTTTGTCAGATTTTAGTTTAAGGAACTTGAGTGCCATCCAATCCTTTACTGCAGCTAAACAGTTATGAAGAGTGTCAGTTGGTTTTATAGAAAAATACATGTCAGTGTTGTGTGTGTGTGCGTGTGTGTGTGTGTGTGTGGTCAGAAAAACAACTGAAGCAACTGAATATCAGGCCTGAGGGAGGCATGTAAAATTAGAAAAGAATCAGACCGAGGATCAAGCATTGATGCAGTAACAATTACCCATAACAACTCATAAATGCATGGATGATGAATCCTACTTTTGAACTAGGAACAGCACAACGTTAGTCCTCCTCACATGCTGTCACTCATGCCACCCACACACACACACAAACACACACACAGATCAATCAGTGGTTGATCTGATCGGGGATCAGATAAATGCTTTGACATCTTGTTGCGCGTTCTGTATGATCGCGTCTGTTCAAATTGCTCGAGACATGTCTTCCTGTCACTTTAATGAGAGATTTAGAACAACCGCTAAATTCTGTGTAATTTTCCTTCCACACAGCTGCTGCAGACTGAAAATGTCATAGCCATGAAGTGGGTGGTATCGTCATCATCTTCTCAAGAATTACTGCAAGTAGTGTACCTAGGCGTCTTTTCGTTTGCAAAACAAATCTATCATCTCCACATGTTCCAAAAGTGCTTTTTGATACTTTTAGGAAATATGTTTTTTTTAATTGATAACCTCTGGCAGTTAATGACAAATGAATGTACACGTAATACCAACCACAAAATGAGAGTAATTTAATTAATAGGGGAAATAGAGGGGTTAGATATATGCATCCAAATATCTTGAGAAGTGCCATGTCTGTATAGTTTCATTAGATGGTTGTAATGATGATGAGAATATTTTCATCTTCCATGCCTTCGATAAATGGTGGGGGCGGCAGCCCCTTTTTCTGAGACAGGGAAAAAAGCAATGTCACTGCAAATCATCTGTATCGTGGAAAGAAAATGACGTTACTTTTTCCTCACCAGTTTTTTGATACCTGTCAGTTAATACGTGAACCCTTGTATGTTTCTAAACAGTGTTGCCGATTGGCGTGACTCTCAGGTAGCTGCCTGAGTACGTGATAAAACAGCAGAATTGTCTGGCATGCTTTCAAGTGAAAATGTTTGCCGTGGTTGGCCTTGCTCAGCAGAAATGGGAGGCGTGGAATCGGGAGATGTGTTGCTAATGTTTTATCAATATTACGAATTCCCCTGTTGCGTTTGCTCGTCAGCCACTAATCTTGCTCCATGCACGCCGGGGGAGAACCCGATACGTTCCTCTGTGCTCTCATGGTATTACAGTTCAATCAACCCTGATGGAAGGTGACGCGGAGTAGTGTTTTAACTGGGTCAGGTTGTACACTAAAGCTGCTGTGCACACCAAAAGGGATGTAGAAGGGCTCTGCTGCATCGACATTGTGTGTGTGTTTGTGTGTTGGCAAGCAAGTCTTCTGAGATTCAGTACATGACATGAGAATAAACAGTGTTTGCACCTCTCACATATTTCTCAGCATTTCAGTAGGACTTATGTAGACTTTATTTTATTCATTGGATGCCAAACTCAATTTTCTCCTCCCCGTACGCTTTGTTCACTGAGCAGGGCATCTACCTGTCTGCTCCAGCCAGCATGAGGAGAATGTAGTTTTTTTGCCTCCTGGTTCTCATTTTGGCAAAAATTTGATTGCTGGGGCTTCAGATAAATGACAAACAAATCCTTTTGAAACAGCAGCTTTCTATTTGATGCACAAAATGTATCTCTGTCAAGAACCTGGAAACCTGCTATTGTCGGTGGTAAAACAACTTTACATCTCACAGTCAAATTTTTCTTTTTCTAGACTCTGTTGTTTGTCCAGCCAAATCTATCAATATGTATGTTTTAAGCGATCGTCAATAAACCTGGTACAGAACATCTCTGGACCAATCCCTCCAGCTCCTATATTATGGATTGGATTCAGACTCAATCATGTGCATCTGTATTTGAAAGAACGAAAAAGAAGAAGAGAAATCCTGTAACTGCTCATTGTGTCTGTGACCTCCAGCTGCAGGAAGTGTATCGTCTTCACCCCTGTCACTTTAAAGCAGTTGTTCTCAAATAGTGTATCATTTTATGTTATTTTATTTTTCATTATCATATGGGTTGACATGGTCAGTCAAAAAGTGTTTATAGTTTAATTAAAGATTTAATTTGATTTTTGAATTTGAGATGCACTTTGAATATTTTCTGTTATAGTTAATAAAGCTATGCTTTGTTGTAAGTTGGTGCACATTTCTTTCTTTTCTATTCTCTTACATGTTATTAAGGATACAGTGTTGTGCAGAGGTACTCATAACAATTTTATAGACAAATGTTACTATTTATAGTCGCGCGGGGGGCACGAGATGTTTTTGCTTCCATAGGGGGGGCATGACAGAAAATAATTAAGGAAGCACTGCCTTAAAGAGACAGGAGCTAAAATGACCTGTTTCACCCGAGATTGAATAGAGGGGCTGCGTAAAGGGACAATATAGTATAAAAAAGGAGGATTTTTAAAATGTAAAATGTTGTATGCTACAGCCCCTTTAAAGTTGTTTTTTTAGTCAACCATAATGTGAAAACTGGGTAAAAAAAAATTAAAGCCCCTGAAAGGGCTAAATGGACTTTGTGGTGACATTGTTTGACTCTTTGACAGATTGCAGCCATAATAAATTGAATTGTCCGAATGCTCCTGTTGGTTGTTCAGCGGAGTCATCTCGGCACCCCGTTCTCAGCAATAAAGCTGTTGAATCAAATCTTAGTCGTAAACAAGATGAATGATGGCTCGTATTATAAAGCAAATAACATCAGGTTGTAAAAAAATAACTTTTCCATTACCAGAAATATCAGTCACCTCGGTCAAAGGGCGCTACTCTGAAAGGTGGCGACAGATGGCCTGAGCACAAGTCATGGTCATGTTGCTGGTTAGAGGATAGTTCCCAGCATGGTGCAGGGCGCTAAGGCCAGAATATATTCATAGGTGTGTGTTTTAGGAATGGCATAAACTCAATAAATCAAAGTAAGTACCTGCACACCTCAGCCTAAAGAAGAGAATTTGGCATGTTGGAAAGTCATGGATCATGACCATACAAGAAGATGTAGGGCATATTTACACCAATTCTCTGGTGGTAGATCTATTAAATTCCTTGATGAAAGGGATTGTACAATAAAGTGGAGGGGGGGGGGTCACTGGATGATTTTACAGTGCTCTGCTATGAAAGCTTTTCTTCCTTCATTGCTTCAGTTTTTCCCCACTACAGAAAAAAAGAGCCGAAAACCATTTAATAACAACCCATTTGTCTTTATTAATTTGGCTTATGCATATACTCTGTCCCAGGATCATTACCCACTAGTAGCCTAATGGATACAGCAAGTAACATTTCTATGATGATTCAACCATGGAAAAGTGGCACTTCAGTGGGATTAAGCATCGGATTTCTTCCAACTAATCTACAATCCACAGTTCTCAACTGATTTCTCTGAGTCAACTTTCCATGTCATCAGCAAATTCTGTTCTTTTCACTGTCAAACCTGTGGATCAAAGCTTTTGATCGAACCTAGTAAATATTACAAGTTTATTTCAGGAAGACACACATATACATTTAGTCTCTTTCTATGTGTCAACCCATGTACCAAATATTGTATCATATGCAACAAAACTTCTGTCTTCTGTGGGTTTTAGCCAACATCCGTGTATGACAAGCAAGTTTTATCTGACTGTTCATTAGCTACTTTTGCTGTCCTGTGTAAAAGAGAGTCAGGGGATTCATTTCCCTTTTTCCCTTCCTCCTCTAGCTGCTTTAATTTAGACAGTTCCACTATATGAATGAACTGTGTGCAGAGCAGCCCACGTTTTCTAAGTATAGAAAAACACAGACCACTAATTATATCCCCGCTTATCATGTTGGCATGTCTGGAGATTTAAATATTCAATGACATGGTGTGCTGCCTCATGCATAAACTTAAACTCATCCAGCTGCAGGAGGGATTGTATAAACTATTATAGATATGACTGATTCATGCATTAAGTCTGATTTATGTGAATATTTTCACATACACAATAGTACTCCTTCACATTGCTTTTCAGTTTCTTGGGTGTATTTCTGCTGTCTTTATGTGGAGTGAAAGCACTCGAGTCAACGCATCCTTTAATGCTCCCTTTCAATAGGCGCACAAGGCCCTGCGTAAGCCTCATTCTTAGCGCGAGGCCCGTCCTCACCTGTCCTCAAATCACCACTGCGCTTTTATTGCAACATGCCATGCCTGGCACACACCCACTGGCATAGGCTTGCGTGCTGCCGCCAAGGCTATTTACAGGACACAGGCACTGGTGTGAAATTGACAATTGTGCCGACGGAAACTATGAAATACAGTGTGGTTTCAGCACTGCGGACATTTTTTTGCGCCTTCAAAATAAGGCTCATAGTGTAATATTCAGTTGAAATTTCCATTGCCGCGTTCCTCAATAGCTGCGTATAAAAATCCCGTCAGGATCAGGGTGGTGTTATTTAAAGCACACATACATAATCTTTCCCTCATTGTCATTTAATGCTATGAGACCACTAATGTCCCATGAAGGATGAGCAATTTAGAAAAGCCTAGAGTCAAAAAAGTCTCCTCTAGTTATTTTGGGTATTTCCCCTCTTAAATGTTTCAGAGCTGATTGTCTGTGTTTTTGTGTATAGGTCAGGTTGGAGGCTTAAAATGCCAGCTTGCACCTTCTGTATACAAAATGTGTGCCCAATGCAGGCAGTGTTCTTCCCCTTTAGGATTAAAGAAAGCCTGAAGCCAGCCTGCTGCAAGCTGCATGTCCACTGTCTCTTATCTTCCACTTGCAGCACATTACAAACTTCCCGATTGATGGCGTTTTGCGGTCAGGCAGCTCGAAACCTTGCAGGAAATGTTTAAGAAAACTTTAGTTTTTAATGAGGATTATCACGTCTGAGTATATGATGCAGGGTTGTTCAACCGTGCTGCCCGCTATGACTTCATCCAGTAAAAGATCCCTGCACCTCCAACCTGGAGAGGTGAAGAACTGATTTCAAACTTATTTAAGTGAACTTAATTCCCTTTTCTTGGGCTATTAGTTTTACCCCATCAATGTTAGACCCATTCTGTTACAATCATCTTTTTTCTCATTGTTGCGAGTTTCTCTCGTCCTCTACTGCCTTTGCCAATTGAGGAAGATATATTTAGGTTTTTCTTATCTATTTTCCTTACATGAATGAAATGCCCCTTAAAAATCCTGAATTAACAAGTCCTTATTTATAAATTTACACATGAAAACTACATGTAATATAATACACAAAATCAAATCACATAATTTCCAGGCATTATGTCGACAAAAACGATGCCACAGACTCAGTCCAGATAACAGCTATGCTGTACGTGGGTCAGTGACAGATCAGAATAAGATGAGAAAGACAAAAAACAATTCAATTTTGTGCATTTTTTGTCAAATTGTGTAACCTAAAATACATATACAGATATTCTGTGCCTTATAGACGGACAAGGCAGGCTGTGTATAAGCCCACATGTCACTCTCTTTAATGAATGGAACCTTGACCCATATTGTACAGTATATGACAGAGGTTTCAAAACAGTTTCAGGGTAGGCTCAGTTGAAAAGTAATTACATTAATTATCGAAAGGAGATCACATATAAATGCCTAGATGTGTGTGTGTGTGTGTGATTTTGTGGAGGAGAGACCTAACTCTTTTTTTTTTATACTTTCTTAGAATCAGAAACTAATAAATGTCCATGGACAGACCTTTTTTATGTATTTGTTATAGCCTGAAGTTATGTGAAACCACTATATGTAGCTATCCTGCCTCAATTGGGATCAAATCCAATAATCCTGATCTCATAGGCATCCAGGAAATATGTGAATTAAACTAAGGGGTCTGAAAGGGCTCTTTTTCCCAAGCTTTGTCAGTCTCAGATTTGAAACCCCCCAGTATATGATGTTATGAAGCCAGTCACAACAAAGGAATCTTTAACATTTTTTATTGCTGTGTTGGACTTTTTACTGCCAGATGTGGTCCCGCTAAAGGCCCAGGGTCCAGAGCCAGCTGGTTCGCCACTGAAATATGCTTAAAGTCTGTTTCCACCACTTTTACATGCAAAACTGCAGCGATAGTGTTTTGTGTGGTCTCTGAATCCTGCCAAATTATGGTTGACCTACTGTGCCTGTAGACTCAGATGGAGGACTAGAGCCGCCGCCGCCGCTGCTCTTGCTAGAAAGTGTTAATCATAATAATACTAATAACGTTGATTTTAATAGTGCATTTTAGGGAGAGCCAAGGACACTTTCTACAGTGAGGCAGACAAACGCGATAAATGAATTATGTTGGTCTGGTGTTGCCGACCTTGAGCGGGGTGGATGTTTTGGACCTGTAAATCCATTAGTCATATTTGATATTAAAACTGGTGGTGTTGGGCCCTGCAAAAACCGATAAAGAGACACTGACTAAGCTCTAGCGTGTTACAGCTTCCTGCCTGCAGTGTATCTGTCTAACGCTGGATGATTGGCTTTCTGTCCCTCCAACTGCATTAGGTTGAAAATTATTATTAGTATCATTAGCAAATAGTGTGTGTTATTTTAACGTTAATAAAAAGTACAAATTACTGATTTGTTGTGACAGACCCTCAAGTCTACTCCTGCTGATGCTTTGAATCAGAAGCAGTAGTTGCACTAGTTGCTGTAATATGGTATCAGTGAATTATTTGGTTTGTCTATGATATGATATTTTATCAGATGTGTTCTTGAAACTGGTAGATTATAATTTCTCCATGTTAAAGTCGAGAGTAACAGTTTTGGAGAATCGCGAAAAAAAAAAATCTGTAGATCTCTCTCTCTCTTTTCCTCTTTTCTAGCCACTGCATTTCTTTCCTCTGTTAATAATCCACATCACACACACACACACACACACACACACACACACACACACACACACACACACACACACATTGTCACACACTCAGAGATCCAACCACATCTCTGTGGGCAGTGAATGTGGTTGACGTTGATTTTAACTGTACTGAAGTAGTTTTATCATGGAAACACGTGTTTACGCACCATTCCACACATGGCTCTTGTTTCCGGACAAGCGCCATGACACACGGAGGAAGCCTTTAACTCTCATGTGATTACACCGATTGACTAATTGTAATGAATTATTCTTTAATCTTATTATTAATTGATTAACCGTTTTCAAGAGCATTGTCTTCTAAACGAGCCTGAGTATCCGTGGACACTTGCGACACGTGGAATAGAGGAGTTGGAATCCCAGCAGCCGATCCTTCTAATTAGTGGACGACTGCTCCGTCTTTAGAGCTACGGCAGCTCATAAGTAAACGCACACATGAATGATTGATTCCACTCGAGACCGTATATCAAGGCGCGTTTCTTTGATTTTGTTCTGCAGTTTACTTTCTGCCAAAACCTGCCAAAGAGGATTAATCCAGTAGACCGCCCTCGCTCACAACAAGTAACTCCCGTCCTCGTGACTTCAGGCGTCTCATTGCCAGGATATCATAATTATGATTTTTGGGTGAGTGGCTTCCACTAATGAGGAGGAACGGAATGAATTAATTTCAACGCACGGGTGCTATGATCCTTTGCCATTTCCTTTTCACATGTTTTTCCAACGTGCCCTTATTATAGGCCGAGTACATTCTTCAACGCAGCAGAACATCTGTCTTTTTTTGTTTTTGTCGCTTGCTTTGGAAGGTTCATTGCCTGACATTAGACACTGGAGAGGGGGGGGGGTGACGGTTTATCTATTCCCCTCCATTTTTCAGGATAATATATATGCAATGCCAAAAGGCTCTCCCTGAAACACATCCACAGAAGCACAGGGGGAAATGCAGAAAATCCAATTTACATTATTCCTCAGCTGGAGATGGAGAGTTTTTTTTTATCACTTCAGCTTTGTTTTTGCAGAGATGCTTGTACGTTTGGGAAGGTATTAATTCCTAAGATATAATAAACAGAATGATTTTCTATTCCCTCAAAATATAAATCCACGTTAAGCCTACTTTAAATACTTTGCCTGCAACGTTACCACTCTGTCCTAATTGGTTGCATGCCACCAAATGGTTGTCCATTAGGTGGCCTTGGCTTTACAGTAAAGAATAGAAAGAGGAGTGAAATCCTACTACTACCTCCATTTTGCTAGGATGTTTGGAGACATGGCATTACTAAAAGCATCAATGTTGCTTGCAAACATTATGAATATGTACCAGAGAGCCATAAGTTTGGCCTCCACAAGGTCTCACTGTGAGCGGGAAACTGCTGACAGTGAATAAATCGTCATGTTTAATGACTGGTAAAGGATTAACTTTCCCACCAGTCTACGAATCCATCAGCTATCATCTGATGATGGATCCGCCTCTGCGGGTGTGTGCCAATATTTCGTTGTTTCTGGTGGAGCCAGTGGATATTCAGCCAAAGATTTTCCATTCCATTTCTTGGTCATCGTTTTCAGTCTGACAAACTCTGATAAGTCCAGAGATAAAAGCTAAAAGCCAATGACAAAGCTTCTGTGCATCCCTCTTCACAGACTCTTAACTTGCATGCAACAATAGCAACCGAAGCCTGATTGAGCATGATTGGATTGCACATGGCTCTGAAACAGTTGCCTGTCATAAAATTTCATAATAATAATAATAATTATTATTTTCTCTCAGATTATGCACATTCAATTTCTGCTAAAAAATCTTGTTGCCGTCCAAACTTGTGTTAAACATCAACTACATCAACACTTTCTGAGATGCTATAGTACTTCATTTACTTTATTGTAACTGTGAGACATTTGATGTCATTGTAGTAGTAGTTTACCTTAATTAATACAATAGTTCACTATGGCAGAGCCAAGGCATTCATGGCAGTGGTCCTTCTGAAATAAAACTCAGAAAGACTGATTGACATGTGATGATAGTTGTTTTTGGAAGTATGATACATGTCATATCTTAATGGCTTTCGCTTGGGGAGGCGTATAGATGTGATTCCTTGGTCTTGAAGGGCTAAGTGATAAATGATGAACTCGTAATAGCTAGCACAATGCAGAGGATAACCCCTGACGGGGTGCCCGATCATCAGTAATGGATAGACGATTCAGAGCCATTATAATCGGACACCTTGAAGGGCATTATCTCCCTTATACCATGGTTACCTACCAAAGAAATAAATATTAAATCAATTATTTATATTTTACTGTGATTTACAGTTCGAATCATAGGCCACAGCTGAGCTGAGGCTATTTAAGAGACTATCTCTCATCCACACTCTGCAGGCATTAGCAAGGAAAGCCGCTGTGGCCACAGTGTACAGAATAATATTCAAAGAAGGAGCAGTGTAGCTTTCAGAGTTGATATCTGTTTATTTTTTTTGTGTGGGAGGATTATCTCTGTTTTCTTGGCATTGATCTCTTACTTAAGATCTAAATTGTTTACTTCCACCGGTGTCAGCGGCTTCTGCCGTTTCTCCTTTTTTTTTTTTAAACATTTTTGTCTTTCCTCTTTTTTATTTCTCCCGCATCCCAGTCATCAAAATAATCAAATTTACCAAACAAGTTAAAATAAATAAATGATGAAATCACACACTCATAGGTCTCCTATGTCTCCTTTTATTGGGCAGCCTTCCGCCAATCAGAATTGAGTATTCATCCATCCCACAGAAGGGCAACACTTGGCTAATTTTAGATACTAATTTAATAAAAACGTAATTTATATTGGTAGTGAATATCATTTATTAAGCCAACATTTGTATTGCTCATATTTAAGTGCATTTAGTAATGCCTCTATTTAATTAACAAGCCCATTACAGAAACAAAACGTCCACCTACTTGAGTGATATGGTATTTTTTCAGTGCAGTAGGGCCTCACAAATCATCATTCAATAATGGTAACACAATAATACTAACACTAATTGCAACAACTAATATTCATATTTGTAGTGCGTCTCTACCTAAGGCACATGCATAACTGAGACACATTGCAGCTAAGCATGGATTTACCTTGGACGGACAATGACCCTCACACACAGGTGGATCAGTAGAAAGTTGAGTCTTCATGAGATACTGCTGATGAACAATACTCTGAAAGAAATCCCTTGTATTTGTCAGGGGTATGAATATTTTTGGGCTTAAGTGTAAGTGCTCGAAAACCTGCCGGCCATTGAGAGTGCAAAACCCCGTAGGAGTGGAAAGTGGGACTTGAGCAGTAGTCTTCACAAGAAAATTGCACTGACAGCAGCTAGGGTCAGTGAATAACATAATTCGGGGCTGCGAGTCATAAAAAAAAATCTTGACAGCGGTAAGTGAACTGCTGCAGGATTTCCTGTGTTGGCTCTGTACTGGAGAAAGGTTTTCACACATTTGGGGACATCTTTGTACATCTCTCTCACAGGCAGGACGAGTGCCAAGTTCGGCCGGTCGGATGAAAAGCTTCCTTTGAACAGGACTTCTCCCCCGGCATTGCATATTCAGGTGATTTAGATGTGAGGTAATATCCTGAAGGAAGGTGAGCTAGCGATAACATTACCTGCCCAGTGCAGCATTAGCAACAGTTAATGTTACTCCGTCCAGAGGAGCCTGGCGAAATCAGTGCGTCGTCCTTGCATTGATGGTGCATCATTTGTAAGAACATCTGAAAATGTGTCAAAGCGTCCAAGCTCATTTACAACACTTTCAACCGTGTTGAAAACATGGCTGCCCTTGGCAGTGTCAAGCGAAGATGCCAATTTCAATAACTCCTGGTGCATTCCGAATGAACAATGAGCCAGACCATCCCTGACCCGGACCGTGGTGGGAGGACAAATAATTTAAATAAATACTGAAAATATGGAGTATGAGTGTTCATTATAAACCCGCTGGTCCCCGCCTGAGTTGTTTTCACCAAAATGCCTGATTTATTGTGCTCCATAATAATAAAACCGTAAGCATGAGCACAGCCGATGGCATCCTCTGGAAAAGAGAAAAGTAGAAAACAGAGCTTTTAATCAATAATGGACAGACTGCTCCTTCCCACTGGCGGTCCAAAACCAGTATGTCTCATATAAGCAAAAAAAGCCTTTGAGCAAATATACATTCTCAACTGAAGCCACAGGGAGCAAATGATCTAAGAGCTCAATATGGTTGAACCTTTTTATTTGTAGGTGCACGGTTCTTTGAAATCTTCTATTATGTCTTTTTCTTTTTTTTTCTTTTTTTTTCAAATGCACCTTCATTATACTCGACACCAGAAAAGTTTCACTATTACAATACTTTGCATCTGTGCTGTGTATTATTGAGTTACTTTCGTTCATGTGGTTGGGTTTTGTACTCGTCACACATCATATCAGCAGGATTCATGTATTTATGCATTAGAGTAGCAACAAGCGATCAGCACGTTCTGAATGGGCAAGTACGTAATTACATACATGCACAAAACCCACATGAATCTTGTACGCATTTATGCAAAGTAATGCAGGACCTTTCATATTCCTTTTATATATCCACTCAGCATGTAATGTGCATCAAACTCCTAAGGCATTTGATGTGAACATACATAGAAATGATATAATACGTATCCTCAATTGAAATTAACATCAGTTAATCATAACTTCGGCATAGATTCCGAGAGAGGCACATCTGTATTTTTATGACTTTCTAAGGTACTAATTTTTGCTTTGACACGTTTAATCTTCAAAATTCAATGATGGTTTTGGAGCATCTCCACAAGTCTAAAATGATAAACTAAGAGTCATATGAGGTGACTCTTGAGGGATTACATGTCTAGTAAACTCTAAAACGGAGTTAACAGTCTAGTGAACAGGGCCAGTCGTCATGTGGCCTTTTGGTTTTCAGATTTGTCAGAGTGGCGTTTTTTTGCAGATTATTGCATGATTGCGAGTGATTGATCAATGCTTTCCTAATCTACTACTAAACACTGAGAGTCCACAAATCTCCTCATCTGACACGGTGCGATAGATTTAACAGCTTATGGGAATCAAAATGCTTTATAGTACCGAACAGAGGGAAAAGCGTGTGTCGCTTCAATGAAAACATTTTCCCTGCGCTGCCAGTGGAAAGAGCTGATTCAGCATCTCGGTCATCAAGCACACTTTAAAGTGATATTCTTTGATGTTTTTTTTTTCTTTGTATTTGTTACACAAACTTGTGCTCATTTGCATTTTGCTGTCAAACAACTGCAGCGGAAAAAAGGACAGTCACTAAAGTACTTGTACTTCACATGTTTTTCAGGCGGAAATGTTGTATTTTCTACTCTACTACATTTATTTGACAGCTTTAGTTACTTTTCAGATAAAGATTTGAATATTTGACATACAATCACTTACTTTAAGTACAATTTTCTGATAATACTTTATAAATGATGATGACAGTTCATCTACTTTTACTCAAACAAATGATCTGATTGTACTTTTGTCTTATCAGTGCAGTATAGTAGAGTAGAGTATAACCTTTGTAGGCTCACTCTTCCTCTGTCCTGTAGCCTGAGACATAATTCAGTAATAAAACAACTTAATTGTATGTTCTAAGTACACAGAAATACCAAAATAAGCTTTTCATTATTTATTGCAGCATTCATTAAATTGAAACACATGGTTGTTTGTTTCACTCTGCATAAAATTTGTTACACTTAATGAAATTAACGGATAACTTTTAGACAGATAACTAAGTGCCCAGATTTGATTAGATTGCTTAATGTAATCACTACAGGGAGTGGGCTTGCTGCAGTGCCCGTTCATCTCTTTTTTTTTTTTTCCTGTCTGTCCTGCCTACAGAAGATGCAGCACTAATGAGCAGCCGTCAGCCTGTGGATGAGTAAGGCACAGCGAAGGAACCCCAACATCACTTGTCCACAGTAATAGAAAGTAAGTAAGTATGTTTTTTTTAAATCCCACCACCCCAGTTTGGACACACCCCCCCCCAACGCACAAGCACTTGCTTATCGTTGTGGTTAATGACTGTGTGTGATGGTGACAACAGAATTCAGCTCAATTCGGCGGTGGCGCGTGGCAGCGCTCACACATCAGGGTCTCGTCAGGGTTCCTTTGCTTTTTTGAAGGAGCGCAGACATGACTGATGTGACATTTTGATGCCATTCTGTTTATCCGCTTACAACGTGCTGCTTGTGTCGCTGACATTTCTACTTTCCTCTTTTAAGAGGAACATTAAAATTCATACAGCGCTCATAGCCCAATTGTGCCACGAAGACATGGCGGATCAAGCGACTCGCTTTCATGTAATTTGTTTGATTATCAGATTATGTTGTTGTGTTTCGAAACCGTCAGGGCGCTCGGAGAGCACATACCTTCACCAAGTACTGGCCCCAATGGGACCTGTTGTCCTGGCAACAGGATGACAGAGTTCTGTCAACTGCTTATTCAACTATTAGCATTCCATTGACCAACAGGAGCCACTAATAGCCACTAAAACAATCATTGTGCAAATTTTGTGAGTGGGATCTGCCCTAACATTTAATGAGTGCTTGTTTGGCCAATTCTACATCTTACCACCAACAAACAAACAATACCTCCTGGCAAAGGCAACAATCAGTCCATGCAAATGCATACAACTCCAATTTAGAAACTTTGCCTTAAAACCACCCAAGTTTTCTTTATTGCCTCAATCAGATTATGATTAATTTATTAGTGTTCATGTACACATAGCCATTGTTATGTTGTTACACTTATTTTATCATGCTTTTTAACAGTTGCACTCCTTCACATGTCTGATAAATTCATCTCAAGCTCTGTTTATAAAGTAAAATGGATCTACATTTTAGGCTTCCAAGGACAGAAAACATTTGCACATGACGTCATGCATCGATGCATGCTTTGATTGTTTTCCCTTTGCTTCCCTCGGTGGCTTTAAGCACGCAACATCTTTGTCTCGAGACGTCTCATTAACTTAAACGGAATCATTGCTGCACCGGGTTAGCTTTACCCTGCAGATGAGGCATTCTGCTGTGGG
This sequence comes from Eupleurogrammus muticus, assembly GCA_036785175.1. Taxonomy (NCBI): domain Eukaryota; kingdom Metazoa; phylum Chordata; class Actinopteri; order Scombriformes; family Trichiuridae; genus Eupleurogrammus; species Eupleurogrammus muticus. Next base: position 17,509,319 of record JAYKQN010000001.1, read on the forward strand.
ACAGCTGCTCCTGTTCAGGAAAAAAGCTGCAGGCTGAGTACGCTTCCCTGTCAGTTCACATCCGGTTCCCTCAGACTGTGTCGGCATATCTGAGTTTGTTTGAGCTTTTATAAATCATTGTGGCGCTTGCTCCGGTAGTCCCTACTTTACCTGTAGATTTTTAACATTTGATAACTCTTATTTTGATTTCATGCTCCAGGATTGCAAATGAAATTTTGCTATTCAGCTGATTCTGTGGCTGATTTCCCTGTAACATAAACAGATAAAATAAATTAAAGTTTACTGCTGGAAAGTTTGATGTGTTACTATGACAACCAACAACCCTGAGCTGTCATCACCAGTTTTAGCTGTGAAAAAACTGCATTATAAACATGGTGTATTTGGTATTTATTGCCAATTCTTGAATTTGAATTAATATGAAAAGTGAATATGAAATGGTACACTATATATTTTGTTACAGCACAATCCTGGTTGTGTTAGCATATATGTGCACATATACAACAAGCTCATCCTCATGCCACCACATTGAGTGGTGCATTCCAACATGTTGTTATTCGCAGCATTAAACTGTCTCACATTCACTTCTGAAGAACTTCATAAGAAAGAGTTGTGACTCATATGCAGTGTTATCCAACATCCTTAGAAAACCTCAAAGATGGCAAGTCTACTGTGTTTCTATAGAAATTTCAAAGTGCTGGAGTTCAGTTCGAGGTCATTATATCCAATATCCCTGTTATTGCTGTTACTGTGTAACTTTTTGATGTCATGCTGGAATGCACATCACCTGGAGGAGTTTCTGCATCCAGCTGTTTGTCGAGAGGTACGCAGCGGCTCCTCCAGTGAAAGAGTGCTCCATTAATTTGCAGGGCCCTGGGGCCCATTTGTGCATTATTTCAGGGTTTAATGAGTTAGAACACAATTTTATGTTTCATATATAAACATCATAATAAATCTATAGCTGTTTAGGGCCAACTTTTAGTTGGGGGGCCCCAGGCAGTGCCGACTGCTCCTGACACCCCGCCGCTGCAGCTATGAGAGCGTGGTTAGGTCACTTAAACACACACACTCAACCACTTACTGCCGCATGTAGTAAGTAAGTTCCCTTTTACTCATGAGGATATAAACCACTCTCTGTATTCACTTGACAGCAGGTTGCCCTGCTACAGTTCCACATCTGCATCCCTCCGGGTACTGTGTAGTAGCACACATCGACACACACGCACACACACACACACACACACACACACATTGTCTGACCTTTTCAAGTTTTCTACTGCAAAGAATTCTTTGACTTTGTGTTGTTTACTGGCCAGGCTAACAACAGATCTCATATCAATGTAGATTGATAATTATATGGGAGCTATTCATTCATTTGTTGATATTGGATGGGCGGTTGATGTTTTTAATGTCTATCAAATGCTTCTGTAATCTATAGCCAATTGTAACACACATACCTGACAATGCACCCAATGCCTGATGATGATGAAATTGTTTAGCACTAAAAGTTTCTAATTTTTCAAAATAAACTTGCGGTCTAAGAACACTTTCTAATGCTGCAATGAAAGGTAAATTACCATCTGCCTCCATGGTGGATCCACAGTTGTCAACAAAGTCGCTTTGTGATTGGTCATCGTCTTGCTGTACCCTCCCTTGTTATGTGATTGGCTCCCTGGGGAAAATTGGGTCTTTGGTGTCCAGACTAAATTCCACAGTGGAGTGAATTTGTGTGCAACAAAAGTATACATAGACACATGTTTTAGCATTGTCTTTAATAAATCCCTGTGCCAAACTGTTTTGAAAGGGAAAATACTGTATCATGAACACTGTCACAGCCGTTCATACACACTATTTGTAGCTCAGTGATTGATCTGCATTGTCAAGTATAAAAACCCAGATCTACATAATACCGACCCAGTGTTTTATGCTAAAAAATGCAAAGCCTTGATATTTTTTTGCACTGAGAATGGCAGTAGAAAAGAGGATAGCTTGTATGGCCACAGTAGGTCTTTTATCATGTAAGCCCAAGACAAGGTTCGCAGAGCTTTTGCCTTTATTAAGGGTTATGTCTACTTGCTATGTAATCATCTTAAGCATCAAAGAGAGCAAACATGCTAGGCTCTCCAAAGCAGCCGCTACATTTAAAACACTTGTAGACAGTAAAATATGGCCTTGCATAAATGACTTTGTACAGGTTTTACATTGAAGCCGGGAAATGTCTTATCATGCAGAAACAGCAGTGTAGATTAGAAGTAAATTATTGAGGTAGATTTGGGTCATAAATGGGTCATTGAAATTCTTCTTAAAGATTTATGAGTGTGTCAGAGCAGTTAAAGTAGCATTTTTATTCCCTAAGAAACATGTCCACAATCTTTAGGTGACTGCAAATCTAACAGGTTCCTGCTATCTTGCATGCCATTACGCAGTATTGGTTTCTGGTTACTGATACTAAGATTTTTATCTTTCCTTTATTTTTAGAGATGACCTTGTTTACGTCCTGAAAAATGATTTTGTTTAAAGAGTTGTCCGGAGGCAGGAAGGTTATGTTCTATACAGCTGAGAGGGAGTGGTAATAAATTGGTGTTGGCTGTGAGTAGACACTGGGCATACTTGTTGCCTTCTGGGATTCATGCTTCATGGACCTAGATGATGACCCCTCTCAGATCTGTGTATCTTTATCAAAACTGTTTGAAGAAGCGACCATGTCCCTCCAGATATGTTGTGCTTCGTCAGCCTTTTTCTCTCCATAGTAATGAATTAGGGTATCTTCACACCACTAGTTTAATTATTTGGTCCGCACTGGGCAATAAAATGTTTACTAATTAGCATAGACTTCTGTGTGGTCCAATTTCAAACCTGCAAATGAGGAAAAAATGGCACGATTGATGTTTCGTCAAAGTTTATCTCCCTGTAGAAATAAGTGCCAATTAAATATGTATATATATATATATATATATATATATATATATATATATATATATATATATATATATATATATATATATATATATATATATATATATATATATATATATATATATATATATATATATATATATATGGACCCATATATTTGGACCCAAGTTTGCATTCTCACCACAGGAACTGCAACAAAGTTTGTCATTTGGTGAGTCAGTGGACTGAGACCACCTCTTTTTGAGGTCTTGGTCCACTATACTTTAGGGCGCACCCAAGTGCGACTGATGTTTTCACATCAACAAAAGCAAACTGAACTAAGCACATTTGGTTCAAATGGACCATTTGGTGCGCACCCTGTTGGTGCAAAAGCAACCTTAGTCCACATGAGATCCAGACATTTCCATCAATATATCAGTGTTTTGCTGCTGTTTCTCCAGTCTGTGTCCAGACTATGATTATCAATTTAAGGAGCTTTATGAGCCTAGGGATCGTCTGTGTCAAGCTTGCTCAGATTTTTCCATGGCATCACATGAGCAGAGGCACACTGCCAGATTAATGCAAGTTGTGATCAGTCGCGATGGCTGTGAGCTAAGCACAGAGTCTGAGTGATTACCTGATAAGTCTAGCTTAGTATCCAGTAGCCAACTCCCATTCCCTGACAGTAGCAGTAGCAGTACATAGGATCAGACAATGTGGGGATTTAAGGTCTTCTCCATTCCTTTGAATCAGGGTCCATTAACGGTCTGCAGGGAACGGGAGCACGCAGGGTGCAACACTGACATGAGGGAGTACAAAAAGGAGAAGACATTTATCTCTGTTTGATTTGTTATTAGGCTTCGCTGCTGGCTTTCAGACTAATTTTAGGCAAGAAAAAAGAAAAAGGGAGAGAGAGAGAGACAGAGACAGAGACAGAGATGGAGGGAGAGCCAAAATTAAAAAAAAAAGCGCTGACCTATCTTAAGAGTGAACGAAGAGAGCGAGCTGTGGTAGCCAGAAAGTTGGTAAATGAGAAAGATTAAATGTAATTTTCCTGTTGTTCTCACAGCCTTTACCAAAGTAAACATGCTCACACCTCCGCTCAGACCCGTGGGATGCCTGATCCTGTATGAATGCAGCCTTAAAATATTACGGTGTCCATAATTTTGCCCATGGTCTGTAGCTGCAGCCATTGAAATCCCTCTAATCAGTGCAGTCAAAGCAGGCCTATAGATCCGCTTTCTGTGTGTCTGCTCACAGTGCACATTGCAGTTTCTGACTGTAGGCTGGGAGAAGATAAACCAGACAGCGATCAGAGTCCCAAAGCTGCAGGGAGCGCGTCCTTTAATATTGTGTAGCAGTGGTCCAGTGTGTTTTTATGCCTGGTGGGACACTTAATGATGCTGTCTGTATTCTGACAGTTTGTGGCTGAAGTCTGCTCAGTTAAAATCCCCAACGATAATGAGCAGGGAGTCTGGGTGTTTTTCGCCCCATGCCTTTGATGCAGCTTGCAGAGTGACATACATTTTAGAAACCACGTGTTCTCAAAGTAGAAGTTCCCACAATTGTTCTTTCGGGTCCAACTGGGAGTAGAGAATATGCTAGAGTAGTAGTACAGTAGTGGAAAGTAAGGATCACAAACACATCATTCATGATTCTAGTTCTTCATGTTTTTTGTTTTCACGGCATGTTTTTTTTTTTTGTACGGAGAGTTGTTCTAGACTGTGTAGACTTACCTAATCTCCAGTCTAGACAGGATGTTGGTATTGAGGAAGACATGATTGGTTCTATGAGTGTTTTTACAATAACTGTGTTTGAATTGTGATCTTTCTCCATCCTCCTCACACACGTTGTAAGATGTATATCAAGCATGTACTCATTAAGACCATGCATCTGCACATTAATTTGAAAAGAAGCCATGTCACATCCCTTAGTTTGCTACATAATCCTAAATAAAACCCTTTTTACTATAAAGTCATAACATTTCGAAAGTTGATATAAGAAGAAGTATATGACTCAGCATTAAACACAAGTTTATTTGTAGACATTTTTATTTGCATATTAATATAAAAAAAATTCATATTGTACATTCACACCTGCAAATGAGGAAAAAACTGGATAGAAAGTCTATTCATGACAAGTACAGTGGATAACCAACACTGACACATGTGCACATGTGCTATTGAGAGGCAGCTGTATATAATTTTTAGACATTTTGATCTGCAGAAAATGACATATTGGGCCTTTAAATATCATCTGGCAAAACCAGTACACAAGTGAAGGAGAATATATTTAGCTGGTAGGATTTGGTACACACCATAAAATAACAGCCTGTGGTATAATACATGCTTGTAAAAACTGTGCTGCAACATATTTAAAAAAAAAAAAGAAATCGGTCTGCCGTCACTAGTTATAATACAGACATCTCAAGGGGTAAACATGTTATTTCATATATGCCACTCAAAGACATTTTACCCCTCTGATGATGGAGAATAAGCCGAAGTGCCCCAATAAAAGACTTGGCTCACATGTCACAAGAAATCTGTCATTTAGCAGAGAACCTCAGGGAGCTGCATTAAACATTTTGGGCAAACGTGTGATATTGCTATGGATGTATTTGTAAGATTTCCATCACCTACCTGTATCTGAAAGCAACATCCATATTTGTCACAGCTTCTTTCTCCCTGTGGAGTACCCCAGACATATCTCAAGCAATGTGCTATTTTTGATTTTTCAATCTCAACGGCACCAGGTTGTCTCAAACACTTGTGTGAGTGGAGATGTCTTTCGCTTGTTTGCGTCCTGTGCGACTGAATTACTGCTAACTGCCTAAGTTGGGTTTGAAAAGAATTGTGTTTGCTTGTTATTTCCTCTCTTTATTACTTTCCTGCCTCACAAAGCAAATCAACAAATCTTTCCATCGAAAGGAGCAATAATGTATTAAGTCTGCTTTCGCAAACTAATCAGTTTTTTTTTTATTTTCAAAAAGTGCATTTCTTAAACTCCACACAGGCGGAGAATGCAGTGATCTGAATAAAAAGGACGTTTGATACAATTCATTAACCTCCCAACAGCTTTCTTGCGCAGAAAAGCATGAATTATTAACTGCCATTCAAATGTATTTTTAACCCTGATTATTAACTTTAGCTTTTCCCTGAAGGGATTGTCTGGCATTATTATTATAGAGAACAGGACCTCTTGGTTCTGGCTTAGGTGTGGTGGCTCGTAAATGATTATATTATGCAGATTTTCAATGTAGTCATCAATTTGGGAAGGAATTCTGAAATGTTATATTTGTGAAATCACCTTCGCTTTCACTTGAATGACAGAGAGTGAAAGGTGTTTGTGCTGATGTCAGCATTTAGTCCACCTATACATGTATTGTAGACTTTTTGGCTTTATTTGATAGCACAGGAATGATGACAATATAGGGGGAGACAGAGAGGGGAATAATGTGCAGGGAAGGGCTCCCCATGCAGGATGTGAACCGGGGCCATTGCGTTGGGGACTGCAGCGGCTCCACTAGCTGCACCACTCGGTAGGACCCCATCTGAATCATGGCTGTGACTTCCCAGCTATAAAACATTTTTACATTGCATAAAATCCTCGCTGTGCTTGTTTGGTTTAATCATAACCTGGAGGGATGAAGCCTCCTTAAACTCAGTTGCACTGTTTAAATGATAAATTGTTCAGCTAAAACACACAATATGCCATTTCTAACCACTAGGCAGCTCTCTCACTGAGCAATGACAAAACACAAGTTGATGATGTCATGGCGCAGCATGGGATCATTAGAAATTCTACTAATATAATAGTATATTTAGTTTAGGTAAACAGTGAACTGGAGTAAGTAAAGCTGTCAAATTTTGTGGGGTGAAAAGTACAATATTTCCCTCTTTAATGTAGCAGAGTGGAAGTATAAAGTAGCATCAGATGAAAATACACAATTTCAAGTTTTTGGTACTTGTACTTTACTAAAGTACAGTACGTGAGTAAATATACTTGCTTACTTTTCACCACTGGTTTTAAGGGTTTTGATACTATACACAATGTAAGGAGTAAGGTCTATAAACAGTGAAGTGAATATGTTATTGTATTCAAGGTTTGTGATAAAAAAAAAATAATGTTGCAGTGTGAATGTTTTTTTTTTCTTTTTTAATTAAAAAAAAGGTAATTGTTGGCACTTAAAGTAAAAAAAAAATGTTGCACACGGTGCAGCTCGACTTATATTACCAATTACCAAATATAAATAAACCTGATCTGTGAATTACTCAGGCAAATCCATTCCGATAATTCAAACTATAAACTGGCTGGCTAAATGCTATCTAAATAGATCTTTTACCCTCTCAGCTAATTATTATGTTTGACTCATGCTGTCAATTGTAACACCACATTTTCCATTTCATAAGTTTATTTTGGAGGCATAGGAAATCTAGCTTCCTCCCCTTTTCTCTTTTCTGTTTTGTGAAGTACTTTTTCCGTCCCTTTTGCATTATGGGCATAGAATAGCGAAAAATGCATAAGCAAAGCATATATACGTACATACAGTGAAGAAAATCATCCCGCTATATCACACAGATAAATCATTAAAAAATCATACATTGTGATTTCTGGATTTTTCTTTTTAGTTTATCTCTCTCACAGTGGACATGCACCTACGATGAAAATTTCAGACCCCTCCATGATTTCTAAGTGGGAGAAATAGCAAAATAGCAGGGTGTTCAAATACTTATTTTCCCCACTGTACACATATTACAAAACTAATAAAAATAGGCAAACTCAATTAAAAAGCCAATTAAAGTCATTGTCCTTTTTCTATGTGTCCATAAAGTCAAAAATGGTACGTGGTGTAACCCTTAAGTTGTGGTACCAGATGCTTAATACTCTAATAAAAGCATTAAAAATATTATTTATAATAAAGCCACATGCTATTAACTATTTTTATATTCTAAGTGGGTCTATTAATTAACATTTATCATTCTTTTTCAGTTACACCATTTGACATTTCATGTAGAACATTTTTGTCATGTCAAATTTTTATGAAAAAAAGAAAATGAAACAAACAGACTTTCGATTGACAAAATCTACATTGGAGAGACCTGATGTATGCTTTCAAACTGAATTATTGACTTTCTCATCTTGCCAAACATTATTTGTCACTGACACGTATATCACACTTACACTAACTGAACAAGTGTAACATGAGTCCTCATCTCTGGTAAGTCACGTTCCCGTCTACATCCACTCCGACGTGTGGAAAGCCCTTTCAGCAACATGCATAGAGACTGCTTTTATTCATGTAACAAAGCAATTAAGGTGTAAACCCTTTAATTTCAGCTCAGTGTGTTCATCTCTGCTCACACTGAGCAGAACTTCAAGTATTCAAGGGCGAGACACGTGGCGCTGGCACCAGAGTGCAGGTAAAAAACACTTGAGTTAGAGTTAGCTATAAAGTATATTAATCCATTAGTGTAATCCCCCCTGCACGACGTCGTTGTCAATGTTGACTTTCGCTGTGGAATAGTGGGAGGCCTTCCTCTGAGGATTTTGACAGAGAATCATTAATAAATTCAAAAGACATTGGGCGCTTTGTTCTTTTGTCAGCACACCGATTAATATATGCAGGCTATTCTTTGACTTTTTTTGAAACACTAGCCTTATATTGTAACACTTCTGATGCTATTGCACGGTTAAATGCATTTTTCTTTTTTATGAAATGGACCCCTCACAATTTGTCACCGCCCCCTCAGTCACTCGGTCCTGGCGCGGGGCCTGTCGGGCCGCCGCAGTGCAGCTCGGGGACCAACTCCACTTCTTTTGCCAGCGCTTGGCATATCTATAGAGCAGGGCTGCCCAATCCTGCTCCTCAAGATCTACTATCCTACATGTTTTAGGATTCTCCCTACTCCAACACACCTGATTCTAATCATCAACTCACAATGAAATAGCTGAAGTGTAGTAGATCTCCAGGAGCAGGATCGGGCAGCTTTGCTATAGAGCAAAGCAGCATTTTACAGTAATTCTACTTTGTGTGGAACAGAAAGAGAAGCTCACCTCACTAGGCAGGTTAATAAAAGTGTCATTATTACCTTAATAATGAATGTATTTTTAAAGTGTCTTATTACTGTGTCATTCTCGAAGGCTTTCTATTGAGATTGCAGAAAACAAATGGTAAAAGTTAAGGTTATCAGACATAGGTTCTTATTATTAAGCAAAAATGCCAAATATTTGCATTACTACTTGGATACTGTATTATAATAGCTGTGTTTTTACTATTTATTATTTTGTGGACAAAATAACTTATTGAAAAAAGTTATCCTTAGCTGCAGCCATACATAATTTATAGGATGATGAAATCACAACAGTGCCTTGTTGTCAATTATTAAGCTTTTTTACGAGCAATGTGCACTGTTAGTATTCGTGTCATGATTCTAGCCACCTGATGAATCCAAGCTCAATATTTACTCTTCTGTTTGCTGTCATTTTGTACACCGACTAGTCACAAGCTTTTTCTGTCCACTGTTTACTTTTGGGAAGGTAGTGTGCATTGTGTTTTAAGAGCTTTTGAACACCTGAAAACGCAAATAGTTATCTCAAAGATGCTAAACTGTATAATAAATCATTTCAGAACTGGTGTTACAGTGTCACCAAGGTCTCTAGATTAGTATTTTCAGGTCCCCCTGTGCTTTATTTTCCTGCTACAAACAGACTAGAGCCCTATTTAGACAACAAAAAATACATGGTCTAAGCACATGATGCACTTTGGATCTTTGTCCAAATCATGTTGCTAGTTAGAAACCAGAGCAAGGCCCAGCTCCTGGTGTGAAGAAACACACAGTACAGAGAGCTTTTCTCGGCTTCCTGAATTATTCACAGTGTGTGTAGGGTGTGACATTAACTAAACCAATCAGAATGTCATCTCCCATCCCCTTCAAGCCAAGTTAGAGAGTTCATCATGACACGGGAGCGCACCAGCCACCCAACAGACTTTACCGAGCTACTCAATCATCTTATTTCTGTTAGCAAAACAACAGTGTACAACTTCAGTAAAGATTTCTGTGGCGAAATCAATCATCTCTGTTGTCACAACAGGCTGCAGCCAGACAGATCAGTGCTGAATCATTTTTTATATATCACACAGTCAATATATAAAATGTGATACACGCTGTTCATTTACAGTATATTTTCCTCACAAATCTCTCTCTCTCTATGTATATATATATATATATATATATATATATATATATATATATATATATATATATATATATATATATGTGTGTGTGTAAGTGTGTGTGTGTGCCTATCATTCAAACCTTGGCATCCGTCTAGATCCCACCTCCTCCTTCAGGTCACACATCAATAACATGACCAAAACATCCTTGTTTCACCTCAGGAATAATGCCAGACGTCAGCCCTCTCTACATCTCAGCTGCTGAAACTCTTGCCCACACATTTGTCACCTCCAGGCTGGACTATTTCAACAGCATTCTCCGTGCCCCCACCCCACCCCCTCCACTCGACTCCTCAAAATTACAATATGTTCAGAACTCCTCGGCAGCCCGGTTACTCACACACTCCAGAGAACACATCACACCAATCCTACAACACCTTCTCTGGCACAACGTAAACTGCTGAATCCATTGCAAGATCCTTTTCACAACTCTCTATGGCCTTGATTATTTCGCCCCCCTATTACCTGACAAGCCTCCTCCATCACCACACGTCTGATCAGCTGATGGATGCCTCCTTTTCACCCATCAGAACCCCAGACTTAATCCCCTCTTTAAAAAAACAACTCATTCACAACACATGACCCCCACAACCTTTCCAAACTAATTATGGCGCCTTACACTGTTTTTCCTTCCATTCATTAGTTTTGCATCACTTCACCTCAGATTCCTTTTACTTTCCATTAATTTTGCTCTTTTATAATAATGTATGAAATGTTTGCTGACAAGTGCTGACAAAAGCATAATGAAATGCATAAAAATAATGATAATTACTATAGCTATCCTACATAGTCCGACCTTTTTAGTTGTCTCGAGCCGGTCTGCAGCTCTGCAGAACATCAGAAACACTTGCAGCAGACAACCTTCTGCTTTCACCTTGTTGCTTGTGGCATTGCATGGCCTGTTTTTTTTAATTAGTTTCCTAGTGTAGAATCAACAAGAAAGGCCAGTTCACGACCTATTGAGTTTTGCTGTTGTACGGAAAAAAGTAGATCACGTCACACTGGTTCTCAGATCGGATCTGTCTGTCAGTGGATCGATTTCAAAACACTGCTATTGGTTTATGAGGGTCTGAATGGTTTGTTTCTGATCTGCTGCTGCTGTTATGAATTTTCAGGGTCATTTAAGCTGCAGACCAGCCTGTTGCTACTTTATACATATATTCCGTAATGCCCTTTGAATTGCCTTGTTGTTAAAATTTGCTCTATTCAAATGAACTTGCCTTACCTTTCCTCACACTGGCGGCAGATTGATTATGGTGTGATGTGTGTTACTTTTTTATAAATTATTTTAAGGTGCCACCTTTGTCTGCCAACAACTAACTGCTCAGGACAGACTTCCCAATTGGCTGAAAAGGGAACTGACTAATCTGCAGCAGCAGTGTAGGCAGAAATCACAGTGTGGGTGGGCGCGATGAAAATCAGGCAGGTCCAAGACCAATCATACTTAATAGGTTCTGAAATGCATATGGTAACCAAAATAAGCGATTACAACTATAATATACGCTGAATGGACCACAGTTTAGTCATAGAGCCCTATATATCATCGTAGGTATTATTAGAGGTACCAAGGCAAACATTAACAGCATCAGCAAAGCCTGGCAGGGCAGGCCGCATATTTTCACAAACACACATCCACACACACACACACTCACACTCTGAGAGCTGCAGCACCATATGTTAATCAAATGTATGGATAGAGGTACACCAGCACGAACATGTTCAATAACAATAAAAAATGACTATAATTACATAAACCACACACAGATTGCAGCCACAGTGCACCAGAATAAAGTCCAACTGTACACCCAACCACGGCCGTGCTCAATAAGCAATAATAGTGAATAAGCAATAGGCTACTACAGTCTGAAATTTTAAATCAGCTTACTCTTGATGGTTACAGCAGGAGACTCTGTTGTACTCTGCAATTATTTCATTATATTCCAACAATTCAGTCAGTTCTTATTCAAAGAAGAGCGGGGACACAGAGTTCAGACTGCATGTCTTCAGTTTGTTGTTCGCAGCCTGCTTCTATCTGACTGACGCTTGAAAAGAGTCTTTCAACAGTACGGCTTGTTATGGGCAGGGTGACAAAGGCCCGTAGGAGATGATTCATTTAGGGGAATATGTCACGGGCGGCGTGCGTCGAGCGCCTCAACAAGTGATGGAAAAGGCCTTATCCGCTGTGACCTTTGTCTTCAGCCGCTGTACAAACACTTCATGTTCTGCCTCTTCCATAGTGATGGAACAGCGTGTGCTGGCAGGACGCATTACGGCCCCATCACGGAATAAGTTTGATTGAGGCATACGCATCTGCCTTAAACTTATTTATCCTACTTACTTCTTGCTTTATAAAATTTGTTTTCTGTATTTTTGAATGTAGTGTTGGTCTTCTTAAGATCTTTGTTCAGAGCAGTGTAGACTGTAACTCTGTGGTGGGAAATTGCAGGACCTTAGTGGCTCATTCCAACAAACATACATTTTCTGAAGTAGAGAGTCGTCTTCAAGTTATTTGTGATTTAGTTTTAAATATCAAAGAAATGCTAAATAAGTGTATTACACAATGGGTGGGGCAGTATAGCTAGTAGCTAGCAAGAAGAAGAAACCAGTCCAACTAATATTTAGAAGCCAGTAAGTCATTTATCACACCACTTGTTCAAAATATGTCCAAAATTAGTCTTCTGGTTAAAAGGATGTAAGTTACCATAGCAGCAGTGACGAAGGGGAAGGAGGAGGGACATGGAGTGTCCTCCAGCAAAGGGTTTTATAGTTTTTCTCTTATTAATTCATGATCTTCATATTATTACCTTTAATAACATTTTTTAAAACATTTCAACATGGTCAAACCTGCAAGGACAAGTATCAAATGAGTGTTAAAAAGAGAGAGAAGAACATAGGGCCGGATTATTATAGTAGTATAGTATTTTTTTTTTTTTCACGTCCATTCCTGAAATTATTCTCTTAAAATGTACTGTTTATTGTCCCCCCATCAATGAAATGAGATTTTCGCCCCTGAGTTTAGGTTTTGAAGATGTGAAGAGTGGCAGAGTTACGGAGGTCGGGTGGACGGCCCAGACAAGAGCGAACCAGACGAAAAGCTTGCTCGCCCAAGCTTGGTAGCTAGAGCATATAAAAAAAAAACAGGAGCAGGAGTTGAATCGGTATTGAAACAGGCAGGCAGATGCTTCAACAGTAGGCCATTCAGGCCACATTAAAGCCATGAATCACACAAACACTAATGTTACCGAGAGAAGCGGCAGCCAGATGTGCCAGAGTTCACTCAACCGGGAAAGGGGGTGACCAGAGCTTTTAATGAACTCAGCAATCAAATTTTGTGGTTTTCAACAGACTGACTGATTTTTGCACTAATTTGCTCTGACCAGTGTCTGAACTTTTTATTTTGTGTGTTTTTATTGTGGAAAAATTTCACAACAAAATGACCTCGACCTTGACTTGGAAATGGGATACTGTAGGATTTCACTGTTGAGGCTTTAATCATTGCTGCAAAGCAAGAGGTAGCAATCAAGGGCCCGAGGGATTGTTGAAACTGTTTAATAACTTTGTATTTGCAGAGAGAATTTGTAGTCACTTCAGTGTTCAGAGTTTTCTTTGAGTCATCAAAAGGCTAGAGTCTCTGTGTATTTTATTTGGCTTACATTACTGAGATAATTTAAAAGAAGAAAAAAAGGGCAGAACTGATTAGTCAGTATACAGAAAAATATAAATCCACTATTTTCATTATTGAATAATCATGCATTTTATTTTACTTTTAAAGCAAAATTTGAATAGAATCCTCCAGCTTCCAAATTGTAAAGACTTGCTATTATACCATTTTTTTCTGATAGACAACTGAATAGTTTTATATAATGGAGTGTGGGAAAACTAATAATGTGTTTACAGCTGTTATTCCCTTCTACAGTTATTATACCATTTAAAAACAAGTGGAGAAGTTACAATAGGTAAATATAGAGATGTAATGCCTGTAGTACATCATTTGCCCGTATAGCTTTTAACAACATGCAGCAAGCGTTAGTTGATTCAACTGTAATGAATGTTCTCCAGAGCTGTAAATGTAGTGGACTTGTATACTTTAATAGAGCCCGGGGGCCATTGTGACTGTAGATTGCACATTTTCCCATCACTGTTGCACAGGGAATGGGGATGAACCCTAATGAACAGGAAATAACAGCAATAGTCTTGACACAGTGGTTACCCGGTCCTCTAAAATAATTGGATGCTTATAAGCCTATTTACGCTACTTTAATTTAATGTCCTGTGTGACGCTGGCAACAGCATCACTTTACATTTCATATAATTCATGAGTATTCTTATAAATACTTAGCCAATGACAAGGCAGCATATTGTATGTTTTCATGTCCCTACATTTTCTTTTCTTTTCTCTTTGCTTTTCAAAACCTAGTTTACCGCAGGCATCAATATTTTTAGCCATGCTGCTCCAAAGATGGAAATGTTTGGTCTAGACTGAAATATCTCAAGAAGAAGAAGATATCCATGTTGGCCAGGGAGTTAGTCCTAATGACCTTGGTGATCAGCTTAATTTTCATCTGATGCCATAATCTTTCCTGCTCTGCTTAGACAGAACACAAATCATGTTGGACGCTGCAGATTTCAAAGCAAATCCACTGAGATGTTTCTCAATGAGATGTACAGGAATGTGAAGTTGAGTACATTCCTGCTCCTACCCACACCGCACACCCCCTGTAACACACACGTCCCAAGCGAGGAGGGAAATAATGAGGACTGTGAACTTGTGTAACTCTGTAAACCAAAAGAACCCTAAATATTAGCCATGGAATACTTGTTAGCAAGAAGAAACTGAAATTATATGTTAATAGGTTATTGGTGATTGGGTTTTATCATGCACATACTATAACTTTTACTATACCTTTTGGTTATCACACAGTAATATTATGAGTATATATACATGAAGTGGGTAAATAAGCAAAGGTGAATTGTCCTGATACAGACAGGCCATAGTCAAATTCAATCAGTCTGTAACATTTTACTTGACTCTTGAATCTCTGAAACACTCACCATAGGAGAAGATTGTAGGCTTACCGTAAATGCAGTGTGAACCCAGTAATCCGACAGTGCACCAAACTGGTTAATTAATTTGTAATATTTGAAAGATGAGCTGAAATCATTCGTCGTCCATCACAGCCTCAACAAATGAGCATTTGAGCAGCATGCCACTCTCACGCGTTCTTATTCCTCTCCTTGGCAGCTGTCTTCTGACAGGCATATTAGATCACACATGGCCTTTTTGGAGCCTGGCAACCAATCAAACATGACAAATGTGGTGACAGTGACAATACTTAGTGTTGACAGACTAACTCACAAATATGTGAAAAGGTGAAGTGTCACAGAACATCAAATTCTCCACTCCATTTGTCTAATTGAGCATTTCGCATAAACTTTTCATACCCTTTTTATTTGTGTGTGTGTGTGTGTGTGTGTGTGGTGTGTGTGTGTGTGTAGCATAAAGGCCCTGACATTCCTGGAAAGTGTCTGGGCCAGCCACTTCCCTTACCCAACCACAGCTGTTCATACAAGACACAAACATGCAATGATATAGGATGGAGCACAGAAAGCGCTAGAAAAAATAAAGTGTGAACAGACCCTCCCAGTTTAAAACGCTCTCTCGGGCGGAAAGTAAAGGTCTGTTTGCCAGCAAAAACACAGATCAGCAAAGGCCCTGACCCAGCTATGTCTCTATATACTATTAACATCACAAAGGCTTCCATTACATCAGGTGACCTTTGGAAATCGACAAAGTTGGCGAATGTTTATGACCTTTTGATTTGTCTTTTTTGTGGCGCTTCTTTGAAAGTTTAATTCCTGAAAACATATCTTTTCCAAGACACAATGTAACAGCAGCTCTTTAAACACTGCTTTAAGCAGCTGCTTTTTTTTGTTTTACTGCGACAGAAAGCCATGAAGGGTTTTAACAGAGAGTGTCCTGGTTAGACTCCATTTAAGAGTTTTAGATGTGGAGACCTTAACCCAAATAATCCAGAGTAATTGCTGCTTGAAAGTATTTGTCAGATGCAACAATGTGTTTTCTGTGTTTTCTCTGACTTCTGCTTCTCACATTGATATGTTCCCAGGCAGCTCACCTCCTTATTATAAAAAAAGGGACTATTATGTATTAGATTTAAAAATGCAGGAACAAAAATTCAGCTGTGGAAATACACAATTATTGGCCCTAATGTTTCTGGGTAAAATGAAAGGGTATTCACTAGCCGAATAATTTCACAGGGAAGCTTTTTAGGGTTTTGCATCAGAGAGATTTTGTGGCTTTTACTTCATAATGCTTTCGCCATGTTACTGCTGTTTTGATTGATGTCAAGATATTGACCCAAGGCTGCCGCTAGTGTGATGATGAATCACAAACTGCAGCAAAAAAAAAGGTCATCTTGAAACCCCTGGCATGTGGGGTTTTACAGGTCGCGGCTGGTATGCCACGGTGCATCTCTGTGGAGAAGTTCCTGTCGAAAGGGGTCTCTTTTTTGCACACTCGGAACTAAAAAAGAATTCTTCTGGACAAACTGTGGGCGGAGGAAGTTGAGTTTGAATGTCAAGTATCATGTGTCTAGGCAAACGCTTCTTGTTGAGTTTGCAAACCCCATCATCTAGTGCAGTCCTCAGTGTACCACCATCTGGCCCACAGCTGAAAACTATTAAGATCCGCTGGAACTTCCTTCCCTCTATTCCACCCTAGTTTGAAGGCAAGTAAGTCGTTTTTTTTTCTTTTTTATCTCTTCTCTGTTGTTGTTTGCATGTTTCTCTCCTCAGATCTGTTTTGTTTCCCGCTCCCTGTAAAAGACAGTGGTGCGTTTGCTTCGATAAAGAGCGGGTCAGGACGCCGCATTTGTTATATACAACAGCGAAAGCGGCGGACTGCGTGAGAGAGCATGTCTGGCTTTTAGATCAGGCTCCAAGACACCACGGCTGATTCAACTGAGGAATTCTGGGGCTAAAATTCATAAACAGAACGCAGTTGCAAGGTCTTATGTGCCGCATATGCCGGCAGGATTCCTGAGCGGAGCGGGAAAACAAAGGATCTTTGTTGATTTTCTTTCCTGTGGCATTATGTCGGGACCACAGTGCATGCTTCTATCCCATGTTAAAAGTGTGCTGCCTTTTTAGTGCATATGGGACACATTAGTGAGCGGCTAAAAGGCATTCCAACATGGGACGTTGCATTTTCCTTCCTTTTCTTTTGTTATTGTCATTATTATTTTTAAATGGCCCTTTTAAACATTATCTTTGTTTTTTATAAATGATCTGCTTTGCGATTTATTTGCACTTGTGGATTATTGTTTTTGGGGGGTTGAGAGAGGGCATCGCAGGGTCATATTAGGTCACACTCATTTCCAGAAAGAGTCTTTCCCAAGATAAATTCCAAATGTTTGAGTCACTGAAGGTGAATTGTTAAATCCACAGACATGTTTTTCAGTGAATCTCCCACTGCTGTTGAAAGGATGATACTATAAGTGAAGTTCTGTTTTTTTTTACTTGTTCACAAAAAGATTTCATATGTAAATGTTGTTTATCTACTTACATTTGGTGATTAGAGACTTAAAAGCAATAACTTTGACTCAAGTACTGTCCTGTGCTGTACAATTACAATTAAGGTATTTGTACTTCACTTGACCATTTCCCCTCTCCACTACTATTTTTCACTTTACTACATTTAGCTACTTTTTAGATGAAGATTGTATTAATTTGCTATGCAATTTGCAATAAAAGGTGCTAAATAATATGATGCAGTACTATTACTCTTTTAATTTATCTAAACTATCTGAATTTTTTTTTTTTTTTTATTTAAAAGAAGTAGCATAATATCCTATAATAATATAACCGTATGCGGAATGATTAGCTTTTTCTTTTTAATATTTTAGGTACATTTGCTGATCATAATTCTGCACTTTTATGTATGTATGTATGTATTTCTACATTTTACTCAAGCAAAGGATCTGAGTAATCTGTCCACCATTGTTTAAATATTGGGGTTTTTTTTTGGAGCTTGTTTGTAGCATGCATGTTAGACCCCATGTGTATCCTTTATCTTGTTTTATGTGAGCATAGTAGCATTTTTTTATGGCTTGAGTTGCTCTTGTTGTCTGTGCTCGTTTTCCTTTTGGCATTAGACACATTCATGTTTGCGTTCCTGAAGCGAGCAGTTGTGTCCTTCCGATCGGTCTGGGTCTTCTGTAAGCCAAGTCTGAAGAGACCTGACCTGGTGCTGCCCTGGCAGCTGGTAAATATCGAAGGGAGACTTGAGGAAGTTTGCAGCTCAGTGTAAAAGTCTGTGTGTGTATGTGTGTGTGTGTGTGAGTGTGTGTGTGTATATGCATGCGTGTGTGTGTCTCGGGGTCGGCAGATGTCCCGAGGGGTTGCTGTTGAATCACCAGACGGGAAGCTATCAAAACAGGCCCAACGCTGCGGCTGTCAATCAAATTGAGTGACATCACAGTCGGGTGTCAGATGAGGCGTTACATTACAGCACAGTGTGTCGCCCACAAACAGAAAATGTAGGCAGGCTTTGTCTGTCAGACATTTAAGCTGCGGTGCCAACATGAGACAAGCCTAAGATCCTAAAGCTCTTTATCGTGACTTTTAGAGATGTCCTAAACCAATCCACAGGATTACGGATTAGGACCATATAAGTTAATGATTCTGTATCAGATATACCCTTACGAAAATTAACCATGGCTTTACCATGGGAAATACCGTGGTTTTACCATGGTTTTTTGGGTAACCATGGTTAACCATGGTTTTTTTGTGGTAACCATGGTTATACTATGGTTTTTATGTAGTAACCATGGTTCTACCATGGTTTTTGGATACCATAGTATTACTATGGTTGGTTCATGGTACTTCCAAAAACCATGGTAGAACCATGGTTACTACATAAAAACCATAGTATAACCATGGTTACCACAAAAAAACCATGGTAAACCATGACCCAAAAAACCATGGTAAAACCACGGTATTTCCCATGGTAAAACCATGGTTAATTTTCGTAAGGGTAAGGAGTCCGACTTTTTTTTCTTTCCTGTCACCCATTTCCTCCGTGCAGGCCAGCTGTCAAAATTTCCAAGCTGGAACACTGCTCCAATTGAATTTAATGGTGTTGTTTTAGTTGCAGTTCTCAGGTGTACCACACCTCCACCGGGCAAAGAAATATATTTCTGGCTCAGAAATACATTTTTGGTCATAATGGAATGAAGAGAGGCTCTCCGAATGCCCTTCATGCTTCCTGCCACAACAGACCCGCTCTGACACCACTTTACTTCGATTTTATATTAAAGAGGATTATGCTACTATACAATATATCATCTAACAAAACCATAAAGGGAAGCAGTATTTTCAAGAACCAGCGGATATAGAACTAGGTTTGAAGATGAATGAAAGTAGATCTTAAAACAAACAAATGGGTTCTCTGAAACGCTACAGCGAAGCACCAAGGACACGGCTGCCAAGGTCTTCATTTGGCAGCTCAGACAATGCAGCTCAGACGCTGCGTTGTAGTTTGAGATCTGCAGAATTCACCCTGTCTACCTTTGGCGAAATGTAAACAATAGTTGTGTCCCTGTTCATCTGCTTGTACAATGCTTTTAACAGCAGCCTATTAGACTTGTAAATAAGGAACACAAGTTTCAGATTCAACAGCAAAGATTTTCTGTTTTTGGCAGACTTAGGAATGTCCCAGTCTCCACCCTGAAGCTTGTTCCATTTAAATTTTCTCCAGCCCTTTTCCAGGGCCTCCATTGCAGTAAAATATCCCCTTACAGTGAGAACCCACTTATATCACACTGCATTGTTTCTGAAAACTTCACTTCCCTCTATTATATGCTGTATATCATTATCTGCACAGAGTGCACAGCTCTGGGCTTTTCATTTCTCAGTTTAAGGAGATAGCGCCTTATCATCGCGGAGCCTATTTAATGCAAATTCAGAAAATAATTGGATCTCCCAGTCGGAGATGCATCTTTGTCAAGGACGGTTTGTTTGTTTGTCACCGCTTCCTCCCAGCAGCACAAAAAGATCTGAGTCAATAGCATGACTCCATCACTGTGCGGTGGCACCTTACCGCCATGCAGCCAAAGCTAATGACCCATTAACTTCCATTGATCACATTGTTTTCCTATACTTCATCCGTTTTTACACCTCATCTCTCAGCCTCTATGAATATATCGGTCGACAAAGCCTATTGTGTGAATGACATCATTTATGTCGAGCTCGTAATTGTTTTTTGTGCGTCAGATTAACAGTACACATAAAAAATGTCCTCAGACTCTGTTGCGGTGGAAAAACAATCACAAACGTATTATGTTGTGAGCGACACTGCCGGTGTGAAAGAGAGGCTACAGTATAAATCACCTTCAGTTTTGTATCATTTGATAAAAGGAATTTAACCATAGTACTGTAGTTGGTACAACAAGTCAAAGTCTAGGAGTTGACTATCCTGTATATAGGAGTAAAAAAGTCATCCATGTGTAGTCATTATTGATCCAAACTGGGTCCTGTTGTATTTTACTACCAAGTTTAATGTGCAAGGGTTCTGAGTTTTAGATCACAAGTTGTGTCAGAATCATAACAGTACATGTGAAAAGTGGAAAACACAAAAGATAATGTATTTCACTTTAACTTTTTTTGGATTTGCATGTGCATTAATTGAAAGAGTGTCACACTGTTGCCATTTCAGTATCCGTAACCTTCGATTTTATTTTTTAATTGATTTTATCTTTACCAGTGTACGGCAGGGGAATTACATTTTTGACATAATTGACCAGAATTAAAAAAAAAAAAAAATATATGTGCCTCTGTGGGACCACCTGCACCCCTTTATTGAATCTACTAACATGCTGTTTGTATGAATTAAAGTTGTACTTTGTACAAACAGCATCACAGTTCACAATAATATGCATGCAGGCTTTGTCATGTGTCTTTGAGCAAAAGTTGTTCTTCCAATTCAGGAAAACCCGTAAAAGCTCAGCTTTCCCTTGATAAATGGGAAATGCCAAAGTTAGAGAAATTTTAATTAATCTTTGAAACTACCCAGGCAAAAGCTAATTTGTTTGCGAAAGTAGGGATTGAAAGCTGTTATGTGAAAGTAGAGAGTAACGGATATTGATCGCGGAGCACGCTGACAGCCTCCTCGTGCTGCACAGTTTGTCCTCACAGTCCTCAGGATTGCCAGGCTCTCCTGGGGAATTGATGCAAAGGCCTGAAAGCAGTCAGAGCAGAGCGTCACACTTAGGGGATGCCGCGGACGTGGACATTTTTCATTTGTGGAATAAATTGCTATTTTGTTGCTGTAATGTAGCGCAACGCCAATGTACTGTACCAGTCACTGTGGTGTTTGGGCACATTCAGAGAGGTGGTTGCAAAGAAAACACAAACGCACACTCCCATCTCTACGGCTGAATTAGACCAATATTGTTTCGTATGTGAGGTAATTTTCAAAGTTCAAAAAGTTCACTTTTGACATCTCCTATAATGACTAAACTAGGTATCAGGTAGTACTTTTTATTAGATTAGAACGCAATCATGATCATGACAAGCTCAGATAAGCATACAAAGCGACCATAGAAAAGAGGTTACAGGAAATAGACTGTACTACAAGTAACTCTCAAAGTGTAAGACTTCAAGCTCAGGAAACCCTGTCAGTTCCAAGATATTTCCAATACGCTGCCAGATTATTTAGAACTGATCTATTTTGGTGTTTAGATTGTTTGTAAGGTATTTGAATGGATTCTGGTCAATTATAGTTTTGCACAAGCTCTTAACAATAGGGTTTTTTTTTGTCATTAGTCCACTTTAATAATTTATGTTTTTTTTTCTATCAGAAAAAGTAGGAATGTTATATAACTGTTTTCTAGCCGCAGCAGTTCATTTTACACTAGGGAGGCCTGAAATCACGGATATTGGATTCTTGTCTGTATCTATGTTCCAAACCTTTTTTTTTCCATTTCACACAGTATTTCAGACCAATGCTTATACTAGTAATTCATAACATGACTATACACAACAAGTTAAGGTAGCTATTTCACTTTTTAATACACCAAGGAGAAACAGAGGGGTTAAAACAATTTCTGCGATATGAGGATACATGTGTTCCGTGTATAAATCTAAATCTGGATTGTCTCTGTGTGAGTACTGAAGGAAATCTTTTCGGCATAACTCAGATATCCTCCCTTTTCCAATCAATAGTCACTGACAGTTAGTTCTCCCACACAGCTGTAACCCTCTGTGTATTATTTGACCTTCTATTGAGCTATAGTGTCATCCATTTATATACTTTATTATTTAATAGCATCACAGGGTTAGAAAGACTGGAGATGAGGTGTCCAGAGGTAAACAAATGTAATGTAACGGAGGAGGTCCTGGGAATGTAATTGGAATAGGTTCTGACAGCTGAACATTGCCTCATTTACAGGGGGTGGGGGTTTTTGCAGGGAAAAAAAGAAAAAAAGCTTCAGACTGTTTGTTTTTAGACTCTGCCTTTTAGTGAAGGCTTGAGGTCAAAGCCATTTTGACTCATTTCTCCCTGCTGCTTTTCCAGGTGGAGTATTGGCACACACACACACACAGGAGGGACTTCGGACACGCAAACTTTCCACTATGAACCGCGCCTTCAACAGGAAAAAAGGTGAGCAAAGACGCTGATCTAGCTGCATGCAACTTATAGAGGGACGTTGTTGTTCGGCTTGCTCCTGCTACTCTGCTAACATAACGCTGAACACTTCCAATGTGTCGGCGAAACAAATTTCACTTATCATTCTGCTCTCAATCTTTTGAGCAATGAACATAATTTCTCAATGAGACGAGGCAAACAGATAACAGAAGCTAATGGGCGTTATCAAGATGGACCTCTCGCTATTAGGATTTACCAGTATTTATCATTCGCTGCTGTGTGTATTTGTAACACCAGAGACCCTTTTTCTTGTAATTCTTGTACAAAAGCTGTACGGGTCTCCCACATCTGAAAAGGAGGATTTGGAACGAGCTCCTCACTTTCAGCCACAACTCATTACGCTGGCAGGATTATAAAAAGCTGCACGCTGAAAGCTCCCAGTGAAAAACAAAAGAGCCCAAAAGTGAGTCATATTTCTGTTCAGTGTTTTGGCTGGCGAAATGATTTATTCTTTTTTAGATGCACTGTGCGACTTCAGAGGCAGTTTGACCAATGCTCGCTGCAATAAAGCAGCCACAACATAATACGAAAACAAGCAACAGACATTAAAACTAAATGGGCAACAAGCATAATAGCAGATCATGCCCTGGTGCCTGAGCAAGTGTTAAGACACTTAAGGGGACCATGCAGCACTACAGAGTCTTGAGGTGACCCTTCCTAAATGCAGAGAAGGGGGGGTATTTGGGACTGCAGTTTTGCGAAACAGCTTGATGTGTTTGCCGCCATCTGTCCAACTCTTCTGCTGTGAATCAACAGAGCAGGAGAAGCCTTGGACAGTGTTGGGGAAAATGTCCGGGGCCCAGGTGGTGCACTGGGCTTTAATGATATTTGGGTGTCATAAATCACGTTTTCCCATTAGGTCTTTTCTATTTTAGGAGCTAAAGATGGTAATCTGTGAGGACAAATACTCCCCCGTCGCCTTATATTAATCTCCCCTTTGATCGCGCAATATGGATATGCACTTCCATTACTTTCATTATAATTGGGATTTAATTCCTGTGAATATCAGAAGTTACTTAGGCTGCATATTTGCACACATCCGTGCATTTATCTTGATGGCATGTTGGGAAAAGTTCATTATAGTAGTAGTAGTAGTTAGTTGGCACAGACAGATAATGTGGGCTCCTGCAAAATGGAAAGACAGTTAAATAGATCGGAAAGTGTTTTCCCATCAAATGTTCCCAGACAGGCTCACACATGCTGACTATTTCTTTGTGCAGTGTTGAAAAGGGTGCGTCCAATCGCTCCACCTGGGATCAAATGTGTGTTAAAGCGTTTTCACTAAATAAAGGGACACGGTTTCCTGACCTCCATCGCGCGGTGTGACAGCTGCACGGCTTGACCCGCGAATTTCTTTTTTTACTGCATTTAATCTCTGCAACAGTTGTTTTGTGTGCTACATGATGCCAAATATTTTTTTTTCCTCAGCTGTAGATCAAACTATTTCTATTTGGGAGCAAAAAAAAATGTCTGGTGCTATTCAGGCCCACACGGTGTACTTTTCTCCTTGCTTGTGTTCTGTGGACCTCAGTAAACACTGAATGTTGATGATTACCTTCAAAGTTACTCCTCCGGACATTTTGTATATTCGAAGTGTTTGTATGAGGATTAAAATTTAAATGGCCAGTACATTGAACTGTTTTTTTAAGATGCAGCAGGTACCAGGATGAATAGTGCAATCTCTCATCTGTTGAAGACTTTAAACCACGAGCAAGTTCAGACTCGCCTGGTAGAATTTAGATTGTCTCATTATGCAGTGATGCCTTGTGTGCAATGATTTGATCCTGTCAAGAAAAGGAAGAAAAAACCTTTTTCAGTTTCTCATCTTATTTATCTACCTATTTCTCCACCACTGTGATTGCGACATTCCCATCAGTTAGAAATATCAGCTGATATGCAATATTCCATTTGCAGCTGACAAACTCCTAGAGGGGTTGAATGTTGTTTTTTTTTTACTAATGATTTCACATTCGTGAAAAAAAATCTGTCTCTGCTGCACTTTAAATGTCTAAACAACATAATTACCTTTTTTTCCATTATCCAACAGACTTTTTCATTTTATACATACAGAAAAAAAATAAAGAACACAGAAAGTTAACAGCTTTTCTGTCACTTTAAGATAATACTTGCCCGTCTAAATAATTAACATATTTATATACATTTTCAGCAGTTTTTATTTATTCAAACATTTTTGTATTTGTCCTGATTGCCTATGGTGCTGCTGCCCGAGAAAGTGAAAACTTTCTCTAACAACAGATCCACTCCTCTGATTTACCTTTATCTGACTATGTTTTGTGGACAGGATCACGTCTAGCAGGTAATGCCAATGGGGATCTTGATCATTTTTATCTCTTATGTTTATTACCCTGTTGCCCGGACCTGACTTGCACTGAATAGTGAATGATGGCTGCAGAATTTATGTGAAGCTTTTGTAGAGGCATCCAGCAGCTGTTTATAAAAGGTATCTAACATGTTTAGCAGGGGAGGGGGGGTGACACGGTGGAGCAGTCAGTAGTACTGTTGCTTCACAAGAAGGTCATAGGTTTGCATGTTCTCCCCATCTTGTTCTATGGCTTCCTTCACAGTCCAAAAACACGCTTAGGTTAACTGGAGACTATAAATTGAGTGAATGGTGTGTGTGCCCTACAATAGGCTGGTGACCTGTCTGGGGTGTATCCCTGCCTCTTGCCCAAAATATCCTTGATGCTAGTGAGAAATAGGCGGGTATAGAAAACGGATAGATGGATGTATCAGCAAGGCAGCCTACTCTGATTGGTGCTTTCATGACCAGGAAGCTGACAAACTTGTAGGTACAGTTCTAGTAGTCCATAGGCAGGCGTTTGTAAAAGGTCCCATATTGTTCACTTTTCCTGGGTTTTATTTGAAAGCAAAAAAAAAAAAAGTTCAATGTAGTTTCACATCTCCTCTCTGGAGCTTCTCTCCGGAGCTCCGAAAAAAAAACAGGTTGTTTTGTTTGTGTCATTAATATTCATGAGCCTCTTCTCCTATTGGCTGATTTGAATGCATGGAAATGGGGGTAGGGGGTGTGAGGTGCGAGATGTAGTTCATAGTTCATAGTACTGATTTTTAAGTCACAGTTTCTGAACACCAGCTGCATGTCATTTTATGAGAGTTTTGAACGATGGGACAGTATTTAAATTACACCTAGACCTTCTTATAATCAAGAAGATAATTAACATCTGCCCATCTACGATGTGGGCTCATTAATATTCACACCGAGGTGTTACAGATAATTATCTGCTTTGTCTCCCGTGTTTGTGATAAAACCCTGTCAGTGTCAGTTATCCACATCTCTAATTGAATGACATGTATGACCCGGACCCGGTATCGCATTCAATAGTTATTCTGAACAAGAAAATGCTTTTGAAAGTTATTTCATGAAGGTTCATGTAATAGTTGTAGGTTACATTTATGAACTGAGCGACAATAATAATTCAAACCTGGCCCGGAGGAAATTCAGAAGCCTGTGTATCCACTGCAACTAATTTTCTGTTTGGCTGACTTTTGTTTGTTCAATCATAGTGATGGATAGCGGCTCTTACCTCTATAAGATGAGCAGTTGACAGAACTCTGCCCTGCTGATTCAGCTAGGCACCATCCCAATAGTTTTTGGAAATAAAGTCCCATATATTGGTTGTGCTGTATATTTACATGTTGGACGGAAATCTACTGAATGCCCTTTTATGCTCAAGGATCATTAGCACATCCTTGTTTGGCTCTGTTTAATCACAATTAGTCTCAAATGGGTCTTTGATTTCTCAAAACTAAGTTCTGACATGAAAGCATGAAAACTGATACCATCCGAGTCCAATATAAGGATGCTACTAACAATTATTTTGATAATCCATTATTCTATCGATAAGTTGGCTGGTTCGTAAAAAAATGGTGTAAAATGTCAATTCCCATTTACCCTTTTATGCTGTGAGTCCATTATTATTCTCACCAAGTTGTTACAAATAATTGTCTAGTTTGTCTCCTGTGTTTGTGATCAAACCTTCATTTTTAATTCATAGCCTAAAATGTCTCTTTTTTTCCAGACCAACAGTCCACAACCCAAAGATCACAAGTTTGCTATTGCTATTTACTCAAAACGACTGAAATCGATTAATTGATTATCAAAATAGTTGGCGATTAATGTAATCGTGAACAACTAATCGATTAAGGTGAGATGTTCAGATACCCGGACCTGCACATCTCCAGTGACACAGCCGGTATCATCAAGATAGTTTGAGGCTTTTGAGGAAGCTGAAGCGAGTCCTGACCTCCTTGTACCGGTGTGTGTGTGGTGGAGACACACCAACATCCTCCATCACTGTCTAGTACAGGACCTGCTCTGCTGCTGACAGGAAGGCTCTGCTTTTTAATGCCCAGAACATGACCACATGCTGCCTCCTTTCCTTGGAGGACATGTATGTCAGCAGGTGAGAAGCAGCACCCACCCACCCGCTACATGGACTGTTCACCCCTCTCCCCTCAGGCAGCAGGCTGCAGCCTCAAATGCAGCTTCTACTCTCAAGCTGTGAGGCTCTTAGTCTTGAGGTTTAAAGATTAGGTGATTAAAGACTGTTATACATGCTAAATGTTATATAGTATTGTTATTTTATTGGTAGGAGTAGTGGTAGTATAATTATGATTATTTATTGTCTTTTTTTTGTATGCAGCTGCTCCTGAGTCACAGTCTTGGTTAATTTATGTTTTCTTAATTTTTATGAATGACATAAATAAATCCAATCAAATCTAAATCAGAAAATCAAAAATTAATAATTGCTGCTTTAATTTAATACAATAGCTCTGCAATAAAAAATTACATCACCAAGTGGGTGATGTTTTACTGTCAGAGAGGTGACAGTTCAGTTTGTAAGGATGTGGATTGCATTAAATTGAATTGCATTAAAGCGGAGAGGTTGTAATGTTTTTATAAATAGGACCAACAATGAGAATCTGCCAAAGGCCATAACTGTTTTTTTTTAGCATTTTTTTCAGCATTTTTTTTTTACATTTTACCAGCCTTCACACTGATTCATGCCCAGACAGTGGTATGTTTTAGCGATAAAATAAATTATCTCAAAGTAGTCCCCTTTCCTACTGGGTCTCAGTAGAAATGTGGTAGAGGTCCATTTTGCTTGGAGCCCATTTGAAGATGTCTTCTGCATGATGGAGAACGGTGCATACCCAGCAAATTCACTGTGTGTCAGTGATCGAGCACTGCAGCGAATTAGGCTATTGCATGCTCACCTCTTGCGGCCCTACAGAAAAAAAATGTGCTCTTACAGCGCAGCACCCAAGCTTTAACACGTGAAAGCATAATGTGGAGAATCTTAAGGAGGAATGACCATAACACACATTATATTAGATCTATACTAAGCATTATGATTGACTAATGGATAGTAGTAGTATTTGTATTTTGCATACTCCAACGTAGTTAATGAAAAACTACAAAGTACCACATTAAGAGCAACCAGATAAACTCAAGACACAAAAGATATGTGGAGTTTAGGTTCCCATAACTGTACTTTTCTGGCTTTTATTTAAAGTTGTTATAGCTCTGTAACAATAGCATCACATCAATGCTTTAGCATGTCAACAGAAAGCATCCAGTCCTGGAGTGAACACGACAAGGTAACATCAACATTAGTAATAGCATGTGATTACCCGATTAAGTGACAGAATGATCAATACAATATGTGATAACTATAGTAATCTATAGCAGCAGCCATACTCAAGTTACACATTTATTCATAAACCTTGAACTATCTTGGAGTCATGTTAAACTGAAGGTGTATGCGATAGTGGGTGGGAGTACTTTTTTATCTTTAGAGTCCTGTCTCTCTGAGTTGACAAGACTTCAGCCTTCGTCCTCTCAACCTTCACCTGTTCACAGTAGAATAAACAGTTTTGAGATGTAGAAAAATGCATCCGTAAGTGTGACAGAAAGAAGATAAATGATAAAGGTCTAGTGATGTGCAAAAGTGTTTCCGTTCTTCTTATTTTTTCATGTGTGTTACAATGGTTTTTAAATAAAGGTTTTCAGTATTAAGGAAAGAACAATTTTTATAAGACCATTCCTAAAGCTTTGTGACTACAGCAAATCACAGTGATAACCGTTATTCACAAATGGAGGAAGCATGATCTAGACAAAAGTGGCTGCATGGCAGAGTTCTGAGATGAAAACCACTCCTGGGGTTTGCCTCACTTTTGCCAGAAAACATCTTGAACAAAAGTTGAACTTTTTGGAAGGTGGCATCCTCAAGCCCTCCAATGTGGTTGAAGTTTGCAAAAATGAGTGTGTCAAAACTCCTCCACAGCGCTATAAGAAACTCATTGCAAGTGAGTCAATTTTGTTGTCTCTGATTAATATTTAAATCTACCATGACAAATGGAATAAACAAATTAACACCTTTAGACCATACGTTCACTCCATCCACAAATTGCTGTGTACTGTTTTATTTGTAAATGTTTTGATGTATATAGAAAAAGATTAGTAATAATAGTAACATCACTAGGTCCCGAGTCATAATCCGCTTGGAATTTGATGTTAATAATAAACTAGATAAGACCCATTATTACCGCAGGGCTTTTTATTGTGTTGTGTGGAATGATCATTTATTGACTTTACTATTTATATTTGTCTACTCCACTTTATTAGATGAGGAATCCATCAGCAGTGTTTTAGGCACCAGGGAACTGATTTAGAATCAAATAGATCAGAAGGTTTTCCTGTAAAAAGACATTTTAATAAACTAAATAATTGGATTCATATTATAGTCAGTGACCAGTGTAACCCTCACTTGTTTCAGTAAGACCTGGATGTGCAACAACAGAAACTTGAAAGCAGCTATTGCTAATAATAGTAATTGTTAACATGCATGTAGGACTTGTGACCTTTATGCTTTCACACTTCCTCAATGCTTCTGTAGGAAACAAGAGACACTGACACTAGCTGTGTTTTCGTGTTTGGTTCAAGTGGATTTAGAGCAAATGTTCAAAATCTTTCAAAAAAGGAAAATTCATTTCATCAACTGGTTTGAAGTTAATAAATTAGATGCAATGCTTAGTTCCATCAAAAGTTGGTGAGAAGCATTGCAGTTTGATGAAAATGGCAAAATTCTAGAACTTTTTGCAAAAATGTTTTTACACACACTTGAGGTGTTTTTTTTGCCGCATGAAAAAGGGTTAATGAGCAACACTTATTCTTGCCTCACTGTTACAGACTTGTTTTTGTAACCTACTGTATGCTGCTATCTTCAGACAAAAGAGTGTTTGCAAGAGTGATTCATTTTGCTGCTTCTTTCTTGGCCTCGTTATTATTTTTATATTAGATTTCTTATGTTTTTTGTTGTTTAGGGTTTATTTTTTGTTTTCTTCCTAAATTGAGGGCAGGATTGTTGTATAAGCCTGTGCCTTCTTGACCTGTCATGGCATCAGTCTGGTCTTTCGAAAAGGGGAGAGCTCATTTTTTGCTTATATCCATTTGTTAGCTTGCTTGCTTGCTGTGTAAGGCTGTGAGTGCTTTGTGATTTTAGAGGCTGACATCTGTACCTGCTCTTTGGCCAGAGTGAAACCAGACAAAAGAAGTCGGTCTCTGCACCAGAGCTGCACTCTCTATTAACCAAAAGCTCAATGTAGAAGGGGCAATTTTCCATCTACATTATCTAGAACAACAGCCTTTTTGCTCCTGCTGGTTTTTGAGGGAGCCTACTGTAGTTTGCTTGCACACTTCAGAATATGACTGGATGTAGAACACCATCCTCTCACCCATCCTCCTTTTTGTCTACTCATATGCAGGTAGCGGCCAGTTTCAGACGCAACCCAGGACAGTCCCTGATATCACTGGATATTTAGCAGAAAAATGTTTTGTAACGTCTCCAAATCAACATAGCTCTGAATGATGGAGTGAAACTTAAAAAATGCACCGGTGGTAGTGGTTTTCATTTCAAAATTGCTGAGTTGTTCACTTTACTGTCAATCAAAATGAGGCGCAGCCTCAGACAAATCATCCAATCATCATGCAGAGGTTCATCGTCCAGGCCTGTGTGGCCACGCCTACTCTCCCCTAGCCCCACCTATAGACGCTCAGTGTCTGATGGGCGGGACAAACCCCAACAAGTGTCTAGTTTCAGTGCAATGGAAACAACCCACTTTCTGCTTCCCCATTCAATTCTATTGATGCTGACTTTTCAATACACTGAAGCTGAATGAGTTGAAGAAAGTCATGTCAGTGACCTGTGAAAAGTAGCTGAGCTAAAGTTGAATGTGTTCTAGCAAATTATGTACACAACACAATAAAACACAAATAGCACATATTTGACAAGTTACTTTTTTAACATTTCCTTGCTGTAGTCTTAAAGCAATACAGCTTTAAGACATATTTTAGTTATAAAATTACTGTTACTTAACTTACTTCAAACTACATTGATGGAAACATGACTATTTTTCATGCTGTCAAATCTTGAATCATCCCTCATCTTCATCCACCACTTGACAACTCAAGCACATAAGAGTGACCTTCAGATGCTGAACGTGCCAGCGGTTAATCTTCCCTTCCGGCGACATGGACATTACTTGCAACATTTTCCACTTGTGTATTTCTCACATATCTGCTATTCAACGCTGCAAAGAGACCAAAAGAATGTCTTCCTTTAATCAGTGTGCTGGCCTACCTTCCTTTGCCGCTGTGTCAGCCTTTATCACTGTCCTTTCTTCTGTCTATTCTCTTACTTGGAATTTACAGTTTCTTTACCGCCTTAGTGGCAAAGAAACTATCAGCTTTCATTCAAGAGTCCCACTGGGAGATTGATTGCACATTGGAGGAAACTGCAAAGTGCAGGCAGGGATAATCAGTGCACACCTGTTAAGTAAATGATGGCAGAGGAAAAGGCTCAAGTTTACCAAAGTCCCAAAGACCCCATCTTTGGATACCTTGGTGCTTCCTTGTGTGTTTGTTTATTTCCCGTCCTCAAATGAATTGCCGTATGTCATTGGTCCCCTTTAATTACTATGTCAGATTACCGAACATAAGCAATCACAATTAGGCAAATGCGGAGCACCAAACTAACACTAATTAGAATAGACTTTGAATTCATCAAGCCACTTACGGCGACAGCATCAATGTACACAAAGTCATTAACATGCTTACGCGGAGGACACACTGAAGTTGATTCACGTCGCCTTCACCTCACAAAGCCTTGAGCGGCATACTCAAACATGAGGAGTCTGCACCGAAGTCAGTGTCAGGCATCTTTTGTCATAAGATTCATTAATAGGGTGATGAGCTATTAATGAAGAAAGAAAGACAGAAATAAAGAAAGGGGTCCTTAATCTGTGGATGATTAATAGAAGGCTGGAGACAGTTTAATAAAGGGCTTTGGGCTTTGCTATCAATGGCCAATAATCACTGATCCACTGCTCACATTGTGTTGGTGTATTTAGCAAATGCTACTGTACTCCATACTCATCTGTAATTATCATTAAATAGTTTTGAAATGCACTATTACAGGTTAAGGGAGGGACCTTAGATGTGACTTGGCAACGAGGGGTATTCTACTCTTCAATTTTACTCTCGTGCTACACTAAGTTTACATTGTCCTGATGAGGATTAATTCTTGTTCAGGGTGAAGCGAGTGAAGGTTATGGCTCAATCACTGTAACTCATTATTAAATACTGTATTAAATGGCATCTTGAGTTTAAAGCTACTTCATAGACATTTACTGAATTGATTAGGCCAAATAGAGACAAAGCTACTAAACAGATACACATTCATTGTGACACATTGTATTCTTGTATTCTTTCATTTTTTTTTTAAGTGTTGTATTCTCCAGATTGAGATAATTGTTAAAATCAGCCATCAGTGCCAAACGATTTCAATGCCCAATTCCTAGCCAATCAGAAAGAGTATTAACCAAGAGAAACCGAGGGGGCCTGATATGTTTATATTGAAGGAAAATTGTTTTTTTTTTGCCTTAATTTGAATAAATGCGACCGCATATTTGCCTTTATAGCTTTTCAATGCATTTTCCCCCTAATTAGTTTTATTTCAAATGGCCCCCTCTTAAACAATGCGCTGCAAATTCAGCCGGAGCACGCTGACAGGTTTGATCACCTGTGTGGGAGGACACACCGGTGCCAGAAAGTGAAAAGAGCATTTGTCCCCCGCCTAATTACCACCACTGCTGCACACTGGCTGCACACTGGCCTTTAACCCCCCCCCCCTGCTCCAATGGAGCTGTTCAGTGCCACTCCGGTTTTACTATGTGAGACTGAGGGAGGCTGTTCCCCAACAAGAAAACATTGCACCCATTGAACCTGCCCTGGATAGGTAAAGCTTCAAGAAAAGAAACCCAGATAAAATTTAAACATCCCCTCCAGACATGTTTTAAGACTCTACTTTGAATAACAATGTGTCTAATATATATTTTTTTTCTCACAAAAAAGTGAAGTTGTTAAAATTATTACAACCTGTCTTTTTCCTCATTACAAATTCCAGAAACTATAAATACACAAATATATTATGTCTCAGAGGTTTAACTGCAACTTCACTCAAAAGTTCATTCTCAGTGTATTTGTGGCTTTACGCCGCCACACCACACTTGTCCAAGGTGAATATTGGACCAGGATCGGCTACAAACTATTTATCATGTTAGACATCATGATTGCATTTTAATGAGCTCACAGAAACGTTCCTCTTTCAGCAAAGAAATGTGAAAACAGCTTTCTTGTGTTAAACCATGCACATACATCATTCTGAAGCTCAAACTGTAGGAACAAGAAGGAAAAAACACATTTTTTACTATTTACTTTTGAATCTTTGTTTTCTATGCAGGTCAATGTAACTTTGGTATTCACCCACTTATTTAGTTAATTGTACCTCTGCCACACAATTTTTGCATGAGACGCTTCATTCTGACAGCTTCATTGACTTGTGTTTTTTCATATCATTTCAGATAAATCATGGATGCACACCCCAGAGGCACTGGCCAAGCATTACATCCCCTACAATGTAAAGGTACGTGTCGCCATCTGAGTCATGTGACCGTAGAAGACACGAAATGCCAAGTGCGTTTGGCTGTTACAGAATGATGCAAGGAAACTTTAGTAGTGACACAGACAGATTTGACACGGAAATGAAGAAACAGAACTTCCTGTTGCGGCTTCTATCTTTCTGTTTCCTCATTAGACAGACGCTTCTCAGCCAGGAAATGTTGTGGCTACGTCTTCACAGGCACTTCATGGAGCAACCTTTTACCCTTTTTAAATCACAGACGGCCGTTTAACAATGACGTATTTCACAGTAACGATAAAGATTTGTGCTGGTTGTGTATTTTTTTTCCCGGCATACTTTAAGTATGAGCTGTCACATGAGTGATATTTCCATATGTATCTTCCAGAGCAGCTGTTCCCCTCAATGTGTTGGTGGGGGAAAAAAAAAATGAAAAGCGCCTCTGTGTTTTATTCATTTCCATTTGTTTATTTCTTAAGGAATGTGTTTATGTAAAGTGACTCATGCTTGTGTCAAAATCAGCCAAAATTACTGGTGTTGACAGGAGAACTTGGCACAATTTGGCCTCGACTGGAACCATTGGCGGGTTACGAAACACTTCCCAAACATCGAAACAAGCTCATCTCGAGGGAGCAGCGGCCTCGCTCCCTGTCAGGCTGCTTTTCTGCTTCATTTCGACAAAGAGCTTTTTTTCCCCCTCCTGCGAGGCTCAGAAAACTGACAGCACATCCCGCGCTTCATAAATGTTACGATGGAAACGTGGTGGAACTCCAAACTACCACGTCACCCCTCCCCCCCCCCCATCTTCACCGACTGCTGAATCTGCCGCGCGCTGTGCAGTGGAGGAGCCGTGTGAACGTCCCTGTGATGAGTTGGCTATCTGGATGAATTTGCTGACATCTGAATACACCGCTCATCACTGGAGGGAACGAGACAGCCAAAGTGCTGATTGGCCTGCTCTCCTTGGTTGAAGCACTCGAATATCAGCCCAGTGAGCAATTTAATCTTTTCCATGGCTAGGATCCCTCCTTTCTGGGCATCTAGAGCTATCAGCTACATTTGGGAGACTTTATCTTGTACAGTTGGAAAAATGCTGGATATTTAAAATAAATATGTTCAGCTTTGTCTATTTTTATCTCTAAATATAATATATTAATAGAAATGATTTTTTCCACTTATTTATGTTTGTCACCAGAATAATAACACACTAAACACTATTATTATAGTGTTATTATTATTATTATCAATAATAACCTCCTTTTTCCAAATCATATTTTAATTGAATAACGCCTTTTTTTTGTTTTCATTCATATGTCTGCTACTTCTATCAGACATGAACTCCTAGCTTGAAATGCAGCTTTTTACAGGTCAGTACCTATTGGAAAAAAATAGACACCAAGTTTTGGGTCTGTCTTTTAGATTTCCAAAGAAATCTCTTTCAAACAATTGACATTTTTCGGGGAGGGAAGTTGTCCTGAGGGGGCGTTGACCTCATTACTTTTATTTAGAAGGGACACATATTTCTCAGCAAAGAGTGAATTCATTGACATTAGCACAATATGATGAAGTGTGAAAAGCCTCATCAAGGCCCCATGATGGTGCTAACGTGCAGCTGAGAGCAGAAGAAGACACCCCCCCCCCCTGATGGAGGCTCTCGTCACTGGTGGCGGTCGCTGGTGGATAAACACATGCTTAGATGTGGTTGATGAGGAGAGGAACAGTTTCTGGTGAGCTCAGACCTGAAGTCATGGGCCGAGGTGAACAGGGTAATGCAACCAACAGAGAGAGGAGAAGGGATTTTTTTTCCTGGTACAGGAGTTTACAGCTTCAGTGATGCTTTGGCCACAGCAAACCAACGACAGATTTGTATTTTCATGAGTGCCAAATTTCCAATGTCATCAGCAAATCCCAGTAGCAGGTGTTTTTATGTTCAGAAGAAACTGTCAATCGGTTTAACTGGTGTGGAAATGTTGTTTTTTGGACTCTTGTACCGAGCTGCTGTTGGTAGTTTGTCAGTTTTTTTTGTTTGTTGTTTTTTTAGCTGAGCACCCATCAACATGTGGTATTGACCCCAGAGGACTTTTCCTGCCACTGTAATAAATGAATCTGACACCATCAATCGGACACATTTGCGAAATTGAATAAATTGCCGCCCTCTGAACACTTTTTAGACACACAAAACAGTCTAAAAAACCTTTCCATCAGGAGAAAGCGTCGCGTGGAGTGCAGTTGTCAGCTCGTTATGGTGTCCTCTCAATGGATTTCACAGACCTGTCACGGGGTTTAAAGCTGTGTTTTCTGCATATTTAGTTTGATTCGTGTTGTGAGGGTGT
Source organism: Eupleurogrammus muticus (assembly GCA_036785175.1). Taxonomy (NCBI): domain Eukaryota; kingdom Metazoa; phylum Chordata; class Actinopteri; order Scombriformes; family Trichiuridae; genus Eupleurogrammus; species Eupleurogrammus muticus. Next base: position 17,545,520 of record JAYKQN010000001.1, read on the forward strand.
GCGGTCCCTTTTCAGCTAAATTGTGATCGCTCGCCGCCGGGAATTAGCAAGTATGTTTTTGGACGGTTGATGGATGGGTTCGCCTTGTGAAACCTCCCCGAAGGCCAGAACACACTGGTCAGGAACGAGTGCTTCCCCATTATATCCTGGGTATCTGTCAGTGGGGCTCTCAGACACATCCGTAAAAAGTGTCGAGTACATTTGTCACACCGGTGCAGACTGCTGACACTTCCTGTATAAAAACCTAAATCTTGTTTTCAGGCTCTATTGATAGCGCGTCTCTTGCCTTGTTGCGTTTGGACACATAATCCCACCACCTTTTATTGACTGTATCACAGGTTTAATTAGTTGCACATTTCCAGTGCTTTCTAAATTCCGTTGGCGTTTCCCTATTACTGTAAGACATCAGCTAAGTGATCACACCCAAGAACACAAAATTACTTTCAGAATAGTAACAAACTGAGTTGAGTTCATTAGTGTAGGCAACACAAGACAAACTGCGTATTTTATGGAGCCAACAGTCACGTGCGAGCTCAAAAAATCACTTCTTGGCTGTAGCATCGGCCAGCGTTAATACGGGGACAACAGCTTGCAAGCCAAACTGCAAATTGAAATAGACATTAGCAGAGCCAAGTCATGGAATGCTTCACACAGATTTATTGTACACAGTCCGTGTCTGTCTGTGCGGTTTCCAGTGGGGGACGTCGTTATTTTGTTTTCCACCAACCTTTACGGGGCTGACACCGGTGTTTATGAAGTCTGATATTGGAGCAGGCGACACACAAGCTCAGGAGCCACTGAAGCAGTGGCGTGTGTTTGTGTGTGTGTGCGTGTTTGTGTGTGTGTGTGTGTGACTGGAACTATTACTGCTGCCAGATGGAAAGCACAATGTTAATGCTCAAAGGTTAATGGCTCCATCTGTTGGAGGATGGTGGAAGTGCTGCTCCTGTGTGTGCACATGTGTGAGTCTCAACTTTTAACCTTTAATGTGCAACTTTATGATTTTTTTTTCATTTAATTAGCAACATTGACAAGATAAAGTCAATGGAGCTAAGTTAATTTGTAGATAGAGCTTAGTAAGATGTGTATATCAGAGAAATGTTGAAATATTGTTAACATTACAGCGAAATGATACATTTTTTAAATGAATCAAAGGAAGTTTTTGCAGTTAAGGAACACTCATTAGATGAAATAATGGGTACAGACAGTTCCACTGCAGTGTGTGGATGATGGGTAGCTATCGCTCAAAGGTGTGTGTGTGTGTGTGTGTGTGTGTGTGTGTGTGTGTGTGTGCATGCGTGTACTTGCGCTGTGCACTTGTATTAATGATGATGAAATAATGTGATAGAAACATTAGCCACATTCATTTGAAAAATGACAAATACAAAATGATAATGTAACGAATGTCAGTGATAAATCTTTGTGCATAATTAAACTTTATGATAGAAATCTGCTCTTCTCGGTCTTATATTCTATTGAACAATTTACTCCCACTCACATGATTTATGTCTTTATTGCATCTTCTCTTGCATCATTAAATGCTTAATTTCTCATTTATAGCAGAGTGTAGTTTATATCTGACTGTAATAACACAGATATATGTCTTTTTTCCAGTTCCTCGGAAACACAGAAGTTGAAGCCCCGAAAGGCACAGAAGTTGTAAAGGATGCAGTCAGAAAGCTAAAGGTAAAAAAAAACAGTCTTCACACTAAGCTGCAGCCAGGAAGGATGGAGTGTGTTTTCTGGAGTGACTGGATTAGAGACTCACACGGGGGGAGGGGGGTGGGAGTGACTGATGCCTCCCTACCTCATCAGCTCCTGGCAAGGTGCCCTTGGAGTTTTTCAGCCCCTAACTGTGCCCATAACCGCTGGATAGGCACGGCGGTGCGTTCGCTCAACCTCCTCTGAGTACACGTACATTTTAATTAAACATTTATGTCTCACAAAAATCTGTTGTTTAGGACCCTGAATCCTCAAACCAGGACATCTATCCTTGAAAAAGCAACACACATGTTTTACTTAATACATTACCGTAATAATGTTATTTTCACATACACTGACTCAACTCAGTGACATTTAGTCCTCTCCATCACTGGTGCCTAATGAATAAGAGGATCTGCTGCAGCTGACATTTGCATATCAATGAGGAAAAGTAAATGACTTGAAACCATGTAAAACATTAATACTAAATTATATATTTTAGTGTAAACACTGCTACTATAGGAATATTTGGAAATGAATAAAATCTGCATTCATATAAATTTTTAAAAAATATTTAGTAGAGTAGACAGACAACATTAATGATAAGCTGGTAAACATGTGCTAGATATTTCTGAGGGAAAAGGAGAATGAATATTGGACTTCGCCAGGCAGCCAGAAACCCGACTCCTAATGAATCCTAATATTGCTCCATTCCTTCCTCTATGTTAGTATAAAAATATTCTCACAGCAGCTTGAAGTGGATGCACAAAGTGTTTGAATTTTGATTCCAGAGACAAGGATTCCTATTACATTACAGCAAGTCAGAATTAGTTTTCTTTAAGTAGCGTATGTTTATTTTTTCAGCTTAGTTGGCATATGTTAAGGCCAGCATCAGCTGAGGCTTAGTGGGTGTTTTAGGTAAAAAAAAAAACACCTGATGTGTTTCGCTCAGCTTCCCCAGTGAGTGACACTTGAACTGAACAAACTTTAGTCCATAACATGAGTCAGATTGAACCAAGCCAGCGGAGTCAACCCTGGGAACAGCTCTCCTTCCTCGCAGCTTCTTGGTAAACGCAGTCATGCTCCGCTGCCCGCTGGCCTCTCCCCGGCCTTCCCCTGCCAACGCTGAATCTGTGGGGCCCCTTCTCGGGGGGAAGGCTCGGTTTCCCACCCCACACACCGCCATTGTTGCATTACATTTGATCTTGAAAGTCTGCTCGCGGGAGCGGGGCTCCATAGTTACACTCCACCAGATTTACTGGCAGCCAGGACAAAGGTCAAGTGGAATGAAAATAAGTAGTTGCAGGAGTAGGAACTGAGAGATAGTTTGGTCATGCCTCTGGCAAAATACTGTAGTCTGTTATCAGTCGGCGAGATGAATATCTGTTGGTTACCATGGTGATCCCCCACTCTCTCGAAATCAAGGGAGGTATTTGACCACCGTGACCAGGGCAGAAGGGGCTGAACGTGGTGAGATACAGAGCAAGGGTTGAACGGGGAGTTACCCTGCAAACACTCGCCGTTTATGTCGATGCCCACCACCACCGAAAAGTTTTAAAACATAGAAGATCAACTCAAGGCCTCATAAGGGCCGAATATATCATTTTACTATAGCTAAGCATTAAAATGTCAACGTTTTAGAGGCTGTAAAAATACTGCAGTATATCGTTTCACAGATGCACGCACACTTTCTGTCATCAGTGGTTTCAGGTTTCGATGAGGCAAACGTTAAAGCTGCAGATTCACTTATTCTCACATCACCCTTACGCGTCGCGGCACGGCATCTCCTCACCCGACAGCTGCCCTGCTTCTAACAGACGTTTTCATTATTGACCTAAACTCACTGCCAACTTCTGTTAGTATTTATGTCATTTGGCTGCAGTAAGTGTAATAGACTAAAATTTGTTTCTGGCGGTACTTGATAGTAGCAACCTATCAAATACATTACAGATTTGCCAAATTTTCTCTTCTGTACATTTTCTGTACAACACTTAACCCTGTGAATTTATCCTTCTTAGCAAACTCTCATACCTCTTTAAAGATAACACACTGCCTTTTAGGTTTTCATCCTGTGTTGTACGGGAGTTATTCATTGTTGTAAAAGTTCCATTAACTTCTGCAGGATAAAAGCTGCATTTATCAATATTTTCTACAATGACAATCAAACCAAAATCGGTTTTATCTGAAAGGGTTGTGGACCTCAGCTTGTTGTTTTAGTTTTTATGGGAACTTTATAGTTTTGCTTCACTTATAAGGCTGATTTATGGTTGCATCAACTATGTACCTACAGCGTAGAGTTGGTGAAGCTGCGTTTCCAACGCCACAGCCCGACCTCCCTAGTTACTAACTGCTGTTCAACATTTATTAGCTCCAAATCCAACACAATCTGCTCAGATTCAGCTCCTAGCGTTTGTCCTACAAGATGAAGTCGACTCTGGCGTAGAACAGCAACTAGTGTTTCTACACGGAGTAGTGTTCAAGATAATAGCAGCGTCTTTAAAAAACGATTCATTTTTATTTCGATGCATTGGAAAACTCTGCATTGTATATGCTAAATTAAATTGTGAATCAAATCTTAGGCTGTTCAATGAAATAGCAGTGTCTGCGTTTTTCTTCACAAACTAAAATTTATACCATATATATATATAAAATAAAAAATCATCAGGTTTTAGCATTTTGGTGAATCTCTAAACTAATATTTATTTGTATAACCGTGTTTTCTGAGAACTGCTTCACATCAATGCGTCGACCACCTCCAACACCTATGAACAGGTATTTCAGCCTCACAATTCCAAGATTAGCACGCCAGTAAACCAGCAGCATCTTGGTTCCAGACCAACCAAATTAAAGTTATGTAGTGGTCAGCCCGAGGAAAAACACAGACACTGCTGCTTCTGTGAAAAGGCTGATAATCACTTTTCTGCAGTTTCTGTAAATTCATTTTAATAATGGCACATTTTTCTTCACGTTAGGATTTAGGATATAAAATGCGGTGTCCCCAATGCTTCGAAAAATTATTATAAGGATTTTGGCTTCACTCATATTTTAAAACACACTGCTATTAGCTTGAACACGTGTAGGTTCTGCAAAGATTCAACACAGAAGCATATATCAGCCTTTACCACCTCAGCTGTAAAACTCTGATAACTCAGATAACTGTAAGCTACAGCCTTCATTACACAGCAGACATGGACATTTAGAGACTTTCAGCAGTTGTTCAGTTATAAATGAAAAGTGAATCCAAAAAAACAGCAACTGCTTATTAACATGTTTGCTGTATGAATTTCATATGATCTTTACAGGTTAGTCTGCTGCCATCAAGTGGTTAAAAATGTGATTCCTGCTGCTTTAAAACTTTCACACTAAAGATGTTTCCTACACCTGTTAAACATGTTTCCTTTTTTTTTTTTTTTCCCCGATTGGCAGTTTCAGCGGCACATCAAGAAGTCAGAGGGACAGAAGACCCCTAAAGTGGAACTGCAGATTTCCATTTACGGTGTGAAGGTACTAGATGCCAAGACAAAAGTGAGTCCATGCCGTATATTTACACTCAGGATGTTTCGCAGTTGCAAAGTTGACACTAGGCTTTTTCTTCTAACAGTGATAAACATTGTGTAGATGGAGAAGTCAATTAATAATTAAGGCATTGCCTGTTTGTTTTCTTTTCCAGGATGTGCAACATAACTGTCAGTTACACAGAATATCTTTCTGTGCAGACGACAAAACAGACAAAAGAATATTCACTTTCATCTGCAAAGACTCAGAGTCCAACAAACACCTCTGCTTTGTGTTTGACAGTGAAAAGTGTGTAAGTGCCCTTCAGTGTCACTGAGTGTCAAAATATTGGATTCAAACAAGCTACATTTGACATTTTCATACGGCGCTACGTGAATATCACAGGCAGGTCTTTGTTTCCTCTCATGTTGCAGGCAGAAGAAATAACTCTAACTATCGGCCAGGCCTTCGACTTGGCCTACAAGAAGTTCCTTGAGTCCGGAGGCAAAGACGTGGAAACCAGGAAGCAGATTGGAAGCCTACAGAAACGAGTACGCCATGTCTCGTTTGACCATCTCGCTGTGACACGCTGATATTCCTGTGAATTGATACAGAGCCTGCTGTCAGATGTGATTTATTTAAACCATTTAAAGATTAATTATCTGATAAGGGTATCGTGAAAACACTTAGGCCTGTTTTTATTAACAGATGAACAATGACAGAGACAATATATTTTATCGTGAAACAATCGCGCCCACTATCATGAAGATCTTAGTGAAGCCATCACAGATGACTTTTTTAGTATCAAACACCATGATGCTGCTGTTAGTGTCTACTCTGAATGACGGAACTGCTGTGGCTAATTTACGCAGATCCAAGAACTGGAAACGGAAAACTCCGAGCTAAAGAAGCAGCTTCAGGACCTCGAAGAACAGCTGATGATAGCTCATGTGCCACCGGTAAGGACTAACCACACACATACACACACCTTCGATTAAGAAAACACATCAGCCACAACTTTTTGACTCCAAAGTTTCTTGTCAGTATTTCAGAGGACAGCTGGGTCTGCTGATCCTGTATAATGTGTGTGATTAAAAAGTGCAGCCTCAGACCCGGGTTTAGATGGAACGCGCCTACCTGCAGGGAGTTGGTGGGGGCCTAAGCTCTACCTCCAACTAAGTCATTACACACCTGATTGGCCTAATAAGGAATGTCATACATTCACCGTCGATTCGGGGCAAATGTCAGCGTCCGTGACAGCCCGTGAATGCGGGCTGGCCGCGCCTCTCCAGCTGTTCAACACTGAATAACGTTGTTGCTCTCTGCTCCTCTTTTTTTTTTTCTTTCTGTCTGGCCTCTTTTCCTCAGCCGCTGCACATTAACGCAGATAATGAAGCGTACATGCTGCAGAGGCCCTCCTCTCTCTTCTGGTGCCACAGCATCAAGTCGCTTTCCTGCCTGGAGATCTCCTCCATCACGCTCACTCCGATGAGCTCGCCGGAGTCCAACCTGTCCGCCGGGCTACTAACTCCTCCGCCTGCCAAACCCGCCCTCCTTCCTCCTAAGCTGACCGAGGGGTGCAGCATCCCGCGGCCTCGCGTAAACACTCTCCGCTCCTTCTTTTGTTTCTGCTCTGTCACTGTCCCCCGAACCTTGTTATCGCCTGCCTTTGTCCGTCATTCTGCTCTGTTTTTTCTCTAGCTTCTGCCCCCAAAAACAGCTGTGTAGTTTGTGTACGGACGCGTTTGCAGAACTCCTGACCTGGTCTGAACCGTGTGTACCGCTTCATACAGGCAGGGAGCGTCTCCATGAAGCCTCAGACATCCACAGACATTTTTGACATGGTTCCGTTCTCCCCTGTGACGCCGCTGATGCCCACAGTGACCAGCAACGGCTGCCCACCACCACCACCCCCTACCACATTGCCACCAGATATAAGTGAGTACTTGATCAGAATTAGAGCCAGACTTTTGTGTTATTTTTTGGATAATTGCATGAATTAAATGTTGACAATAAAGGCTTAGCGTGAGATACAATTGAAGGAGTGTGGCTGTATATTTATTTATCCTCTCTCTAGCATAATTCTCTAAGTCATATTTCAATGTTTTTAGAAAAGAATTCTCTTTTTAGAAATCACATTGGTATTTTTGTTATATTTATTGGTATTTTGTATCGATATTTTAACAGCAAATTTAACCAGATGTGCACAATATGGACAAATATGCAAAAAGAAATAGACCCTGCATCAATTGTCAATGACAAAGAAATGACTTGGGTAGAATTGTGCCATGACTTTGTCATTTTTATCTTACATAATGCAAACTGTATCTACTACACATTGAAGCAGAAAAGTTATTTTAAGTTTAAATACCCAGTTGATAATCCCTTTGATTGACTAAATTAATAAATTAATTAATAAATTTAGTGTCAGCAACTTCTTTCTCTCTGTGATTAATAACTTGTGATTCGCCAATGACATAGGCAAAAATACAGAATTATGCAACAGTAGGTCAGTAAAGTTATGCAAATATCTAAATTTGGCCAAAAAAGACTTCATCCATTATGCAATGAGGGTAACAATGATTATTATTCGTCCCTGTTACCAGTTAATCCATATTGCATCTTTCATTCTTTTTTTTGTTTCTGTTCCCTGCACATACCTGAAACAACAAATCCTAGTAACATAAATGACTTGTATATTAGAATGTTTTTTGCTTTCAGTTGTTTATAGAATGCTGATTTTGCTTTATGATTAATATTAGTTTTAATTTTTGGTGTGACTGTTTTATTTGCCTTTAAACTTTGGTTTTGTCAAGTATCCTCAATTATATGCTGTATTTTCTCACTCTAATGTCTCTGTCTCAGTGTCTGCGCACTATAAAATAAATAAAAGCCTGTCATGTTGTAATAAACGTGCTGTGTTCGCAGGGAAAGACTTGTTTGGTGCCGAGCCGTTTGATCCGTTCACCTGCGGGGCAGCTGACTTCCCTCCAGACATCCAGTCAAAGCTGGATGAGATGCAGGTGAGCGGCTGCATGTGTCTGTACCCTCCACAGCCTTTTTCCTTTTTTTTTTTTTTTTTCGAGCTGCAGGGTGGGCTGGTTGAATTGTGAAACACAAGCCTCCTGTCTGTCTTCTTATCCACATCAGCACTTTGAAGATAAAATAAAAAAAATTAAAAGTGTTTTTTGCTTCATGCATGATTCCTCAGCCAAGCCTAACAATGAACTCCCTGCAGCTCTCTAACAGTGCTGGCATCACTTGCTGTAGAATGTCAGGACACTTTATCCTCCTGTGAACCGAAAGCACGTCTCAGATCCTCTTTCTGTTACACCCACTTGTCTTTTAAGGTGCCCTTTAATTGCAATGAATTGACAGGAGTTTTAGAGTGTTATTTTTTTTGCATCCCATATTACAGTGGTTAAAAGTAGCTGTTAACTTTTTACTCACAATCCAGAAATCATAACAAAATGAAACGAAAGTGTCAGCATCTGTTGTCACTTGACTGTTGGAGCAGAAGCTTGTGTAACCCGTTGTCTGCAAGAACAAACTCTAAAGTCCAACAGTAGCTTCTCAGCAGGAGCTTAGATGGAGTTGGATCTGCACTCCCTTTGAGTCCATGAAACCCTAACGTTACGCGAATCAAAGAAACATTCAGATTCACATCTACTTTTTAACGACTATGTGGGAACACTTGGGATCAATCGGCCATTCTCTGCATGAAACAGCATGATTAGTTTACCCCTCTAACCCCCACGTCCGTGGTCCTGTTTGCTGAATAACTGTTGAGTAATAACCAGTAGGAGGCAATGTTGACGCACTTTCTCTAGTCAAACATTTCCTTTAACTTCTTCCTCCGTTTTAATTATTAACAACTCTTTTGCTTTTCACTTGTAGCGGCAGAGATGGTTTGTACGCTGCTCTGTGCTGTTGTTGTGCTTTGGTCTCGTGGGCTGCTGCATGCTCATAGTTACAAAATCCACCAGTCAACACGTTCCTTCATCATCTGTGAAATGTTTTCATATTTTTGCCATGGACCATGTTACACTTTACACCTGTTATTTCAGCAAATACTGTGTAAAATGTATTTTTGCATGAATATTTTTAATATATATAAATACACACACTCTCATATACAGTGAAGAAAACAAGTATTTGAACTGAAATTTTCATCGTAGGTGCATGTCCACTGTGAGAGAGATAAACTAAAAAAAAAAATCCAGAAATCACAATGCATGATTTTTTAATGATTTATTTGTGTGATATAGCGGCAAATAAGTATAATAATAATAAGACTAACAGGTCCTTCAGGGTCAGAATTCTAGATGACACACAGGTGTTCAAATACTTATTTGCAGCTGTATCACTCAAATAAATCGTTAAAAAATCATGCATTGTGATTTCTGGATTTTTCTAGTTTTCTTTACTGTATATGTGCATGTGTGTGTATATATAAAAATGTATGTAATTATCAGTATATCATATAAAAGGACAGGTTAAAATAGCTATGCATTTTTGTGCATTTCTTTTACTTTTAATACTTCTAAAAAATATTTACAAATACAAAATGCTTCACCAGTGTTTCTCCATCAAGATGCATGTGTGGTTGTTTCCACTTGACTTTGTGTTCTTGAATGATGAGCATGACGATGCTACAGTGTTGTAATCTTGCTGCGTTTCAGTAGTTGTTTAACTGGCCCTTGTTGACTCCACGCCGGCCCTCAGGGGAATCGGCGTCACCGTCATAAGGCTCCTTCCACTTGACTAAATAAAACTCGAGTTAACTTATGACAAGAGGTGTATATATCACGCACAGTGCACTGCAGTCAAGTATTAGGTAGAAGGAAATAGTGCCAACATAACGCGATTAGCTGCTCATTGAAATGAGTGTAGAGGGAGAAGAGGGTTTCGTTTTCCCGCTGCACTCCAGACGACCCCAACCATGACGTACGTAGTGACGTCAGGGCCGAGGGAACGTGAACAAGGGGAGGCGAAACAACAATGGAACGTGGCTTCTGTGTTTTGTTTATCATTTCATTCATTTTTATCCCCTCTGAGGTTTATAGATTTGTTTCCCCATTGGCTCCACTGTAAACACCACTCAGGCTTTCTGTTTATCAGCTAAAGTGGGACATGTGATCCAGCAGAGCCGGCGCTGGCTCCTCCCCGATGGTCACAGCTGTTCTCCGCCTTGTCTTTTTCAGGAGGGGTTCAAAATGGGACTAACCTTAGAGGGCACCGTCTTCTCCCTGGACCCACTAGACAGCCGCTGCTGATGCCAAGAAGATGCTCTTTTGTCGCGCACTTTTAATTCGTTTGTATGAAGAAGTGCCAAAATCCACTCCACAGTTGAGTCGAGATGTCACAGTTTTCATCTTGAGGTTTATATGCATTTGCATTTAGATTGGTTTTTTCGATATATTTCAAGGTGAACTCAGATCCATTATAGAAAAGAACTATTTTTGTAAAAGAGAAAAAAAAAACATATGGAAGGAGTAGTTTTGAGAACCTTCGCTTGCATAGGCAATGAGAGATGTAAATAGTGGAATATGTCCAATGGTACACTCAGTGGCAGCATTTTCATATGAGACAGTTTCTGTGTATGCACCATTTGAATTCTGTATTGTCAACACATTCCTGTTTGTATGGCAAACAAAAATGAAATCTGTATCTCATTAACATGAACTTACAGCTTGCACATAACATCACATATTTTACTCCACATTATGTTGTTAATTAATCCATTCTGACATGTTTCAGCTTACTGATCTTTCTACCTATTGTTTATGGCATTGAAGTTTTTTTTTTTTCTTTTGCATTTCACAAATTTGCCATCTCAGTATTTACTTGTCATATTTTTACTTTGTTATTATTATAGTCTCCTCTTTTCTTGCACCAGAAGGCACTTTTGTGGGGGGGGGGACCTCTGTTCATACACAGTACTATACCCATTATTTTACTTTTGGTTGCATTGACTTTGCTGTTACAGTAATTAAAGAAAACGTTAATGCAAAAATGCTGCTACTCTGTCATCTGTTATTAATTGCGTTTCGTGATGTGTTAATTAGGATGTGTTTCGGATGATTTTTAATGTTTCGTCTCCTGTTGCAAGGACTGTTTGCAGTACGTGATTTAATGTGTTGATGCAGCTTAATAAGTAGGTCACTCTGACTGCATCAGTCCACGTGCATTCCGTTTTCTTTTTTTTTTAAAAAAGGACCAAAACGAACTCATCGCAAATAAGAACAGGCAGAAAGAAGTATTTTCAGTGTTTATTTCAAAAGGATGAAATTCATCTGCTTCCAGTGTGGAAAGCCCCCTCCTCCTCCTCCTCGCTTCGTCTGCTCTCTGCCTCTGGAGTGTTAGCAGGCAGTCATGCCTCACAAAACGTACACAGCTATAATAAATATACTCAAATAAGAGCCAAACGCTCACAATAGAATTACTTGAAGGCACATTCAACACGTTAAAAAACAACTGAGACTATTTTACGCACATAAATGTCTTTTTTTTGTGTTTTTACAGTATGTAAAATTAGAATTTTGTGTGCAAAAAAGGAAAAAGCTTAAAGGAAATGATCTAGCTATACCTGAATTAATAGGACAGGAGCTTGGGGGATTAAAAGCATTAAGTTTAATTTGTTGCATAGCAAGAAGATACAAAGCAAACAGGCACTCACAGCCACTGTATTCTATAAAAAATGTTATTTAGAAAAAAAAAAAGTTCAAGAGCATATAAGTCCAGGATACTGAAAAGGGGGAACTGACATGCATAAAAATAGAATACTCTGTGCTACCTTAACTGTCCGATATTGCAGTTGAAGCAAAAAAAAAAAAAAACTTACCAATCACCACACACACACACACACACACCACTCACACACACAACATCTCATTCATCTCTCCGTCATGAACGGAAAGATCTTTATTGGCAACCCCAAACCCTGCCCTGCACCGCGCAGCCTGGAGATGTGCACAAGGAACACGCTACTTACAAAACAGCATCCGCGAAGGAAAGGAAAAAAAAAGAAAAAAAAAAGATTTACATGTGTCATTGTTTCTCTCAGTTCCGGTGACGAGGTAGCTAACACTGAGGAATCCACAGTCTCGACGCTTCTTTAATGTTCTGCGTGGTCAGTACAGAGTTTAAAAATAACTGGATGCAGACATTCATCAAAACTGTCCGGAGAACTGGTGAAGGCATCGGCGGATATATCAGTTTCCTCAATAGCACCACAATGTTTATTTTATATTCAAACATTAAAAAAAAAGAATAGACAAATCTACGAGATTGGATCGTGGTGGTATACATGATGTAGCTTCAGTGGAATGGTCTTAGGGCCTACGAAACGATGAAACAGCAGTTATGATTAGCATTTTAAATCTTTCAGATTCATAAATCTTTGGACTGAAATGACAAGAGTTGTAACTTTGGACCACAGTGATCTCAAATCAAGCTTGAATTCAAACATAGACAATAAGACAGAGGAGCGATTCAGGTTTTCTTTTTCTTACCAATTATTTATGTAAATTCCAAAACATTCATCTAACTTACAAATCTTTGATGTCTTTAACTGGGTTGAAAGGCACAATAAATATCTTGCCACAGGGCCAGAATAGTCCTCAGTACTCGTATGTACAATGTGGCTGATCAGGTCAGCTGTCAGTTCAATAGTCTCGGGATTGTCATGGATGCATCCCCGCTGGTGAGTTTACAAGAAGCACACGGGCCCGATGTCGATGCCGAACTCTTGATTTGGGCCACCAATGTCCACGGGTGCAATATCCACAATGGGAAGTCTTGCTGTTTTCTGTGTCCTGTACTCAAACACTGTCTTGCCCCAGTTGCCGTTGGCTCGCTGTGAGAGTTCAAACAGACAGAAAAGTTCAGTTCCAGATATGATGGATACACCATGATTGTATCAGACAAATAAATCATTTTCTTTCATAGCAGCCTAACATTGCACATATATAGTCAACAAATCCCTGGATTGTATTTTACTAACAAATATTGTCTATATTGTTGTTCTGAGCCTGACATAAATTTTTGTAAAGAAACACTATTATGATGAACAATTATTTCACTTAATCCCACATGCAGCTTCCTGCTGCCAAAAAAAGATTGGGAGTACACTAAATTATGTAAATTATCATCACCTATTTACATATTCAGCAGGCGGAGCAACATTAGTATTGAAAGTCCCACATTTGACTCTTTTCCAGAGTTTGAAGTTGTGATATCACTAACAAGATTGATTTAATCTCTGTAATTTTGTTTTGCGTTCGCTCTCTTAAGCTTCTCTCTGGAGCTCTAGAAAGAATGCGTTTGATATACAGGATGTGCATTTGAGAGAAAAGCAATAACCTGAATCTGCAGGTTTCAATACTATAGTGAAATACTATTGTTCTATTTCTGCACTGCAAAAATCTGGTGAAAAAGTCTTGTATTTAATACAACTAGTCCAATATTGAGTAGAATGTTCTTATTACACTGGCAGATAAGTTAACTTATATAGAAGTTTTCTGATTTCTGTCCACTTGCCCAATAAAGTGAAGGCAAGTTGACACAAATCAGGAAAAAAACATATTAATAACTCTCCTCTATGTTGGATTAATTGTACCATAAAACAAGATATCTACACCTGTTAAGATTTCACTTATTCCAGCAAAAGAGCAGAAAACAACGAAGGCGTGCAGCAGGAACTCACCGTGCAGGTGTCCTCCACCACCGTGTATCTGAAGCGGTTGTTGCCCTCTGCCTTCAGCTCCAGGTCGTTGGAGCCCTTGAGGACCACAGCCTTCTTCAGGTTGCCCGCCTTCTCGTCCTTATAGCCCACGGAGTTCTTGCAGTGGTAGGTGATGGTCTGGGACGCCTCTTTGGAGAGCAGGCGGATGAACGTCATCTGGACCGTGACCGAGTTTGCCGACTGATCTTTGTTGCCATAAGAGAACTAGAAACACAAATATAGCCAGTTAATACTTAAAATGCAGTTATTTTCCCTAATGTTAGTTGTGTTAACTTAAAGTAGTATTAGGTATATAGTAGAATCAAATAGAAATGGGACACACCAAATGAAATTTTGTGTCAAAAAGATCACAAAAATTGTGATTATCAAATATAAATGACACAAATGAACACATTTTGAGAGACCTGATGAATACTTTTTAAAACTGTATTTTTGACTTTCTCATCTTGCCGAACATTACTTGTCACTTACCCAAATATTCAAGGAAAGTACATGCAGATCACTGAAGTACAGTACTTGGGTTAAATGTGCTTAATTACTGTCCACCGTTGAGTATCTTGCACTTCTGTTCTGTTCAGCTACACTTTAACTGTGCCACATGCGGCCCGCCATGTAACCACTCACATGTGTTCCACCGTTGATGTCAGCTCCGAACCACACAGGCTTGTTCCTGGAGGCGTTCCACCACATTTTACGAGGCACGCTGGAGGGGCTGGCAGAGATGCAGGTCTCTCCGGTCTCCATGTTGCAGTGCACTTTGATGGCGTCCTCTGCACTGCCTTGGTTTGGATCCACCCAGTATTCACCTACATAGCAAAATGATGGGGATGAATGTGCAGCGGTGGAAACCAAGTCAAGTACTTATTTCCTCTTATAAAACTGTAGGTAAAATCAATATGCTTTATTATTGTGTTTTTTATTTTTTATTTTTTTGTTAAATCATTGCTGTTTTCTTTTTTTGTTTACTATGCACTTTGTGTGAAAGCTGCCAAATATCATGATGCAGTACTATCATAGACGGCCTGTTTCAACCATCTAAATTGAATTGGCCCCAGTAGCTTGGGGGTTATTATAACATAATATGATATAATATAAAATAATATAATCCCCTTAACATTTCAAGCTTCATCCTCTGAGAGACCAGTAGGAAGATGGATAGGGAAAATAACAGCTGAGATGAGAACATAAAAAAGTCGATGACCCACACGGAGAAGAAGGATGTGATAAAATTCATACAGCTCACGCACAACTGTTCAGCACATTTAAAGAGTAGAAAACAAGTTGCTTCTAATATTTAATATCTTCTTCTACTAAGACTAACGCAGCGACATTCAATTGAATGTGGGACATGACCAGCAGTGAACAAAGAAGTGAGAAACTTTACTTGCATAAAAGCAGAAATACTTAATAACAAGTAAAAGTTCTGAATTAGTAAATATTATTAAGTAAAAGTATGGAAGAATTATTTGCAACATGTATTTAAAGAATTAAAATGAATGGTACTCATTACAAAGACTGTAATATATTATTTTATTGTTTTAATTTACCAACGTGGAACAGATTTAAGATACCTTGCAGAGATTTACAGTACTATAGTCCTGATTTATAATATTTCAACAAACAACAAAGAACAATGTGACAATTAAAATAATATAGATAACAGAATATTAAAGTATATTAATTTAATGTAAAATATTTGCAATAATGCAAATACCCAAGTATCATAAAAAAAATTGTACTCCAATAGAGTCCCAACACTCACCGCTCTTCTTTGCAGGGTAGCACCTCTTCAGGTCATCACAGGTCCTGGCAGGGTGCTTCTTGCTGCCGTCTGGGCTCTTCATGCTGTCGATCTGGCTGGTGAGGGCCTTCAGGGTGGCCTGGACGCCGGGGTCCACGGGCACGATGGTCGAGGCATTGCTGTTGGGCTGAGCCTCGTCCTCGTTGAACTCCGGTGGAGGAGGAGGGCCCGAGTCGTAGTCCTGGGGGCCTCCAAACAGGTCTTCCATGGCTGAAACGGGAGGTCCCGGTGGGCCGGGAGGGCCTGGGGGTCCAGCCTCCCCTGGAGGGCCCTGTTGATTTTAGAGATAGGCACACTTTGTGAGAATTATGAATACTAGAATAGGACACAAAAGCAATTACATAGGCCTCAAAAAATCAGTTTTAAAGGTTTTTAGAGCCCAACCTAACCTACACATCATTTTACAACCTTTTTTGTCCTTTTTTCACAAGATATGCTGCAATGGTGGGAAGCAACTAAATACATATACTGTATACTATACCTATTGGCCTTTGTACTCTACTTCATTGATTTTATATATTTAGATACTTTTCAGACTGAAGATTTTAAATAAAATATTACATTTCAATATTCTTCACCCACCACTGCAAGTAAATAAGGACTTCCTCACTGCAACATAGAATGAAATAATACCTCTGGTCCAATTTCTCCACTGATTCCACGAGTTCCTGGCGGTCCCATCGGCCCCCGCTGTCCAACGTATCCTTCCTTTCCAGGAGGCCCGATAGGCCCTGGTGGCCCCTAGGTGACATTTCAATAAAAAGTGTTAGTTGGATTCCAAAATGAATACTGGCAGGAAAAATATGATAAACATGCCAAAAGATGAAAACATTTTTTCCTCCTGAAACAAATCTAGATGCAACATTTACCCTTGGGCCATTTGGTCCGATGATTCCCGTGGCTCCCTGCTCACCAGTTGTACCCTAAAAGCAGGAGATGAATAAGCATTATTCACTGAATACCTATGACTTACACAATATATATATATATAAAAGATTTCCCAGAATGACGGCCATGGAAAGGAAACCTGGCCACTTTACTGAGCAAGTCTATAGATTAATACAATAGTATCAGATTTGTCCTTATGTAGCTACATTGCACCATATAACACAGAGCTTGGAATTCCATAGATCCATTTTTATGTGTGTGTCCTCCACCTTTCAGTGGAAAAACTATCCCTATTGTTTTTCATTATCATTCAGCCCCCATCTGTTAACTTCTCCATCCCTCCTCAGATAGATTTCTGGCTCATAGTGCTCAACAACCACTATAAAATGAAATTAAAAAGTGAGCATTTTGAAAGATTTACAAATATTATTGGTTGCGTTAGTGAACTGCTGCTGCTACATTCCAATATAATCACACAAGTATCCAATATTTAATTTTATGTTAATGGGATTTGGCATATTGTGCTTTTTGCACCTAATAAAAACTTTTAAATTGTCTACAATAAACTAAAAAACTACAATAAAGTGCTTAGTTGTTTAATACTTACTTAATCCTACTTTTTTTGTATTTAATGTTGGTTGTGGTAAAGACAAATGCTTTTTAACCTAACCTGACTTCTCCATTAGGACAATGGATACTCAATAAAACCACTGATTCTATGACATGAAGCCTGCTAAAAGAACCAGAAACCACTGAGAGTTAAAGAGCATCACTCTGACTTACTGGAGGTCCTGGAAGACCCTGCAGCCCAGTGAAGCCTCTGTGTCCCTTCTGCCCCCTCTCTCCATGATCACCCAAGTCACCCTTATCTCCTCTTGGTCCTTGGGGTCCCTATAATACAAGCATTCAATAATTGGTATTGTTTTAAAATGCGTATGATTGTTTTCATTGTACAATTTAGTCAAAGCATAATACTTCACATAAATTCAAGAAGATGCTCTCATTTGGATACTCACCACTAATCCTCTTTTTCCAGCTGAGCCTGGTGGACCTACAGGTCCTCTTGAGCCCTGTAAATGAACAGAGTTGTGAGGAAGCCCAGGGGCAACAGAGACCTCTGCCAATGCTGGAAAAACTACTTCTAAATGCATCATTGCTATCCCTTGATATTTAGTTAATTCACGCTCCAACATGCCCTCAAGATTTACATGGACTCAAGAATGTACATCATCGTTCTCACAACATGTGTAGATCTTGTCCCACATTCTTGTATTGTGCTGATTGGCACACAGAACAGAAATTTCTGAGTTTGAAAAGTATAAACTTACAGCATCTCCTCTTCGCCCAGCATCACCCTGTGCACCGACAGGACCTGGAGGGCCTGGATGTCCCTGAGGACCAGCCAAACCTTCTGGACCAGGATCTCCTCTGGCTCCCTGGAAAAAAATATCACCTGTCAGCCACATGTGTCATATTTAGGTAGACACATGTAATTGCTTTAGTGTTTTTGCCTCTTACCCTTTGTCCCAAAACACCATCTTTGCCTGGTGGGCCGTCAGATCCAGAAGGACCCTGAGGAACACGTGAAACACATTAATACACCTGCAAATGTCATGATAAAGTGGGGTGATATCCATTTGATAATGTATACTTACATCAGGACCAGCATCTCCACGAGGTCCATTAGCACCGGGAACACCGACCGGACCTGGAGGACCTTTATCTCCAGCTGCTCCTGGACCTCCTTGTTTTCCTGGTGCACCCTAAACAAAGAAAACAGGCTTATACTTATATTACTATTGACTTATAACACAGCAGGTCACGCAGCGTGTTAGTATCAGGCTGAATCAGATATACAACAGGTGGACTTACTGGTTTATTTTCAATAGAAAGTGATTCATGCACAAAAGAGTGAGGATTTCAATCATGAAAATGATACTGACCGCAGGACCTGGGAGACCTGGCATCCCTCTCTCTCCCCTCTGACCAGGAAGACCCACAATGCCTCTCTGTCCTGTAGTTCCCGCTGGGCCTGGAGGACCATCAGGACCCTAACGCATGGACAACATACTTTTTCAGTACTGAAGTAATGCTTGAGAATTTTATAACTACTACTACTTTATAACTATGACCCTTTACTCGGGAACTAAAATGTCATTTCATGACGCCAAAATAAATATAACAAAATGTACCGTCGGTCCATCTTCTCCAGAGTCCCCTTTGTCTCCCATGCTTCCTGGTGGTCCGGCAGCTCCTCGCTCTCCTTGTCTTCCTGGGGATCCATGGTCTCCACGGAGTCCTGGAGGACCCTCTTTTCCAGGGGCTCCCAGGGGTCCTGGTTCTCCAACTGGGCCCTGGTGGGAAAAGTTGACTTTTATGAGACCAATAGATGCAGTCAGTCGAAGTATACCTCTGCACAGCAGGTCAATAACTGTATCAAATATGTCTGATTATTGTCTGCTTTGGAAACCCATTCCTTTACCACCAACACATGTACAAATATTTGTACACACTGGGGCTGGACAATTAATACAAATTTTGTCAAAATCTCTTGCCTAAGGCAATTTTAAATAGCAAGAAATGCGCTATTTCCTAAAAGTGAATCCTATCACAACATCATTTTAAATTAAATATTGTCATGTTGTGTGATTTCCTGGACTACACATCATATTCTACTGTTGTTTAGTACAGATTCCAGCAAAAAATAATCATCAGCTGGCTGCAGGACCATTCACAGATGCTTCACAGTAATGAAGAGTGCAATTATATGTTTTGAACAATTATATCTATCAGGTCATGAGTTAAACAGTTAAAACTGGAGGAGTATATTGTTTTCATTGTCTGGATCTTATCAGACTCTGATGTTATGTTATAATATGACAAATATGTCTTCCTGTTATCTTAACTCTGACTCTTTTTTTCATTCAGACCGAGGGGAGTACTTACAGTTGGGCCCGGAGGGCCGACTCTTCCTGCAGATCCAGGGAAACCAGTGGGGCCCTGCAGGGAGCAAAAATATGATACAAGGTCTTTAGATACAGGTTTGTACTGTTTGGAAAAAGTGTAGAGACTTAAGATATATAGGTTAAAGTAAATAATAAAACATGTGTGCTGAATTAAACAACCAGGAGTATTACTTTTCTGCTGCTTCATCTAATATCACTGTAACATAATGCTTGTGTAATGGTGAAATGTTCTTACTGGTGCGCCCTGTGTTCCTCTTCCACCTTTCAGTCCAGCAACCCCACTGGGTCCCTACAAAAATAACACCTTATTATAACAATATGTATATTTTGTCATGAACCAAACTTCCAAACTGGATCAATTATTAGAACAATGTTGACCTATGACTGATGCATTGGTACAACTACTTCATATATAGTTTCTATAGGTTTGTAACTCACAGGAGGTCCATGAGCACCAGATAAGCCCTGAGGTCCAGGAGACCCAGCATCTCCTTTCTGGCCTGGTTCGCCAGGCTCTCCCTTAACTCCAGGTTGACCATCAGGACCCTGTAAATTGTATGTAATGGTATTACATCACCCCCTGAAGAATCATTATAGGACATAAATATGTTTGAGAGAGGAGTGAAAACAAAAGATTTGACTTGGCGAGGAACAACAATTAATACTCACAGGGGGTCCAGCAAAACCAACAGCACCGATTGGGCCATTGTCCCCTCTTGCTCCCTGCAGTGGAGAATCAATTATTACGTAAAAATATTCTGTAATGATGTATGCTTTACTGCTACTGTTTACTTGCCTAAACAGACTTAATGTATGAGCTGAAAACAGGTCTACTTACGGGTCCTCCTCTGGATCCTGGAGGTCCAGATGGTCCTTTGGGTCCAGGTTCTCCCTAAAAAAATCACAAGTTACTGAAAGCAAGACATATTGTTCACTGAGACTGTGTTGCTCATGTTTGCCAAAGCAATGCATGAATCCTTTACAAGATTGACGTCATGCATATCGTCAGATGCAGGAAAGAAAAATAATGAGTGGAAGGATATATGTATACACAGAGCATCATGGGAATGAGTATTTCCCCTCAAATAAATGTAGACATGATAAGCCTTATAGGTGTCCTACAGTCAACTTCATTAATTGTGATTCAATATGTGATAGAAAATAAATACTCTACCTTCTCGCCACTGGGTCCTGCAGATCCTAATGGGCCAACTGGTCCTGGAGCTCCCTGTTAGCAGTAAAGAAAATAATATGAAGGATTACTTTTTTCCAGGAAGTTGTGCAGAAGACACTTATTTTCAGTGAATGAAAGATAACATTACTCACCCTCGCGCCATCATTTCCAGGTGTACCTTCTGATCCTTTCTCACCAAGTATTCCCTTTACAAGAGGTGGACATCAGAAAAAATGTCAGGTTTCTTTATTAACTGTTACAGTAACAAGAGTGATCAAAGTCCTGTTGATTTTTACTTGAGTAACGGCATCATCAAAGCAAATCCTCATAAATAAATCTGTTTTGATAGATGTACAGTATAACATGTGTATAAAAACACATCAAAGAATTATGAAAAAAGAGAAGTGTGATTGTGTGAACTTACCCTATCACCTTTGGGCCCTGGTGGGCCAGAGATGCCTCTCTCTCCTGGCATTCCCTGAAGACCTGGAGGACCCACATCACCAAGCATACCAGGGGGACCGGGGCTACCCTATAGACAAATACCAAAGTTAACACGTTTTAATATACTACAGGTATTAATCATGTTTGGAATTTATACAATCAAACATACTTTTTTGGATTGATATTCCTATTAATTTCCATATATCAAGGGCTACTGTCAATAATAAATCTCTGTTATTTAAAATAAGCCACTATAAACTACACTAGTTACTGCTAATGGTTTATTTAATATAACGTTCAATTATTGTTATTACTATTTTAATTAAATGAAATAGAATGTTTTCAGAATGAGAAGCTTAATAAGTATCATCTAGGGATCACAGGTCAATCTGAGAACAATGCAACTGAAATTACATAAATGCATTACATTAAAAAAAAAAATGCAAAATGAAGTGTCAGTAAGTAACTGGAGCAGCTGAACGAAATAAAATTGAAGACAAAGCCTGGCAGGGATTGAGGAACGACCATAGCAGCGCTGCTAATGCTAACGCTAACAATAATGCTAACTCTAACTGCTAAACCGGCAGCAATACTGGGTAAAGGACACTGAAAGGACACCACAACAATACTGAAGCATGTCCTGAATGTTTATATTCGCTTATATTTGCTGTGTTTTCATGTCACGGTCATGATGTAAATTCAACCAAAGGCCTTTTTAACGCAGCAGAGAGTTCAACCTATCAGTCACTCCTATTTTAGATCATGTTTTAGTAAGTTTATGTGTTTGTGATACTTGCTGTTTTAATTTTCAAGACTTGTTCTCTTATTTGAGTTAGTGTAGACAGGTTCACTTTATTTATTATTAGCTATAAATCCTGTACTGTACAGGGAAAACATATGATGTTGACTTTATTGAATGACCTGCTGCCAATACATCCTATTAACAGGGGTTTCTAGTCAAGCAGGATGTGCTGTTGTCACCTGCTGTAAATCCTGCCTTGAACAGAGGTACACTTGTTTCATGTTATTGTTTTATTAGTTTTGAGTGTTCAGAAGGAAGATTGTGCTGTAAATCCTGTTGAGATGCAGGTGAATGTGGGCTTGTGCGTATTTCATCTAATGGTGGTAGAGGGCTTGTTTGTGTCTAGGCCCAGGGTACCATTGCATCATGGTTTGCATGATTAAAGCCTTCTTCATCCCTGCCTTGTCTGGAGCATGGATACATATTATGGTGCATTAGCACCACCTGTAGATTTGTGTAAAGGCACTGGCAGGAGTCTATATCCACAAGAAAAGTGGACGAACTCATAGAAAAAACTGTACAATATATTCTGCAGGTTCTTTCTTCCCTTTAGCAAATTTTCCAGTGCACAACATTCTCCTTCAACATTCACTGCACATAAAGCTACTGCTATACCTTTGGTCCATCTGGACCCGGTGCACCAGGGATTCCCTTAGGTCCCTGCAGACCAGGTGAACCAAGTTCTCCTCTTTCCCCAGGAATTCCACGCTCGCCCTGCAGAAGAAATACCATAATATTTATAAACCATTAACTTGGCATCCAGGTAGTCGGATTCACTCAACACTAACTAATGAGGTAACGTTCACTTACCCTTGGTCCAATTTGACCCACAGCACCAAGCTCTCCAGGAATACCCTGAAGAAATAGACATTGGAGTCAGAACTCAATCCTGACCTTTATTAAACTCCTAATATGTCATCTCCGCTGTGGAAAATCAACTGTAATATGGTAGCTTTTATCATACTCACTAGGTCACCTGGTTTTCCAGATTCTCCAGGGGGGCCTTGATTTCCAGGCAAACCCTAGAACACAAGAGAACAGCTGAAACGTGACCATCAGAGCATATCTGCAGCACATAGTAAGGTCTAATCATTATCAGTAATGCCATGCCTTCTCATATTTGACCAAATTTGCATTCATTAACTTGATCATATTTCATTACCACCAAAGAACAAGTACACACCTGAAATCCATTTACACCAGGAGGGCCCTGCTCTCCTCTTTCTCCTGCAACACCCTTTGAAAATTTGGTTTTATATTAGTTGTGATAAAAGTTGAAAAATTTAAATAAATAAATACATTTATATAACAAAATAGAAAGCAGATGCTTACAGATGGGCCAGGGGGTCCAGCAGGTCCAACTTCTCCATCTTTCCCAGGAGGACCCTAAAGATACAGAGGCAATTAACCAACCCGCTCATTCCACAGCTGAAGTAGAGAGATTTTTCAAAGGTGTCTAGGGCATTTAGGTATGTGGATCATAGTGGATTCAAAGAAAGCAAAAAGTATTACAAAGAATAAAATACAGAAGATTCCTTCAATACATCCAGTGTCTTTATAATGCCAATCTTTTCTTCGCATCACCCAATGATTGATTGCAAAACAAAGGAAACAGCAGTCATTTTTATTCCATACTCACTCTTTGACCTGAAACTCCTGCAGATCCTTGTTCCCCTGTCTTTCCTGGGTCGCCCTTTGAGTATAAGACATGTTTTAAATTAGAAATAAAACAAAGAGAGAAACCAAGAGCAGACCAGAGTATTAATAATTAAGTTTGAGTGACTGTGCAGCCTTACGGTGAAGCCTTTGGGTCCTGGCAATCCCATAGTTCCTGCAGGTCCTCTGTTTCCAATAGACCCTGCAGGGCCTGGCCGACCATCTTCACCTGGAGCGCCCTAAACAGGAAGTAAACCACACTTTGACTTCACTAGAATTCAACCTGTAATGCTTAAAACAAAAATACATTTTTTTTCCAGTGTCTAATCTGTAAGTAGGAACCATGACCTACCAGAGGTCCTGGCTTGCCCTCTGCCCCTTGGACACCAGGGGTACCAGTAAGACCCTTTGGAGAGGAGATAAAAAATGTAAGCATTGGAAAGGACACGCTTACATAAAGCAAATATGTGAAATGATTAACAAAAAGTAGCTCAATAGTGAAGTGCCAAAGTCTTCAGTGTTACCCTTGCACCTGGTAGACCAGGTTCTCCTGTGCGTCCCGGGTCTCCGAGAGAACCTTTTGGCCCACCAGCACCAGGCGTTCCACGATCTCCTAAAGCACCCTTCAGAATTTAAAAATGGAGATGATAAGAACTGTTATGTGCTGAATGGAACATGGAAGAAATATCTACAGCACAAAATACCCTATTATAACTATATAGAGTATTGTCATAACATCACAAGTAGTTTTTAGAAACAATAATTGTACCTTAGGTCCTGGCAACCCATCAGCACCAGGGAATCCTCTGTTACCAGGAGCACCCTGAAAAACAGATCATGATTTACATTCTTGATCACATTTATGGGTCACTCTTGCGCACATTTTATGCCTGAATGCATTGTTCAGTTTAAGAAAATTAAAGCTTAAAATTCATAGAAGTTGCCATATATATATGTATATATATATATATATATGTATATATATATATATATATATATATAGTACATTGCTCATATAAATACTCACTTTAATTATTCAAAAAACATTATTCCATCTAGCTATATTTTTTTCTGTAATTTAGAATGTCTAAATATCAATATTCCAATTGTGTTTTTCTATTAAATTAATTTCAAGATGACCCCTGTCCGTAAAGCGCAGCCCTACCACAAAAAGATATTACACTAGGCTATTACAGAATGGTAACTCACTCTTTCACCAACAGGGCCTTGGGGGCCGACAGAGCCAGGGTCTCCCCGAGGTCCTCGCTTTCCTTCCTCACCCTGAGGTCCAATCACTCCCTGGGCCCCTTGTGGACCCTACGAAATTAACACATAACCCACAAAATCAAGTTAAAAGCTTCTTACCTTTCCCCTTACTTCAATTACCATATCAAGAGACATTAACAGAGCATTAGAAGATTTACTTGCTTACAATTTCCCCCTTGGGTCCAGCCTCTCCTTTAAATCCTGGCACACCAACCTCTCCCTACGACACAAACAAAAAATGTGAGTATTATATACTTCCAAAAATGTCAATAGAAAGAAATGACTACGGTATATGCAGAAAAACTATAGAGCCAGTATACCAGTTGTCCTTTGATACCAGGCTGACCGGTGCTTCCCTGAGGTCCTGGTGGCCCTTGAGGTCCAAGATGGCCACCTTGACCTTGTGGACCCAGATTACCCTGTGGAGAGTCAGCCATGTTATCTCAGTGTTACCATAATGATGAATAGTAAATATGTTCTTTAAACTAAAAACTATTTACATACCACTGGTCCTTTGGCACCTGGGCCTCCATCTGTACCCATGGGTCCCTGTGAACAGAAAGTGTGACCATTAAAATCATCACAGCAGCTCCATATGTTGTTAAGTCTAATTTTAACCTGGGACAGTAAACACTTTAACTTCAACAATGTTTTCCAGTTACAATTGATTAAACAGTACCATGACAACCCTCATGTTTATTATGTGATGTCTGTGTTGTGTGAAATAAATTAAGATAATCACCCTGAGGCCAACAGGTCCAGCTCTCCCCAGGTGACCGGTCTCTCCTCTTTGTCCCTGTGGACCCTCTGGACCCCGGACTCCTGTGGGACCAGGCTGTCCCTGTTGAATACAATCAAGAATACATTTAACACACTGTTGGTAATTTATATTTTGTAAACAAAAAACTTATAATGGTGATATGTCATTAATAATGATATTACTGTAACATAACCAGTTTTAGTGCAAGGGCCCATCACAGCATAAGACCAAAGTGAGCATCCTGTGTGTTTTACTGTACTTGCCTTCATTCCTGGGGCTCCAGGATATCCCGGTGGGCCATTGATACCCAAAGGACCCTGTCGAACAAGAACATTAACAATAAGACTATACTTTAACAGAGAAATAAGAAAAAAGAGTCAAGTTAATCATATTTTCTATGTTGCTGTATTTTCTTGAGTAGAATCATCAAAAACTATTTGCACTCACATTTATCTAGCTGAGGGTAACCTAATAATGAAAACATTATAATAGGCTAACTTACCATTGGACCATTTTTTCCGACATTACCAGGTAGGCCACGCTTGCCCTAAGAGATAAAAGACAAAAAAAAAAATCTTTTTGACTTGATGTTCATTTAATTTTGTATTATAATTATAAGTGGCAATGAAGAACAATATCCAACAATATATCCAACAATAATGTTACAGATGCATTGTGATTCCATACTTACTGGTACACCACTGGGTCCAGAGCGCCCCCTCTCTCCTGGCATCCCAGCAGGACCCTGTTGTGTACAAAAACTGATTCATTAGAGCTGTCCACTCGTTTTAGTTTAAAAAGGGCTCAGGGTTTATTGGCTGCACACTGGATATATAACTGTGCCTCATTCAAGATGAAAGCTGACAGCGAAATCTGAATCAGATTTTATAATCTATATGGCCTGCTGCACTTAGAGAGATGGAACTGTGTTCAACAATAATTCAGAGTTATTGGAACCGTTGTAGGTATATAGGTATAAGGTTTGTGTACACAGAAACACAAACAGGGCAATTCACTGTCCCAATGCCATAGTACTGAATATACTGTAAAGGTACATAAACTATGTGCATTCACACATAGTGGATCAAGTAATGTTTTACTTGTTTAAAAGTAGAAATACTGTCAAAAACATTCAATCCACATTCAATCCAAAGTAAAAGTCATGCATTGAAAATGTTACTGAAGTAACAATACACTACAATACAATACATTTATTATATTCAAATCGAAAAATGTACTTAAAGTATCAAAAATAAAAGTATTCATTCAGCAGACTGGAGTTATGTTACAATATCTACATTAACTAATATGAATTACTATGAACTATGGTAATTTATGCTAAATATTACAATCGTCATTACATATAGTGCATAATATTTCCCTCTATATATATAAAGAAACATCAGAAAGAAATATTAAAGAAAAGCACAAGTATCTCAAGATTATACTGAAGTGCAGTACTTTGTACTTAGTTACTTTACTGCACATGTGATACTGAGCTAATCCAAGGGCATGAGTATATATTACTCACCATCGGTCCAGGTCCTCCCATTTGTCCAGGGGGGCCTGTAGCACCCTAGGAAACCAGGCACAATGTATGTAATTGGTTGCAGTAGGAGGACAGTAATATATCATTAGATGCTTAACAGGACACAACAAGCAGGTAATCAACCAATCACTGGCATATTTTTTATTGTTCATACCTTGGATCCAACAGCTCCGATTTCACCTTTTTGGCCAATTATTCCAGCATGTCCCTGTTAACAAAAATAAAAAAAATATAAGCAAATGGTACACGTTCTTTTGTCCTTTTTTGCTGCGGTCACACAGTTCAGAGGAAGTACAGCTCTAAAGTCACTGTGGGGCAAATTTGTAATACTGGTTCATGATATTCCAGAGAAGTTGTACTCACTCTGTGACCCTTCAGTCCAGGAGGCCCAGGTGTACCTGGAAATCCTCTGGCACCCTGAAATAATGAGCAGCACCGTCAGTCATATCTACACAGATGCACAGGTATGTGAAGAAGGTCCAAGCGGTGGAGGAGCTTACTGCTGATCCAGGGAATCCCACTTCTCCTGCATTTCCTGCTTTGCCTGCTTCACCCTGTGTGAGGAAGATTATATCTTTACATTATGGACTTATTTAGCTGCAAAAAAAAACGCCACCTGATCACACATCGTCTCTCCTCGTTTTCCATCTGTTACACAACAGCTTAAAGAAGGCGTGCTGCAGCCTGTTAAACGGCAGATCATCTCTGAACTGACTCACATACACACACACAACATTCTTGATGAAAAATAAGTTCATGTTACTTTACTGTACTTTCATTTTAAAATTCATATTCACATGTACTCTTCAATTGTCTCAGAAACCCATGATAGAAAACAACATCAAAAAAAGTGTAGGTTTTTCAATCTCTTGAAAAAAAAACAACACAGACCATGGAAGTTTGTTATAAGTTCTAAACTAAGACAGAATGTGATTTTATCTCTGAAGAACACATTGCTTGGCATAGCTCACATTGTGATAGACAAAGAGCCAGGAGCTGACTTACATCTTCACCTGGTTTCCCTAGAGGTCCTTCGGGTCCTCTTGGGCCGGATGAACCCTGAAAAACACGGACACATTGTAAATATCCAGTAGTTACCCATCTGAGGAAGATATTATATAGGTAAAGCATGCCATTCATGACAAAAGTTAAATGCATTAGCAATTTAGCCATAGAAGGAAAAAAAAATTACAGAAGAATGATATTTTACCATCTGTCCAGGATCACCAACATCTCCAGGAGGTCCTTGTGGTCCAGACGCACCCTTAGAGAGACAATAAAAAATTAAAACGATGAACAGGGAGCAAAACAAAGCAGGGTCAGTCCCATTGAGCGTGTTGTGGACTTACAGGTGCACCATTTGGCCCAGGAGGTCCTCTTGCTCCAGCTTCTCCCTAAAACAAACAATGCTAATTCATTCAATTTGACCAGAAATAATCAAATGTGCCCAGAGGAGGCTGTGGCAACAACATGAGAACAATACATGGAAGTTCTGGATTGATTTATAGACTCTAAATCACTCAGTGCAAGCATGGGTTCATGTCTTTTAATTACTGGTCTAGTTCCACTCCCATAAATGTTCTATGTTCAAGAAGATGTGTTGTTGATTTGCTGCCATTTCACTAGAATAACAACTATTTAAAAAGCAAAGCCATATCTCATGTGTCATTTACACTTGCTCAAAGTAAATGTAAATGTATAGACTGTAAAATGAAGGATTTATTTTCTAAAGTTAAACTTGACAATGCCTAGAATATATTTTTAATCTTCAATTTTGCACTCACTTTTTGCAGCCTTTATAGATTCTCTGCATTTGAATAATATCATAATTTAATAATTAAAATAATAATTTACTAAGCATTAAAAGGCGATAAGGTGTCTTTATGTATGAAGCCAGAGGTACAATACTGTTCTATACTTATCATTTATGGAAGAACTAAGAATGATTTTACACATCCAGTGGAAGCAATGTATGATTATGAAAGTTGTATAAAGTCATGTGTAATGTCTTCTTTAATAACCTCTGTAATGACAGAGGTTATTGAGTTACATTATGCATCATCAGTCAACAAGCACAATAATTAAATTAACTAGTTTAAAATTACATCTAGACAGATCAAAATATAATAACAATCATATTAATTCTAATATAATAAAACAATGAAATATCTACCTCATGTATAATAATATACAACAAAACCATTTGTTTGCACTATTGCCTGTATATATCTGTTCTGTGGTAGAACTGAGAGCCCAGAAAAACAATAAACATTATTGTGCATACATGTCCAATAAAGTCTGATTCTGATTCTGATACTGGACCATGTTTGGTTCCAATCTGGTTGTGATGTCAGAATGCTCATTCGGTGCCTTAAACCCAGATTGAAGTTGAGCAGAAATGCTCTACTTTCATCAGATGAATATGAAAAACATTCTTCTAGAACCAATCTCTACACAGTGGAGCGCAAACATCATCAACACATTTTCTTTAATTTTTTTTTAATTTAAATAGTTGACTTTCGATAGAAACTGGTTTACTAACTGCTTGTGTTACAGGGTTTTTTTTATTAACAGCTGAAAATGTAGTCAAATCGACTTGAGTTTCTACATGTAGCACAAAATCACAAATGCGTTTTAACAAATGAAGTTATCAATCTGTAGACCCCTGTTGAAATAAGCATCACATAAGTAATAAATAATTATTCGGAAACAATTTCAAACATGTACCATACTGTTTCTTTGGGCTGGTTTTAATTATCAACAATTGCTGCTGTTCTCTGCCACAGCTACAAACAGGAAAAAAAAAATTCCATTACAGAACCAAACACCATTTAGTGGATAAATAGTGCCTCTGTCTGCCTTTCGGCTAAGGCCTCTTTTTTTTTAAAGAAACAATGACAGATTAAGTGTTTTTGCTGATAACTTACCCTTGTGCCACTCAGCATGGCTTGAGGCCCTGTTTTTCCATCAAACCCTGAAGCCATCTGGGCTTCCAGACCCTGCAGGTGCACACACACACACACACACACACATACTCCAACTTCAGTTTATATGAAGCAAAACATGGAATCATGTTGTATACATGAAAACACATAAAGGAGAAGCACAATAATGGAGGAAGTGACAAGGAAGCAGGAAGTGAGTGTAATGTGATTCTATCAAACCCCTCTGAGGTCTTGGTATGGGTTTCTGCTTATATAGAATCTCAAAATGTAAATGTTGCATCAGTGAATATAGTAATAAGTGAATATAGTAATAATCTGCGAATATACCCTCCACTGATCCCAGTGTATTTCAAAGCATATTTTGCTACTGTTTGCTCTTACTGTGCAAGCTTGCACATGTAAGATATAAGCCTGTGTATTTGCAGCACGTGCATGAGGCTCCCTGCACAACTCACCCCAGGGTGCGTTGGAGGTCCTGGAGGTCCCGCTTCACCGGGCTGACCTGGAACACCAGGCTCTCCATCGAAACCCGCAGGGCCCCGCGCTCCCTAGAAAGCAGAAAAGGAAAATGCTGATTCACTCCTTTGACAAGATTGACATTCCTTCATTATTATGTGACAGTGAGGGCAGAGTTATACATACGGTTTAATTTTTTTATTATTACTTTTATTGTAGCGGAGGCCGATGTGATGATTGATTTGAGTTTAACAAAATGTCTTTGCTAAACGAATCGATCAGGATGTAGAACGTGTCATTCCCCTTTGAGACACATCGCTTAATTTGTGTTTGATTATGAACCATGAGCCGTAAAGTGTGTGTGGTAGGAAAAGCAGTGGATACTAATAAATCACCCTCAGAATGCTGCTCTCAACTGGATTGTAACACCACCAAGAGAGGCACATTCATTCATCAACCTGCTACATTTTAGCTTGCAAAGCACATTATATGTATACATCAACTGACAGGTTTTGTTGCCCTCCTGGTCTTGAACTGGATTTTTTTACTATGCTCCTGGATTTTTCTTATTTATTTATTTTTTACAATTTGTGAAAGCTTGTTAAAATGCGGTTCTCACCCCAGCGATTAAAGAGTCAACCCAACTTGCACGAGAATGCTATTTTTACGAGCGTGTAAGGAGGTCCAAATGGATCATAACCCTCTGTTCCCAGTAAATTACTGGGGGTACTTTCCAGGCACCACTAGCGATTTTCACTATTCGCACATGCAACCCCCTTGCAGAACATTTTCCTGTCTTCCTGTGCCTATTCAAATATGACATGGCGGTTTGGATCGTAGGCGGCGTGCAGCCGAGCGTCGATAAAAGCAGCAGCGATTAGCAGACAAAGGGAGTTCTGTCAAACGTGTCACATTTCACACTTGACGATTCATAGGCCATCTTGTTCTGGCTCGTGTTCACACATAAGCCCTTTCAGGAATATTGCTGGAACTTTTCTGGGAAGTGTTGTATGTGTTGATGAGACTCTGGATGCACATGTACAGGTTATATGTTGTTTGTTAAACAAAAACAAAGTAAACATGAGGAAAATAGTTTTGATATTTGCATATGAATTGAAGAAGATCCAACATGACATGCCATAATGTTGTAATCCCTGATAAGAGTATATTACAGCCTAATAAATTATGTTATAGTTTACCAGGTTCTGTACTTTGAATCCATGAAATGAATTTAAAAGTTTCTCATGAAGTCAGGTCATCAATTGGAAATGTGTGGAATATTGAGTATAATCTACTGGCACAGAGTTGTCAGAGTTTTTTGGTTCTGCTTTGTGTCAGAGGAGATACGTGGACTTACAGGTCTTCCTTTGTTTCCCCTGGGTCCTCTATATCCTGGTGAACCGGGAGGTCCCTGTTGTAAAAAAAAAAAAAAAAGAAAGAACCACTTAAAATCAGAGAGAAATAATATTGTCACATCTCGTCAATGTTCTTTTTTTTCCCCCCTACATATGTCAAGGTGACGCTATAAATGTCACGGTGGTGCTTTAAATGTCACAGTGACTCAAAAAGATATGGAGGAGTTGTGCACACTTCCTTTTAAGGTGAAGATATGCAGGAGATGGCATTAGACTGTCCTCTTATGCCATCTAGTGTCAATTCAGGTAGGTGACCATTCATGGAGAGTTGGTAAACAAATAATTTGTAACAAAATAGCAATATTAGTTTATTTGTAGAATGTACAGAAGTGCACCATGCTTTACAGAGTTACAAAGCTAAACATAAATCTTCCAAAAAGCTGCCATAAACTGTTTAGAAGATCAGTCAACAAGTACAAATAAAGTGCTCACCATAGGTCCAGGACGGCCTCTAATACCAGTCACCTACAGGGGAATCAACAAGCACACCAGTTAGATCATTTAGACTGTAGTATTTCACATAATGTTGTTTAAAAGGGTTTACATTGATCAAACACTCACAATTGGAACATCTCCAGGCTCTCCCTTCTGGCCCTGATTAAAACAGACAGAAATATTTTAAATTCCCATGCCGGAGATAAAATCAGCAAACGTATGATAAAGTAGTGAGATGACTGAGGCCTACCTTGCCTACCCTGCCCACATCTGCATTGAGAAAAAGATTAGAAGATCACATTATTTGATCAGTACTTATATATTAAATAACATGCATATATATATATATATATATATATATATATATATATATATATATATATATATATATATATATATATATATATATATATATATATATATATATATAAGCAATATTGTAAAATTGTAGTTAAAATTCCAGGAGTCTTTTGGATACCATGTATGACAATCTAGCATCTATGTCCAGCCCTTTTTTTTTTTTTATTGGTAATATGACGTTGATGTTTGGAATAACAGGAAGACAGTTAGCTAATCTGATTGTCATTTTTAGTCAATCAAAATAAATTATAAATATATAATATTTGAATTTTTTAAATACAAATTTGTGATTTTGAATTTGTGAACCTGAAGTGAAAATGACCTTATACATGATACATGCTTTCATTGCAAAAAAGGTCCGGCAATAGAAACTCTTTCAAATTTCAACATTTGGTCAGACAGTTTAATTCCACACATATTGTGAACACTGCTATTTAAATCACAACTCATCAAATAATGTTTGTGACAGGGCCTCCAATCATGGTCCAAGGGAGCTACAGTGGGTGCAGGTTTGGTTCTAACCAAGCAGGTTCATACTGCTTCCACTAATCAGCCACTAAGGCCCTGGTTAGGACCCTCATCAGGTGTGTTACTGCTTGGTTGCAAAAAAAAGTCTGCACCCATTGTGTCTCTCCAGGACCAGGGTTGGAGACCCAAGACCTAAGTCAATTAGTCGCCATGTTTATCTTCGGACCATGTAAATCATTGAGTTGTTTGTAGGAGGTTGCTCACCAATAGTTCCCTGGCCACCACCGCCACCGCCGGTTCCCGAGGTATCGGTCTCACATACAGGGCAGCACTCGCCGTCAGGGACCCTCACCTTCTCACAGTTAGTGAGATCATCGCACTGGATTTCATCACAGAGGACCTGACCGTTGTCACAAACACAGATCCGGCACGGCTCTGGCTTCCAGATGTCCCTGTTGGTGTACACCTGGCCGTCCGCCGTGCAGCTCACATCATCCCCTGAAACACACGGAGGGATCGGCTTTGCGTTAATTCAATCAACAGAAAACGCAACTGCTGGACAGGGACTTACAAAAGGTGCTTTTAGTTTATCCAAGCACATCTGTTTTTTATTAGGATCTTTTTGGTGCTCTTCATTACAGGCACAAAAAGAGCTAAATCTACCTTTTGTTAGACCGTTCATACAAAGCCAGCATCAGGAAATGAGTCAGCATAGACACAGTTGCTGAATTTTAAAAAAAAAGGAAAAGCTGTGAAGCTCCTTTACATACACAACCACAAGTGTAAGAGTTGTTACCCGTCAAACAGGCAAATAAAAATTTAATTTCATCTATCCAGTCTCTATTTGCTTTTTCATGTGCAGCACTGCAGAAAGTTCCTCTAATACTATTACAAAGACCAACAAAGTTGTATCTCAGTTGTTTTTTTCTATGAGTTGTGGTACTAATCACAAAGCAGTCGAGACACTGTATCCTGTTTAACAATACTGCAAGTTCTTATTACATCATTAGAACAGTAATGATGATACGTTTTTAACTGCTACTAATCTAATGTTTTGTTTGTTTTCTTTTTTTTCTCTTTTCAGACTGGTAGAGAATAAAAAAAACAGTTTCTGTGTGCACAGTGTAACATCAAACAAGGATTTTCACTATGTCCTGCACAAACTCACCGAGAAAAAAAGGATCTGGAAAACGTAAAAGTCTTTGCTGCAGCAAAGCCTCCAGCCATTAGACATGAGCTCATTTCCTCCATTTTAAAATCTTGACTCGTGTTCAAAAGAGGAAATCTGCAGCGACCAATGAAGCAACTGTTTCTCCCAGACATCTCATTATCCATTTTGGTTTTGAAAGTTAACTTAATATTTTGATGCATTTACAAATAGCGAAGCATAAAAAATGATGCTGCCAGTTGTACCCTGCAACTTGTGGGATAAAGGCCTGTGGCGAGGTGTCACCCAATAAAAAAAATTGACCACACACTGACAAGGGAACAAAGTAGAAAAAGTCTCTTCAGATACAAAGAGAATAAATACATTCCGTTTGTGAATGGTGACAGGAAGGTTCACATTTTGGTTAAAGGACCAAGCACCAGAGGGAGCAGCTGTGGGATGTGCTTTAACAAGAATCCTGTATGTAAGGCTTCTGCAATTGGAGCCAACATCTGCAGAAGTTCAGGGGAGACTGAAGCCTTTACCTGAAGCCTTCTTCACAAACAGCAGGTGGCAGCTCTGAGCTTCAGACAGCAGGTAAACCAGGTTGCTGTTCCACAGACACAAGCGGCTAAAGACTCTGTGCCTGTGTCTACCATTCTGAATATTCTAAGACACATCACAAACAACATCATCTCAAACTTGTCAAAAAGTCTGACTTCATCCTACCTCACTACTGTGTACACTCAGCTCAAAGCGATCCAGGAAAAAACTTCAACGAACTGATACAATCAGATAATTGCTCTTCTTATACTGAGGCCTTATATGGAGCACACTGCGTGGCTCAGTTCCAGCCTCCAGTATTTATATCAGACAGACCCGGGACAGAACGCAGCCGCAAATTATACTTGGCAGGTGTTTACACTTTGTGTAAGTGCCAAATGAAAGTAAGTGAAATGAGGAAATGTATAATCAATGATCAGAATCAGAACCGATTTTATGGCCCAGTTTGTTGACCCATACACGGAATTTGTCTCATTTTCTCTCGATATAATTACACACATTCAATGCCAAGAACAGAATGTACAGGACAAGAGAACTGCAAAAAACTATACAACTACATAATGATGTAGGTTCACAAAATTTGAATGGAAAGAATGTTGGCATTTAAGTGTAAAATAATTCTGATAGCAATGTTTTAGCCAATACTCAATTTTAAATAAACAAGATTAATAAATAAATACAATTCTTCATCATATAATCATCATTATCATATTGGTCTATCAAATTTGGTCTATAAATACATAGTGTAGTATATACTCTTACCAGACATGTTTGCAAGTACAGAATTTAACTCTTTATAGTTGTAGTTGTTTTTA
This sequence comes from Eupleurogrammus muticus, assembly GCA_036785175.1. Lineage (NCBI taxonomy): Eukaryota > Metazoa > Chordata > Actinopteri > Scombriformes > Trichiuridae > Eupleurogrammus > Eupleurogrammus muticus. The sequence goes on from JAYKQN010000001.1 coordinate 17,581,373, forward strand.
AAGCTCCATAACCTTGCTGTTGCATGACATCACAGAGTCAAGAAAGTACAAACATTTTTCCATTTTATTGAGTGTTTGATAGATGAGACAGTCTTTATATACAACCCCTAGACCTTATCTAGCTTTAAAAAGAAACATGAAAGTAGCTGTTTGTGTGAAGTGGGACCTTTAATGTAATTGTATGACTGAATATCACTATAAGTTGAACAATATTGGAAGAAGTATTCAGATGCTTTAATCACTAATACTACCCTTACGAAAATTAACCATGGTTTTACCATGGGAAATACCGTGGTTTTACCATGGTTTTTTGGGTCATGGTTTACCATGGTTTTTTTGTGGTAACCATGGTTATACTATGGTTTTTATGTAGTAACCATGGTTCTACCATGGTTTTTGGAAGTACCATGAACCAACCATAGTAATACTATGGTATCCAAAAACCATGGTAGAACCATGGTTACTACATAAAAACCATAGTATAACCATGGTTACCACAAAAAAACCATGGTTAACCATGGTTACCCAAAAAACCATGGTAAAACCACGGTATTTCCCATGGTAAAGCCATGGTTAATTTTCGTAAGGGTAGTACTAATACTCCAATTCAAAGACCAGCATGAAACATTTACTTAAAGTATTAAGCCAAAAAAACTTAGTGATTATATGTAACAGTTGATTATTAATACTGAAGCAATACTCAGCATACTACATATTGCAGTTGTAGTTGGTGGAGGTGGGGTTAGTATCAACTGCTTTATATATAAATAGCCTGTTTGACCAGTGGTTCCCAAAGTAGGGGTCAAGCCCGTCCAAAGGGTCAACAGATAAATGAGGGGTGGTGAGATGAATTATGGGAAGGAAAAAAGTGAAGTAGAAGATTCTTTTATAGAATGCATCAGCCTCAGTGCAAACATGCAATACCATCAGTTTATGTTCAGTACCATTCCTACATCTAATTGTGATTAGTGATGATTTTATAAAACTTAAATTTTGGTTCTTTAGGCAGGCAGACATGGAATAACTGTAATGATGCCTTATGTAATAACTTTAAACTTCTATAATGTTGTTTCCATCTCGGAAGGAACACAGGACACATTTACTTAAATTTAAAACTATTCTTAATTTACCATATACATGGGAACACACATTAACCTACACACAGAGACAGACCATAAAAAAGTCTTGCAACTGCAAATGACCCTTTGACACACAACAGCTGTCGGACTTTAACATGGACTCCTTTTGGCCATTACTATCCAAACCAGCTGTGCTGGCTGAGGGCGACAGCTCTTACGAACAACACTTATACACCTCAAGGTGTACTTTCTCACTGGTCCTTGTTCCCTCAGCTGCAAAGTATTTGAAGACACTAAAAACGTTACGCATCTACATCTCCTGCCTTGTAACAACAAGAAACATGATCTGTCTACATGTTGGCCTTTCAAAATGAAAAGCGGTATTCCGTGGAAAGCAGGAGTGCTCTTGTCTCTGTTTGTGCAAAGACTTGGAAACATTTAAAGCAATAAATCTTAATTATAATGACCCAGTGTTTTGTTTCATAGGATCAAGCTTAGCTGTTCCTTTGCCTAAAGTACTTTCGTCTGACTGGATTTGAATTATTATTGGTGTGTCTGGATATGGTGTTTTTACTCTCTTTATCTCTTAATGGAATCTCATTCAGGTACATGCACATTAGGTTTCTCTTTCATTGCTGAGACGCCCAACGCTCACACCAGGGATGTCTCGCCACACGCTGTAGCTGGAAAGACGTTTTTCCTGTTGGGTTTTGAGACATTTCAAACACTCTGTGTTTGGAGATTTTGAAACTTACTGGAAGAGAACTGTGGTTTTCGAAGTGGTCTTGAAAACCCCACCGCAAGCCTTGAAGAGGCGGAGGAGTGGGACGTTCTCTTTTTCCCCTCCTCTCAGCTAATTCATTGCAGGTTCCACACTTTTCCACAGACGCCATAAAAAAAAAAAAAGCGCCGTTTGCTCGTGACAACGGTGAAAAGGCATGCTCTCTCCTTCCGACGGTGACGGCTTGATCTTGATTTTCCACTAGTCAGCGGAGAGAGCAGACGGTTTCCTCTCCTGGTTTAAAACATGGAGTCTGGAGCTCGTCTACATGACTCATGCGTCTGCTCTCTGTATCAGTTCACCTGACATCAGTCAGATAACAGAGACCGGACAACGAGGGAAAACCTGGGGAACCTTCTGTTGCCCCCAATGATGCAATTGGCAGATGTGATGAGGCAAAGAAAGGGAGATAGTTTATGGATTTTCCTTAGCTAATATGGAAATACTCATAACACACTGTGTTTGGGGAGACACTGTTGCAGCCAGAAGTTGAGGGGTTAGAAAATGACCTTATGGAAACAGTGAGTCACTCTTAACTAAATCTCTCATTTCCTTTAGCAAAAAATGAAATAAATAAAATAAATAAAATGACTGTCTCCAAAAGCCATGACCATGCTGCCTTTTAATCATTTAGAAAGATAGTACTTGCGGGGTGATACAGTAAGTTTATGGACTCAAACCACATGTAACGTTTGTTTCCATCCCTGTTCTGAATGAGTTGTCCATAGCAGGGGGACTAACTTGCCCCAACTGACTTGGTTAATACCGTAAAGAGCCTGATTTCTGGGCCAGGCACAGATGAGTTACAGCTGCGGAGGGGTGGCCTTGCAGCAGCTGCGTCTTCCTGCTCCAAAAACCCTTGGTGTCATGGGCAGATATAAATCTCCCCTGCATAAAGGACTTTTAGCTCCATCCTGCGATTGGTCCACTGATAAAGGTGTCCATAAAAACACACATCCGTCATGATAGCCCCAAAGCCTGACTTGTAATGGGTCAAAAGCAAGAACACCCACCTTTGACTAGCATACCTTTCAACACCAATGTTTTTCTACAAAGTCAATCAACACCCTGTAATTATCCATCACAACTGCATTATTTTAAAAATGAACAAGAGAACAATATTTATACCCATTTGTTTGATATTCTGCAGCATTGGGAATTCTCTTTATCATCTTGACAAGCTTTGAAATGTAAATTTGCGCTCTCATTCGAACACACTTGGCTTTCACAAACAAAAACAAAAAAAATCCGTATCTGGAGGGAAGGGGGGGTAAGAAGCTCAGGCCAGGAAAGTTGAAATGAATAAGTAGCTCGCTGATTACAGGTTTTGGCTTTTCCATCAACAGGCCCTGTCTCCAGTGGGTCTTCCTTAAAGAGGCAACCACAGTTATGAGTTGTTCCTTTCCCATGTTCAGCACTGGGAGGATTGCAGTCCTCCTCCGCTACACAGACAGCCCTCCTCCCCTGTGCTCGTCTGTTCTCCTCCTTACTCTCTTACTTTCTACCACCTTGGATTTGATTTGTTCAAGTGAATCGTGTGAAGATGTAGTAACATGCTAAACAAAAGCTGTTATCTGGGTGATTGCCCTAGTTTTATTCCTGCAGCGCTTGATGTACATTTAAGGGAACGACCATACCAGCCAAGACCCTTCAGGACTCACTTAATGGATCCTAAGTATTTTAGCGTATACCTGGATATTCCTCAAGATTCTGAGGTGAAACTGTAATTTTGTATTCATCTACTGGATTTGAGTTTAAAATAGATACAATCAAAGTGTAGTTTGGTTGTGTGATGGTGGCAGAGGTTATGTTAGCCACCGTCATCTACAAGAGAACAGTAATAAAGAGGTATTTTTATGGATTTGTTTGTTGTAAGTTTAATATTTCTTTCATGTCAGGTAGTGCTGTTTCCCCCTGTCAAAAAAATGCATACTGTGGGAATATACTAGCATGAATGTATTATAAGACCTGGATACCAGACTGAAAAATGGCAGGCATTCAATTCAATAGCACTTGCTCACCGGGCGCAAAAAAAAAAAAAATCCTGAAAAAGTTCTGGAAAAGTCTCTTTTTCCAGTGTGACATCACACCATGTGCTGTGTCACACAACTGTGACATCACACTGGGAAAAGAGACTTTTCCAGAATTTTTTCTGTGTTAGAAAGGTTTTTAATTGATAAAATGTTCCTGAATTAAAAATATAGAGTACATTAACGGGAGTTGTACAGTAGCTGTGGGTGTCCTGTCAATGGTTTTACAGGCTTCTCTTTTACTATTTTGGTCTATAAGAAAAATGATTTTGGGTCGCATGGGATTTTTTGTTGTGGTTACATGAGGGGCCACAGCAAGGTCTATAATAAATACAAAGAATATACAACAAGATGCAAAATCAGCTGATTAGTCATATGAGGTAAAACTTCACTATGTCAAAAATGCATCAAAATAAATTGATGGAAACAAACTCATTTGTACCTTGCCTTCCCTGTTTTTTTTCACCCTTCACTATCAGCTCCTTTCATTGTGCTGATGTCCAGAAATAGGAAATTGTCGGTCCTCTACTTTACAGTGTTATCTGTGATCAGACCCACCACAGCTGTGTCATCAGAGAACCTAATGATGGTGTGGGAATTATACCAGTTAAAAGGATCCTGTCGCTTCACGCCATATGGAAACTGAAATTTACAGCATGCAAGTGTCATCATTATGGACTAAATTTGCTATACAACAGATGGCGAGCCCTAAAATGAATAATTTGCTGTAATTAGGGAATTAGAAAACACAAGCTGCGCTGAACACTATAATACCGAACACCGTGAAGACTAAAGACCAAACCCCTATGTGACCTGGCCCTCGGCGAAGGATGATCAGGGTCAAAGTTTAAACAAGGGCAGTCTTTTTCTGTCCAGGCATGAAATGAACTCAGAATAAACTCCAGGAAAAATGCTCTTGCCCTGCACTGCAGGTTGAAGAACCAACAGCCTATTTTGTTTCCTACAAGTGTGACTTGTTGTTTCATTATTGTAACTACATGAGTATTAATGTTGGCTTTGTTTTCTCAGCTGTATGGTGCAAACTTCTAGCAATACAAGGACGTGCTGGTTAGCAAGGAACAAATCAACTGCACCATTTAATTTCAACCAGGATGATTGTTAAATGATAATTAATTCATACAACACTACCACCTATTAGAATTGCCTTGAATTGCATTACTGTAAATGAAACTCACACAGTTGACAACCAAAGAGCCTTTTGCTTATATTTTAGTTAAGGTAAATCACCTTGGAACAGTGTCTAAATGACCAATGACTCCACTTTAACCAAGAGCAAACTCTTGGACGAGTATCAAACATGTGGTTCTCCTGTCCTTTAAGACACATTGATCAAGCTAAATACAACTCACCAACATCCTGCACAACCTGTCTAACTCTTCTTTATGAAACTCAACACACTCAACATGAAAACGATTTAGAATAAGCACAAGGGACATTAAACTATTGAATCACTGTGACATTTTCTGCTGCTGTTACTGCAACTGCAAAAGTTTCTCCATGCTATATACTTATTGTACAACATCAGAGCAAGTGACGTTCATTGGCAGCATCATCATCTTCAATTCAAATAGGCCTGCAGTTTGTTAGGATAAAACCATCCTGATCATGGAATTTCTTATTTTTTTTATTTTCCTCTATGCTTTCTCTCCACTGCAGTTCATTTCTTAGAACTTAGGAAGTGCCCGGGCCAATCAGGGACTACGCTGCAGTGGACAGCATGAAACAACCAATCAGAGACTGCGTTGTAGTATCTTGCAAAACAGTAATGGAGTGAAGTAACATGCTACTAGGGTAAACACAGATATGAGTGCTGTTATTGGACATAATGGATTGTTGTCCCTGCTGACTAAATGAACATGAACATTACTGAACATGCTCTATGGGCAGAATAAACACACCAGAGACTTCCTGGTAGCTCTCTCCTAACTTGAATATGGATCACAACATTAATCTTAGGGCTCTTCTAGACTCTTAAGGTGTTATCAGACTGAAAAGATCATATTTTGATCATAAAACAGGTCATTTTAAAGGGGGTTGTATGCAGTGGTGAAAGTAATGAAGTGCATTTACTCAAGTTCTCTTTTACTTTACTTATATTTCATGCAACTTTCTATGACAAGCTACTTTTTACTATTTGTCAAATATAAGGGTTGGTTGTTGCTATATATGACAGTTAGTTGATTATTACCTATACCTAATCAAGAAAATGGTTGTTAGTGGAAAATATCAGTGGAAATTATCATTAGCCGTAGCCCCATTTCACATAATAGGTGCTGGTACATGTCAATTTTGCAACTAACTTTGTCAATTTTGCAACTAATATTCTACTTAAGTAAAATGTTGGTAACATGAATTAGCCTATCCATGTATCCAGGCATGTAGCAGAGGAAAATGGCTGAGGTCAAACATTCCAGTTTACCAGAGCCGAGCGTTAACATATACATGGGGTCAGTGCGTCTGGTGCTTTATATCAACTGAGCACGCCACCAGATGTGAAAGAATAAACTGTGGAGTCTTTAGACAGAAGGGCTTGAAAGGAAGTTGTTTCCAGCACAATTTGCTCTCGCTGTGTGATTGAAACACAGATAGAGAGAATTAAAACGGTTTCAGGGCTTTGTATAAAAATCGAATGTATCAAAGCATTGTTTGTTCTCCTCAGAGCTTCCTTCAACTATTACCACTCCTGACATTGTCTTGTGCATTTCTCCCAACTTGAAACATGATGTGGACACGAACAAAACGCCAATAAAATCATCATTAGACAACAGGAATCTGAATGGCTGCTTGTCTGCCGCTGTGGTGCAAGAAGCCTGACCCTTCAACATCTTCAAGATGTTAATGGGTCAAATCACCAAAATCACACTGTGCTCCACTCTATAATTTATAGACTTCGCTGTGAAGTTTCAGTGGAATCACATTCCAAAAAAAAAAGGAGCTGGAAAAACTGCTTAATGTTGAATTTTTCAATTTCAATTTTTCTATGAAAATCCCATTCATCTCAGTGGTGATGGGTGGAGACAGGAATCACAGACAGATACCTCGAATTCTTCACATTTACTCTGATCTGCGAGGTCAGATAAAAAGGAAATGTGTTGTCTTGTTATGATTGAGGTGAAGCAAATATCTTATTTCTTTTTTGTATATTTTCATTCTATCTGCAGCTCACATCTGTTTGCCTTTTGGGGACCAAACCTCTCTCTCTCTTTCTCTCTCCGTCTCTATAACTGTTTTCTTTGTGCAATACAAAACAAGACAGGAACACCATCATCATGGATGCCAGCAATATCAGCGTTGCATAACGTTGCAGTTCAACTGATAAGCGATGCGCCATGTTGTTGCAACATGCATTGTAACAGACATGTTTGAACTCATTTCTAAGCTTTCCAACAATTGTCATTGTCTTGCTTAATCATTATCATTCTTCAGGTGGGAGGGAGATGTTTCATGAAGTGTCTTATATTAGTGATGTTGAAAAACCCCAAAGGCAAGAGAGATTTATTGCCTCCACATTTAGTCTGACCTCTGTGCTACAGCACTTTAAGGATGCTGCATCCTCTTCCCAAACCCAACGGGCTGCCGGAGGCTCTTTTTATAAATCCCACGTTTTCCTTAGCATTAGCCCGTGTTTTCTCATATCCCCGTCAATCTCCCTTTCTTTCTCCTTATCCCTATGAAAGCACACGCTCTCCCTCTGGACTTTCTTTCCACACTCCCTCTTCCTTTCTCTTCTTTTTCCTTTCTATTGTTGAGATTTCACCATATTTCACCGTTCGTTCTCCTCCTCGCTTGCTCCCGTTGGTCTTGAGGCCTCAGAGAAGCGATGCAGCTGCGAGGCCGTGGCCCCGACATACGCTGCATCATACAGTGTACGCAGCCCCTCGGGCGAGGGGTGTTTTCCATAAATATTTACTTTTTTAAGATGGACTGCATTTTGTGAGGTCACAAAGTTGACAGTATTTATGTTTTCATCATACTGGGACTAGTTTATACAGCGTTCCTTATGTTCAATTCCAAGACCAACTACAGTACAACAAGTCAAACAACAAGTCTAAACGAACCACCCATTTAATCACATAAGGAATAAAAAAGGAGTTAATTTAGGAATAAGTTTATTTCTTGAATGCGAATGTAGGGCCTATATCTTCAAATGCTTTCTAATACAACGAATCACTCTCCATGTATTTGCAAAAAGGTCATTTTGTAAATGGGTTACAGCTGTAAACACCGGTGCCAGTGTTATGTTGAGGTGTCAGCAGGATCTGCAGAGAAAACAGCGTCTGAGCAGATGTTGTGATAGGCTTCATTTGGTGTTGTTCCGCTTTGGTTACGGAAAACGGAAACCGCGACTTAATTCCTGGGGAAACACACGAAGTTGCTCTTCCTGGAGTCATCTCATTACTGTGCTTGCAGAGTCAACACATGAACCATTATTCTGACAACATCACCCACAGTTTGAGGTTTTTAAAGGACAGAGGGAATAGAGCTCTGGCATTTTCCTTTGGTTTTCTCAGGTATGAACATCATGGGACTGTCAATGTTGTACAAGGCTCTGCAGTGGTTATTGTTAGTTGTGATTATTACCAGTAGTGGGAAAAAGTACTGTACCTCCATAAAAAGTACTAATACAGAAATGTATTCACAGTATTATCCACTAAGTGTAGTCAAGAATTAAGAGTTTGGGTATTGTATTCATCCCGTTATATCAACATCAGTGATTGGAAAAGGCAAACAAAGTTTGATTCATAAATCTCTGTTATGATTTTTGAACTTTTTCTCTTAACATTGATTTTTGGTTGGATATTGAGTCATTTGACCAATAATTAAAATGAAACCGTGTGAGGCATTCAATGGGAAAAGTCTCTATTTCATAGAGATTTAACAACTAACAAACATGTGAAATATGACCTGACAACACGCTGTTTGCTGTTTGTAAGATGTCAAAGGACCAAACTTTGTATTGTTGTAAAAGCTTGTTATATTATCCAAGCTGCATCTGAAGAGTAACTAAAGCTGACAGATACATGTAGTGGAGAGGAAGTTTAAAGTGACATCAAATGAAAATGCTCAATTACTTGAAAATTGTACTGAAGTGTGTGAATGTACATTGCTACTTCGCATCAGTGGTTATTACTGCTGAGATAATGGAGTCCTGAGGTGTTCAGCAATGTGAGGCCCTTTCTGTGTGGTGACATCACTCAGGATGAAGCCCTGGGGGGACACACACAATTTATCACTTTCTCTTTATTGCTAAAGGGAGCCTTTGAAGTTTCCTGCAGCCTGCATTTTTGTGAATGCTGCAGGCAGACGCAGACGGGGAGAGGTGATAAGGTCAGGAGGGCGCTGTTATAATGCAATCTATCTTTGAGGGGTTGCTGACTGAAGCACTGACCACATGGATGTCCTTTAAAAAGGTTACATTTCTCTCTGGAGTCGGAGCGATACATTTATATAGAAGATTAGCTTTTCCAGGATTATTAGCGGTTGTTTTGTGTTGATCAACAAGACATCGCAGGGCACGAGTGCCATTGGTAGTTTATTTTTGCTTTACCCAATTACAGTTCAAATCATAATTGTCATTAAAATAATTTCAATAATGTTAACAAATTCCATAATGATAAACTGAAACAAATATCTATTTATCTATATATATATATATGTTTATTTAAATTGGACTATGTAAATTGTTCACATACAACAAATTGATCTAAATACACATATGTTTTTAAGTTGATGGTACTTTAAATGAATTATATTTGTAAATTCAGTTCAACTATTTTGAGATGATTTTAATTTTTTCCATTATAATTCTAACTAAACCCATGTTAGATTTCATATGTAAATACATTAAGTAACCATTTATTGAAACTAACCAACTTGTTTTTGTACATTCTGGTCAATTCAGTAGGTTGATTCCAACATGCTAAAGTTGAGTTTAATTTAATATAATTTTTTTTTTATTTTTATTATTTGTAGTTTTAATGTCACTGTATTCAACATTCAGACAGGGAAAGCAAACACAATATATTTGAACAAAATTCAATTGAGTAAAGTTATTGTTTTTTGTCAGTGACAGTATATTTGAAAAAAAAAATTAGTTATACTGAATTAGTAATACTATACTATACTATACTATTTAATGACAATAATACAACTAAGGAATGATCTTTATTCAAACATTTAACATTTAAAAGGGATCCAAATCAATTTGTGGTTATTATTACCTGAGTCCAGGTGGTGTGACAACAGGTCATTTGATGTCAGTGATAACAGTGGCGAATAACGTATTGTCATAACCAATGCCAATGATGTCCGAAAGTCAAAATAAGATCTAGTTTGTGAGGGCAAAAAGTGAGCTTTTTTATTTTATTTCAAATGATTCAATTATTTTTTGATATACAAGACAGCGTTTAATAAACTAATTCTGCAATTATATGAGGCACTGCTGTTAGGAACAAGTTACATATTCTGTTAACTTAAGTTTTAATTCATCTTCTTGTGAGTTGAATTTAGATGTTATAATTTAATTATAATCAAAGTTCTCTCACACACACACACACACACACACTCAGTCAAACACAGTGACCTGTATTTCCGTAATGAGAGAAGTATGAGGAGAATATCCCCAGATATGGCCTTGTGACATTTTGGCAGGTCACCGAAACAGCAACAACCAATGGAAATCTTTCGTACTAGCATCTTGAGAGTGCTCTCCCCAATCATGAGTGCCAAACACAAGATTATTTCTTGGCAAAAACGTGCTGCCTGCTGCAGTTTGTTTGCTGAAGCTCCTCCTTTCCATCAGTAACGGTTGCATACTTTATTCAACATGTCATCAGCAGCTGTGTGTGCCTCGGAAATGTTTTCCCTAAAGACAGACTCCAATCAGAAAAAAGGCAAAAATCTTAGTTGTGAGAGCTAACAAACTGGCTGCTGACCAAATCCCGACTAAAGAAGTGAAAGGAGCATGATCACAATCAGCTGTAAATGCAGGCCACAGTTCACATTTCCTCTAACTACACTGTTAGTATTTTAACTGCTCATGGGTACACACATATATTTGCAACTAATCAATTATTAACAATAATAACATGAGAATATTGTTCAGATTTCATGTTTTTCCTGTCTTTAACCACAATGGACATCAACAAGAACAACCCAGATCCAAACATGTGCTTTTTCAGAGGAAATTCCAATTTGACAGCACTTCCTGTGCTGGTGTCTGTTGGGATAAACAGAGAATCAACTAAAGAGAAAGAAGTACACTATTTGCTGTAGTTGACATGTTCCAAACAATCCTTTGGGTTTCCTCCACTGCCACTCTTCTTCTTTTTATTCTTCTTCTGTTCTTCTTTCTCTCTATCTTTATAGATCCCATCTCGGGTCTGTGACAGCGCCTGATATTGAATTGAAATAAAGCTAGAAGGGCACTCGGAGAGCACATTCCTTCACCAAGGCAGATGGTCAGTCTTCTATCTGACATGCAGAGGAACGTTCTGTCAACTGCTCATTCAACGATTAACCTTCCATTGAGCTGCTGGAGCCACTAATAGCCACTAAAACACTAAAACTATTGTTGTGCAAATTTCATAAATGGGATCCACCCCAAAAAGTAATGGGTTCATCCATGGCTAATTCTAGACACTACAATTAGGTTCATGAAAAAAGGACCAGTACTTATTTTTTTTCCTCTGTAATCCTGTTCACAGATAAACAAATGGCACTGGAAAAACAAATATCTCCTTGGTGATGATAATGAAGTTTCCTCCTGTCAGGTCTTATCCTATATTTAAAGCGTATCCTCCTAAATAGCAGACCACATCAGTGAAAGGCTAAGAGCATGAGATTAAACAGAGCCTATACTCTAGGCTTGATTTCTGTCTCTAATTTATCTCTAATTTTGCCCAGGTAAATAAAAACTGGCATGTTGCACAACAAAGTCCAAGCTGTGTAAACCTGAGGTATTTGTTGGTGTGGATGATGAAGTGAAGCTTGAGCAAGAAATAAGGAAGGTTTGTCTTTATGCCACAGCAATTATAAGACTATTCTGCAGGATTCTGTTTCTTTGGAAAACTCATGTGGCTTCACTTTAATTCTGAAGTATATTTACAGAAACACAAAGTACTAGGGTTTCATATCCTTCATATGGATATAATTTTAAAGCTGATAGACTGTAAATGACCATGCCAACATTTGGATTTGTTGTTCTCCTGTTTGAAAAGTTTCGTACTTTCCACAATGTACTGGAGACAATTAAAGGTTAGAACAGTGTCTGACAACTTGAAGGCACGCTAAATCATCTCATATTTAATGTTAGCTTTACCAATTTACTTCACTCTCACAGATTCTGTCATTTTCATGTCTCCTCCTCCTGTGTTTTAGCCATCTGGGGAAATCGTCTAATGGTAGCCATGAGTCATCAACTACAAGCAGACATTTCCACATCTCATTGGTCTGGCTCAATGTGAGAAGTGTTTGTTTGGGAGCGTTGACTGGTCATTGCAGCCAGTAAGGGACAGCATAGACTTGCATTGTGTCAAAAGAATGCATCCCTTCTCTACTGAATACTGCCCTACTGGATGTAAAGAGCCAAATGCAGATTTTCATATGACAGACCATGATCCAATGTGAAACTGGTTCTTAATAAAAAAGAATGTCCTGTGTTTTACTTATTCTCATTGGTATGTGTAATCTCAGCAGCTGACAGTTGATCTAGAATACGTCTGATTTATTTGGGTTCTACAGAGCTCCAGACTTGATGCTATTCCCAACATACATATATGTTTCGCACAGTATGAGTTTAATCGTAGATGACATTTGAAGAACTAGCAGACCCTCTTCTGAGACCTGGCAATGTTGCATAGCAAAGATTTGTATGTTTGGAAGCCACTTCTACAAACCCCTTTTTTTCCTCTCTTCTGCTGAACATGAGCCTCTTGGAGAGGAGCCATGTTTGTACTCAGAAGTGTTCTGTCAAAATGATTCACGTCGCCTGGGATACTCTCTGTTTTAAGATTTTACTCTAGTCTGGTAAAGAAATATAAAATACATTACCTACAGTGAACAAGGCTTGACAATAGACAGGGAATTCCCTGCATACATCATCATAAAGTATGAAGAAATCCGCTGTTTCCAAAACCCTGGATAAAGCTCACCTGATTTTAACTCGATTAGCTTTTGAGTCACTTTCCATTAGAGATTAATACAGTTTCCCTTTGTATTACAGACTGCGGTAATGTAAATCTTATACTGTTTGAGCTCCAAAAGGACCACCTAGATTCAAAATCTCCTTGGAGTACTTTACCACACTTGGACATCTGCTGTCCAGCAAGTTGTTAAGAGCCTGAACATATGGACCATATCGCTAACCCTTGTCACCCACCAACACCCATGTAGCTCCACTGGTTTACCCTTCAGCAGTCGTAATGTACACAACCTTGCTACAACTTAGAATTTAGGTTGGACCACAACCTGCAATTATGGCTGACAGTCGCCATTTTGTGGCATTTTAAACAAGCAAGCCTGGTGTTTTAGAATCTGACAGAGAATATTATCACATTTCCAACAAGCAGTTTTAAGGCCTTTTAAAAGAGAATGTCAATTAACACTGTTATGAGTATTAAGATGCGATCAAACCTAAGTATTGTAGCAGTGTTGCTAAGCTCTTTCTAAAGCTTAATATTATTCTCATATTTCCTATGACAAAAAGATGCCAGTTTACTTAATCATCACATTCCCTAAACAGGAACTGTATTTAAATTCTGCTGAATCACTACCTGACCCACAGATCTGTACCACAGAGAAAGGTTCCCAGAGAGGACATAACATCTCACGAAATTGTAAGATTGAAAGCAATTACAGCCGCCTTTGAAATAGTCACCAGGGGAGAGAGAGAGGACATGTTCGGTGCTATATTACACTCAGACCTGCCAACCTACAGAGTCCCGGAGGGCAAAAGTCCCCTGATCTCCAGGAAAAAACTACAGCCAGCTGTATCAACAGTCACTGTAGAGGCGAACTGCCCTGAGCTCCGGCACAGGCTGAGCTTCTCAAAAGTGTTAACATGTTCATTTTCCTGACAATATAGGAAAAATACATGTCTATATTAGATAATGAACAATTATTACTTTACCATGCAATTTAGGATTGCATGTCTTTCAAGAAATGAAAGTAGCAGTGACTAGGATATCCTAGCCTACATATGCAACTGAAAAGCATTTTTCTTTAGACCCTCCCTGCCTCCTGCCTGCCAACTTCTTTCAGACCATGTCTCCAGGTTGTTAAACATACTTTTCATTAAAAACAAAATGACCTAAAGGGACACTGGGGGAAGCGCATACCTTTGCCAAGGCCATCGGTCAGTCTTCTATCTGACATGCAGATATGCAGCTATAGTTCCAAAACTTGTAGGATGGTGCCAAGCTGAATCAGCGGGGTAGAGTCCTGTCAACTGATAATTCAACTATTAACATTCCATTGACCAGCAGGAGCCACTAGCAGCCACTAAAACACTCAATGTGAAAATTTTGTAAGTGGGATCCACCCCAAAATGAAATAGGTTTGCCTTGGACACGCCTACACCCTAGTTTTACAAGAATTGCCACAAAAGATTTTTTTCTATAATCCTGTTCACAGATAAGCAGGCAAATGGGACCAAAAACAATACCTCTTTGCAAAGACCTATTAAATATATGGCATCATCCTGGTTATTTCAATTTAAAGCATAAAGCTTTCTTCAGAACCACAAAGGACATAAAACAAACTATTTTCACAGCCTGAGTGGAACTTTCCTAACAAATAAACTGAAACCAACCCCTTCTGCTGGAATACAGTACACACTCTTGTAACCTGTGAATGATTAGTTTTATCAGATCAGTTGTCACATTTTGTATTTATTGGCAGAGCTCTTGCGCTGTGATTAGCAGGAATAGCAGCGCTGGTACTAGTTTTAAGTAGAATAAAATAAAGACAATTACAGCACTTAGAAACTCAGGCCATTCTGAAATGTTTTTTCCTGTTATCCATGTCGTGGATAGTGGAGTGGATCACAGGGCAGACCGGTGAGCATGTGCCAATCACTGAACAGGAAACCTGTCAGGAGGAGCCGTAATTGCACGTCCGTCCAACAAATAGTTACTTTACCTTGAACCTGCGGAGGTGAGCAAGGTAACGCTCCAGAGAAATGACCACCTCCCCCCTCGTGAGACAGTGAAGTCCACTCCTATCCATGTCACCATAAAGAAATGTTGAAACGATATGTTACATCAGCCATTGACACCGTCACCCCCTTCCAAAGACTGAGACTTTTTTTTTTTTTTTTTTAATTTTATTATTTTCCAAATACTGCCAAAGTGGCTATTTAAACATCTGGAAGTCATCCCCCCCACCCCAAGCCTCCATTTGCTGACTGCAATAATTTGGTTTATAAGTAGTTCCCATGAAACAGTCCCCGTAGAAATAAGCTGGCATCCCAGGTTCACCACCAGGCGCCACACATCTATAAGATGACCTTTAGCACATTACCTTCCAGCGATAACTCAAGATAATGTACAATTTGGTGAGGCCGACCCCCTTAACTCTGGAAGAAAAGAGGCGTGTAATCAAGTCATAGCTCAAAAATGCAGCATGTGTTTCTAATCAAAGCCGTCTGTGGACCTGGTTGAATTCACATGTTTGGACATTTCAGCTTTGGTAGAAAACAGCCCATTTATTGCGATGTCAGTGATGTGGCAACAACAACTGGAACCAATTTGGTGACCTCATGTAGATTTTGTTCATTTGGAATACCAGGTTTTTGGTTGTGTGTGTGTTTCTCCTGAAACGTTTTGGCTGTGATGAATACCCAAAAACCTGGTGATGATGAGACAAACTGAAGGAAGCCACAGCAGTTTGACCCAAGACTGAGTGTTTAGTCTCTTTGATGTAAGATGCTGATTGGCATCTTTGAAGATGTTTTACAGCTATGTCAGCATCTGGGAGGAGTAACGTTCCAACTCTCTCACACACACACACACACACACACATGCAGAGGCATGATTTCTCCCGAGCTAAAACTCTGGGCACAAGATTGTGTTTTTGTTATTGGAGTCAGTCATCTATTGCTTTTTTTTTTTTTCCTGTTTCCATGTTCACATTCCCTAAAACCGTACTCCAAATATTATTTAAACATTCTAATATAGGGTCTAATATAATTTTAATCTGGTAATCTACGCTGGCGTCACTATTTCCAATTGTGAGCTTAAAGTATGCTCTCCTTGATCTCATTTGCCAACTTATGTTCTTCTGCAAGCAAACTCTCTGCACATGTCCAGACATATGAGTTTAATCTAGAGCTGTAGAACCGTGTGGGTGAAAACCTTCAACATTTGCTTTAAACGTGTTTTCACTCTGGCCCCTCAGAAAATTTTCCATTAACCTAAGCACAAGCTTTTTTTTCTGACCCTTTTTTTTAAATAATGAGTTGAAAGTTTTATGAGACACTTGCAATTAGAGCTCACTTCAGACATGTTTTAACATGTAAATGATGTCTACTTTTACCTAGTGTGTGATCATTTCCACAAAAGAGGTTGATTATGTTGTTAAAATCATTAAAATTGCATCTACTCCTGCTCCCTCAATAATTCCAGAGAATATGAAAATGCACTGCTATACACAAGATGTCTCCTATCTCACTGTAAAACTCTGCTTCAAGATTCCACGTCATACTTGGCTAAGCTAAATACTGGGCCACCATTGGCTTCCAAACTGGTCGCGACGTCACAAATCATGCTCCTTGACCCGCCCTTTCAAGATTGATTTTTCAGTGAGCTCAGATAAACTTTCCACCTTCAGCAGATAAATGTCAATACACACTCATATAAATCATTTTGCACTGGAGTTTATACAATTCTGCAATATGAACACATGTTTGATTGGCTGAACACATTTCTATAGTCACAATGAAATGGAGTAACTCCTTATTGTAGCCATGGCCGTATGTTATATCACGTTTAACACATTGCAAGGTTAGTGCTTTAGTTTTTGTTTCAACCATTTGGGGAGTGTTTTTAATGGAAAAAATGTGATGCATCATGTTCAAATGTGTCTATTCCTAATGTACATTCCTAAAGCTCCATAAGGTTGGTTGGAATTGTCTCTATACACATGGCTCCACAATTTAAAAGGTAAACAATGCTAACAAATGTGCACATTAGACAAAAACATTCCATACAACAGTCACTTGTGTGGAACAACCCACTCAAACACACAAGCACATTGTCTCAAAGCACTCGTGAACCACATTTTCCTTTGGTCTACAAACAGCCATGAACTTTCCACTGTTTTTTTTTATATGGTCGCCTCACCCACCACCATTCCATGAAAAAGGAGCCTGCAAGATCACTGTGCTGCTTCACATGAACAAATATGGACAGAGAGTTTCTCAACAAAAACAGAAGCAGACTGGAGCAGAATGTTTGACCTACATGGCATGAGACTACAAAGATGAACTCAAAATCTACCTGGTTACGTCAGAGCGCTGAAGTTGTACTTTATTTCACAGCCAGTGAAAGTTGCCAATTTTAAGCTTTGTAGAAATCCATATAATCATTAGCAATGTAATGTAACTGCCATTGCTGTTTCAGGCATCTATATTAGTGGGTTTTTTTTTTTCAAGCACAGTTTAGGTTTAGGACCCTATGCTGCAATCACCACAGGGTGGCGCTCTACAGGGTCTGTTTAATGTAAAACTCCAAACTTATTTGACTTAATGATATAGTTAAAGAAATAAAATAATAATAATAATAATAATGAGCAAAGGGAATGAGAGTTTAAAAAGAAAAATACAGTTGATGCTGAATGCTCCAATTCTCTGTGTTGCCCATGACATCATTTGTGGAAACATCACAGTCCCTGTGACGACACCAGAGATCCAATACAGCTGAAAAAAAAAAAAAGAGAGAAACGGGGGAAGCACAGCTCAACTAAAACAAGAACACTCAGGTATTCCAGGTCTTGGAGTTGCCAGCTGAAGACATCTGTGGCCCCACAGTTCACCCCCCCCCTCCCGGTGACTCAGAGAACCCAACAGCATCTCCCCTCCTCATGTCTGCTCACATCTGCCCCGAATTAACAGGCACTCTGTGTTCCCTCGAAGACGCGTGAGCGCTGGTGCTGAAATTCTTTCTGCAGATCTACAATGTAGTCCGGATGGGGGTACGAAATGGTTGTGGTAGCGTGTAGTGAATGTTCCAAAGTCGCGGGGGGTTGTGCAGGAGTAGTGCAAATAACCGCAAAGGTGCTCGTTTCCCTCCTGTGCACATTTTCAGTGCCCGGGGGTGACATCACTTGCAATCACTGACAGATGTCCGCAGGACTATTTCCTGACATGCAGGGCTTGTTTGCCAATTGTGGATAATCCACACTAGAGCTACTTTCATCTGTTTGCAGTCTTCTCTATGATAAACAGAATCTTCAATGACCAAGGATGGTTTGTCCCACTCATCCTCAACAGAAATCAGGCGTGCATGTTCTATACAGTCAATGCACTTTAGACAAAACCAGAACAATTAAGCAGTAAAAGAATAAACCAAACTAACACAGGGTTCAACAAGGGATTTAAACTCTATCCTCTTAAATAACATCTCCCATAATCATGAGCACACTTGAGAATTGCTGCTGTTAATTAATTAAATCTACTTGCAAAAACAGGACTTTATTAAAAAAAAAAAGGCCCAACTTCAGTTTTAAGAGAAAACCAAAACAAAAAGAAACAAGCACAAATTCTATGATAATTATCAGTAAATTCAAGGGACCATCTTTAGTTACTTTCACACATTGTACCAAACAGCAATTAGGTGTTAAAAAAAAAAAAACAGCAGAAGGGGTTCACTTACCACTAGTCCCATCTTGACATGTAACAATCAAAACCTGAGCCACGGAGACCACCAGAAAAAAGAAAGTCCTTAAATGTAAAAAGCTCATCATGTCTATAGGAAAGACATGAGCCGTCCTTGTGTGCAAACAAAGGGAAAAGGGATGAGAAGGAAAAAAAAAAATCTCAGGTTATCACTGCACCACCATGAATACGAGAGTGCCTCTCCTTGGAAGCAGCAAGCAGACCCAGCCCAGACTGCGTGAGTGCTTTTTTGTGTAGTTACAGCTTTAAATGAGAAGAATGCTGCTGAGCCTAATTTTCCTCCCCCTTTTGTCAGTCCTCTCCCATAACCGTCCGCTCACAGGGTTCTGTGGCTGTGGGAGAACAACACCCATGTTCACAAGTTCTCATACTTTCCAATGATTTCGTTTTGTCTCTCGAGCTATATCCTCCAGTGCTTAAAACTAAATCACAAGGGGAAGATGCCAGCAAGCAGATAAGGAGAAATGATTTTGCTTGTTGGGAGTTGTCTGTCTTCAGAAGTGGTTGCTATCTAACACCATAAAAAAGGCTTGTTTTCTTGCCGTTTCTGAGGCACCAAGAGAGACACACAATAAACTGAGGATTCTGTTTTACTGGGCAATTAAGAGTAACAGCAGAGTCACTTCACTTCAAACTAGAAATTGTATTCATACATGATTGCTTATCAAGTTTGTTTTTTTTTGCTTTTTGGTTCAGTTGGACTATAAGTAAAAAAGTAAAAAAAAAAAAAAAAAAAGATAAAAAGCAAACTGTGTGTGACAGTCACTGTGGGTGGTCATCATTGTAGGTGGTCATGATAGAGAACCCAGAGTGTAAATTTAGAGAGAAATCTGAGGTCAACACCTCTTGACTTGGCGGGAACATGGAATCTGCCTACAATGGCAGTTTTACATCTGGTTACTTAAAAAAAATTATAAAAAGCATTGGTGATGCACAACATAGTGTGTGAATTCCTAAATTGGACGTAAACATACGCGACCATAATGTATCTGTCTTATCTTTTCTCTGGCATTGTTGACACAGAACATGTCGTATCCAACATGGAGCAAAAGACACGTTGGACGCTAACCCTTGCTTCAGTAAGTTTCTGAAGTGCTGCCTGTGCCCAGTGACATGCCTTGGGGTGATAAGCCATTATTCTTTTATTCCTACAAGACATTGGGGAAGTTTTTCTGTGAAGGACTGAAAAGGCTCATAAAGAAGACATTGATTCCTCTTCGTGAAAACACCAAATACAGATGGAGGAGAGAGAGACACAGAAAGAGGTTATTTTAAACCTCGATAGAAATGAAAATGGGGGACCATGTTGCAGGCAAATGAATTAAATGAATTTTTCCAACAGTTTTGAATTCAGTCATCTGCTACTAATTAAAATATCTTGCTCCGACTTTTCCGTATTGAAGTGACCCTGAGCCGTGAGACAGGAAACAGCTGTGTGCCATGTTCAGAAGGTGCTAAAAGCATCAGGTGATTGACTTTCCCTCACATAAGTTGTGTGTATGCGTGTCGTAGGGGTTGGGCCGGGGGGGGGTGGGTTGGTTCAATAGACTAGGGCACATCTGATGAGAAAGACAGCTGTTTCCTTAGCCCCGCCCACAAAAGTCAGCAAGTCGGCCAGTGCCCACCCCGCTACAAGACTCACAAAAAAGCATCAGTTGTGTTTCCTGTGAGTATAGGACACTTTACGGCGCCGTGCACACACTGCCAGTCGCAGCCTGTTTGCCAGGGAATTTGTCACTGTAGAGAATCCTGCCAAAGGGAGGGAAGGTGCTCTGGGAGTCAATTTGTGTTAATTATGGTCTGTATACAAGTCAGTGTTGCAACTGATTGGTCAGAGAGTAAACATCACTTTGCTTCCAGAATTACTGAATAAGCTCGATTCTCTCCGATGTCAGACTCCCTCTCGTGGTCTCCAAACACCAGTCATGTCGTCGAGGAGGCAGAGATGACCTTTTTGCTATGTGTTAAAAAGTATTGTATATAATATCATTGTAGTGATGAGTGGTCAGGATCTCCATAGGAGGAATGGGGTATCTGCATAGCATCATTTTTTAGAAACAATGTTTTAACTCTGTGGTTAGGGTGTAGTCAGGTTTAGACACAAACACTTGCCATGACGAAGCAAAATGTCCAATTGACTGCCAGTAAAATCTCCAACAAGAAAAATATGTACATCACAATTCAGGTCACCGTTTAACAGTGGTGTCAAACAGGTAGCTCCTTCTACTTTTCCAAATCCAGGGCATGAAACTGAAAAGGTAACGTCTGAATAAGGTCACCATGTCTGATTAAATTGGAATAAGCCCGTGCCTTAAAATATTAAGCCAAAGGCGTAGTCTGTTTGTCATGAAGTGACTCAAGGAGGACGATAAACACGTCTTCATTAATCGCAGAAATATCACTGCCACATATTCAGGACATTTGGCCTCAGCCTCCCAGTGTAGAAGGACAGCTTTAAGTATCATGAAGGACAGCAGCCACCCAGCACTGGCTCTGTTCTCATTCCTTCCTTCAGGATGACTACAGAGCCTCAGAGCTGGGAAAATGACTAATTGCTGGAAATGTTATGAAAATAAGTAATGGAAATGATTTACAGTAAAAGCTTCTTTATGGCAAGGTTTCCTTTTCCTTGTAAAAATAGAACACAAATATACTATTTAAACAGACAGTTTTTAGTTCTGCCACTGTCACTGCCACTTTCTGAGGAAAGTGGTGTCACTAAATCAACACTGAATATTCATGCATTACTTGCTGCAAGAAGCTGAATCTGCCGATTTGTCTTAAAAAAAACATTATATGACGGTTTTGTTAGTACAATGTGTTACTCCTGCTTAGGTGAGCCATTATTCTATCTGATAGGCAGCCAATCAATCTACAACCCTTGGTTTCCTTTTACATAAAGGCACAGTGTTATGAACAAATGTCAGTCACTGGAATTATGCTGTCATCACTAAAATTAAGTAAAAAAAAAAAAGCTAATCATTATGTAGATTCAGATTTCAAGGGTTTTGGATAGAGTTATCCAACTCTGTTTCCTGTCGTAATGCTTTTCAAATGGCCGTGACCTTCCTTCACTGGAATGTAAAGTAAAAATATTCTTTTTTTTCCAGACTCCTGGAGATTATACAGTGTGGTCAACAGAAACTGGGCATTGGTTAGATCAGTTTTCTTGAAATAAGGAATGCAGGAATGAGCCCTTGAACCTGGAAATGAGTTAGCATTTTAGCCCTTCTGGTTCCCTCATCACCCAGTCATTGGATTTTTTGGAACTAACCCTAACCCAAATTGTAAAAAATGGATATTTTAATATATGTCTGAGAGACACTGCCTCTGAAATCATACTAACGACCTGTACTTTCTGAAGCTCCAGAGTGTCACAGAGGTGTTTGGGATCTCATAACTTAAACTATAAAATTATACAAACAATTACATTTTTATTGACATTCATATGATTCATGTGTTCTTCAAGCACATTCGGTGTAAACTGACCTGAGAAGATTAGATTTGTAATGGAATTCAAATAAATAATACACAATAGTTTTGAAAAAAAAACTTTGATCATTTGTACATATTTTGATAATCATACAGTTATGGAAGTTTTATGATTAATTTCCGTAACGTATTTGTTTTTGTAATGTTTTTTTTTATAATAAAAACAAAAACATGTGACAGTTCAATCCATGAATGGGGTTTAACAAACGTAAAGTTGACAAATGTGAAAACTATTATTGTTTAAACTAAAAAATAATCACATTCACATTCACATCACAACATAATGAATACAACTATTGACTGTGTTACTCACAAATGGAATGAAATAAACATCTGCTGAGTATTTTAACAAAAAAAGCTTGAATATATTGAATTAAAAGCCTCAAAATGCATTGTGTCCAACAGACCCAGCAGGAACCCCCGTGTAACTACTAACACTAATATAAATATATATGGTGTGTAAACTTTAGCTACAATCGTAACATTGAGATTTACCTACCCACCCCAACTATTCTCTTATATACACCTTCGAAATTCTGTTCAATGATGACACTAAATATATTATATATATATATACACCACTCGGGTCTTTCCTCTCATACTGCAATTGGCTAAATAATCATTTTTCAGAGCTTTCCTAGTAGGTAAAGCACAGGTGTTACTAATAATATTAACAAGCATTAAATGGCCCAGTTAGCCATCACAGTTAGATATGCACAAGGGTGGTGCTCTCCACTGTAGCACCACAGAGACACTGACCATATGTTTGACATTTTAAAAATCCGGGTGGATTTCCTATAATCGGCTGCTGTGTCACCCATTCTCCTTTTTGATTTGGTCCAATAAAAAGTCCATAACTGCCATGGCAACCCTCTATGCACGGCGAGCACTTTGGTGCTCTGAGCTGGAACGTACTGATGCAACGTTTGTGTGTGCAGGTCCTCCACGCTGCCAATACTTTTCATACTTTTTCCAAGTTTTCCAAAGTTCACTGTTGTCAGCGAAACTGCATCTGCCTGCCTTCTGTCTGCACTTGGATCCTCTCTACCATCCTGAGCCCTGAATCTTATTGCTAAATGTTCTAGGGGTTTTCTGTGCAAAGCATGCTGGCCGTGATGACTACAAACTATTATTATGAGGTGACGATTAGTTATAATAATTACAGGGAAGTTTAACAGATGGAAAACACAATAAACATTGCAGAACAATCAATTGTCACTTAGTATAAAAGCTATACATGCTTATTAAGTAGTATAATCTATTGGTCATAGATAGTAGGAGGACTGTGTGTAAAAAAAAAAGTGGATGTTTTTTGTGACAGTATCATGGTTGACCACTGATGCATAGTAGCAACAAGGCTGACTAGAATGGCAGTATCTAGCTTTCCTAATACATCTAACCAGCATTATTCATCATTTCGCTCCTCCCTCCAGAATCAAACTCCTCCTATGTCAATGTTTTTTTTTTTTTCATTGTAATGAGTAGGGCTGTCCATGACTAAAACCTGAGTTCTATAACTATGCCTGAACTGCGTCACAGAATTTTTTCACACACTTTTCCTCTAATGTGAAGAAATGTGCTTCTGTTGCCAACACTGATGATGGGAGCAGTAAAATATCTGCTACACCGATGTTGAATACAGAGAGTTTTTCATTTGAGTGACCTAAAAACGTGTTTAGATGCTGAAGCACAGTCAGGCCCAGCTCTAAAGCTGCATGAAAAATCATGCAGTGGGCAAATGTTCTTGTCTCTGCATTTTTCAGCCATCCAGTAGACTTGGGTCTGATGCTAGCGACAGACAGGGAGGGGTGGGGGGCTTCTTCTATATGGACCCACATAACCTTGGCTATGGTTTCAAACAGAGAGTGGAAATAATTAGTAGTGTCTAAATCTCCAAGGCTACGCCTGCAATACTGCAATAAACAGACTCTGCAGATGGAGCTTACACACTAACAGTAAGCTCGTCTTCCTTCTAAACGATAATCTATAACTAGCACTGTTTCAACCAAGGATTTTCAAATATCGCCTTTTAAACCACAAGACATGATTCATTTTCTCTCTCGTTGCTTTCTTGTAACCTAAGTTATTGGATTGGACAGGAGGAATGTTGGAGCAGATGGGAGGCACATGGAGCTTACTAAAAGGCAAATGTCCATGTTGTATATCAGAGCATCTGATGCTGTCAAAGGATCTTGAACAGATAAAAAGGAAACCTCTAGCTCACTGGAATTCTTCTTTTTTATTTTTGTGAATATTTGACACAGCTGTATGCTGCAACAGAAGTTCTTGATTTATGGTAAAAGAGCAACTGAACTCCATTCTCCCAACACGCATTTTATTTTGGGCACTACATGCATGAAACTGCATGACAATCAAACAGCAATTAATCAGATGTGCAAAAACAATCATCAACTAATATTATGTGATTATTAGGCTTTATCCCAATACATCCATCTAATCATTTGGGGTCTATGCCAGCATCTATCAAATAAAGCTTTTGCATTCTCATTATCTTTTATCTTCCCTTAATTAACAGCTTTTGTGCTGTTTTATGTAAAAAAAAATGAGTGCAACAGCAACATTATGGATGCTTTATAGGAGAAATTGTCTGATTGTGTGTACCATTACTCCCATAATGCACAGAATCTCTGTTTCTGTTTTTCTTGCACTTCTTCACAACTGTTCCTCCGATTGGCTTTTCACTTGTTGGGTATATTGTTGGGGACATGTGGCAATATAGTATGTGGGTCCAAACAAATCTATAGATATACACCCACTTGCATCTACATTTTCCACCATTTTGAATTTTGTCTCAATCAGTTTTTAAGGATACCGATCAGATGATCATATCTTATCAATGCTGCCAGCAGCAACTCCAGGGGTAAAGCATTCTACCCAATCTGAATGCGCACAGTTCCAGTTAAAATAGATGTTGCTTCTAGACCCATCTTAATGATGGCTAAGGTGACGCTTATTTTTAAGAATGATAATATCGGGGGATTAGACCAAATCCAGCGCCAATGTTTTAGCAATTCTTTCTTTCTGAAATATCTGTTAAGTCTGGTTAGGCAATTAAAATACTTGGGTTATGGTTAGGGAAAGATTGTGATTAATGTTGTAAAAACTTATGAAAATTAAACAGGCATGGGATGGAAATCATTAGGTGTCAATGCATCCCTTATGAACATTAATAGGCCAGTCTTCTGCATTGGTGCCAATCTACACTGGCAGGCCTTGCTCTGACTGTCTGGGAAAATCAAGGCGAAACTTATTGGCAGCCTGAAGAGTACATTCCAGAAAAGGCTGGATTTGAGCTAGTAACCATTACGACATGCGATATAAAATCAATACCAAATTGAATTGGAAGAATTGATGATTGGAACAATCATTGAAAGGAGGGTTAGGGTTAGGGTTAGGTTAGGTAAGGTTAAACCTTAAAGTATGGAGAAATGTGGTATCCTCTGCATCCTATCCTTATAAAACTACTGGGAAAATCTATCTATCTATCTATCTATCTATCTATCTATCTATCTATCTATCTATCTATCTATCTATCTATCTATCTATCTATCTATCTATCTATCTATCTATCTATCTATCTATCTATCTATCTATCTATCTATCTATCTATCTATCTATCTATCTATCTACCCCCCCCCCCTCTCTTTATTTCTTCTTGGGTCAAAATTCATCAAGGAACTGGTACTTGTACTTGAGTAGTTTTGTATCCCTGTCCTGTCCCAATGCCAATTTGACATAAAATCACACAAAACCTATGCATTGGTGTGCTGAAAGTGTGAAAGTGGAACTCCTGGAAAAGTTAGGCAAAGAGCCTTGACAGAATTCTCCAAGGCAATGTAAGCTGTGAGCGAACTTCCTAGCGGAAAACATCTCCCCTGTGCTATCTCAGTCTTGTACTTCAGCAATCCTTCCTCCACACGAGCGTAAGCTTCTGCCTGCCAAGGCTATGATGACTTTCCCTTCTTTCCCAACATGCAGTTTCAGAGTCTTGGCTCAGCTGCTAAAGCAATCTAGTCCCAACCCAGCCCCATCCCCCCCTCCCCAACCCAAAAGACTTTTGAGGCCAGTAAAATAGAGACAATAACAGGACACAACTTGATGCAAGAAACTCTGATTTTCCTAACAGAGTAATGCACACACTTGCCCAAGGTACGTCACGTCCAACACAAACGATCAGGAATAAAAAGCCACTTTTTTTTTTTTTTTTTTTTTTTTTTTTATATATATAAAGAAATCAGTTGTAAATCTGTCCTGCTGAAATTACAGCCAAGTGCTTGTCAGAAAATCATATATCTTTGTGGTAATATCACTCAGATCATGTCCTCCTGATTCATGGTACATAACCTCTATTTTTAAAGTGGGATTGATGAGCCACTTGGGCACAATATATATTGTATTACAAAAAAAACTTTATAACTACTGTGGTGAAGTACTCAGATCATTTACCTGAGTACAAGTAGAAATACTCTAAAAAAAAACTCAAAAGCTAATTGAATCGAAATAGTAAAAACAGCGGTATTGTTGGCAAAACGTATCAATGTATAAGTATTCATTATGCAAAATGTCATTAATGTAAATTATAGTACTTTTTTATTTACCAAATACATGTGAGAGCATTTTAATGTTTTCATGTTAGTTTATCAATGTGGAAACACTTTGGGCGTCATGACAAATTGTACTGACTCATGAAAATTTGGCACATTTCACAAAATGTGCATAACAAATTTAAAAAAAGAAAAGTGTCACAATTATCACAAATATCTCAAAATTGTATACAAGTACAGTACTTGAGTAAATGTTGTTAGTTACATTCCACCACTGACTATGAGTAATCTTTTGAGTGTCACCCCTTGATGTGTGGAAAAAAAAATGAAAATCACTTTGTTTATTATTTTCTCACTGTAATTGAGGATTAAATTGTGTTCTCAAGCCATTTGCTTCTTTTATCATGTTATCCAAAGTTCGTCTGGGCAGCAGGGGCATGTTGGTTTTAGCATTAAGCCCATTTCCGTTGTAACCTACACCAGGGGCCCTTCTCCGTGCCCTCATATGAATGTCTTATGCTGCAGTGAACCCATGGTCGACTTGGTTTGCCCCAAAGAGAAATGAAATGCTTCCTGCAACCTTCCTGGTAAACTTTTGAAGAAAGGGCACATGATCCTCTTTATTTATTGGATTTAACCAGATAAACCATTGGGACCAACATCTAATTTGCAATGAGAAAGCAAAACAAGGAAGAAAACAGGCTAAAGGGTGCTCCACAATAAATAAATCATCAGTTTAAACTCACCACTTTATTCTTGTCAGTTTACCAGCTACAATGTGCAAGAAATGTCCTTGATCATATTAAATAAAACATTTAAATTATGAATGTTAGAAATGTGTTAGAATCATTTGAGATAATAGAAATACACAATATCACAAATACTTATGTTTATATGGATTAAGTCATTTTTAGACAGTTCAATCCAGAAAAAAAGACTTTGTATTACCTACCCTTTCCTATTTCTACTAACAACAGTGGTACTAACTCTGTAGTGATGATTAATGCTCTTAAATAGATCAAGGAACAAGTCCCCATGATCTTCTCAAACACAGCAACAAATAGGAATGCTGGCTGACATATGTGAAAACAAAGCATTCACACGATGGCAATCACACAATCCCAAACAAGTTTCCCCTGAGCAGACAGCAGGGAGTCTGGGGAGGGGATTTCCTCAGTAATGTGGGAGGACTAAAATGGGAAGTAAGCAAAGGCTCTCAATTATGGCAAAGAAATAAAATTATCTCAGCAGAGAGTACAGTATGAGGGAAAAGAGGTCCGGTCCCTCATGTCTAGCCGTCAAGTCATATCTGAAGATTAATATTGCAACCATATTTATGAGTCTAAATTGAGCAATAATGAAGAAACCTTCCGTCTATCTTTGAACTGGATTACTCTCATTTGCAATGTATTGCAATTTCTTGTACCAATACATGTTCCTAAAATAGCTAAAGCGTGGTTCTAGCAGGATGGGAGATTGCACTAGTATCTTTACTTGGTTCTTCAGTTGCGCTTCTTTGTTTTCTTTAAACTACCAAAGTACTGGAACAACCAGAGCAAATAAGTGGTATAAAGGTTTTCAGAGTGGCCTAATGCCTAACCACATGTACATTTGGTTTTACATGGTTGTGGGGAAATGATTTGCACCTTGTGGAAAATGTGAGGAGGACTGAGACCACTGAGCATGAGTCATTGGCTAGCTATCTTTGAGGGGGATGGAAGTCCTGCCTCGGAGTGCCGGACTCAGACATTTGTTTACTTTCCAGACAGAGGAGCTGAGAGGCACACGAAGGGGAAAATGGTGGGCAGAAACATAACTTAAGAAACTGTAGATGAGCGAGCATGTGATCTGATCCGGTACTTTTACATTTTGAGGCGTTTATCGAGATGATAAGACATCATGGAGTATTTTTTTTTTTCATTTTAAAGCATATGTATGCAAGTCTGTCTTTCTGCAATGATTAGCAGCTTTCCTTTTCCTTTGAGAAGTGTGATGATACTATACTTATTGCTACCCCTGTGAACCAAGAAGGGCACCTGGAGAGCATATGCTGTACCTGATCAGTCTTCTACCTGACTTGAAAATGTGCAGCACTACATACATGTGTGGCTCCATTTCCAAAACCATTAGGACGGTGCCAAGCTGAAGCAGGGCAGAATTCTGCCATTTCCTCATTCAATTCTGGGTTTCAGGGTTTATTCCTCACACTAACACAGGCTACTGTGGCTGTAGCCAATATCTAAACAACAGACTTTGTAAAAAAAAGTTCACAAGTGCTGCTATCTTTCTTCTTACTGATGAGAACCATTTACATTTACAGACCATATGAAAGTCGCAGTAGTATCACTTAACAGAACATAATCTGAGCCTAAGCTCATTAAATTACCCCCATCACCACCTCAACTAACCACAACTATAAACATTCCATTGATCTGTAGGAGACTTTAATATCCACTTAAACACTTACTGTGCAAATGTGTAAGTGGAGTCCACCCCAAAATGTAAAGGCTTCATCCTTTAACTGTCTACACCCTACCACCAAGTCTCAGGATATTGTCCCAGTATGACAATAAAACTAATGAAACAATAAAACGGACTTTTCATGAAGGAGAATTATCTAAAATGTAACCTCATTTGCTGCCGAACTTCTTCTCTATCCTAACAGCTGACCAGTAACACCTAACACCACAGACAAAGCATCTTTTCCAGAGGCCAAATTATTACGATGTGGGACAAGTCTGAAGTGATTCAGATTTTTTTCTTCTTTTTTCCAGAAGTGGTTTTCCCTGTAGATTGAGTTCTCATGAGATCATGGCTAGTCAGTGAAATGAAGTGTCTGATAGAGACACAAGAACCAGCAGACTGGGAAACCATGACTAGTTCTCAGGACCTCATCCAACTTCTGGATTTCTTTTTTTTCTTTCTGCAAAGGATCATTCATTAAAACAAACGTGCACTTTTTGTGCAATTTATTAAGTCATTACCAAGAGCCAATGATATTTTAGAGGTTAGAGGTCAACCTTATCCAGCAGGAGAATGAGCTGAAAGATTGAATTTGATTGACAGGAAACTCAGCCTGTCTTATCAGGTTTTGTTGGTTTCACCCTTTCCATCCTTGTGTGGAATCTATTTAAAATCTGACACTGTTTTTTAAAACATTTTCTTCAGAAAGTGGTAGGTAATAAATTGAGATTTGCACCAGAAGTAGCGTCTTTTATATCCCCTTTTCTCTAATATAAATAACACAATGTTTGATGAATAGAAGCCACAAATAATACCTTTGCCTTTTTTGTCATGCTAGTGGCATGGCGATCTCTTATCTATTGGCCAGCTGGTCAGTTCTTTAACTTTGTTTCAGACTGAAATGGCTCAACTAGTTGTACGACTGTAACTTTGTACAGATATTCATAGTCCCTAGAAAATGGAGCCTAGTGACTTTGGTCTAATTCTAAACTCCCAAGTTAGTCTCTGAAGGCTTTAGTCAACAAGAGACCCAGGTTTCATTCCTAAAACTGGGCGGAAACGTTTAGAGTTACAAAAAAACCTGCATTGCAGAACCAATTCAAAGTCATTAGAACTAAAGGCTTCATATTGGGATGGTGACATCGCGTGACATGCAGAAGTTAGTTCAGCACCAAGGAGAAGCGGGAGAAAGGGAGGAGAGCAACATTTCTGGTAAGGCGTGTTCTTGACATATTATAAGGGGCGTAGGTTTGTTAGCGGCCATTCTCGCCGCTCTGTGTGCATTTATGTTGTATTTAGTAGGTGGGAAGATCTCCAATTGTCTGATTTTGCAAGACTAGTCCAATTTTAATGATCCTTCGATTTAACTCTGACAGCAGCAGATCAGAGTTGTAACATATTCATTGCAAAAGCTCTAGCATCTACTGTTCGGCTAAAATTGTGTTTGCCGTGGTTCCCAGATGATGTATCCTAACAAGGGCTTTAAATAATAATGCATTTATTTAATTTAATTATTTCTAGAAAAAGGGGATGCAGATGCATCTGTTTTCTCGAAACAGTGCTTCAGAACATAACCACTGTGGTAAAATGAAAAAAAAACAACAACTTTTTTTCTGTTTTGACAATGGTGTTAAACTAATGCTGTCCTGCATGTGTGAAGCTGGGAAGGAGAATCCAGATATGAATGCTATGTTTACTTACATACACTAACCAACTCATTCTGCAATAATATTCATAAGGTCTATTGAGCCACCAAAATGCATTTGAATTAAAAGTAAATGCTTCTTATGGAAAATATTGATAAATGCAGTCGAAGTAAATTGTATTCATACTGTAAACATGTTGCATGTTGACCTTCGCCTTTCAGCCTAACCATCACTCACAATCATTACAAACACTCATAATACAATACAGGTGACTGTCCTGCTAATGATGGATGTCGCTATGTCACTATGCCCATTAGTCAGCAGGTACAACACATTTTGACAACTGCTAGACAGTTATAATCATAAGAGTATGACTCCCATTGATTTATCTGACTCTCTGACCTAACTCGGTGATAAGGTATCCTGAAAACTACAGTCTTGATTTACATGAAATTTTCTGTTAAGGAGTAAAGTTTTTTTTTTTTTTTTCACAACCTCCCAGACTTTCCTGAGCTATAAACAATGTCACAAGCTAAATCAGAATTGCAAGCTTTAACTTTTCCAGTCCAACTCCTCGGCCCTAGTAAAAGCCTTTCACAACAGGACTGAACTTGAATGTTTAGCGAGTGCAGCAGAAACCTTTATATAGGCTTAAAGCACTTTGCATGTCCTCGGGGCTGCAGCACGACTGTCAAACTGCTTGGAAACTGGCAGAAAATCTCCACGTATTGTGCCTGCCGATGTTTGATGGGGCCTCAAACTCAACATCAAGTGATGAAGAAATAACTTACTTAGTTACTTAGTTTGTACTTTTCCGCTTAACTGGACACTCTGTCCCTAGATCCTACAGGCACCTACAGGTGCTTTAGCCATGTGGGCAAACATTAAACAATAGATGTGGAGGCAGCAGTAGATCAGAGAACTTCTCTCTTTAAATGAGGCACTTCCTCAGATCAGAGTGTCCACGCTCTTATCATGTAGAAAAAAGTTCTTTACCATTTCAGCAGTGCAAGTAAAACTATTTAATATGTCCTTTAACTAGTAAGCTTTGTATGTACTCTTCAAGCACAGAACAATCTGAATCTGTTGAAGATCCTCCACATGGAGGCATCTGATCAGCTACCATCAGTCATCTCTATATCTCTATACTGTACTTTATAACAGTGAATCAACACTATCCTAAAGATCACTATCACTTGAATGATGGGACCTATTCTGGCCATTTTAAATGACAAAACGTTGCATTTCAGCTCTGTAATATAAGCTTTTTCAACCTTTCACTTCTATTTTAAACCATCCTATGCACAGCGCGCTGGTCCAATTAGGGGTATTTGGTGTAATAGCAAAAGCAGAACTCATCCAAGCCCCTGTGACCACAAGCGAGGGAGTAATTCTGCAAACGGAGGCAGAAAAAGTCCAGGCTTCGTGGAGCTCTGGTAATAAAGCATCTCTCCTTACAGTGCACTACGGATGAGGTCAAACGAACCCCATAGACGTTGGGAACAGGAATATGGCAAATTCTCTCTGTAAATACTGTAATAAAAATAACACCTCAGGCAGCACTCTGACTAGAACCCTCTTTCATCGCTTCTAGTGGACGTGGAAACCTTTTGCATGATATCTACCGACTCACGATACGGTTCTGATAGAAATTTAAAAAAATATAAGATCTGAACCATGAGGTGAAATTTCCACTGAGTTGTGATTTGTGAATCAGAAAACCACGGCCGACAGTCTGTTGTCAGGGTAAAGAATCTGGAGCCTAAAAAGTTATAGTCTGCAACACCGTGATAATGACTAGGTATAAAACAAATGCATGTACTATGGTGATGTCACGCTTTTATTAGGATGGTGTGTGAGCCTTTTTTTTCCACAGCCGAGGGAGGAAAGAAACCCGTGGCCCTCATATTCCAGTTGTTTCCACCACCCCTGCGTGTTGGGTGAGTGGGGGTCTCCTCTAGCCCGTACTGGAATGTGCCAGAGTAATTTATCACCCGGAGGTCTATGAGTCGAGAGGAAAGAAGATGTATAATTCCCTAAGGAAAGGAGAGCCTTGTTTTTGGAAATCTATATGTGAAGCATTTTACAATGGAAAGTCACAAAGATCCCTTTGTACAACAAATTGCAATGGACACCAAGTCAAAAACATTATATTAAAGTCCTTATAATAAGTGTTACTTAATATGTCCTATAATAAGTCATTAGACTATAAGATGTTTATTAAGAATATTATGTGTTAATATGAATATATGTGGTAAGAACACCATTAGTTATTGTAAGATTATGAGGATAAGGAGTATGAAACATGTTAACAGTTTATAGATGTTTAAGGCTGTTAGAAGCCTTCTGAGTTTATTCTTGTTCATAATAGGATTACAAACACATATATTGTGTTTAACTAATGTACCTATAATTAAACATTTACTAAGATTTATTTTGTTATTTTATTAAGATTAAATATACTTTATTGTGCATTAATTATTTGTTACTTTGCATTTAACAATTTAAAACCATTAAAGTACTGCATTTTACAGCTTGGTACAAATGTATTAACATGTTTATTGTAGATTAATTTTATGTCCTATAGTCCAAGGGTCAT
Organism: Eupleurogrammus muticus; assembly: GCA_036785175.1. Taxonomy (NCBI): domain Eukaryota; kingdom Metazoa; phylum Chordata; class Actinopteri; order Scombriformes; family Trichiuridae; genus Eupleurogrammus; species Eupleurogrammus muticus. The sequence goes on from JAYKQN010000001.1 coordinate 17,614,942, forward strand.
TATGTTATACACATAAAGGCCTATTAATACTTAATATGGTGTTATTAATGCATAATAACATTAGAAAGCATCTCATAAGGGCCTTTTTACATTAAGTAAGCATTATTACAAGGAGCGTAATATAAAGTGTTCCTCAAAAAGTCATCATTTTTATCAACTGGAGATTGAAATGAGAAGGTGAAACCCCTTCTCTATGCCTCTGCATGCTGGTGAATGTAAGGTTTAGTAAGGATAGAAAGTCCTTCTGAACAGGCTAACATTATCACCTCATCCTCCCTTGACTCCTTTTTTGCAACAGTAACTGTTTGCCTTGAAATAGTCTTTGCAACATGCCAACTGCATGCCTGTGCAGACACATCTTGATGTATACTGAGGCCTTAAAGCGGAATGGCTCGGCTTTCTATAGAGCTGAGTGATGAAGAAGAAGAAGAAGAAAAGCTCACCTAGGGCAGGTAATGTTACAAATAGCAGATAGGTGAGTAATGACAGCTCTTCAGAAAGTTATTTATTTAACTCTGTTGGGCTGTCGTCGGTGCAGGTAGGGAGGGCAGGGCTCCTCGACCCCGCCTTTCCCTCAATCTTATGTGTGTGTGTGTGTGTGTGTGTGTGTGTGTGTGTGTGTGTCTCTTGTCATCTCTTTTTTTCATAATGTAAAGGCATTGATGATGTGTTGCGCGTCCTTGGCAATAATTCATAAAGTCCACCATCCTCATCGTGTCCGGACTTGTGAGCTACAAAAAGAGACTGAAGCTGAGCAACTTGTTTTATCTTGCGTGCAGTCAAATGAGATTTATAAGCTTAAAGCTTAGTGGACGTTTGCTTCACATTTTCCTGATCAATGGCTTTACTGATTTAAGTAGATTTAAGTAGTTTAGTAGATGTTTATGAAGTAGGACTGTAGGTTGTTGCTCGTGTGTCATTATCAAGTAACTCATGATTAAATATCTTACATATGTTGAAAAACATACCTTTAATATGCCATTTTGTGACCTTTGAAATGATTTGGCATGTGCCAGCGTGATGTTAGTCCTGCTAGAATGGGTTTGGATTAAAGCATTGTTCTTCAGCCTGCAAGCATGCAACATCCAAATGAGTTGGTACAGGCAGTAACTTGAATATACTCTACAGGGCATGTGTTGAACTTTTGATTTCCCTCATGCCCACATTATTCTCACTTCCTTTTCATTTTCAGCCTCCAAAACTGTCTCACAAATCACAATAAATGATAATGGAATTGCAATGATAATAGTGTCATGTATATCTCCCCAAACAAATCTATGAAAATGCATACATGTATATGCATGCTGATATGCATGCACCTAACACCCATAGTAATCTTCACATGCACATATAGATACAGATTACAGCGAGCAGACAGATATTATCATATCCACGAGTGCATGGTGCATGTGCACAGACACAACAGACAGATGAAGCATCCTTTAAACCCAGAAAACCCTAAAGCCAAATATGTCCTTTGAAAATATCTCTAATTAGTTATTCTCATAAAATATTTTGTATGTATATCCTACAAAAAGTTCCACAAAAAGTTCCAGATCAAGTGCATCTGCACAAGCCCCTGCAGTGAAAACCTCGAGCAAAGATGGGGATTTTGTTATTTCAGTGTAAAAATGTGGCATTTTAAGAGTCAGCATAAAAATGTACTTGGATATATAGAACCTTTACTTTGTAAGTTAGTTATTACATAAGACAATTGTGATTTCTATTGTTGCTATGGTGGTTGCTATATGCTAGGTTTGTAACTCTTTTTTTTCAGTTTATTGTTTGTTTGTTGATTTGTTCCATAGACATATGACTGTACCATCAGCATATGCTGCACACTCACAGCATCTTTTTACTGATCATCATTCATACTTTCATGTTTGGAGAAAAGCACCACAGTCCCACTTCCACTTAGGATACCAAAGACATGACATATTTTTGGAACAAGATATTTAATCTTTAATATGTCAAAGAGACAGCAAAGTACAATTTAAACACTGTTGTTTTTGTTCTGTACTCCAAGATCGGTCCACTTTTTTTGGCTCACACACATATTACTGTAAATTCTCAGGAACACATGACTTGAGGTTTATGTGCACTTCATTATATCTAAAGGTATTTATGTCCATAGATGTTCACTGCTCCTTTAATCCCATCAAGCAATAATCTGTGAGCTTCTGCCCACTTTAGACTTTCTGTCGGAGTAGAAAATGTAAGTCGTAAAGAGCAAATGGGAATCATGCATGATATTGAATCTTATCTACAGGCCTAAATGCATGCCTGCTTTTCAGGATGTGTGATATTTCTCCTTTTGTCCCTTCACAGTTAAGGTATGTTGTTTTGTTGTGTTTCACCCTTTACAGTACAGAAGTATGGTTGTATCAGCCTCTGTAGGCTGCCAGTAATCATACTGTATCTCTAAGCTGACAACACCCACTTTATTTTTTTTCTTTTCAATTGCTTGGGACTTTTTGTCTTTTTCACTTTTTTTTTTTTTTTTTTTCAGAAGCCATTTTCTGTGTAAAGTCACAGCCGCTGCTGTTTTAAAACAAAATGACTGCAACCACTTTTTTTTTCCTATTGGAAGGAGTATGAATTTCAAGTCACGCACCAGCGTGTGTGTGTTTTTTTTAACGTACACGGAGTGTGTGCAGTGAAATGCACACGCGGGGGAGGGGGAAGGGGCTGGTCGAGGGAGCGGAGGCCTTGCAGTGACCTCACCGCTCAGATCTGTTCACCACGCTGGAAAAGGCTGAGATAATTATCTCGGTTTCCTGGGGATGTAGCAGCCTGCACTCCCCCAGACTTGGGAAGGTTGAATCAGTTTACCCCCTGTAAAGTTGTGTTTAAGTGCTGACTCACGTTCCCTGGAGTGGGCGTTAGCACGAAGGCATAGAGATCAAGTACGTAGCCATACCACTGCAACATGTGCTGCAGGACGGGTTTTAGCGTTGCTGTGTGCTGGGATGTGTGCGATGTGGTATGGAATCCATTTTAAGGGTTCGCTGGTGACACAGCTGGCAACCGTGCATACCCAGCTAACATATAACATTCCTAAAACATTCCTGGAACATTCCTCCAAGGTTTCCAATTGGTAACCATCCAACAACAGCCGAATAACGTCTTAAAAATGGTTTTGTTCAATTTCACAATGCTTTTAATAACCATTTGAAATGTTTTTTTTGTTTCCCAGAGGTTCATTGTTGGTAGAAATATAGGTAAGCCTTCCACAATGTTCTATGGATGTTCTGCAAATGTTCTGCAAATATGATATATGATAGCAGGCCTTCCTGGAATGTTCAACTAAACTTCCTAGAATTTTTAGAACATCAATATCTAGAGAACTATAGCAGGAAACATTCAAGAAAGTTTCCCAGAGCGATTTTAAAACTGACCGGAACTTGCTGTTTTAACATCAAGGGAAAGATGTGCAAGAACATTCAATAAATGTTTCCAGAATGTTCAGAATGTTTGGGGAACCACATTAAACACATCTAGCTGGATCACTGTGTTTTCTGTGTTTAATTGTAACCTCTTAGAAGAATCATAGGTCTCCCTCCTGTCCTCTCTCGTGCAAAGATGAAATTATTGGGGAAAAAAATGACTTTTTGCATCAAATTGAGCTAAAATTATGCAGCATTGTGTTGAAAGATTTATTTTTTAACTGAGCGTTGTCACCACACACATGTGTTCCTTGCATCTGGAATATGTTACCCATTTCTAAAAATTTTAATTTGAACAATACATACACCAAAATTGACAAGTCTGGATGGCAGACCATGTCGGGTTCAACCCATTTTGACACTTAGGCTCTGTGACTAATATCACTCCACAGTTGTGGTGGAAAGTAACTAACATACAACACTTGGGTACCACCACATTTCAGAGGGAAATACTGATCTAATCGTCTACATTTATCTGAGAACTTGACTTACCTTTCAGATGCACATTTTATAATATGAAATATATACATATGATGATGCAGTAGTGCAACAATTAATACATTATCTCCAATTGGCTCTAAAACATTAAATTGGTGTCATGTATATTTAATCAAATACTTTGATTTGCAATTCTTTAAGTACATTTTTCTAATACCTCTGTACTCTTTCTTAAATAACTTTTTTTATTTAAGATCTTCTTGAGGGTTTTTTCGGATCTGAATACTTCCCAATGATTGACATGAGATGCACTTGACCAATATAAGTTATTTTGAGACTACACCAATTCCACCGTTATGTGGCAGCTGAACAGACTAGTAATTCAACCCCCTTTGTTTAGACTTGTTTAACCGGAGCAGATATATGAGGCTGTGCCACAGCATGCACCGGATCGTTCTAGTGGCAGGGGGGTAGGGGGGGCGTGTTTACACAGGTCGTCTCTGGCAGCAGACCACGTTTGCCTCTGTGTTGATGTGTCTGCCTTTGTGTTTATGCAGGCTGCATACTGCAATCTCAATAAAAGAAAGACAAAAAAAACTGTCAGAATGCAGCAAACTTCTCTATGTTTTCTCACATATAGGAAAAAAAAAATAAAATGACATTTAAAGCAAGATTCAGCCTTTGCCATCGATGTCCCCTACAATTTGGGCTCACTCATTCAATAGACTTGAGGTCGACAAATGTTTCTGGTTGGGAATGGGCTGACTTAAGCAGATACTTTAAAGGATACGTTGAACAATTCAAGGGGCCGTATCAATTTTGTGTTTTCACTTTCAGTGTGCACTGTAATCTATGGAGGCCCCAAACCAAGCCAGGGTTAATGTCAATAAATGTTCAAATGAACCGATATTGCACCAAAAATAAAATACTAAGGAAAACACTGAAACAGATATGCATCAGAAGACTTTTTTTTGTTCATTCTATCATTTTAGGACCCCTCAGATATATCTGCTGACTCTTTGAAGGATCCCGACCCCTAAATTGGAACCATGGGTATAACAGTTACACAGTATTAACAATCTAATACTACACTTAAACCATGTTTCAATGTATGGAGTTCAATTATTTAATTTAATAGATTTCTTCAGTTTGGATATTTAATATTTAAACTTGTGCTAGAAACAAATTACTAATAACTTCATGGTAATTACAAAAGTCACATAATGGTGAGTTTTCACTTTTATATTTAGCAGTGGTTCTGTACTGTGGAGCCATTGTTCAGAATTCATGGATTCTTCTCTGGGGGAATTCTTTTGGTATTTGCTTTGGTGATCTGGGTCATTTTTGGCACTGACACGTCTTCCTGAAATAGTTTTCTCTTCAACGCTTCAGCTCAGCATGGCAGCGTTTTATTATCACCAGTGGAAAAAAAAAAAAAAAAAAACTATATGAAGGAAATAAGAATGTAAAAAACGCCCAGATGTGTTGTTACAAAGACGCTCGGAAAATCTCCTGAAAGAAACATGCATTTCCTTCAGCTAATAACTTAATTCAACAGAGCACTCTGTTGTTCTGTTGTTAGACTCGTCAAACCCCGTGGGTCCTTGTGGGAGCCGGGGCGACGCAGATGTTGTTTGCTCAGTCATAAGTCAAGTTACGGCTCCTCTACTGTTCTACTCCCTGCATTGTGTGGCTCGCCGCAGCATTCCCATTCCCTTCTCAGGGGGAGCCTGTCTTCTGTCCATGTTGTCACAGAGCTTCTCCTCCAGTTCCTTGAGTGATCCGGTTTGATTTAACGGTATTATTCTAACCCACAGAGACCTTGTCTGTTGTAACTACAGATCAGAGTCTAATACACTCTCGACAACTTTTTTTTTTCTTTTTTTAAACTTTGGACTCACGTACTAGATCAGGACTTATTTGAACTGTTCCTTTAAGATGTTGCTGTTGAATTGGGCCCCCTCGGGGCTGTGCTTTTCATCATCGGCACATTTTGCGGTTCCGATCCTGCCAACGCGCCTTCAAAATGTCTGCTTTGGCTTCACCTCTCGCCATTTTCAAGGAGGCTCGCGTACTGATGTTACTTTACACAAACCGTCATTTGCAATTACTGTTGAGATGATCAACCTTTGTAAAGCTAAAGTTAATGTGCGCGGCTTTGTTAGGAAGGGTTCCTGCAGTTAATCATAACACCCGAATGAAATGAAAAGAATCATTTAATGAATAGAAATGTCTTCATTTACAAGAAGTTCATGTTCTGGCTGGTCTCCTCAGAATGATCACTTCTGCCGTGAGTCGCTAATTAGTGTAATGACTGTTATGTTACAACTCAGACAAAGGACTCATTAGTGTTTAAACACTTTCTTCATTAAAACAGCTAAAAGTACTAATGAGCCCTGTTCCGGATGACAGAAAGACACAGCTCGTCTGGTAATGCTCAACAGTTAATTAATGAATTCGTTCTGTCCTCGGTGTTTGTTGATATCCAACCGACGAGCTGCAGCGACACATCATAAAGTTTGATGAGCCCGTCGTCTCAAGAAATAAAAAAAAAAAAAATGCAAATCCAAATGTCAGTTGCCAAAACCAACCTGCTGTCTAGTCAGACCGAGTGACGTTCGACATCCAGCGGCCCAGACAATCGCTACCTTTAGAGGTCGCGCAGCTCGGATGACGTCGTATACAGTGACAAAGAATGGCGTCACGCCATCTTGTTTGGTGATTTTCTGTTTCAGTATGTGAATAGTTCCCTGAAATAAGCTTCTTAAAAACATCTTACCCATGTAGTTGTTGTATGTCTGTGCCTTTTCTAAGTTTGGGCACCTGTTTTACGCAGTGAAGCATTTGCTGTGAAATTTGCAGTTATTCACTGTTATTTACATGTTATTAAACATGGCAATGTTACTTTTTAAAGATTATTACAGTAGATAACTGCATATATTTCAATAAACAACATTGATCGAAGAGTAACTGTATTATAATACAGTTAATCACCCAATACTGTAAATACAAGTGAAATAACAGTGAGTACAAAATGTACTGTAAAAAAATAAATGCAAAAAATTGCATTTTCTGGATAATTGCTGCCAGTTTGTTTTTGTAAATATTAAGGTAACGATTTTGCAGTGTGTGTGTGTGTGTGTGTATGTGTGCATCCACAACATATAATGTGTTGTGGGTCCAACTCAACAAATATCGAGGCAATATTTGTTGAATTTGATAAAGTGGACTTTTCCTTTAGGCCAGGGGTGTCCAAACTTTTTGCAAAGGGGGCCAGATTTGGTGTGTTAAAAATGTAGGGGGGCCAACCTTGGCGGACGTTCTTCACATATAACAGTAATTAATATAAATACATTTCAGTGAGCCGTTCTGTGCTTCACATTTGCTGTTTTATTTTAATTTCAGCTATCTTAAGCATATGTTTTGGTTCATTTGAAACATGCATATCAAAATGCAGTTGACATTGAAAATTGAAATTATTTACTTAACTTTACTTAACACTTTTTAATTAATTTTTGGAACAGTTTGAAACATTAAAAAATATGTCATCATGGCAGTTTATTATTTACAGAATTTTTAAACACAATAGCAGAGAAATTGTCATATCAACAAGTGCAGGGCTCATTTAAAATATGACTAACTATAAATGTTGATTGGCACACCTCTCTCTCTCACCTCTCTCTCGCTATGCGACCCGGGGACAGGACGCGCGCTGGTGATGTGCGCACTAGCGGTGTAGCACAAATACGTCGACCCAAACAAGCTTAGCATTTTCTTACCAAATGCTCGAATCTCTGGAAACCTGTCCTTATTCAGCTGTCGGTAAAAGTTGGAACTGACGGTGGCACAGCGCTCTGGAACGGATATAGTTAATTGACTTTATCGCCGGGCGACACGGTGGAGCAGTGGGTAGCACTGTTGCCTCACAGCAAGAAGGTCGCAGGTTCAAGACCGCCTTGGGGCCTGGGTCTGGGACCTTTCTGTGTGGAGTTTGCATGTTCTCCCCGTGTCTGCGTGGGTTTTCACCGGGTACTCCGGCTTCCTCCCACAATACAAAACATGCTCAGGTTAATTGGCAAATCTAAATTGCCCATAGGTGTGAGTGTGTGTGTGAATGGTGTGTGAATGGTGTGTGTGCCCCACGATTGGCTGGCGACCATCTGGGGTGTATCCCCCTGCCTCTCGCCATAAATGCGCTGGGATAGGCTCCAGCAGACCCCTGCGACCCCGAAAGGGAATAAGCGGGATAGAAAATGGATGGATGGATGGACTTTATCGCCGGTCTCACATACTAATTTGTTGTTCCTATTTGAGCCTGTAGATGGCAGCACTTAGAACACGCAGGTAACAGCGCTGCTGCCCAATGTATGACGTAATTCTACACGCGGGCCAGGCGTTATTGATTTTATGATGGAGGCTGCGGGCCGGATGAAAATTGACCACGGGCCGCATTTGGCCCCCGGGCCGGACTTTGGAGATGTCTGCTTTAGGCTCTCACACTGAAATCGTAAGCAAACATTTGCGGATTAGCAACAAGTCCTGTTTCTGGCCTCTGTTTTCCCGCTAAATGCTTAACTGCATCCAGCAGCAAGTGGAAACTGGATGCTCGGTGAGAGCAGAGTTTGGGCCTCAGAAACCTTGCAAAGCAGCTGAAAGCCACTGAAAGCGTGGTGTACTGCAGGACGCCATTGTCACTGACTTCGTCTGAAGAAGTACGAGGTGTTTGAAAAGCGACAAATGAATGACTGTTGGTCCTGAAGTGTTATTTCCCATCGGGAGACCTGTAATCACTTGACAAACAGCCTTGCCCCTGGGCTGCGAGATGTGAGCGCCGCAAACTAACAGACAAATGGAACATCCCTAAAATCACCTGAGGAAGTTTGTCCTGAGGTCAGCAGTGGTGGAATTTAAGTGCATTTACGCAAGGACTGTACTTCAGTACAATTTCAAGGCTTTACGCTTTATACTTCCCCTCTGCTACATTTCAATATGTGAATATCCTACTTTCTACTCCATTACATTAATTTACTTTAAATTTAAATTAAGATTTAAAATACAATAAACTGCTGAATGCATTTAACATAACATGTATTTAAAATTCAATTTTCTGCAAAACAAATACTTTTACTTTAGTTCTGACACTAATATGTAGTATAACTTAACTAGTAACTTGAATAATCTAAATCTAAATAATCTATCCTAATATTACTTCCACTATTGGTGGTCACATCAGGAAATGAGCTAAAAGCAGATGTGATCCCCTGTAAGCTCATTAAAAGTCATGGTGTGTCTCTCTGCATGCTGTGCACTGATTTCATATCAGAGAAATAGAGTAAGAATATTCAGATGGTGTTAAACTGATGTTGTGGCAAAAGGGGGGGTGAGTAAAATGATCATCATCACTGGAAAGAAATGAGCTAACAGGCTAACACCTGAACAATGAGTACCATCCCCACCTCGGCTTCTTTAAAAGTCAGTGATGGAAACTGTTACATCTGGAAGATCCTCCAGCTGTGAAACGTCTGCCTCACACATTTAAACATCTTCAACATTCCTCCCACCATTATCAAATCCATCACCTTGTGGGTGTTTGCTGTCACTATTTTGAAAAATGAATCAGGAGAACTGTAAAATTAAAATGATGAATAAAACCCCAGCAGCACATTTGAGAGAGCACCACGTGCCTTACTACTTGTGTTTCCATATACTTGAAAATCTTCTTTTTGTGCATTTGTGTGACATCATCAGTGGCTAAAGTAACTAAGTACACTTTCTCCAGTATCGTATATGTCTACCCAAAGTATTTAAACTACACAACTACAACATTTAAAGCAGGTAACATAATAGTGGTAATGTAATACAGTCTGTATAGTAGGTATTTTTATTTTTGAGTCCTTATGTGACAACTTTTTAGGCAACACTGTTTGTACATTTGCTTAGGTAAAGGATCGAAATACTTAATCCACCACTGTGTGTAACATCATAAACTTTTAAGCAGCTGTGCACCATATTCAACTCCCTTTTTAAATATATATATATGTATATATACATATATAGTTATATATATTTTTATAATTGAAGTTAGGGTGCCCTCTCCTGGAGCAAAAGCATAATTGCAGATCTTCAGCTGCAACTAGTTCCCTCTTGTTTCAGTTCACTTTGGCCCTTCGCAAAGTTTCCTAAAATAGAAATGATGTTTTGGATGTGTGTGCGCCTACTTTGTGGGAAACATTCTGCTGTTGTCAGGATGGTGAAAAGCGAAAAGAACTTTTTTTTTTCTTTTTTAAATGCTATTTCTGTTTCCTCCCATCAGGTGTCTGATCCGGCACCTGTGAACGTTTGTGCACATTTCCTTCTATCACGGTGACTCATGGTTGATGATCCGCTGTGGTCCGTCTGCTGCCAGCTGGAATGCACATCGGCTACAAGCAGCTGCACGGCTCAGTGTAACCGCCCGTGTTTCCTCTGTATAAACGCTACAAGCAATACATCACCAACCAAAAACTAACAAAGATGACATTCTAAACAATAATCAGTCATCTAATGATCAGACTGAGTGCTCTTCAATGAGCAGTTTACCTGCTGAGTATTCTGAAGTATTCGGCCTTGGAAAAAAGGAAAAAAAAAGACTGGGAGCAGCTGTCTTTTAATAAAGTAACTGTGACTGTGCTGGCTAAAAACACAGTGACTGTTATGTCTGGAAAGACAGAACTCGCACACCGAAAGTCTCCTGAATAAGACATAACACACAAAATCCTTTACTCCAACAGGAGATTGATGAGTATCTGTCACACCGCGGTGAAGTTTGTCCTGTCTTGGGGTTTTTGTGTTGTCACTTCCTGTTTTATTTTGAAAGTCTAACTCTCCTCTCGTTTCAGGTCACTTGCCCTTCCTCATGTGTCACCGATCTGATTGTCTGCCCCGCCCTGATTGTTTCCACCTGGTTCCAATTACCTTGTGTATATATTGTCTGTGTCTCCCCTTGTCTTGTGCCGAAGTGTTTCGTCCCGTGCGTTCACCCAAGCCATTGAAGTCCTCTTGTCATAGTCCTTGTTGCCCTGCCTGTCGTGCTGTCCTCTTCGGAGTGATTTTTTGTTGTAGTTTCATGCCTGTCGTGCTGTCCTCTTCGGAGCGAATTTTTGTTATAGTTTTCGTTAGTCATAGTTCTTGTTGCCTTGCCTGTTGTGCTGTCCTCTTCGGAGCGATTTTTTGTTATAGTTTTCATAGCCTTAGTCTAGATAGCTAATTGTAGATTTTCAGCGTTTTCGCAGATAGTTTAGTTTCCCCCTAGTCATTGTCATAGTCATAGTCCTTTATTGTATAGTGATTTATAGCCATAGATATTTCTCCCCCTAGTCATAGTCATAGTCTAGTCCCTTACAGTATAGTGATTTATAGCCATAGATATTTTCTTTGTATTTTGTCATAGCCCTCTTTGGCTCCCTGTGGAAGAGGTTGCCTATTTATTAATAAAACCCGCTGTTCCACTCCGCATCTGAGTCCTCTTTTTGAGTCCCGGCCTGACAGCGGCCTGACAGTACACTTCGGCCAGTATGGACTCAGCGGAGAGAGAACAGCTCACGGCAGCCCTGCGAGCCCAGGAGGCCCGGCTCTCCCGTCAGGAGGAATTCCAGACCGCCCTGGCCTCCCAGATGGCGCTTCTATCCTCGCAACTCCAGGGTCTGCACGATCACCTAGTGCAGACGAAGACAGCTCCTGAGCCTCCGGTAGTAGCGCCCACCAGCCCAGTGAATCCCGTTCCATCGATGACGGTAGTGGGGGCAGCATGTAAGTTAGCTCCACCAGCCCGATTCTCTGGCGAACCGGGCTTATGCAAGACCTTCCTCATTGACTGTTCATTACATTATGAGCTAAACCCCCAGGCTTTTCCCACTGACCGATCTAAGATTGCCTTTATGATTTCCCACCTGGCGGGGAGAGCCAAGGCTTGGGCTTCGGCAGAGTGGGCCAGAGACTCCCCGGTTTGCAGTTCTTTTTCGGAATTTGAACAGACTCTAGAGAAGATTTTTGACCCTGTCACGACTAACCGGGAGAAGGCTCAGGAGCTGAGCGGGCTGAAACAGGGCAATAACTCAGTTTGCGACTATGCCATCCAGTTTCGCACCTTATCGGCGGGGATTGGTTGGAATATGACAGCCCTATATGACGTCTTTTTAAAGGGATTGGCAGCTCCGATCCAGGACCTCCTTGTTCCTCTGGATCTACCCACGGACCTCGACTCACTCATCGCCCTCGCTATCCGGACGGATAACCGAGCCCGCCAGCTCAGGCAGCTACGCACTGCGAGAACCCCGCCGATGGAAGGGTCCATACACCCACAAACACCAGGTTGGCCGGTAACCCGTCGATCATCACCAGAGCCACGTCACTGTCATCATCCAGAAGAAGATGGAGAACCCATGCAGCTGGGGAGAGCCCGACTATCGCCGAAGGAACGACGGAGACGGCTACAGGAGGGTCGCTGTTTCTACTGCGGGGAACCCGGCCATCTCGTCGCCACCTGCCCTGCCAAGAAGAACCTGGTGGTGAGAAACGTCAAGGGTGCAAGCACCCCACCACGTGCTCTCACTACCGTCCAGGTAAAACACCACACCACCGTTGAGCTTAACGCACTCATAGACTCGGGAGCGGACGAGAGCCTGATAGACGGGCGCTTTGCGGAACAACTGGGCCTCGAAATAGAACTTTTAGCTAAGCCCATCCGCGCTAAAGCTCTTAATGGACAGGACCTTTTCACCGTCACACACATCACAGCACCTCTCAGATTGATCATCAACAACCACCAGGAGAGCATTCGTCTGTATGTAGTCAAGTCACCCTCTCAGACTCTCATTCTAGGACAGCCATGGTTACACCGCCACAATCCCCACATAGATTGGAGATCAGGGGAGATCCTGAGGTGGGGAGCGGACTGTGTGAGGGTCTGTATGAAACTCCCACGGCAAGGAAAAGAGGTCACAGGCAATAGACAGATTTCTGCTAACTCCGTCACAGACCCCAATGACCCTGAGCCGGTTGCCAAGGATCCAGAAACGATCCTCCCACGTACATGTGTGGTTGGAGCTCTGACCTGGCAAATAGAAAATGAGGTTAAGCAGGCTAATGGTGAGGCTCCGTCACCTAGTGGGTGCCCAGAGAACCGTTTGTTTGTCCCGGCTTATATGCGCCCACAGGTGATCCATTGGGCCCACACTTCACTGCTTTCCTGCCATCCAGGAGTTAGAAGGACGATGTTCGCTATCTCCCGGAGGTTCTGGTGGCCCTCCATGGAGCCGGAGGTCCGGGAGTACGTAGAGGCATGTTCGGTCTGCGCCCTGAACAAGACGTCCTCTGGGTCATGCATGGGCCTGCTGCAGCCACTCCCCATTCCCTCCAGACCATGGTCCGACATCTCGGTGGACTTCGTCACGGGGCTTCCGGTCTCCCAAGGTAACACCACGGTCCTCACCGTGGTGGATAGATTCTCCAAGATGGCTAGATTCCTTGCTTTGCCTAAACTGCCCTCCGCCAAAGAAACGGCGGAGATCATGATGAACAATGTTTTCAAGGTTCACGGATTTCCCAAGGACATTGTGTCAGACCGGGGCCCCCAGTTCGTCTCCAGGTTCTGGAGGGAGTTCTGCCGACTCGTCGGAGTGAAAACCAGCCTGACCTCAGGTTATCACCCGGAGGCCAACGGCCAGACCGAACGCCTCAACCAACAACTGGAAACCGGCCTCCGGTGTCTGGTCTCTCAGAATCCCTCGACATGGAGCCAACACCTGGTCTGGGTCGAGTATGCCCACAACCTACTGCCCACCTCAGCCACAGGTATATCACCGTTTAAATGTGTATTTGGTTACCAACCTCCTGTGTTCCCAGACAATGAGCAGGAGGTGTCTGTTCCCTCCGCCCATGCCATGGTTCGCCGCTGCCACCGCATCTGGGCAGCTGCCAGGGAGGTTCTAATTCGCCAAGGGGACCGGGTCAAGAAAACTGCAGACCGCAAGAGGCGACCCGCCCCAACTTACCGGCCAGGCCAGAGAGTGTCGCTTCCCGCCAAGGAGAGCCCGATGGTCCCAACCGCCGCCCCTCCACCGCCCCCAGAAGTGATAGACGGCGGTCCGGTCTACAAGGTCAAGCGGTTACTGGCAGTTCGCAAACGGGGCCGAGGAAAACAATATCTGGTGGACTGGGTAGGATATGGTCCGGAGGAGAGGCAGTGGGTCCCGGCACGTTATATCCTAGACCCTACACTCATCACAGACTTCCACAGGGACAACCCTGACCAGCCTGGGCCGTCAGGAGTCGGCCCTAGAGGGGGGGGGGTACTGTCACACCGCGGTGAAGTTTGTCCTGTCTTGGGGTTTTTGTGTTGTCACTTCCTGTTTTATTTTGAAAGTCTAACTCTCCTCTCGTTTCAGGTCACTTGCCCTTCCTCATGTGTCACCGATCTGATTGTCTGCCCCGCCCTGATTGTTTCCACCTGGTTCCAATTACCTTGTGTATATATTGTCTGTGTCTCCCCTTGTCTTGTGCCGAAGTGTTTCGTCCCGTGCGTTCACCCAAGCCATTGAAGTCCTCTTGTCATAGTCCTTGTTGCCCTGCCTGTCGTGCTGTCCTCTTCGGAGTGATTTTTTGTTGTAGTTTCATGCCTGTCGTGCTGTCCTCTTCGGAGCGAATTTTTGTTATAGTTTTCGTTAGTCATAGTTCTTGTTGCCTTGCCTGTTGTGCTGTCCTCTTCGGAGCGATTTTTTGTTATAGTTTTCATAGCCTTAGTCTAGATAGCTAATTGTAGATTTTCAGCGTTTTCGCAGATAGTTTAGTTTCCCCCTAGTCATTGTCATAGTCATAGTCCTTTATTGTATAGTGATTTATAGCCATAGATATTTCTCCCCCTAGTCATAGTCATAGTCATAGTCCTTTATTGTATAGTGATTTATAGCCATAGATATTTCTCCCCCTAGTCATAGTCATAGTCTAGTCCCTTACAGTATAGTGATTTATAGCCATAGATATTTTCTTTGTATTTTGTCATAGCCCTCTTTGGCTCCCTGTGGAAGAGGTTGCCTATTTATTAATAAAACCCGCTGTTCCACTCCGCATCTGAGTCCTCTTTTTGAGTCCCGGCCTGACAGCGGCCTGACAGTATCGGACGGAAATCCAAAGAAAACAGCACCAGCTCAAACAGACATTAAAATGCTGCTCTCGCATGCCGCTGCGAATGTGCGGAAATGTTTTATATCCCACAAAAGAACAATTTTCCGCTCTAATGGCCGAAGGGAGAACTTAATGTCTCCACTAAACATTGAACATTCTCTTTTTTCTCCTTTTACTTCTGCATTGAAGCAAAGTCTGGTAATAGATTTGATTATGAGACACATTTATGGCTGCACTGTAATACATTTAATAATTATCTCTCAGTTATTTAAACTTCAGATATTTATCTCTTCTTTTGAGTTTCCCTGAGATTGAGCTGGCTGATCCTCAGGAGTGTGTTGCACCCTTTAGTCCAGCAGAGGGCAAGCAGGACCATTTCTAATGTTTTTCACTTTAAGCACTCATGAATAGACCAAATCTCCATCAAATCTGCATCATAATCCATATGGATGATGTTGCATAAATATGGAACCGATTGCTACTTTTTGCACTCGAAAGAAAATGATTTTAATTTAAGGGAAATACTGCTGCACCGTTATCAACAGCGTCATCGCCTTCAACACTTCCGCTACCTCGATAATTCAGAGGTGAAGTCATTATTGATGGTATCATCTGAGAGCTGCTGGCCAATCTCATGAGTATTATGGATTATGACCAGATGTGACCAGGCAACAACTGATGATCACGCTGAGGTAGATGAAGGAATAAATATTGCACCAGTGCCTAAGTTCGTAGAGATGAGTTGCAGATGTATGACGTAAGAGAAAGAGAGAGAGAGAGAGAGAGAGAGAGAGAGATGAACTTTTTCAGACTGATGTAAGTTTCAGCACAGACGGCGTGCCAGAAACAGCACATTTATGTAATTATGTGAGTAGATGCAGCAGTTCCTATACATCCTACCCCAGCATTTTGGAAAAATGCACTGTGGGTGAATATTATTGTCCAATCTGAAATACCTTTTTCTCGAAAGGTGCTATACAAATTATTATTACCTAGTTAGAGGTAACAACAATAACACAATGTTTAATACACACTGCAAGTGCTGATGTAAAACTATTATGACCACCCCCATTATTGCTCAAAGTAGTGTGGGCCAATGGCAAATTTTGACAGTCAGCTAGTAGCTAATATGTAGAAGCCAGTAAGTCATTTATCACATCACTTGTTCAAAATATGTCCAAAATCAGTCTTCTGGTTAAAATCAAACCTAATGATCGTTAACAAGCTCAAACGATGTAAGTTATTGTGGGGAGAGACGTGGGATGTCCTCCACCATTGATTTTCATAGTTTTTTCCCCTCATTGATTGACAATCTCATTTTCCTTACATATAAATATAAATAAAAATGGAACATTGCTACAACTACTATTATTACTTCCATAACATTGTTTGAAACATTTGACCAGGCTCAAACCTGCAAGTATGTTACAATAGTGTTAAAGAGAGAGAAAGAAGTACATAGGGCCAGATTATTATTGTAGTATAGTATTTTCTTTCATGTTCCCCCCAGAAATTATTCTCTTCAAATGTAATGTTTATTTCCCCCCATCAATAAAATATGATTTTTTATTCCTGTTACAAATAAAACCCTGCAGTGTACAATATGGAACCACCACCTGGAACTTATGTTACTTATATAACTAACAGGTATACTACTCATACCCCCCCCCCAAAACAATAACAATAATATTAATTATAATAAATCTCCAAATGGGTGTAGCGGTAGATTTCGGTAAAGTTGTTTGTTGAACTTTAAGCACTTTATTATGGGTTACAAGAATATAAAATGATTAACCTAGACCCACTCTTCAAAGAAAATCTAAATTGTTCCTTTCAATGTTGTAAAGGACAAAACGCATGTGTTCCAAATATTAAGAAGGTCGTATCCCCCTGCCCCCCCCCCCCCCCCCCCCCCCTCTCTAAACATGTCTTGCTGTACTCCATCAGTGGCTCAGGGGCAGGTTGTCCTCCAGAATCACGTGGTCTGCTGAGCATCCTTGTGCGGATCAGCAGCTGCGTGTCTGCGCGTCTTCACTATGGCCCTGCGCCGCCGCCGCCACACACGCAGCATCTCTCGCGTCTAGTTTCTCCCGCTTGGATCGATCCCGCAAACCGCAGGTGAGTCTCGATTACGCGAAAGAAACGCGTTGAGTGGAGAGCGGGGGGAGAAGGACGCGCGGGCGTCAAAAAAAAAAAACAACAAAAAAACGCAGCCGCGTCGCGGGCTGCGTGGCTACTTCCCATGCAACAAAAACACCAGGACAGAAACTGTGCGGCGGGTTTCCGTGTCACCCAGACGTGCTGTCATGTGCGTGGACGTTGCCGAGCGCGAGCGCGCGCGCGCGTACTGGCATGTGCTGCGCGTGAGCAGGTGGAGCCGCTCCGGAGGCGGAACGTTGCGTGTCGGTTTCGAGCTGCTGCGGTGTTGTGCGTGCTGCTCGCTGAGAAAGTGGGATTGCCTCTTTGTTCGGGAAGAGGATGAGGAGCGCTGGGTATCATCTCCACTCCTGAAGGACCTGGGGTTCATGTTCACCCAGAGGGAGGGGGGGGGGGGGGGGGGGGGGGCAGGAGGCGGATGCCAAACGGTTTTAATGGGGCGCGTAAGGCGCAGACATGGCACTAAGGTGTGTGTCTGAAGCGTAAAGCAATGAAATCACGTGATCTTGTGCAGGTGATGAGAAAATACTATTCCTACAGAATGAGATACTATTTAGAAACGTTTTTCATTCTCGCATTCACATTTATAGTTTATGTCCCCGTTTTATGCAAGATATATTTATCCAGAATTGCAACTTTTCAGTCAATTGTTATGGTTAGTTAACAACTTGTTTAGCCTTTAAATGATACGCTGTTCCTTTAAATTACGTCACATGACGTGATTTCAATTGAGCCTTTGGAGCAGCTAGGAACAAATATCAGATCATAGAGACATTTATTTTACAATATGTTATTTGCTGCGTTTTATTCAAATATTTACACAAAGAATATAATTTAAATTGCATACATGCATGTCAAGAACTAAAGCACATAGAGAAGTATAAAAATAAAAAAAAAGCATTTTAAGGCTTGAGGAGCATATATATATGTGTGTGTGTGTGTGTGTGTGTGCGTGTACGCGTGCAAACAAAAGTGTGCTTGATATAAAAAAAAAAAATTGCAAAGTGGCAGCGGCACCTGTTTGGTAGAATGACCTGACTCAGCGGATTGACAGGGTTTAAAGGGTTAAAGCTGCCGGCTGTTGTTTGGCTCTGGTAACATGACACCGAGCAGCTTCAGTGTTTTATAAATATGAAAATCAGAATTGAATGCACGTATTGATCCCTTGCTACTTACTGGACAAGAAGGAGCAGCTGAGTGCTTTGTAAAAGCCGTAAAACTGCAGTAGCTCTGAAATCCAGCCCAGGTTACACCAAACACTGCTGCACAGCAAGTAAGTACTTTTTGCCGATAATGCTGATAATACTTTTTGTACTTTTACTCAAGTAACATTTTCAGTGCAGGACTTTTACTTGTTATTAGGGATTTTCCTGCTGCTGTAATTAAGTACTTGTACTTCAGCAAACATACCTCTACTCCCTAAAATGGAGGTGAATGAAATATGTTTTGTCATGTTTCCCAAAAATTAGTGTGCACAGAATTCATTATTAATGGTTTTCATATGGACTGTCCTGTTGGTGGGAGAAAGCACTGCGATGCAATCTGTTCACAGTGGGGTGTGTGGGTCGTCCAGGTGACTGTTTCTGGAAATACTGTTTTAATTTTAATGCTCTGGACCATCAGTAATTTGTTTGTGTTGATGAGAGTTTTGCATTCCTCCTTCACAGTGTGAAAAAATATATAGAATCAGACTTGAGTAATTTCCAAGTCTGGATAAATATGAACACAAGAGAAGAGAGTATGGAAAAGTATCTTCGTTTCCAGACTACTGCCTCCAGAAAGAACGCGATTCTGAAATCTGCCACTGCCAAATTAAAATCCGGCATTATCTTCAAATTGCATTTTCACATGTAGCAGTGAAAAAATCCAAACGTTAAGCTTGTCTATAGTTATGTAGTAGAATTATCTTTACTGCATAAAATCCTTCATGGTTCGTTTCATCTTTGTTTCCATGGATACAATAAATAAACAAGGCTGCACAGACGTCTGAAAATTTAATTACTCAATGTTTTTATTTATTTTTTGCTGTGGTTTTTATTTATTTATAACAGTATAAAATATGGAGAAACAATACTACCTCAGTCATTCACAATGTTAATGGAACAAGGGCATATTTTGTACTGAGACATCAAATATGGTCTGAAAACCTACTGAGAAGTCTGCAAAAGTGAAATGGAAAATGTGTGATGGGAATTTGACAGAATGGTAGGGGAGTGTGAATCCCTTCAGAATGCCCTACAGATATGGATGTACGCATATAGTTGATGGGCGTTTGCTTGAACTGCAAATAAAGCAGATTTGTCTGCAACACTATACTTTCCAAGTTTAAGGCGATGTAGAACTATGAGCCAGCACGCTACTCCAGTTTACTGCCCACCTGTCTCTAAATATAGATGTATACATCAAGAAATAGCTTCCTGCTTTGTCTGGAGTTGTTGCTACAGGCCAAACACCGCTGAATGACAGCTCTGCCGGAACCCTCTGTTCTCAAAACTCCGGCCAACGGGAGGGCGGAATACTAATATGTGATTTCAGGAGACAGCAGATGACGTTTGGGTAGTGCTGCCTGTTAGCTGATGAAAGCTGTGCAAAGATGTGAGGCTGCATGAAAGTGCCGGAGCTGAGTAGTCGGCTCCGGGTTCTGAAGTGTGCAGTTGAACATGTTAACTGTGGTTCACAGTCTTACAATCTCCCCAAGCGCTGTGTGTGTGTGTGTATGTGTGTGTGAAGTCTTGTCCATGTTTGTCAGTAAGTACTGTGAAACTCTGCAAGATGTGCCAGCACCGGTGCCCAGACTAATCCTTCACTTCAGTTTCTCATCAAAGTTAATCACCGTCTCGTTTCTCCAGCCGCCGAAATGAATCCCGGGCAGAATAATGAATGGATTTGATTAAGACGAGACACTCCAGGTGAACAGGGTTGCACCATGAAACGTCCCCAGGTGATTACTTACATTAAGGCGGTGACAGGTTTTCTCAAATGTAAGGTTTAAATATGCAAACAATGCATTATCTAAGTAAACATGCACTATTTTATAGATCAACTTCACACAACAGAAACCTGTACATTGGATAAAGCTAAGATTTATTTGGTTGACATATTTGAATTTGAACTTTTTGTCAAAACAAAAAAAAATAAATCAATTTATGCCATGTTTTTAGGAACACAATGTTCTATAAATCAAGCTTTGAATGCCTTATGAACAAACCCCCGCGCGTAAACCTTCAGAATATAGTTTGGAATAAAAGTGGGAGGGTTGGGGTATTTAAGTGCCACTGTAGTGGAGGTTTCTGGCTCAGAATGAGGGAAAAAAGGAGAAAATGTTTGGATGTGACAGATTTGTGTAGAAGCAAAGTAGCTTTGCTTTAGGCTGTTAGACAACAGACTGCTGCTGAATGTTGGAGAAATCTGCAGACACCACATGGACAAATTAAAATAAACACCTGCACCTGGATTCTTAACAAGACAACACATATGCTGTATCAATATATCATATGTGATATGATATCTAAGCTTTGAGATGATCTCTAGCCTCATACCGCTATATTGATATAATATCCATTCACTGCACAGCCCAAATGATATTGTATTGTCCTTTAACAAGGCTGCATGACAGTAAAGGGAAGATGCTTGTTAAGATTGTTGAACTACTATTTAATTCTGCTCATCAACATCATTTCCATATTGGTCAGTTTCCTATGTGCTGATTACTGATTGAAATAAAAAAAGGCATAACTTGTTATTTCCAGTGTGTAGGTTGCTTTCTCAGAGAAGGCTGTTACATGTAACACTATGGCTATGCAATTAATTTTGATGGCATTTTTGATTTGGTTGTTAAACTCCAAGCTCACATAATCAGTATTAATAACATTTATCAAAAATATTTATTTGCTATTTGTCTTTACATAACTTCTGAAAGGGGAAACGCATGCTCAATAAATTCCCTTCCACGCTTACCTGCTGACCTTTACACTGTAAAATGTTTTTTTTACAATGCTGCCTTATGGTAGCGCTTGTGGCCATGATTTATCTATTCACCCTATTGGGGGGCTTTCTGAAATAAATCCATAGGGGTAGATCTAATACTGACTGGTTTATTGTCCATATTTTATCAATAAAAAAAGCAAGTAAGAGCATGAAAAATGACAGAAAAAGGGCAGAGAAATTCTCACTTTATGGGGAACACTTGGATTATATAATGTGCAAAATTTGTTCCAAGGTAATTTTTTCTATAATCAAGCAGGCCTAGATAACACACAGTCGCTAAAAGGGGGAGAACAATTCCGACTGAAATAATGGTCCATTGGCAGTTTGATTCCAGCATCCTTCATCCGGTGAGCCAGACTAAGTAAAGGATACAGTGGCCGTTTCGCCCAGCCCTGGTGTCTGTGATTCAGAACGGCTTTTGAAGAGTATGAAAGGGCTTCCTCCTCGGTTGATTGAATCCCTAGAGCCATCTGGAGACCACAGACTAGACATGAGTTGGACATCCGCAACCTAATCAGTGCCACGCGACGCGAAGGTGCCGTCCCATGAGGCACAATGATCCGCTGTGGTTGTCTTGATTAAATGATGTGCTCCAAACACCAGGAAACAACATCTTTGCTTTTGTAGATGTCAGAACCTAATAACGTGTGTGCTTGACACCTTAAAACACACAATTTGCAGCCAAAGAAACAGTGAGTCAATTACAACTCTACTCTCCTTAACACTGGTCTTCTTGCATTTCTGACTATTTGATCCATGGGGCAGTTTTTATATAACCCCTAAGCCTCATCTAGAAGAAAAAAAACATGATATTGGCTATGTGAATGACATGGGACCTTTAATTATTACAGTTACATCAATTTACACCTTTGACAGAAGCGTTATCGCTGTGTGAATGCAATTGTATTCATTAGTGACATTTTAAAATCTCATTTTCATTATGTGGTAAATGTAGGGATTTCACCTTCAGGCTCTTGAAATAGCAAAGCAGCATGGAATGTCATTCCAACACAGACGCCACCTTCAAATTCTTAGTGCAGAAAAAATATGTACAGGAGCATTCGTGAAGTCAAATCTAAGCGTTAAGAGTTGCACTCTAAACAGCAATCTGAACACATTAAATATCAAACATCTTTCTGGGTCTTATCCACCAAACAAGTTTTCACATTAGTTTCCGCCCTAAACTGTCAGTCGTGACTCATAATTCCATTTTTTTCTTATAATAAATAACCATGTACCAAGTAAATTTTTTTTGGTGACATGACACAATATCTATTTCAAATAACTGATAGTGTTGGCTGTTAAGTGTTTCTTACTTTATTTTATTCAATTTGTGAAATGGCTGAACCATATAATTAAAGCAATTATTTTATTTATTTTTTTTATAGTCCACGCATTTAATACAACACACGTGACAATGTAATAACACCCCCCCCCCCCCCCCCCCCCCCCCCCACCTATAATATTATTAATGTCTATCACGCATGGATGGATTGTCCCCTTCACACATTCAGGCACGTTGTTCAGAGCTCTCTGATTTCACAGCTTGGCGTGGACCCGGGTGGGACATCTGATATTAGCTGTCAGTAGTGTGCCAGGCAGGTGCCGGGTCAGCCGTGGCCAAGGTGAGTGCACACTCCACTGGTGGCCCGAGCAGCACCACATCCGGGCCCTTTAGACACAATGGGGTTTGTAACCAGGGTCTCTTGAGAGGGGTGAAAGGGCTTCTGGTAGAAGATTTATACGGAGCAATTCCTCTGCACTGGAAAAGAGCGAGGTTGCAGGGAGGTGCTCAGCATGTGTGGGTCTGTCTGTGCAGGCTCTGGAACATTTGAAGGCAGAGCACTGACCTGCAGTCAGAGCAAAGGCCGTTGTACCATTTGTAACAGCGTTATTTATGCTCTGTCCTTAGGAATGCCAAGCCTTTGTGTTTAAATGCTTAATAACATGTCAGATAATAGTTTGCATGGTCTACAAAAAAAATTGTAATATGAGTCATGAGATTCTCAGCTTTCCTTCACTTATTGAATAGCGAGATCAGTGCTTTGAGAAAGGTACAGAGAACTGGAGACAAGCTGGATATGCTGACAACTAAAGGCGCGCGTGTGTGTGTGTGTGTGTGTATATATACAGTATATCCAGCCATGTCAAAGGAATATTCTGTGGAAAATGTATATATAAGGCCTTGGGAAATAACTAATAGAATTATGAATTTAATAAATACAATTCTTAAAAAAATATATATATCATCTTAGATGATGAAGATAAGAATAACAAAATGTGTATATTTTTTCACATTGTCACAATAAATTAAAAAAAAAAAAAAAAAAAAAAAAAAAAAAACAGCCAGTACAATAATGCTGTAACTCACTGAGCAAAACGTGTATTTGCAGCAGACTTCACATGGAGCTCCACCTCAATGCACATGTCAGAGAAAATAAAATCCCCTGGTTGACTATGGAGTTGGCTGTGGAACATGTTTAAATGTCAAATATGTTACTCTTACACACACAAGGTAATGCGTGATGATAACTTTACACTGGGCCACAAAGAAAGGGGAGGATTTTCCTAATCATATGATGTGTGACACTACTTAAAGAGTAGATTAGAACTGGTAAAAATATTAAATTATATCCAGTCGTTAGTCCATGTTGCTTTCAGGGAGCTATCAGAAGACATTTCAAACTATGGAGTGTGGCAAACACTCAGAAACCCCGCAGTAGTTGGGTATTGCTCCAGCAGGTGCAGTATGGTGTAATAATACCACATTGTGCACAATAATTGCCTAAGTGCTCAAGAGGTAACCTCAAACTGTTCTGTGTACTCACTTCAACACTTTATTTGCGCAGTGCCCTGTGCATAATGTGAGCTATGAGCCAGCTGTAAATGTCTCAGAGGGAGCAAATGAGTCAGCTGAATAAAACAGAGACAGATGTAGTGGGTCTTATTGTAACAGTGGGAAAATATCGGATCCAAACAGAGCGGGTCACATGGGACGCGTTAGCTGTATTCCGTCAATCCCCATCACTTTTGTGTGCCTGCGCCTCTAATATTCAGATAATCTTTGTAAACTCGCTCTAACATGTTTTGTGTGTTGCCTCCTCGCTGGCCGCGCTGTCCTAATTTAATAGCGGGTCCTGTAAAAGCCCTCGCATAATACTTTATGACTGACGACACACCTAATTCATGAGATAACCCCGCGCGTCACTGCGGCACATGGTTGTCAGTTCTGCTCGACAAAGTAGGGAAGAAAAACTCCAGAACACAGCGAGGGTTGAGGTCTCGGCCAATTTGTGGAACATACATTTTGGAAAACCTTAATTTTATGCACAAAACCAAACCCAAAAGCAAAACCAAGAGGGTGTAAATCTCAGTTTGGACAAACTAAAGGACACAGGGGAAATGCAGTATTCTATAAACAGGCCACGGCTGCTTCGTCTTTATTTCTGTGGCGATGGTAAAGAGATTTGGAAAAAGGACAGATAGTTTACTTGCCGACATATTTTTAGGATGACATGAGTTATCATTAGCCAGAAAAATGATGTGTGGCGTGAAAGCGTGTGAAAGGCGCGGATGTGAGAGACTTGGCAGATCTTATCTCTGTAAGGCTACATGCTGCCTCAAAGTAACTTTTGGTGTTATTTATGTTTATCACACAAACAGAAAAAAAAAGTTACCTTTCAGTAAGTAATGATAGGTATCATTAGGATTTTATTAATATCGATAATACTTAGTGATACTTTTCTTTGTTAAACAGGTCCTCGTCAATCTTTAATATCAGTTTTTATATCATTGTAAAACAAGTCTATTTCTCATCAAAACAACTTTATTTTTTCAACTTTCTTTTTGCTTCGTTCAGATTAACACCAGCTGCCTGACTACTTACTATCAGCCACTTTCCCAAACATCCGTTCGCTGTCCTTCACTGCCCAAAATAATTACCGAGCAACAATTCTTGGCATGTTCACATGGATGAGAGGCACCTGTTTCCCTCCACGTTAAAACCAAAATAATCAGTTGTGTCTATTTTGGCATCATCATTAAGCCCCAAGGTGCCTTTTCTGTTTGTTTGTGTGTGGCCACAGCGGTCATCAAACTAAACCAGAATATCGTCACCCTATTCAAATTATGGCCTGAGTCATTTTTGTCAAGTTTTTTGTAAAATGCTAAACACTTTATCAAAAGCAGAGAATATTATATTTATTAATATTTATTTAATTCCAATGTTTGAACATTCTAGTGTGACATGAGGCAACTATAAACCTGGCTTAAACTGTCCTTTCTTTCCATAGCATAAACTCACAAACTACATTACCTTGAGGCAAATTGTACAGATGTCAGTTCTCTTTTTCATCACTTTTGTAGGTCCCCTTTGCCTTTTTATTGAAGGTAACTCATCTCCAACATCCAGTTTTGTCAACTTTTAAAAACCTAAGATGTGGCAAATTTTTAATGAACTGATGACACTCAACATGTTAAATAGACTGAAGATCCTAGAACTTCTTTTCTATATATATAGTATAAAGCATCACATATGAACATATACAAATATATAATATGCCTTGTATATTTGGCTACACATAAATTTGTATATTTTGTAAATTACAACTATAATAGAATTAATGAAATTTAGACATTATAGCCTTTATCATTCACCAGTAGAAATTAAATCAATAATCATGTTTAGAGGGCGACACGGTGGTGCGGTGGGTAGCACTGTTGCCTCACAGCAAGAAGGTCGCAGGTTCAAGACCGCCTTGGGCCTGGGTCTGGGGCCTTTCTGTGTGGAGTTTGCATGTTCTCCCCGTGTCTGCGTGGGTTTTCACCGGGTACTCCGGTTTCCTCCCACAATACAAAAAACATGCTCAGGTTAATTGGTAAACTCTAAATTGCCCATAGGTGTGAGTGTGAGAGTGAATGGTGTGTGAATGGTGTGTGTGCCCCACGATTGGCTGGCGACCATCTGGGGTGTATCCCTGCCTCTCGCCTTAACGCGCTGGGATAGGCTCCAGCAGACCCCTGCGACCCCGAAAGGGAATAAGCGGGATAGACAATGGATGGATGGATGGATGGAATCATGTTTAGAGCTTCTTCTACACTATAGAATCTTCTTGAAGCAGCCACTATCACAAAGGCTTGTAAAATTGCCAAAGACAAAGCATTCTATTGTGACTTAAGCATAAAACTTTGGCTTTGGCAAAAACAACTAAAGAAAAAAACGGCCTAACTAAAATAGCCATTATCCTAATGGGCATAAAGAGTCTGATCCTTTCAACTCAGCATTAAGGTGATTTTACCAGAAGTGGCAACATCATCTAGAGATGATTTAGACCAAAAATTCACTTTTGTCAAAAAATGACCAGATATACATTATTGTGTGTGTTTTTCTTTATTCACCCCATGTCTACTTTTCCATCACAGTGTGTAGAGTGTGTACTTGTCTGAGCTTCCAGAGGTTGTGTGTATAATCCAGACTCATAACTTTGTCTTTCCTATCCTTTCTGTCACAGGTTATGCCACCCCAAAGGCTTCCTGGACCCCCAACCGTCAAAGAGAAGGGCTGATCCCCGTCCTCCCCCAGGTTCCTGCTGCTTTGCCCCCCATCATTCCCTCCAACCCCTTCCACTTACTCCCCGCTCCACACCTGACCCCCGCCGCCCTGTTATACTCCATCCATAGAGACAGAATCAATTCTTTACCCCTGGCAGCAGGCCGAGCCCCATGGCTACAGGAGGTCATGCCCCTGAGACAGATGTGTTGAACAGCCTACAGCAGGTAAGCGTTCTCTTGCTGCTTTCCTTTTACTTTCAGGTAAAAATAAACATCAGGTTGGTGTTTGTAGTAAAAAAAATGGATTAAGTGAACCAAAAGATAAACCACCAGTTCACTTGTTTAATCCTGATCTAGCCTCTGCTGTTTTGGGGAGTTTGTGTCACCTTTTGGCTGGCAGCCCTCCAAGGAGGTAAATGTCCAGCCCAGGGCTTTGAATGGTGTAAGATATCCTAAAGGACAAAAAACAATGGCATTCAGTTTTATTTAAACTGCTGCAATTATACCTGAGTCTGGGCAAAGTAAGGACACAGAGTTTCTTACAGTTGTACTGTAGACTTCTAATTCTGTTAATCAATAGATGTTGGTAGATCAGTGAATGAACTTAATGAGACATTATGAAATTTAAAGGTCGACATTTATTACTTCCCATACATTCAAAATGTATTATTGTCATTGAAACACCTAGTCCTACTAAGCAAGATGCAATAACGACCATACAAATCACAAATACGGTCTACGGTGTAGAGGCCAAAGTACAATTCATTTGAATTAATGTTAGAAAAGACCATTTAATTTAAGTTAATAATTTCATTTAGAATTTTATGTGAAGATTTAAATGTTGAAAATGTGAGAAAGTAAGGTTAGAAAATAGGATTTTTATTTGAAATAATGTTCAAAAAGTGCTCTAACCAGCTAAACTGTTTTCAGCTGTACTAACATAATCATTAGGTTCTAAAGCAATTAGCAAGCACAATGTAGCATTAGAACACTGGGGTGCTACCAGGCATTTTTAAGATGGAATAGTCACTTAACACATTACAACGTTATTTCCGACCCCAAACCCTTGAACAGTGGTGTAGATTCCCATGCTTTATTTCAGATCTTGAAGGCAATGGAAGCCAAAGTTTTCCTCACCTGCTGCTGAATTTCATCCTAACTGTTTATTGGGAATATTTTGGTTGTGTTGAACTAGGAACCAGATTAAGCTTTTACCAGATTTAGCTTTTGTGAATTCCAAACCAGGGAATAAACTGTTTATTTTCAACGTTTGTGAAGTTGTTTTATTGCTGAGCTAAAGGACTCTATGAACAGGCCTAGCTACCAATGTAAAAAACATCTCAATCAAACCTCTACAGAGGTTAATAAATTAGTGATTGAGCTGGTTAATATGTCACATGAGAATTTACTGATGTATGTCTGGATCTGGACTGAACACCTGTTTGAGTGGATTAGACTGTTTTTTCTATACTTTTTTAAAATTAGAATTTGACAGCACTGGTCTAAAAGACAATAGTCTATAATCAAACTAACCTAATCAATTTTTATCTAATCATCGTAGTGACACAAAACTGGATCTAGTATTTTTTTAAAATAAGCATTTGTCTGTAACCCTAACTGTTTCTCAAACCCGCAGGACAGTGCTGTCCTTTGAAGCAGTTTGTGTTTCATGAATGTCAAAAACAAAAAAGCCTCTTCAGCTCTTTCAAATGGCATTTTTCAATAGGGTAAGAAAGATAGCTCAAGCGTGCTAATGTTCCAAACTTACATTTATTGCCACAAGCATTTAGTTTTCCACGATATTAATAAACAAACAGGCCAACTTTTAAGATTCTATGTCGTCCCTGCAGATATTTGTAACAGCACTGAGTGTCTGAAAAGAGCATTGAAATCCCTTTTCAGGGCTAAATTCTTCCCTCCAACGTCTCAACACAGGGATGAGTCACACATGGATCTGTGGAAAATACTCATGTCCTGTTATTCAAGTGGAACAGATTAGCCTTTAGTCTGTGTTCTCAGGGAGAAACAGCTCTGCAGGATGAGCAGGTGATGTGTCATTATGCGCAGTGGCGTCTGTCGCCATCATTAGCTCAGCGACTTCCGGTACGAAGCACACAGACATGACTTTGATCATTTTTTGCTGACCTTGATATTGCATAGATGTTCTGAAGATCATTTTAGCCAACATGATGCCAGAATAAACACTTGCTGTTGCATGAACCTATTTGCACCACGCTGAGAGTCTTAGAACTATTGAGCCTGAGTTCCACAGTTATGTTTTGTTTTAAGTGTGTTGCAGAGAGCTTTGCACCATGCAACTTAAATGCAAATCAGCTGGCCTCCTTCAAGCAAGTCACATGAACATTTTACAATATAAAGTCAGCATTAGAGTTAATGAAACAAGCGATCAGTTTCTCATATCATTCAGCAAGCTGTGGCAATGAAACATCATTTTACTCTGAGGGAGCTTTATTAAATTGCTTCATGTTGATTCTGAGTGTCCCTTTACAACAGCTCGCAGAGACATAGATGACATAATTAAACTAGTGGCCATAATAGGTTCTCACGTTCTCAGGGAGCCTCTTGTTTTTATATGTAGAGGAATATTTTTCAGGGATCAATGAAAGCTATATTGTTTCCTAGTGTGGATGATCTTCATTGCTGTTTTTTATGCATTTAATATCCCCGACCTCCAGTCAGTTTCCTAATGTTTAACGCAGACAGGATAATGAATTGATTGCATTACTCTCGGTCAAATTCAGTTTTAAACTGAGTAATATGTCGTGTCCAACTAAGTCTGGATCGGTGACTGGATTAGAAACGAAGAGGAGGAAGCATAAATAAAGGTGTTAGTGAGATATATGAGTGCATGTAACGATTGCCCCTATTGAAGAAAGTCTAAGCCATTATAGTTAAAGTTAAGATTTACATTAATAATCACACTTTATAACTCACTGTAGTCACTTTTCTCTCTACACACACACACACCCTGCACCTTAAGTATGCATTAGCTATGTATGTGTACATGTGGGTATGTGCGTGGATATGTATGTCCATATATATATGCAAATATGTGTGTATGCGTATGTATGTGCATGTATGTATGTATATATGCTTTGTTTATGCATACTTTTTTCTTGCTATTTATTAGTATTTTTTCTCCATTCCTATGTCCATAATGCATACTGTGTATGCGGATCAAAAAAATTCTACAAATTTTGTACATAGTGTTGTGTATTTTTATTTTTCATAGCTTTTATTTTCTTTAGCTTTTATTTTATTTTATTTTCTTTACTCTGTACGCTGCAGTAACAAGCAAATTTCCCCGTTGTGGGATCAATAAAGTCTTATCTTATCTTATTTTATTCCCTGAACATGTTTAAAGATGTGCCCATGCACATCAGTTGCAGGATGAAGAGAAGCATTCGCACTGATATTTCTGTTAGTTGTGGTTTGTTTGTCCAGGAAGTGTGCCAGCTCCTTCAATCAAAGAGCCTGGGTTGAATAGAGTGGGAAGCTAGAAAAAAACAAGAGCAGGAAGCAACAGAAAGCTGCAGATTTTTTTGTCAGTGAAATTTAATGAACACGATAAAAGGTGACAGCAAACGGTGTGTTTCAGATGCTCTTCTATTGCTACCATTTCTTTGACCCTTGAATGAGCAATTTGTTCCAAATTAAAATGTCTAAATATTAAAATGTCTAATATAGACAATTTCTGGCAAATGCTGTTGATCTAAATTATTCATTTTAGGCGGACAAGTTATCAGACCAATCATTAGCATCAACTCACACCAAAGGAATCCTAGTGACTGCAGAGCATTGAAAACAACAACTCCCATAATCCCATGCTACTTGGTGACGATTTCACAGATTGTTCAGATTGAGAGAGAGAAATGACCGATTATGCATGTACAATCTTTAAGACAATAACCTTACTACTAGCCCATTTTTCACTTTGTCCCTTATTGTGATGTCTGCCACATTGGGACCCATAAAGTCTCACTGTGACTTTTTGTTCCCTGATTACTAACGTGAGTTGATTGATCTCAAGGAACAAACACATACACCTTTCCCCATGTTAGTCAGAGTCTTATAAATATTTGATTGCATCCATTTGGCTCAGCATTCCATTAAATATGAAATATTAATGTTGCAGTGGATGTTGGCCAGTGCGGGAGGAAAGGTTAGACAGCGTGTTTGTAACTGAAGTGCAGCCAGACGAGACAGTCAGGATGTTCTAATTGAAGCCTTCCCTCATATTTGATTTAAAGTGACCGAAGCAGTCGCAGCATGGATGGGTTGAATTTTCATGCATCAAATATATATATATTTATTATATATATATTTTATTTTATGAGATTTTAATCCCTTTGTCTGCAACTTCGCTGACAGGGAAATAAAAGCTAATGGGTAAAGCTAATGGGAAGAAGTCATAATAGCACTGAATAGAACTCAATGCTTGGAATGCAGTAGTTTGAAATAATACCCAACCAGACTTTCACAAGGTACTGTAACCAGTATGTATTTTCACATTTTGTCATGAAACTGTTATATTTATGTTTTATATTTGCAATATAGTTATTTCAGTTGTGTAGTGCTATAGTTCAGAGGTGACAGAGTTGTCGTCTCACCCTGCCTGTGCTTTGCACCCGAACAGCGGGACAAAAGGCCTGCAGTCATGGAGCGGAAGAGAGACGATGAATCATAAAAATGAAAATAAATACGCACTTTTGCACAGTCTTTCCCTAAAGCGATTCAGAGTGTCATATTTAGACATGAAGCTCTTTTAGCCAGTCTGCCTTCTCTGTGACAGCAGCACTGCTTTCTTTTCCTGCTACATGTATGTACCCGCTTGTCTTAGTCAGTGTTGCGATTGTCTGTTTTAATGTGTATTTTATGCACTCTATTGTCATATTTCTTCATCCTCTTCCAGTAAAGGACTAACGTTTTTTGGGAAAACACAACATAGTTTAGCAAATTATGTTGTGTTTGCTAAAAAGAATATTATATTTATGAATCATTTCAATCAAAAAACAACTTGTGTGATTTTAGGTAACTTTAAACAGTCATTTTACTGTTCTTTTATTCCATAGTGCAAACTATCAATGTACATAACCTGGAGTTAAAAAAAACAAATGTGGGGTTTAATAATTTTCCCAGCTCTTCCTTGCCTTTTTCTTATTAAACATAACTCATCTTCAATATTCATTTCTGATGAATTTTTGAAACCTGAAATGTGGTAAATTTGAGTGATGACACTCATTTTGCTACATATTTATTGAATTCATTGATATGCAGAAAACTTAACTTGACATTTTATCCTGGTTAAGGCAAAAAGAAGAAAAAAAACCATTGTCTTATGCAAAACATGAAATAGCTTAAGTAAAATTGTCATTGTTCTACAGGTCATAAAAGCATAATCCTATCAATTCAGGATTAAGGTGATTTTTCCAGGCCTAAAAAGTATCATTCATCAAAATAATAACTTAGGCCATTATGTTATGTGATTATATACTGTATGCTTTATTGTAGGTGTGTTTGTTCTGCCTGACACATCTTTTATAATGTCTGCTCTACTCTACTTATTAATTTATAAGATTTTTTTGATGGGGACAATGCAAACTAACATAGTATCAGTCTAGTCTGCTCTAATTAGGTTGAATTAATTAATGTTTTGCATATAGATATTATAGCTTGTGGTAATTTCTTGTGTGTTCTGTAGGCCGTTTTTTCTTCCTTTCTTCATATTTCCAGATATAAAGACCATCTGACTAGACCATAAAGTTTGAACTGAAGCTGTAAGTTTTATACCTGTCCTCTAGGAATAGTGTCGCTGGTGTGGCGTTTTTTAACGCTGATTTTCCTCATTTTCATCACAGTTCAGGTTTTCTTTTGTACAACAACAAAAAATCAGAGAAAGAAATCGGTCATTTACATACAACCTTAACGAATAAAGGAGCTAAAAGTTGGATAAAATGATCAAGGTAGTATAACATAGTATAAACCACAGTTACAAAGAGGACAACACAAAGAAGAAGAAGAAGTATCAAGGTTACAGATTTTTGCCAACCTTCAACATCCTTTTTAAAACCACTTTTTTCTTTTTACTTTTTTTGTCTAAAACTAAAATTCTTCACCCAATATTCCGTAGTTGATCTGTATGTGAATGCAAATGTTGACTTTCCATCTCACGCGTTGTAGAGCTCACAATTGAAACTGATCTGCAATCACTTGATGGTAGCTCCTGCCTATGACGTCACTGCTGTCCGTTGTCTCTCTGCATACTCGCATGGTGCCTCCACCAGCTGAGCTGCTGCCGCCCTCCTCCTGTGTTACTACGGCCCACCTGACCTCAAAGCCGACATGAAAGCGTTTGGCGTCATTTGCGCCAGTGGAGCTTGAGCATAGCAAAGCCAGGTTTAGCAGGAATCCCTGTCCTGTAAACCTAAGCTGAGAGCATTTTCCCTCTCGCCTCAGAATCAGGACTAATAAAAATGATGAACATTTTTTACCAGAGCAAAGCAAGAAGGAGCCAGTGAAATTAAGCTCGGGATCGGTTAAAGCCGGCTGCCGAATGAAAACAGGGCTTTTACTGTTCCCTCATTTAAAATTCTCCCTTTAATATCGGGCCTGGCGTTCGTCTGCCTCGGCCTTGTGCAGATACGTAGCTCAGATCATTAAACGTATCCTGTCCCTGCAGCCCACTGGTAATTAGGACGTAATGGAGCCCTTGAACAGTGAAATCCGAGGCCACGGAGCAGCAGCCAGAGTGCGTACCGTGCCAGCGCCAATCTGAGGGGGAGGAAGCGGCGTGTCCCGGTGGTTTGACCTATCAGAGGCACCGCGTGGGTCTGGCGGAACACTCCCCTCAGCCTCCAGTGACTCCAGGTGCTGCCGCTGCCGCTGCACTATGTGCTGTTTAGCACTTTGTTCTATTGATTTGATGTCCCCGCTACATGATGAGGAGGCTATAAAGACACTGTTCCTATTCTCCTGACAGGAAATTTCTTAAAGGCACTTTTTTTTTTTTGTTTCGTAACACAAAGAGGGTTTGAAGGTCTTACAGTGACTGATGTTTATTCTTTAAAGGGCCGACTGTGGTGGGCTTTATTTAATGTGAGTAAGGATATTAAAATGGTGAAATTAGCCACATGGCTGTAATCACATGTTTACATCTATATGCGATTTAACATGTACTGTCCCATTTCTTAAAAAAAAATAAAATAAATCTGCAAATCTACTCTGTGATGCTAACCACAATCCACAGTTTCAACCATGTGCTCCCTCACATGTATTCTCATGTGCATGCAGCATGTTTCCCAATAGAATTAGTGTCACAACATCTGTTGTTTATCCTGATTTAGCATTACTTTGTACTAGGGATGGACATTTTAAAAGCTCAGTCTGTACATTTTCCAGAGTAAAATCTCTAAAAATAAACTAAATACTTTTTAAAGTATTCTTTCACCTGCCTTTGCTCGCATATGAATTTAAGTCAACTCATCTGGGAAGACTGTACACTAGGTTTAGGAGTGTGTTTCGGACCATACCCTTTGTGAGGTCACACAGTGATGTTGGGCTAGAAGGCCTGGCTTATAAAGGTGTTCTATCTATGGGGTCAGGACTCTGTGCAGACCAGTCAAGTTCATCCACACCAGACTCTGTTATCCAGGTCTTTGTGCACTGGATCAGTGGATTCGGATGGGTGGGAAAATATGGTGTATGTTGAATATTGTCTTGCGTTGAGCCAAATGTTTCCAATTTTTTTTCAAACCTTGAGAAGTTCACATTTTTAATTCTTTTTTTTGTTTATTTATTTATTTATTTTTACATTGAATGGATACTCATGTACAAAATACGCAAGTACTTAAACCAACCAAACTCCGTGGCAACATTTTAGCCTCCAACTTCTCCCAGTGTATCAGCCTTTTCTGACCTCAGAGCCAGGCTGTGTTATTCTCAAGGGATGTCTGATTGGATAACACATACAATGCAGTAATCAGAGAAGCACAAGTCATGTAATCATCAGGTTCCAAAAATCATGGCCGTGCTGATTGCTTTCCACATGGGCAGATGTCCCATTCGTGCTCCTATTCAACAGTGAATGTGATTCATCATGATTCCTTATAGATTTATGTGGCTGATTTCAGGCGGAAACTGCTCTGATTGTGATACAGTAGTACAAGTCAAGACATCAGTATATAGTAACATTCCTCCTGTGTTTTCTCTGCACATTTCTCTTATTTCTTGCAATCGGAAAGTTCTTTTATCCTCTTCTCGCCTTCGTTAAATTATGTCGATTGTCTGTCTTCGCTGAGAAACGCAAAGTTCTAAAGTGTCTTCTCCTTGTGAAGGTGGAGGAGGAAGATGAGTCACGATCAGAGGAGGAACGGGGAGAAGAGGAGGAAGAGGAGAGCTGGGAGAAAGCTCTGTCTGTGGAGCGGTTTGGAGATATCATCAGTGAGTGTGCTTCCACTGGTGGAGAAAGGATGGGCCGCCACTACACGGAGAAAGACTTTGAATGTAAGCAAAGCTACAGAATATTCATTTTATATATTATATATAGCTATTTGTATTTTCAATATATTAATTCACGTCTGGTGTTTTTTTCTGTCCATTTTAAGACACAAATAAAAGTTAAAACGTTCCATTCTGTATGCCTTATACAGCAAGGCATCAAATTCAGTGTAGGCTATGTGGAATACATTGTGCATTAGTATGTTCTAGTAGTCAAACATGCAGCCCTGGGGCCTGCTAAAGGGTCCAATCTATTGATTATAAAAAAGGAGACAAAAAATTGGACAGTTCCTGTTTCTGCACAGAAATATCAGTGAGAATCTTTCAGGGTTGAAGGAATAAAATGGTTACAGTGCTGAATTGTGAATGGTTTGTAGACATACGATAACCTCACCTGCAAAGCAAAAATACACTGAATATGGAGCCATCATGTTGTTGAAATTCTCTTCTTAAAATGAATCCTTGTGTTGTTTTAAAGGTTTATCAATTGTGCTTGTAAGGAAAAAATTGCAAGTATTATATGTATATATGTAAATGTGTACTGGTCCGGCCTACTTGAAATCAGAATGAATTGTATTGTACAGTATGTGGCCCATGAACTAAACTGAGCTTGACACCCTGGTTGTAGTGGGAAAGAATGGTGGCTAAGATTAGATAATGCTGCTTTCTCTGATATTTATTAAACAGCCCCTATCTTTATTATTGCAACTCAGCCTTATTGAAATCTAAAGCTTGTGTTTATATTGTGTCATTCAGGTGTTTAATAGTGGATTATATTTAATGGATTCACAGGCCTATGTCAGTTATTGTTCCTACAAGTGTGTGTTGCAAACGCTTTAGTCTTGGTGGGATTGCTTCTGTTTAATATCTCAGGTTGCATATAATGGTGCAGGTTTAAAGAAACTAGTGCACTGACTATTAGATAGAGAGATTTATCTGGATCCACAGAATCAAAGAATAAGAGTCTGAGACCTGCTGGTTTAAAGGTTACAGGCCAGCTCATAAAGTTTGTAGCTTTAGCCATCTATTTGGCCAAATTGCAGATTTGATTTCACAAATGACGACCTTGCTATGTTTCCCAATTTCTTTTTTTTTCTTCTTTCTAACACAGATCACAGACACACATTTCACCACACACACCACCCCCTGTCCACACACCTGCCCCTGCCTCAACGTTTACGCAAGAAGGTGCACAGCATGGACAGGAAGCGCAAAAAGAAACGAAAGAAAAAAAAGACCTCTCTGCCCCCCTCCGAGGTCACGCCCACCATCCATGAGGTAGATGAGGAAGAGGCGGAGTCAGAGAGGGACGTCCATGAGATGGCAGCCACGCCCACAGAGCTCCCTGATATCCCACCACAGGTAAAATAAGACAGAGGCCATGGCGGCTCTGTAGTGTAAAGGTGGCAAAAATCTGTGATACTGAAAATGAATATTCCACTAATATTCCCATTCACATAGCTCTAAAAATTGTAAAATGCCTTCATGGTTTTTGTTAGTTTTTTTTTTGGGAGTTCGGGGTAAGATTCCCTATGCTGCTGTGTTAAAAAGCGAATAAAATTATTAAAGTTAATAGACTTACAGCATGTGTCCCACTCTTCCTGAAGTACCTCCTCAGCAGTTCTCTTTGGTGCTTGAAAGACATCCAAAAAAACATCACCTTACTGTGGCCGGCCATGTTTTCTGAATTATTTACACAATGAAACACATTTACCCCGGAAGTCGGAACTTCCGACTCGGATATTTCCATGTTCCAGGTGCGATGGAACGCAGCATTAAAATCCGGGGCTGCTTGCAGCCTCTCAGCAGCAGTCATGCACTCACTCAACCTCTTTGCAAATTGTTTTAAAGTTCATCAGAAAGTAACGACTCAGTATTTGAGTGTAATTTTTCAGACATTTTAAGGCCAGATTTGGCCTAAAAAATTCAAGACTGTCCTGAATTTTTTAGGACATCTGGTCACTCTACATATCCGACATGTCTTTATCAGAAAATACAACATTCAGAATAAGCCCTAATTCTGAATAAACAACCATATTATACCGTTTACAACACCCATATGAAATTCAGAATATGGTCATATCTGGAAGGAGAGTGGAGTATTAGTCACTGATCTTCCTCTTCTTCTTAGTTTAGTTTGGGGAGCCAAGAGGACTTAGAGGAACCCCTTCCACTCACTGCCTCCACCACGGAAACTGCAGACCATCTGTCGTCGGGGAAATCTACAGAGACACCGATGAAGGGGGAAGTTCATCGTAGGAATGCGGGTGGCGAGGAAGCGGCTTGTCACAGGTACAACCTGACAGCGCCTCAGCACACACTGCTGGTCCTGTAGGAGCTGCAGTTACACTTTCCTGATTCCAGGGGATTTAGGACAAACTTCAGGATTACATAATTGAGTTAATTCAGCATGAAAATGTTGAATAAATGGAGCATAGAATGATTGGCCTAAATACATTATAGCCACCTGTGCAGGCTACATATGCACTGATGAACTATAGCGTGTAAATGATCCATACACTAGTATATGTAGTATTGAAAGTATTAAAGCTTATTTTGACATTACAATAGTTGTTTAATTCATTGTGATCATAAATACACAATATATCAGTAGAAAGGGAAAAAGACTGAAGCACACTGATTGATTTATTTAATTTATAACTTTCAATATTGAAACAATATAAAAAAGGCATAAGCATAGCACTAACCCCACATCTCAAACCCCACAGATCACCCAATAATATTCTAGTGTTTAAAATGCTGATGGTATCTATTTCATATTTGACCAAGTATTTGAGGCCATGTAAGGAAACTGGGGATAGTGCTATCAATATTTAAATTGTCATCTAAAAAATTCAACACTTGAGGACAAAACTAAACCAAATGAAATATGTATTTGATTTCAGATTTACAAAAGCAACAGTTCCTTTTCCACTACCTTTGCAACTTCAGAGGTGGATTTTCAGTAAATGAATTGTGTTACTACTGCAATTCTACCAGAAGTCCCCAGAAAGAGTTAATAGAGTATGAAACACACACTTACAGTACATTGCTATGGTTACCTCGACTTTAATATGCCTCATGGACCGGTTTGCTGTAGATTTCTTGTTTTATTGCTCTCAAGAGCATTGTCTGTGGTGTACTGTTGAGCAGCCTCCTGCCAATCAGAAATGCCTATTTTCTTTAGTAGAGTGGAGAACAATGCAGGAATAAAAAAACACGATTAATTAATATGAAATATTTAACTTTCTAAATTTAGAACTGAACTACTGCATCAATTGTATCTCCATTTTTTTTGTTTTTATCAAAGCATTGCTCTGAATAACAAATAATACATGTAGCACAACACAGGAAAGAGCAGACACTGGTAGGCAGATTCTGCTTTTATTGCAAACATATTTCTTAAACTCTTCATTGTGAACAGGAACAGCATCAAACAAACAAGCACACATGCAATAAGCCATGTTTTCATTTCTAAAGACAATTATAACCTAATGGCTCCAGAACCCATCTGGCAAACTAACAAGCATAACCATCCGGATATGAATTATTCCGTGGCGCCCTGAATAATGTATGGAGTCTGCGGCTGGGAGGTCCGGGGCTTCATGGTGATTCAGGTATTTGCGTTTGCTGATTCTGGCTTTGGAGAAGACATGTGAGCAGCACCGTGCCCGTGGCGTGTAGCTGCTGAGTGAGCGGATGCAGGTCTGTCCCTGTGTTGTGAAGCCCTCTGTTGGTGGAGAGGCAGCGGTGCAATGCAACCAGATGGTCTGAAGAACATGTTAGCACAGGTACAATTACTATTTATCTACATTTCAATGTTGCAATACACAAATAACTCACTAAAAAGTATACACATAAATCAGTACAACACATCTTTAAATATACCTTATAATATGAACTAATGAAGAAGTTCATAGTTAGGGCAGGCCCTGACTGGCCTGGAACATTGCTATGCTGCAAGCTTTGACTCCTTTTTCCCCCCGTTAAAGTTTATTTTTTAGGGAGTTTTTCCTTCTGTGTGAGGGTCTGAGGACAGATGATGTTGTCTTGCTTTTGTATAAACTATGAAGCCCATTGGGGCGAATCTGTGATTTGTGAATTTGGGTTATACAAATACAATTGACTTGACTTATTGCACATTAAGCTAGTAGTACATCTACTCAAGTACCCAAGTACACTTTTGAAGTACTTGCACTTTATTTGAGTATATTCAGGTAATGCTACTTTATACTTCCACTATACCAATACTCTAATATTTATATCATAATAAATAACCAGTCTTTCTTTTTTTCACATTTGCCAGGCACTTTGTATGAAAGGTGCTGAATATTATGATACAATATTCTTACTAATAATCTACACTAATTAAAATTCTCTTACATATTTTTATTTATTAAACCAAGTATAATTTACTATACCAATAAATCTTTTATAACTTTTACTTAAGTAACATTTTGTTGTTTTTGAAATATATTTTTTTAATTTTTTTTTTAATTTCTTCATATTTTTAAAAATTTTATTCAATTTAATTTCGTTTTTAATTTCTTCTTATTTTTTAATTTAATTTTAGTTATTGAAATTTTTGTATTTGTTCAAAATTTGGATGTGTTACCTTTTAGTCAACTTTTTAAAAAATTATATTGATTTAATGTTTATGTAAAGCACTTCAAATTACCTTTATGGTTGAAATGTGCTTTACATGTACAAATAAAGTATTTTTTTTTTCGGTAACGGTATTTCTACTCTATTATAGCACCATTTAATCATTTTCTTGAAAATTACTCTCACCTATAACCGTCTTCCATCCCCTTCCTCCCCAGTGTTTCCTCGGGTTCGGATCCCTCAGGTGTGAACGTGACCCGTGGCTGGTTCCGCAGGAAGCCCGTCCACCACCGTGTGGCGGGGGCCCAGCGGAGCAACTACGACCTGCGGGAGCGGATCTGCATCGGCAGCATGACGGCTCTGGAGACCGCCGTCTATCAGCAGGTGCCCACCGATGAAGCCGAGGCCCAGATGCTGGCGAGCGTCGACCTGGATGACATGAAAAGTAAGGAAGAACCAACTCCAAGAATACAAGTTTTTATGTGAACCTTTTACTTGTAATGGAGTGGTAACTTTTATATTGCTGTATTAGTAGAGGCTAGAAGTAGAGGCTCTGAGTACTTGAAGTTAATGATCATCATATCCTTTGCCAATGAAAGATTTAATTACCTTCTTTAGTGACTTTCAAACACTGGTCTGAATATAAAAGGACAGGATTCAGACTCTTTGCTCTGCTTTTCTAAACAGACAGTAAAGGAAATACATTGTCAGCATCTATTCTACCTGACAGAGATCTAGATTATAATCCATAGATGTCTGCTTGCCTGTGGTGTTTCAGAAAATAGAAAGACCCATGCCTCTGTTTTAAAAAGACTCATTTTAGTTATACAGTTGATTATAAGGTGGGATTTATTTAGTGTAATATCTGATCAAATAGTCTTTTCACCTGCATATTGATTAAGGGCGAGGTGAATACTTTGTTTTTAGAGATTCTGTGTATCTGCATTGTTTTTAAAAGATATAGGGTTTAGCACACTCTGCTGGTAAAGTAAAGTACTGCTACTCACTGGTCCAGTCTGCCTATAAACACATCTGAAGGAACATCTTCTTGAAAGTTATACTTTAAACATTTCAGTATTTTTTTCTGCCTGCTTCTATTTTCTTATTTTCTATATCTTTCCTCCATGACTCATTGGCCACAACACGTCGGTCACTATCTTCTTTTTCCCTGCGTCAAAGAAAGGAGGAAAACAAGCTACGTAAATCCCGTTCTCAATAACAACACGCGAGCATGACGAATCACAGACAAACACGGTGTCGTGAGGAGGAATTCTGACCAACTCTGAACTCTTCTCATGGTTTCGTTTCAATAAATGATCCAGTATTTCACCAAAGTCAAAGATAAGTGAAAAAATCCCAAAAGTGAAAACAGATTTGTATATCAGAACTTGCTGCTTACACACTGCTGCTTCAGTATTTATGATCTGATATGTCAGAAGGAGGAAGCTGTATACTATAATACTAAGAATATTATTTTAAAGTGGAACTTCCACTTGTAATGAGCCTTTATATGGCTGTATTGGTACTTTTACTTAAGTAGAGGCTCTTAGTACTTCTTGAAGTTAATTTGATCGTATCCTTTGCGAGTGAAGACAAAATCCAGATGTTAGTGGGCGTTGGT
Organism: Eupleurogrammus muticus; assembly: GCA_036785175.1. Lineage (NCBI taxonomy): Eukaryota > Metazoa > Chordata > Actinopteri > Scombriformes > Trichiuridae > Eupleurogrammus > Eupleurogrammus muticus. The sequence goes on from JAYKQN010000001.1 coordinate 17,656,423, forward strand.
GTGCTTTTTGTCCAGAGTAAAAGGAGCTCTATTTTACATTTTACATCAACAATATTTGAGCAGTAGCTTAATTTTTGATACACACGGTTACTACAAAGTCGTTTTTTTATTACCGCCCCTTTGAAATGCTCGGAAAGTATGTCTGAACTTGTATTTAGTCCGTTGCCGCTCTGGTGCTGACCAATAACACGATGTGTTACTGCTGCCGGTTACTTGGCTCCACTATGGGCATCCCACATATCGTGTCTCGTGAAGTCTGCCCACACAGCTCCACAACATGCGTCCACAACAAAATAACAGAAAGGATGACTTACTGCAATTGAGCATGTTAAAAGACGATATGGAGCACAATAAAGGACAGTAAATGGCAGACACACTGAGCTCATTTCCTTTACGTCTTCTTCGCAAAACATCCAGTGGGAATGCGGCTAGACTTTATGTTTTGGGTTTACCAAATGGCTGCATTAAAGTACCATACACAATTATTGCAGGGTAGAGGCCGTAAATACTGACCTGTCTGGGGAGTTTAATGTTTAGACCCAACAGGCATACAAAAAAAAAGAGTAAACACTTGAGAAAATGAATAAAAGGTGGGGAGAAAGCAATGGGGGGGATGCAAAACCTAGTGTTATAAAAGAAAAAAAACGTCTCTTCCAGCATCCAGCATCCAGGAGTATTAATTAACAGAGGCTGCAGTCGATTCCCCTTCAGCAACAACCCTGCCTCTGGCCTTTCCTGCTTCATCACAGCAAAGTAATCATTGACTGTTTAGACGCAGAGAGCAGGGTCACCAGAGCCACTGCAAACAGGCTATCGGATTTGTAGAGAGTGATGCTTTACATTGACTGGCTCGTATATCACCACTGTACATCTGCTTTATAATAGTACATATAATGATAATTAGTAACTCTAGATTATTAATCTGAATTAATGCATTCATGCCCCACCCCTTATATAAAGGTATTTCCTCATAAAGGGGGGGTTTCTCTCAGACATATTGTTATCTAGTTCCTATTGTTATTTAACCACTGACAACAAAGTGGTCGTAAACTGGTCATGCACTGACCTGTGTGGTGTTCTATCTGCTGTTCCCCCCCCAACCTCAGTCCCTACAGGGGATTCAAACCATCCAAACCATTTACGCAGGATACCTTTCCCCTTTCATCGACCCGTCCCTCGCATCTGTTCTCTCCGTGCATTCCGTGTTTTTTTGTGATGGTTCATTGCCACCCTTCCCCCTCCGGTCCACCAGCAGTAGTAATTCTAGGACATGGTGATATTATTTCAGATGACGTTCCTTTTCTTAGCAAAAGCAGGAGGTATGGGTGGATGGCTAGCTAGCTTAATTGTAACGTTGGGACATTTCACTGAGCATTTGTTCCATCATATTGGGCGTTATATTTAACCCATTGTTTTTTTCATACTTATTCTTAACCAAACCTTAACCCAACCCTTAACCACAGTGTTGTCTCATCATAAAACGTTATTTTATTAAAGTAATGCCATATTATGATTCTAATCCAGTTGATTGTTCAACCCTCATATAGGCCTGATAACCATTTGATGAACTGACAACATTAAATGATAGTTTACTAGTTACCATGAGGTCCATAAACCACTTTAATAATGAAACAAACTAGTGTAACTGGAAACTCTAACATGCAGCTACTGTCTGGGCTTTTTTTCTCTATAAGCTTGGTAAAACTAAATCCTGCTGCATGTAATGATAATGTAATGATAATTGCAAAAGCAAGTTATCAGTCAAACTAAAGTTCAGCATCTTTAAAGAAAGAGATGTGAAATAACAAAATAGAAGTATCTCAAAAAAAGCCACAGCTCATTCACTTCCAAAATGGTGTTTGTCTGTTTTTGAAAATGAAGTATTTATTTCCTCAGATTGGTGGACCCGTAGATGTGTCAGATCACAACACCTCAGGGAAGGCATGGTTTCCATGGAGACCAAGGAACGGAATTGGTGCTGCTCAGTCTGGTTATTAGCACCAGGACTTCCCACTAAGCACAGAGCCAGAGCTGATTCTTAGGCTTTCTTAGTGTGTATGACGGTCCTTTTGTGGTGTTTTAAGATTTTTTTCTTTTTAGTTTAATACAATTCGTTGGAAGAGAAGTCATCCTCTGGAACCTGACCTTTAGCCTCCTACACATCAGCAGGTTGGAAAGTGATGGCGGCACAATGGAAACGAAAGGCATCAGCTCTTCTCCTCTGATCCACTCGAACTAGCTTTTCAGCCACAAAGATCAATGTTCTGTGGGCAACATTAAAATAGGGCGGCACTTCCATTCATTTGACAGACAGGTCCCACAAAGTAGACCATCGCTTGTCAATACTTTGTGGAGTTGCAGCTAAAGTGAGTGTTGCTTCTGTTCCTGCGCCTCTCTGAGTGTGGATCCAGTATGGGGGATTCCGCCTGCCTGTAGCTCCAGTTTTGGAGGATCTTGTTCCCATACTTGTGATTTACATTTTTGGGCCCCAAGGTCAATACTTTTGCTGGCGAATTATCTGAAAATATCCTTGACTTTGCTTTTTTATTTTGCTTTATGTTCAGAAATTGGACTCTCTGACCACAGTCTGATAGAGTTTTACTTTGGACACAGATTGTTTTGTCCCACCAACATAATAGAGGTAGACGGGTGGTCTCTGTGAAGACCCGGGCTCTTCTGGAACTGTGACCCAGGGCAACCACAGCGTTCAAGAGTCCGGAGCCCTGGATGAGCAGTGAGTTCTCTCGGAGAGAGGAGGATAGGAGGGGGTCCCAGCTGTGGAGATGACAGACATAGAGGAACAAGAGAACCAGGGGCATGAGACCTCTGACAAGAAGAGTTGTGCTGACCACCGTGGACAAGAACGCCGGTGCAGTGTCAAAAAACCCACTGGCACCATAAGGCACCACCACCTTGAGCATTACAACTCATTTTCCAATGCAGATGGCTTTGAGGACTTTGAAGAGTTTGTTTTGGATTTTGATGACTATGACTTGCTCGAGTCAATCCACACCCAACTGGGATCTCCAATTGAGGCCCCGATCCGTAAGTAATCACCCTTATGGGGTGGTATTGTTTCAGGTGGATATGTTTGTCTGTCTGTTTGTCTGCTAACAGGATTACAGTAAAAAACAACTGGGCTAATGTTCATAAAACTTGATGGAAGGATTTAGATTTGGCAAACAAACCCCTTACATTTTTTGGGAAGGGGTCCCCGTCTCAAAATTTGCCTGTTTTGATTGCTCTAGGGTTTTAGTGTCTATTAGTGTCCCCTGCTGGTCGAGTGAATGTTGAACACAGCCACACATTGAGGTTGGATATCACATGGAGGAGCATTTTATCCCATTTTTACATGGATAATCAATGGATATGAGTTCACTTGTTTCCATTGATCATGTAGCCCACTGCTAGCTTGATAAGGCATATACAGGGCCCCACAGAGAACTACGTCACCCACCGTATTGAGTGAATTGACGTGGTGCTCGACTGCTGCTGTTTCCTGCTTTCATATCGATCCGGTGGCACCCATTTGACTTTGGGCTCTGCCACAGCTAGAGCGGAAACACATTACATTGACAAACTGTGTGCATTTTTCTATCTTTTGGTTTGGAAACATAGCACATTACTTCTGTGATAAAGCTAGAATTATGTACATGAAATATATATATTTATATATATATATATATATATATGAGGGTGTTCATCCTGCAGAACCAAAGCACTGGATATTGTGAATTTGTTTTGTAGAGAATGAGTTAGAGCTTGTACAGTTAGTGTGTTCATTGAATGGCTGTTTGCATTTTATCATATTATAGCATGATCCCATTGATCCCAAATGTTAATGACATGTCTGAAGTTTGAGAAAACCCAAGGATGAATCATGTAGTGTCATAGAAAAAATAAGACCTGCATCAGGTTGGCCTGTCGCCTGATATCCACTCATGGCTTTGTCACACAATAGTAGGATAATGACTGAAGTAGCCATGAAAATATTGAGGCAAATTACCTGATTACCTCAATGAGGAGGTATTGTTTTCAGTGCTGTTTATCATTTTTTTTGTTTATCTGTGAAGAGAATGATGGAAAACTACTGCTGGGCTGATTTTTGTGTAACTGGCATGATGGAGATTTGGCGAAGAACAAATCCATTAGGGGCAGATCCCATTAACAAAATGTAGACAACAATTGTTTTAGTGGCTATTAGTGGCTCCTGCTGGTCAATGGAATGTTAATAGCTGAATGAGCACTTGACAGAACTCTTTGGATTTAGCTTGACACCATCCTAGAATATATATATATATATATATATATATATATATATATATATATATATATATATATATATATATATATATATATATATATATATATATATATAATTAAATAATACATTTATTAGCAAAAAAGCAATGAATCAGTTTCACAGGAAGCCTATACAAAACCCATAGTCCACAATCAGTGAAACATTCCGTTAAAACCAATAACAGATATAATGTTATTCAGTTCAATTTATTAATGAACCGTACAGATGTCAGTCTGACAGGGATAAGTTCACCTACTATGTAGGAAAAAAGTGCAACAGATTTACTATTTATGGGGTCCCCCCTGTAACAAAAAGACAAAAAGGGATGGGCCCCATGGTGGTGACAGTTTCTATTGTAGTCGCTTAAAAATGCAAATAGGCACAAATAGCGCTGGCATGTAAACCAAGAATGATTGGAAAGCTGCCCAGTTCATGAATGAAAATTATTTTGGGCTAACAGCAACTGCTGATCTAATTTAATTATATTTTGATGTCACAGGAACCTCTTCAGAGATGTGATTATTTAAAATTTGTATTCATTTATAACAAAAGAAGTTTATATTTTATTATACTCAGTCAGATGAGGCAGCAGCCTAATCATTCAAAGACTTAGTCAAGTGAAGTTCTTCGGAATTTTGAGCATGTGATGCCTTGTGTTGTGCCTCCTCAACCTTCGGTGTGTTTCCTGGGAGAATCAACTAATTTAAATAGTGCCGAAGTTTCTCTCTGCTTTCCACTTCTCCCTGTTTACCCTGTAGAGGGCAGCAGAATGGAACACTTGCTTTAGTTCACACACACACACACACACACACACACACACACACACACACACACACACACACACACACACACACTCTTTTACCTCCACTTTTGGTGACCTCTCGCTACTCATGCAGAAGATTAAAATAGACGAGTTTTTATTTAATAAAAAAAAAATATTAAAACGGTATTCAGCCTTTTAACTTTTGCCATTTGTCTGACTGGTCAACGTTTCCAGGCTAACAACAAATGTCAGCTTCTAAACTGTCCCTAGACCTTTACCTTATCCAAACCCATCATATCTACGTAGAACCCGATCCCTACCCACTAATGTAATCTCACATCTAAACTACTGTTACAGCACAATAATTCTAACTCTACTCTACTAAAACTAGTTTTCTGCCAGAGACGTCTGTGTTTTTTCACACATACAGTTTTTTTTTGTTTCTGTGAACAGGGTGCTTTGCCAGTCCGTAAACCTATTTCCACACAGGTGTTTAGCCTTTTACTTTGCTTTTCCAAGCTCCTTTATCCAAACCCAAACGACCACCCAAGCCTTAACGACGGCCAGGTCATCACTGTAATGAAAGGACCTCCTTATTTAGCTAAATTCAATAAAATATGATTTGTGGGTTGAGGAAATTGAAAATTAAATTACGCCTTTCGTATTGACAAATGTGTGGGGGCAAAACCACCTCTCTCTGTAACAGTTTCCCATTGCGCACACAGATTTGAACTCACCCATGGAGCTTTTGCCTTCTATTACTGGATATTCTTTTCTCAGCTGGAAACTTAGACATATAAATTTGATTTGTAAATTTTCCAGCGTGGAGCACATTTCTGACTCAGAGAGGATGTTTTGCTTGTTCAAGGTCAATAAAAAACAGATGCTTTCAAAATGCTGCTAGTTATGTATGTCTCTGAATTACTCATTAAATCTGCCTCCTAAAATCTAGACATCATAACCTAGCAATGTTGACCTTTTTTTTGCTTTTGGACTTAAAATACCTCTCGCTGTGTAGGTCACAGGTTTGAGGACAACCCTGGGGTGAGACGCCACCTGGTGAAGAAGTCATCCCGATGTCTGCTGACCCAGGCCAGCAACAGTTCTACACCACTAAGCAGCCTGAAGAAGAAGAAGAGGGCAGCAGATAAGAAGACTCATGAGGTCTGCAGAAACTTCCAGCAATGATTTTTCCCAACCACCATTACACTGAATATTAATAAAAATGGGTATACTGAATTATATTGTGTTCAAATTGTGAATTTATCGATTTATTGTGATCTCATATTTTAAGTGTTACATATTATTTTTGGAGGGGAGGCTCCTTTGGGTGCTGATCATATCTATACTACTGTTCAAAAGTTTGGGATCACTTGGAAATGTCGTTATTTTTTAAGAAGCACTGTTTTTTCAATGAGGATAATGTTTTACTAATGACAAATACACTATACATTGCTAATGTGGTAAATGACTGTTGTAGCTGCAAATTTAATGCAATATCTTTATAAGTGTATGGAGGCCTATTTACAGCAAGCATCACCCCAGTGTTCTAATGGTACATTGTGTTTGATAAATGCATTAAGAGCTATTGGATAAATAGAAAACCCTTGTTTGATTATGTTAGTACAGCTGAACACAGCTTACCTGGTTAGATGACACATCCTTTGATGAAAGTAAAGTTTGAATGAGAAAATTATTATTTCAAATAAAAATCATTATTGCTAACCTTCTCAATGTCTTGAGTATATTTTCTATTCATTTTGTAACTCTCTTGAAAAATAAAAGTGTGACCTTTCATCGTAAACACAGACTTTTCTGGGTGAACCAGACAAATCTACGATAGCTTCAATGTTACACATTGAATGTCTGTGTCGGCAATACTTAATCATTGATCCTCCAATTCAGTCTTGTGACGCCACATCTCTCTCTGCTTCATCTGCAGTTGTTTGTGGAGCTGAACGAGCTGATCGTGGAGAAGGACCATGAGATGTGTTGGAAAGAGCGAGCCCGCTGGATCAAGTTTGAGGAGGATGTGGAGGAGGAGACGGACCGTTGGGGCAAACCTCACGTGGCCTCGCTGTCCTTCCGCAGCTTGCTGGAACTTCGCCGCACCATCACGCAAGGTGAGTCTTCAAGTCGTGCAGTGATCTGCGTCTCACATGAAATTCCACGAGGATAAGCTTTTAGAAGAAGAAGCAACATTTTACACATGGTGTTTGGCTCTTCATGTACCTTCATGTACCTTCCTCCGCCAGGTGCCATCCTTCTGGACCTTGAACAGAACACGCTGCCCGGCATCGCCCATCTGGTGGTGGAGACGATGATCATCTCTGATCAGATAAGGGCTGAGGACCGACCCTTAATTCTCCGCGCCCTGCTTCTGAAACACAGGTGAGTAACTGTATCCAGACACTAACCCAAAATACCCATGTATATGCTATCCTTTAAACTTCATTCAATAGAGCTCCAGATCGCTTTAGTTTTCCAGTTGTAAAATGTGGCTAATCACCATGTAAAAAGCCCTTAATATTTCGCAGAAAAGCATTGAACTGACAACAAGACTAGCATGGATGTGAATAGGCTTACATATTTGTGCAAACTTACAGCTAACTTACAAAAAAAAAAATAACTATTATAAACCTATGAATACCATTCATGGAAAACGTTTCATGATTTTTTTTATAATATCCTGTAGGAGGGAGAGCTGCAGCTGCTGCTAGTGTGGACTGAGCAGACAGCAATGATAAGGAAATGCTGCTCTCTAAATGCTAATGTGACCCTGGTGGGATAAGGACTCAAAATTTGATATGAAGATCAAATCTAATAATAGTTTTAATAATTGCTGTCTGTGGATCTATATGGGCTTCAGAAAAAAAAAATAGCTTACAGAAATATATTAAAAAACAAACTTATAATCTATTTTTTTATTGGAACTACTATGTATTCCTATAGAAAATTAGATATATTGGATGTACATGATTTTTTTTTTTTGCCCCACACACTGCTCTGCTAACCACAGTATTTGTAGTAAATGAAATATGATAGTAAATCTTAGGATGTAATCATCATCATGATCCAGAGCTGGAACAAAAGCAGTGCTGCAGGATGGTGGTTTGATATGTAAGTGTATGGGTCTTCAATTATTTTTTTTTTTGTAAAATATATTTTGTGGCATCGTAGCAAAGAAATTCTTTAGCTCGGACTCAAACACAGGTCTGCTGCTTATTGCAAGCATCCTCCTACATTTATATAATAATAATATAATAATGGTGGTTGGACTATTCATCTAACAAAAATCACCAACAAATGGTCATCTACATTTTTTTTAATAAAAACCCATATATATATATATATATATATATATATATATATATATATATATATATATATATATATAGTTACTTTTATGTATCTTTCACTTACAGTAGTTTTGACACATGGTTAATTGATGAGGATCCATTTTATGAATTTCATATGTAAATTTGAACAGCTTCTACCTCATGGTGTTAGTTACCATGGCAACAGAGCTCTGTTTGATCTCAAACATACCACTCCCAGTGAATCCCAAAGTTCGATGACTAACCCTACAACTCCTACAGTCCTTTATGAGCCATGACGGGGGGAAACCCTGTTATTTTAAATTTAGTTTAGTCTTTATCCAAGTATAAACAGATATGTCATGTTGGGTGGTGGGATACAGCTTCATCTTAATCATAAATTGCAGGCATAACGTGTACATAACAAGACACATAATGAAGAATAGAATCCAGGCCTTCCTTCCCCCTTATTAATCATTCTCCTGCCATGGAGGTTGTTGAAAAAAAAAAAAACTTGAGGGAAACGAACAGGGAATTTCCAGAATGTGACATTTAACAACACTTGGCTCATCATCTGGTGTACTTCCCCTTGGTTGACTAAGCTGCAAATGTCAAGACTGTACTGTAGCTGCACTGGGTTTTCAAACCTCAACCGTCAGATTAGGAAATGATGCCGCATTGTGTGAGTGATCCTGGTCCTTTGATTCAGCCTTTGTTAAGATATTTGCCTCATTTCATACACAGAAAGATTGGCTGTTTTAATGTAATGCCCAATATAAAACACAGAGAACACAAAGGACTCTTTGCTACCTTAAAACCAGATTTTCTTACAATGTCGTTAGTTTTCATGATTCCCGTCTTATGCTTCTAACATGTTGGGATTCAGATAATACAGGCCTAAAGCCGACTTTTCACATGAAAAGAAGATTGATTGTTTGAACGTTGAGCTGTTTGTGTGTCCCCATGCCAGAGGTTTTCTGTTTCTCGCTAACGGCCGCTTGTTATTTTAGCCCTGGAGATTTGGTGCTTTGTGGTTTCCATACAGCCGAGCAGGTTCTTTCCTGCCAGCTCACTGCAGCTCTCAGATAGCGTCTGTCGGATATGGACAGTCCGTATCCAAGATGGTGATGTTGAACATGTAAGGTGTGAAGTGGAAATGTGTGTGAGTAGATCCAGGAAGGGGATGGTTATCGTGGGATACCACAGGGCCACTTTTAAGGGCCACTACCTCATTTCAAAAAAGTATCAGCAGCCATAAGTTACCCACAAGAAAACCTCAGACACCTCTGAGTGCTTGTAAAATACTAAACAGAGGAGTTAAATGCTTTGCTGTGTACTGCAGAATATTAAGTGAAATAAATATGAGTATATGGGTGTATGGGACCCAATCTCTAACGCTCTCAAATGTTCCCCCACTGCTTATTGATTAGCACCTGCATTGACATGTCAGCTAAACTGACCTCGTATTTTATAGATCAGCATTATAGATTTTTCAAAGTTACATAACGGACAGGACAAGCTAAATGTGTATAGGATGTCAAACTGAATCACCAGTGGAAGGACAAGTCGTGTGCATGTGCACGCCCGTGTGTGTAATAGAGTAATCAGTTAACTGATTGGGACACTAACAAAAAAAACAATGTATGAAATGTTATTGTGTTCTTGTGATTAATAGGACTGTTTTTAATATTTGTTTTGTGGAATTGATGTCATAAAATGTCATTCAGGCCCTACAGCTGTTGAAACGTCAACTGTGAAATGCAAATCAGCAGCGCAAGTGAAAACAGTCAGTTCTCATAAAACAATCTAATTAACTTTATTTCAAAGCACAGCTGTTTATTATAACAATATAACATTTAATTTAAATTACATTAAGACAACCATTCAAGAATGTTGTTATTACTTTGGTAAATAAGCTCAATTAGGAATATTTCTCTGTGGCTTCTTTCTCTTCTCTCTGCTCTGTTCCTTTTCTTTTACTTGTAGTCAGTAGTTTTGTGTTACTTTACTTGAATATATGCTATATTTCTATATATTCCTCTACATGCATCCTTCACCTCCCCAAGCATTTATGCGTGGGTGTGCATTGCTGTTTATTTTTACTTTTACAAGTAGCCCATTTTATCCTCATGTCCCTATATACTCTGCTAAGCCTGGGGTTCACAAAGTGGGGTCAAGAAGCAGGGTCACGAGATAATTTCCAGAAATCAAATAAAAATTAAAATAGAATTATAAATAATCTATTTTAGCCATATATTTTACACAGTAGTAGTTAAATTTAAAATAAAACCATGCAAATAAAAAAATGTGTCATCAGCTGTCCAGTATCTTTTTTCCTCATGTGACTATAAGAGAGTCGGAGCAGCATTGGTTGCAGGTCAGTTTACATTGAGGGTAATAACTCTGGTCCTGTTTTTATGGAGGTCGTGCGGCTGAAAAGTTTGGGAACCCCTGTCCTTCTGAGCCACTGGTCCAGTGTTCCGTGTCTGACTCTGCCTCTATGAGGTCATAACTGTACGGCCTGGCTTTGATTAGGACCAGTGTTCTTGCATCGATGATGCTGTGGTGTGATGACACTTCAAAAGTCTGGATCGGTGCTGGAGATTAAAGCAAATAATGTGTTATTAATATATTATGTTTTCACCAAAAATAAAACGTGCACGGGATGGGTCACGCGAGGCGGCCGCTGCGCAGAGAGTCAGCTGCTTGTCCAGCATTCCTAGCAGCGAGCCTTCGTGCAGCCGCTCCGTCTTTCACAGCCTTTCCCACATAAATTCCCAACATATCACGTTGTGGCTGTGTCCACGGGAAGAAAAGCACTCTGTCATCGGAGGCATCGCAAGTCTGAGATAGCAGATTTACGACGTGGAAGGGAACACATTCGCATGCTGTTGGGAGTTATCTCACTGTGTCTACACGCCAACGTAAAGATCCACAGGAAGCGTCCTGAGTACAACTTGGTGCAGTGTCACACCTCCTTCCTTTGTCTCGCGATGCAGTTATGTCCGATTTGGTCATCTTTGTATTTGACCATGCAGGCCTAATGAAAGAGCTGATGTCACCATTGTACTCAGTGTAATGAAGCTGCGTTAAAGAAAAGACAAAAAAAAGTGGCCCGTGTGACACACTAAATAGTTCTCTTAAAGAGGGAGGGAAATGTGTTTAAACTCCCACAACTGTAGATAATAAGGTTGCGAGGTTCAGTCTCTGGCTGTTTTGTTGATGTGCTAAATCACATATTGAAAACTTACTGTGTCAACCCCAGATTTCCCTTAATAGCTTTTTAATTAACTTGTCCTGGAATGCGGTTTGGATTTGGAGTGATTTTGTTGGGTTTTAAACATTTATAAGCCACGTTGCCACAGCGTGAAGTAAAGCTCTTCAACATGACGCCTGAAAGGTGGGTTAGGTTTCCTCAGCTGTGCACGTATCTGAAAGCCTCTTCACTAAAGTATTTCAATTATTTAGTTTTTTACAACTGAAAACTGCACTGTCATCACTGTGTTATTCAGCTATGGCTATGGCTGGACAGGAGATAAGAGAAACGGGTAGATACACTTTTTTTTTTTTTTTTGTTTTAAGACAGAGCTTGGGAACATTATATTTGACATCTGTCAGTCATTTTACCCCTTTTTCTCATATTATAAAAATGTGATTAGAAAGTTGCCCCTTCACAAACGTGTGAAAATAAGTGAAATTTTTTTATTGAGAATTTTTTATTTTATTTTATTGGTTCAGTGAATTTATTAAACTGTTAGTTTATTCATTTTTAGCCTTCTTTTGTTGCTATGGTGTTTGCTATAGACTCTGCTACACAAAGAGTCTTTTAGCATCTGTATGTTAATTATGTATATTCTAATTATGTTTTATGGTATGTTGTGTTTAAGGTCAGATTAGGTTTAGGTCCAAAAACACTTAAGGTTAAGATAACAGTTTGGGTTTTGTGCGATAAAAATGCCCGACTTGACAGTAAAAATGTCCAGTTAGTGGTCTGGAACAGTCCACTCCTGTTACGTTTGCAACTTTGCAGCATTTTCATCTATTTATCTAACCACCATGCAAACCGACCACATCCAAATACAGACAGTATCATACATTATATAGAAACTATGTTGATGGATATCATTGGTCTCATTTTGTGGAAAATAAAGAAATTAGGATTACAGTACTTGTCTTACAAATCCATACATAATGTGAATGAGTACCGTCTGACTTAATGCATGAAGTTTCCATTTACGCCTTCCACCACGACGACGGGATAATTTCTTTCTTTCCTGTTTAATGGAAAGAACAATGGATGAAGCTAAAATAAGGTTGTTGAAGTTAATTCATTTTAAGTCAACATGTACTAGTTCTTTTAAAACAACCAAAGTCTTCTCATTCAAACAATATGAATAAAACAGTTAACATAATAATTGTAAAAATAATTGTGGGCACATTAGTATTATTATATAAGTTTCTATTTTTGTGCCTGGACCCTGGTGCATCCAAGAACATCTAGTGGGTGGACCTCAGTGGTCTATGGTGATGCAAGACTTTAATTTGATAAGGTGGCGCCAGCCCATTAAATGACCTTAAAAACAAGTAATAAAATCTCAGAATCAATCCTGAAACTTACAGGAAGCCAATGGAGGGAGGCCAATACTGGTGTTATGTGATCACACTTTCTTTTTCCAATTAGACGACCAGCAGCTGCATTTTCTACCAACGGCAAATGACGGAGGGACGACTGTTCTACACCCAAATAGAATAACAATTGTCTAACCGAGAGGTAATAAAAGAATGAATAAGGCCTTTATCCTGCCTAAAAGTCATAGCTGGGAACAAAGTTGACAACTGAACTAATCTGTTTATTACAATTGAAGGGGCTGTCAAAAATCACACCAAGATTCTTAACAAAAGATCGATTGTACGAAGCTAAAGGGCCAAGAGTAGCATCAGTCATCCAGTGGGTCAGGTCATCCAAGCATAATGATCTCAGTCTTATTTTGATTAATGTTGAGAAAGTTTAAATCCATCCAAGTTCTGAACATAACGGGACCACCCTGCACCCTGTTGTAACAGAGTTTAGCCACGCTAGCAGCAGGGCTCCATGGTTGGCCGTGTCAGTCTTTTGGATCCAGACTGACCTGTCTCTGCAACTATTAGTAACGATTGACGGCTATGACCTTTGGTACAGGCATTCATTTATAAGAGGTTAATTCCCAATAAAGGTGCTGAACTTTTGAGTGTTCTCATCTAGTGTCACAAGGGTGTTGAACAATTAATTTTAATTTGTTTCAGACATTAATGGTTCCTAGAAAATTAATTGACTTAGAAAATATATAGGGTGGATTACCTAAAGCTTTTTTTGGATTACTTTATTGCAGTTTGATATATTAGAAATTATCATTTTCATCATTCATCCCTTCACATTTATGCATTCTAAACTCTGGTTATAGCTAAAATGGAAAAGAATGAAAAAGAAAGAATAAAAAGTTTGATCGAAGTTTTTTCTCTCAATTAAAACACAATTGATAAATAAATATTGGAAAATGGGACATTGACAAAACTATTATGTGGGGTGTCCCTAAAACTTGGTACCAAATAGTTTAACTCTGTTTAAAACAGTTTTAAACATTTAAAACATGTGCTATCAACTAGCATTATATTATCGGTTAAACATTTAATTCTTTTTCAGTTACACCTTTTGATATCATGTGTCAAAAAGCCATGATTGATCAAAATCATAATTTTGTAAAATGAAATTATACAAAAGGACTTTTGAATGAGTAAAAAAAAAACAAAATTAATACATTTTGAGAGACCTAATGAATGCTTCTTAAAACTGTATTTTTAAAAAGGTTTTGACCTTCTTATCTTGCCAAATGTGATTTGTAACCAAAAAAAGAGGTAGCAGTAGTACATTTTCATATAAAATGACAGCACAACATTATATTCAATAATGAAAGTGCTTCTATGCAATGAAGTGCATTCCATGCTTGGTGAAGTAGGTGCTGTGTGTGAGACTCTCCCGATCCTAGTGGTCAGTTGTGGAGGTCACAGCTGTGGGAAACAAACTGGCCCTTGGTGTAGTTGCTGCAGGGTGTAACTGCCGGCTGGTATTCTCCGTGCTGCTGTTAACCTTTATCTTCAGACAGATTGGGTCGTAAAAGAAATGAAAAGGCTGTCTGGGGCATTCCAATCAAATAAAAATCCTATAATCTACAGGAGGAAAAGGATTCTTATTCGACCTCCAGTTGCATTTTTCAGTTCTTTGACTCACGAGTGATATGTGACTTGATGACCTCCTGATCTTTTTTTTAAATGTTTTCATTTTTGCATCTCTCCTGATCCGGGTTGCAGTACTTCCCACAGCTTTGTTTTAGAAAATAAACAAATAAATAGGGATGGTTTCATTTCTAGGTATTAGTTCCATCAGTTGGATCAATTTTGTGTGATTTGTTTTACCCTTACGAAAATTAACCATGGCTTTACCATGGGAAATACCGTGGTTTTACCATGGTTTTTTGGGTAACCATGGTTAACCATGGTTTTTTTGTGGTAACCATGGTTATACTATGGTTTTTATGTAGTAACCATGGTTCTACCATGGTTTTTGGATACCATAGTATTACTATGGTTGGTTCATGGTACTTCCAAAAACCATGGTAGAACCATGGTTACTACATAAAAACCATAGTATAACCATGGTTACCACAAAAAAACCATGGTAAACCATGACCCAAAAAACCATGGTAAAACCACGGTATTTCCCATGGTAAAACCATGGTTAATTTTCGTAAGGGTAATGCAGCTATGCATATTATTGTATACAAGTTTTTATCCCCTTCCTAACCCAATTTATAATGGCAGATACCGAATAGAATATTGGATGGTTGTAATGGTTTATGACTTAACCTTTAACCCTCAAAAGTGTTTAAACATTGAGCAGAAGTTAAAAAAAAGAAGATGTGTGCATGAATTGCCTCCTGTTCGCACTCTTTCCAGCATTTGGCACCTGATAAACTGTATTTTTTTATTTGATTTTGGGTGTTACAAAGAGCCTCATATGATTTTTCCAGTTGACTCATAGATATTGCCTCCCACAGGAAATTTAATAACTTTAGTGATGCTTTGACATTTTTGCTAGTGCTGTCAACAGGTTTAAATTCATCCAATTTTTTTGGTTTATGAACTGTAAATAATAAAATAATAACTTTCCCCTCAGTTGCACTCATATTTTGTGTTAGCATACTAACATGATAAATTAAGACATTGCTATTTTAGTGCATGCTACCATCAATATCTATCTATCTATAAAGCAAGTAGCCTCTGTCAGTCTGTGCCTCACAAACCTCTCTGATTGTTTGTTTGATCAACCTCAACTTTTGGATATAGCTTGCACATGGTGCAATGGTGTGTATCTTCTTCTGTGAAATTGTCTCGGATGGATATTTATATCCTTTTTTTGTGCAATTGTTTGGCTGGGGTGAAACAGTGAAGAAGTGGGTAGTGCTGAAAGAAGGTCACAGGTTCAAGTCCCTGGTCTTTCTGTGTGGAGTTTGCATGTTCTACCTATGTCTGCATGGGTTCTCCAGTTTCCTTCCACAGTCCAAGAACATGCTGAGGTTAAGAGGACAGTCATTATTGCTAATAGGTATGAGTGCATAAGTGGATGTGTGAATGGTGTGGGTGCCCCACTGGTAAATCTGTCTTGGGTGTATCTCTGCCTCTTACCCTTAATGCATTGGGAGTGGCTCCAGCAGACCCCCATCACCCTAGTGGTTAATAATTGGGTATAGAAAATTACTGAGTGGATAGTCAAAACATCATTGTTATCATTAAAACTTAAAATCCCATAGGTGTGCTGTGGTAGTGTAGGGGGTAGTGTGCTTGCCTCATAAGCAGCAGACTTGGGTGTGTGTTCTAGCTGAAGAACAAAATATAATTTACAAAAAAACTAAGTTAAATTCCCAAACACTTACATATCACCCCACTATCCTGCAGCATTCCTTTTTCCAGAGTTACGGCTCTGAATCATGACAATTACATCCCATTTTAGTTACCATTCAAAAATCCATCTTCCTGCATGGATCGTGTAGTTAGCATAGTGAAAGCAAGTTTTCTGATTTGATGCTACTTTATTCATCATGCTAACACAAAAAAGATTTTTAATATCACCATCTACTACACATATTAAGAACAGTAAAATATGTGGTTAGCAGAGCAGTATGTGGGACATACAGTGACATACTACTTTTCTATAGGAATATATACTTTCTACAGGCATTGCACTACTAAATCAAACAAAGCATTAATACAATCTTAAAACATGCAGCATGGTTGCAGATGATTCATACACCAATGTTTTTCGTGTGTGTGTGTGTTTTTTTTTTTTTTATTTCTCCAGCCATCCGAGTGATCTGAAGCATCGTTTTCATCGCCACCACTCATCCAGCAGTCTGCATGGCTTCAATCACAACCACGTCCCGGACACCAGTCTGCCACCGGTGGCTGAGGAGCACGACGAGCAGCAGGATAACAAAGTGCCAGTATACGACCCCAAGCAAGACGTGTTTGTCACCCTGTTTGTAAGTTTCCTCATTCCAGAATCTGCCTTTCAAGCTCTCTTTTACACACTTCTTTTAGTTTTCGTGTCGATCTGAGAGGCAGAGATCTGAAAGAGATATGAGATCTGCGTGATGATAGGCTCTGACACAGCTGAAAAAGTGCAGGCAGACAGCACCAAAGCCAACGTAAGTGATTAAACACTTTTGACAAGAATCTCCCAGGGTAATTGGACTCAGCTATCTAAATGGACAAAGATAAAAGTGATGTTGAGCTGTCTTGTTCTAGTTTATGGTTTGCATTAAGTTCTAAGAATCACCAGTAAGCATAGATTTAATCCTGATTAGACTGAAGTCCTGATGTGAAGCCTGTGGCTCTTGCATTGTTCTTTGAAACGCTCCTTCATGAGGTCAGGAGTCGTGTAGGTAGTTCTTGAAGTCAGAGAACGTCTCCCTGTGCCACATGTGTTAAATTATGTTCTTAGTCAGCTTACAGGTGCTTCGAGTTAAAACTTCTTGATGCATTAACTGTGAAAACATAATGTTCCCCATGGCGTAAAATGTTGGCAAATTTAAAACAGCCTATTAAAACGAATCCTGACTGAAAAAAACAGTCATCCAGTTGTGCGATTTCAAATAAATTGCACAGGGGCATAAGATTATTATAGTTCATACTTACTACATACGTTGCTCTTACACAATAACTCTACATTACTGGTCCCATGCCACATGACGGTGTCACATCATGTTATTTGGAACAATACTGTGGATAATCTGTGTACTGTTCTTCCTCCAAGAAATCTCTCCACCCTCTGCCTCCTGAGAGCCATCCAGCTGCAGCCAGATCTATGAAACTGCTCGCCAAGATTCCCAAAGATGCTGAAGCTGTCATTGTTTTAGCTGGTAAGCTTCAGGATTTTTGACCAAGTAGATTAGTTGGAGGAATTATTTATTTTACTTAACTCTCTGTTTTTATTAAGTACTATGGGATAATCATTTTCTCGTTACAAGTTATCCGCTTGACTTGGCCTTAAACGTGAAAATAAAATTATTCAGTTGCATCAATATAAGATCATGGTCTTTCAGCAACAATTAGTAGTCAGATCCTTTACATATATACATTACAATATTAAAAACTGAATTTGAAAGGTAGCTAATCAAAAAATGTCCTTTAGTGGAGTTTAGTGGAGTAGTACAGTGGTGTGGAAGCAGAATCGTATAAAAATAAGTTCCTCAAAATTGTACTTTGGTACAGTATTTGAGTGGATGTACTTTGTTGAATTCCACCACCGCCTACTACTGTGTGTTCTGATCAGCTTTGGCTTTGCTGCAGTTTGTACTGTTGCGCTGCCATTAATGTAAAGTAAACACTTCTGCAGCTGCTCCGCTTTGCTCCGTGTGGACCCGTAAAGCTGCAGGAAGTCTGAATATTCGCCTTAACAACAAATAAACACAACAAAAGAATTCCAACGGCGGCGCATTCATTTTCTGTTAAGGTATTGGATAATAAACAGACAGTAAATGCAGTATTAGCGGCCCGTTTGCGTGCTTAAGAACGTCAACCTAGCTGTGAGAAATGAACTGTAGCCGTTGCTGTGGCGTTTCCTGTCAGGCTGCGTTGAGTTCCTGGAGCAGCCGGCCATGGCCTTCGTCAGGCTCAACGAGGCCGCGCTCCTGGAGTCCGTGCTGGAGGTCCCCGTCCCCGTTCGCTTCATTTTCATCCTGCTCGGCCCCAGCCAGTCCAACATGGACTATCACGAGATTGGCAGGTCCTTCTCCACACTCATGTCTGACAAGGTAGGTATCATTATCCTGCAACATATATCAAAATAAACTATAAATACACATATTATTCCATTTTCTTTCCCTATCCTTGTAATATGTGCTAGTTAATAAGGTCTTGAATGATTAATCCCTTATTAGATTTTTTTATGAAAATTATGTAAGTATGACTGAATGTGTTAATAACAACATTATAAACATAGCTATTTTATCATGTTAATCAGCATCTTAGAGCATTATTACATATTAACTAACACATATTACAAGGACCTAAATGTAAAGAAGATGTAAAACTTTTGAAGAAAATGCACCTTAAAAAGAGATTTTGTTCTTATCATTCATATTGTATTATATTCAAGGTTCAATATTTTAGTTTTCTAATCATTGGTTTTAAGAGAATTCAGATGACAGAACCTCTCCTTATTTCCGTGTGTGTGTGTGTGTGTGTGTGTGTGTATTTTCTTTCATAACTCTGTTTAGCTTGCATGGCTTTTTATCAGCGATCTGGTGCTGACACTCAGCTGCATTTTTCCTGTAGAACTTCCACGACGTGGCCTACTTTGCTGATGACAGGCAGGACCTCCTGAATGGTATCAATGAATTCTTGGACTGCAGCATCGTTATTCCACCCTCAGATGTGGAAGGAAAAGACCTCCTGAAAACGGTGGCTGACTTCCAGAAGCAGATGCTGCGCAAGAGGAAGGAACGAGAACTCAAGAAGCAACAATCTCTATGTGGAATGGAGCTCACGGACAACAAAGGTGATTTTACATGAAAGGGCAATTCAACGTTTTCATGATGTGTTCAAATGTAATATTGTTGTCTTGTTCTCCAGCACTATTACATAGATATGGGAAAGGAGATGTAACCTGTTTAACATATTTCTTATTTGGTAGCATTTTTTATTTGTAAATTAGGGCAACCTTCAATTGTGAGACAATGATGCTTATATGTCAAATGTATGAATGAGCAAAAGGGAGTAGTCATGTGACCTCATAAAATATATGTCCTTGAGCATACACCTAACCGTTAAAAACAATGACCCTATATCACAGCTTATTATAAAAATGAGCTGAAATAATCATTGCCATATGGCAACACTATGCAGTAGAGGGTTAAGATGATTGTAATCATGAGACGTTTCTTTAATGTAACAAACCCTCTAGAAGTGAGTCCAGAGGAGGAGGAGGAGGAGGACCAGGAGGTGGACCCGTTAAAGCGTTCAGGGATCCCGTTTGGAGGCCTGATCCACGACATCCGCCGACGCTACCCGCATTACGTCAGCGACCTGAAGGACGCCATGGACATGCAGTGCGTCGCCGCCGTCATCTTCATCTACTTCGCTGCACTGTCGCCCACCATAACCTTCGGAGGCCTGCTGGGTACGACCACGCCGCAAACCGCGCCCAGACATTCCTCTCTCTGCTTCCAGACTTAATCTGTTTTTCACGTGTTTTTCGCACACAGGAGAGAAAACAGACGGCATGATGGGAGTGACCGAGCTTATCATTTCGACGGCGACGCTGGGAATTATATTCTCGCTGTTCGCCGGTCAGCCCCTGCTCATCATTGGCTTCTCGGGACCATTACTGGTGTTTGAAGAAGCCTTTTACAAGGTAGACTTTACATAAAGCAGCTGTTCCACATAAAAGCCAAAATTCATTTAAAACATGAAGACATGAAAACATAATTCCTTCAAGATCCCATATTGTACAAAGTGAAAAAATATGTTGTGAATTTTAGAAATGGTTTCATCTGTGGTTTTCCAGTAAAATTCAACCACATTGCAGGACACATGACTCCTATGCACCTTAAATAAAAGTCCTATGTTTTAGAACTCTCCATACAGAAATTCACACAGCCTGTGGGCCTTAAGACCATCCATCAGGATTTCCATGAAGTTATGATGTCACAACTATACATTCACCGCCTGCCGACAAGAGAAATACAGAAAATTACCTGTTTAAGTAGAACAATGTTGCAGTGATTTGGTTTTTAAAACCAAAAATATGATTTGCTATCACAACTCCATATATAACCCAGGACATTTGTAAAATATGGGACCTATAAAATATGTATATCAAAATATTTCATTTTGATAAATTAGGTTGTTGAGGGTTCAATCATTTTCGGGAAAACAATATTTAGTTTTCCTGAAAGTGATTGAGGTGGTAAAAATACTTACCAAAATATATTTACCAGCTCGGTAAGATACACTCAATGATTACGTCTCTGTGTCTGTTTCACTCAGTTCTGTCAGGCCCACAACTTTGAGTACCTCACAGGCCGAGTGTGGATCGGTTTCTGGCTCATCTTCATCGTCCTGGTGATCGTGGCAGCAGAAGGCAGCTTCCTCGTCCGCTACATCTCGCCCTTCACCCAGGAGATTTTCGCTTTCCTGATCTCCCTCATCTTCATCTATGAAACGTTCTCTAAGCTCGTCAAGGTGAATATTCCAGCTATACTTACATCGTTTGGGGAAGATTTTCAGTATATATCTATATTCCAAACTTTCTGCCACATACACATGTAATATGTTTTGGTCTGTTTAGTCTGTCCTGGTGCGAGTCCAAGACTGCAGAGAAAATAAGTGAAACATAATGTACAAAATTACAAGTATAGTGTGAAAGTAGTGAAAGTTTTTGACTTTTTTATCTTACCAACCATTCTTTGTCACTGACCCATATAACATTTTGGATATCATCCCAAGCCTCAGGCAACACTCTGAACTCCAAAAGAATTTGGACAGTAAAAGACACTCTTTTTTATACAAATGCTTCCCCTTAGACCGTATTTCTCACAGCTGAGATCAGAGATCCACAGCCGGCCAGATCCAACCAGAAAAATAACTCCCATCAACAAGTAAAGCCACTCTGCCATCACAACCAACATTGCTGTCACAGTGGGAATTAAATCGGTACCAATAAGATCTACCAAGGAAAATACTGAAAAACTTTAGAGTTAAGATCTACTATTTAATTTCAAGACATACAAAAAAAATCTGGAACAACAAGAGCTGAGTTTATTACACATTATACGAGCGATACAAGCAAACGCTCTCTTCTGTTTCCAACGCCTCTTTACACACATGCTTGACTCCTCCCACTAACCACATCGTGACCTCATCACATACCAACATGTTAATCACTCCTAACATGATCTCCCTATGTGACTCCACAATGTGACTCATGACCTTTGGGTCACCCCTCCAATTACAAGCATCTGTTTCTCTTCCAACAACAAACTTGAGTACATCCCAACACTGGAGCGTTTTGCTCAGTGCAGGATGTTTCAGGAACATTTTGGATGGAAAACTGCAGTTCATCCCCGCCAGCTCAGAGTTGTGGCATCTCCCGAGATCGTACGCGTGTGAGCCGTTTAGGGAACCTGCGTAAATTGTAGCACCTCTCGTTTCCAGGTGTTCAAGGAACATCCACTGATGGCATCGTACCCCAGTGTTCCCACGGCGTCGACCTTCTCCAACGATGTCTACAACCAGCCCAACACTGCTCTCCTGTCTCTGGTCCTCATGATGGGCACGTTCTTCATCGCCTTCTTCCTCAGGAAGTTCCGAAACAGCCGATTTCTAGGTGGAAAGGTAATCTTTGAAAACCAAATCGAGGTGTGAACATCAGGCTCTGACGTTGGCATTGAGAGGTACCAAGTGGAGCTTTCTTTCAGAAATATACATTCACATTTTTTTTTTTTTAATGTGACAAATGTCTTCAAAAACATCCAATTTCCCATAAAAAAATTTGCAAAACTTCTTTCCTTTCAATTCGATGTTTAACACCTTGAAGTCCCACTGAAGTTTATCATAAGAAGAGATAAAATACACTATCATCTGTGTATTTTCTACTGGATACCCCTTTTATACCATGGACAATATTGGGCATGTTACTTTGAAAAAGTAATTTGTTATAGTTACTTCTGAGTTACAACTGAGGTAGTAACTGAGTTAATTCACTCTAAAAGTAACTAGTTACCTGGGAAACATACTGTTACGTTACTTTTCCATTAAGTTTAAAATGTAATGGGTTTTCCTGAGGATCTGTGAACACATCTTTGAGTAAGATGTTGCAGCGAGTGAAAGAAGGAAAGACATGGCACTCGTGAACTTTCATTACAAAGTTTGTTTTGTTGCCGTTGGTTACAGCTACAGTAGCTTAGTTAGTGAGGAGGAAACTAGCAGCTAAACCAGCTAAAGATCATAACTTAACTCTATCTACTGGAAATGGCAACATACCTCCTACATTATTTATATCATGAAGACAGACCCAAAACAGCAAATCACAGTGACATGACGCCATGTGTTCAAATGGTGTGGAAAAATGTTAAAAGGGAAATTCTCAACTCATAATGCTATGTAAGAGTTTGTGGTAAGATAAAATGTTTTGTGAATCTTTTCTTTATTTCAGTAAATTTTAGTTATTATTCCAATTATTCTGCCAAGCAGGTCCACACAGCCACTGAATATGCTGCTCACGCTGCTTCCCTCTAGACTGCCGATAACCATTCAGGAAGACTAAACAGCCGAAACACTTTGAGGAAAAGCGGGCATGTCAATATTGTGATCCACACAAACAGAAAGAATGTGTTAAACACGATTGAAATGGAAAATATTGATCCGTCCATGTGTGACCTGATTGAAGAGGCAGACCCGGTGTTGGGCAGCATGTAGCGCGTCATCTCTGGCTCCATCATGACTTGATTGGATTTTTTCTTTCTCTCCTCCCAGGCTAGAAGAATCATCGGTGACTTTGGCATTCCGATCTCCATCTTACTTTCAGTGCTGTTGGATTTCTGCATAACCGACACATACACACAGGTAACCATGGCAACAGTCTGCACAAGTTTATAGCGCCGACATCAAAGTCATTCTTCATTGGGCGTGCTGTGTGGTGTCCCTTTTTCTTTGCTCCTAGAAACTCAACGTTCCATCAGGCTTTTCAGTCACGTCTCCTGGAAAGAGAAATTGGTTCATCAGTCCCTTTGGTGACAAACAGCCGTTTCCCCCCTGGATGATGGGAGCGTCGATTGTACCCGCCCTCCTTGTCTTCATCCTCATTTTCATGGAAACTCAGATCACTTCGTACGTAGTGTGACGCCCTGCAGCGGCTACGCTCGGTGAGCTCGACCTTTTCAACTCATCCCCCTCTCTGTTCCTTTAATGTCTCAGACTGATCGTCAGCAAGAAGGAGCGTCGCCTGGTGAAAGGCTCTGGCTTCCACCTGGACCTTCTGCTCATCGTCATCCTGGGAGCCATATGTCCCCTCTTCGGGCTGCCGTGGCTCACGGCGGCGACGGTGCGCTCCGTCACTCACGTCAACGCCCTCACGGTCATGAGCAAAGCCACGGCGCCTGGAGAAAAACCTATGATCCAGGAGGTGAAGGACCAGAGGCTGACCGGGCTGCTCGTGGCTGTGCTTGTTGGTAAGAGGAAATGCAGTGTAGAGGACTGTTTCTTTTTTTCTGTAAAAAAAAGATCTCTCTGGGTCCTGTTCCTGCTATAGGGGATGCAAACTCAAATGCCTTTTTACCATAGTCTGTACAAACTTTTCAGAATGTAGGAAGGAAGCATGAATCAGCTCAGTTCTCTGCCTATCTCCATCCATCAGGTATGTCCATAGTGATGACAGACATGCTGCGCCACATCCCTCTGGCTGTGCTCTTTGGCATCTTCCTGTACATGGGGGTCACCTCTTTGACAGGCATCCAGCTATACGAGCGCATCACACTTATGGTCACGCCTGCTAAGCACCACCCGGACCACATCTACGTCACCAAGGTAACATGCACAAAAAATGTTTAAATATTCCTTGTTATAACATATATGTAGTAGTTCCCCACGACCCAAACTTCAAACTTACATCGGACTAAATGCATAATGCAAAGAGCATTGGATGTAGAGGTCTGATCTAGTTGACGGGTCTGGGTTTGGCGTTGTCAGGAGAATAATACTGGACTCTACTATGACAAGTGTGAAGTTTGGTGGAGGGGGATTATGGTGTGGGGATGTTTTTGAGGAGCTGGGCTTGGCCTTTATTACCATATTAAACCCATATTAATATATATATGTATATATATATATATATAGCTTTCTCAGAAACTCTTCTCAGACAACAAAATCCCAAGGTTTTTGTCAAAGTTTAAAAGCTGCCTCATCCACATACTGTATATGAGCTCATGATGCATCATGACTCTCTGGAAGAGACTAAACAATGGAGCAATGTACAAAAACACAGGGAGTAGTCAATAAGATGCAGCGCCACACACTTCCAGATCCAGAACCAATGATCCAGGACAGCAGAGTCTTTCCTGCACGCACTCATATCTTGATTTTTTACACGGACTGCTTCATCCCGACTGTGCAGAGGCTCAGCCTGTAGATGTTTTGGAATAAGGTGTTATCTGCCATTACGCGGTTATGTGGTCTCTGATTTGTAAGTGAACTCATTATCTAAAAGTGTTTTCACATGTGTCAATGTGGAAAGGGGATTGGCAAAGCGAGTGCAAGGCAATGAGTCGTGTTTACAGTTTTGCAAGAAAGTGCATTATAAAATGACAAAGCGAGTGCAAAGCGGAGGACGTGCAGTCACACTTGGCACACTCGCTGAGCGCGTCGGCTCCATGTGTTAATGGTTTCAGAGATAGTGCTTCACTGTTAGCGTTTAAAACATTCAGAAAAACACTGCAGTGGCGCGATGCTGGAGAAACGAAACGCACCAGAGTGGAACCAAACTGAGCTCATCCTTTACTGCTGAGTTACTTCACTCAGGAGGTGGAGGATTTAAATACATGCCTGCAATGATACAAGAAATATATATCCATGGCAAAGTGGTGATGCATCCAGATCCCGACACCTCCCGCAACCTCATTAATTCCTCTAAGAGATAGGCCTAAACAATAGCCATATTGGCATGGTCTCAGTTTCAGACCCTAATGTAGAACACTGCTGTAAACACTGCAGTGATATGCACGTGTCCGTGTTTAATATAAACATCATATCCTGATTATGATGAAAACCAGGGTAGAAGCAGAGGAAACAACTGAGACACTGCATGTAAACACACTCATTTACAGCCCACTGCTGAGACCTCGGGATGAAGTTTGGGGGGTGGGGGTGGGTAATTTAGAGTTAAAACAGAGGAGGGATTTCTGGCACATCCTCAGCAACGTCCAAGCTGCAGAAAGATGATAAATAAATGTCAGAAAAAGGTCAAAAGTTCCAGCAACACTTGTTGTTTAAGAGAATGATGAGACCAACATGGGGTCAGAATGTGGGGGGAAAAAAAGGGATGGACAAAGGGAACACGTTGGAAGAAATGGGTTTCCTGTATCGCAAATAGAATGCAATCTCAAGCTGTAAGACTTCGGGGTTACTGAGGCCGAAACAATAAATACAACTGAGCACTTTCGCCAAAATGGGAATATGAAAAAAAATAATGGCGATAAACACAGATTTCAATGATGGTGTCTGGGTCTGCTACAATCATATGTTGCTGTTTTTTTCATTTATCATAAATTTCTTTTTTCTGTTTTCCTTCTTATTTGAGGCACTGTTTATTTGGTTGTTTTGTTTGCCTTTAATTTATTTTTTTTTGAGGGGTGTAATGTCTAGTATTTCATATTTTGCACTCTAATATCATTCTCTCTGTCTGTTTCTAAGCAATTTTACTTTTAAATGTACAATTAATAAAATACAAAATAGATTCAATTGTCTTAATTTAATAGTGTATGAGTATTAGAATGATATTGTACAAGATTTAAATATTGGTACAAAACAATAGTAATAAAAGATACAGTTGCTCTCTAAAAGGTGACAAAAGGAACAAAAGGAGAGAAAAAGGATTTGGTCATTAATACTAGTACAGCTCAGATTGATACCGAAAGTGTTAACATGTAAGATATTGGGAAGAAAAAGGGGATTTCAGCAAATTTCAGTATAAACCGCACGTTATTAGATGCAGAATTATCCACTAGATGGAGCCAAAAACATGCGTTCATGCAGGGGAACAGGTCAGGAGCGAGTGTGAGCAGGAGAATGTGTCTGTACGTGCTCCGTGTGTGTGTGTGTGTGTGTGTGTGTGTGTGTGTGTGTGTGTCTGGCGTACGCTCCGTCGGTTCTTCTACCCATTACCCACCACATGTGTGTTGCCCCAGGTGAGGACATGGCGTATGAACATGTTCACCCTGATCCAGCTGGGCTGCATCGTGGCCCTCTGGGTAGTGAAGTCCACCGAGGCCTCCCTGGCGTTCCCCTTCGTCCTCATCATGACGGTGCCGCTGCGCCGCCTCGTGCTCTCCAGGATTTTTGAGGAACGTGAGCTCCAGGCGGTAGGTTGAGCTCTAATGAAATGTTTGAATCCGTGCCACAATCCTCCGCTCTGTCCCGGGGATGCTTATTTTACAGCACATTTAACATTGGATGGATGTTGGCATGTTTTTGTTTATGTCTAATACTAACATCATCTCTAAAAAAAAAAAAAAATTAAATTAACTTCACCCCTGAAATTCCTGATGATTTTCTCTCTGTGATCGCGGACAACTTTCTCATCCACATATTTTCAAATGATGAAGAAATATTTATTTATGCTCGGCACTCGAGCCAGAAAAAAGATTCACAGCCCATCCCAAACTCATATTTTCTTGGTTAGAGACCCTAAACCCATGCAAATGATATAGACATATTTATTTTTGCTCTGTGCTCGGGCCAGAAAAAGATTCACAGCCCATCTCAACCTCATGTTTTCTTGGTTAGATAAACCCCTACATATCATCGCTGTCAGGTTTAAACCTTCCATTTGTTTGTTAACTTCTTCAGGAGCAGCTTTGTTCTTTGTCCCTGAGGCCTCATGAACCCCAGGAATCATAGAATTGCCTCAACAAACAGAATAAAGTTGGACCTCCGTGATGTCAGATCCCCCTCCCCTCATCCTTCAAACTTAGATGATTCATACAAACTTTTGTTCCTCTGCTCTGCTGTTATATCGCTCTTCTTCTTTTCCAAACATGATATTTGTGAGGAATCATACATTGTTGGAAGCTGAGAGCGCCTTCATACCTGTAATTTGGTTTATTTTCTCCAGACTAAGAAGGAACATGACTCATTGTTGCCTTTGAGTTCTGAATTACTCCGCGATTGCAATTACTTTTAACACAGGAACCAAATGGAGTGAACATGAAGTCATTTTTGGTAATGTCATCCTGCATGATCCCAGAGACTGACAATAAAGACGTAGCCTTAACTGAATCAAACGGGTGATTGAAACTCGCTTTTATTGGAGCACACAAACAGCTTTACTTGTTGAGTTTTGACCTTTGAGCAAACTGGATAAATGTGATTTGTCTATTCACAGCTGGATTGTGACGAAGATTCCCCCAATTTCGATGAAGACGGACGAGACGAGTACAACGAGATTCACATGCTTGTGTAAATTCAAAATAATGGACCCGGCCAATAGGACGTCCTCCATCCTCTAGCTCTGACCAATCAGAGAAAAACCTCAGTGTCTCTGGGCAGTGGTGACAATGCCAGGGAAGCTACGGTAATGCTGTTTGTAAAATATACAAAAGCTGTAACTGGATAATCACTTCTTACTTTTGTTTATTCCAGTTTTCTAAAAGAACACACCCATTGTTAGATCTGTGTGGTGGTGGTGGTGATGGTGGTGTTGCATTAACCTACCTGAAGATGCTGTTTTCTGTCAGACGCCAGCAAAGATTATGTGACATGGACGACGTAAATCTAACAAAATCTCACACGAACAGTAACCAATCCCTTTAATTATTCTGCAGGTTTGGGGCATAAGTGCAATGATGATGATGATGATGGCGACCTCTAAGACTCGAATGATGCAGGCTGATTTAGGGGTTGAATGTAGGAAATCGTGTCAATTTTATTTCTTTTCTGTTAATTCAAAACAAGCTTTTCTTAAAAATCCATTATAGTGAGTCTGTTCTCAACCGTTCACCGATCTCAGTATCCAAACTATAGAGAAATAACTATGTTGTATCCTGTTTATGTGAACTGCAGTTTATACTGTGTATGTATGTGAAGTGACCCTAAATCCAAGTGGTGCAGGAGGATAGCCAAGCAAAATTGATTTTACTGCCTATGTAGTTGTAGCTGCCTTTTTTCTTTATACTACTGCCATGAACCAATAGATTGCAATGATGTGCAAACAAGGAGTTAAGTAGTCCTTTTCCTTTATATGCAGACTTTTAGTAATGAGCACCTTGACTGGGAGGCTTTGTCACTGCCAACAGAGCTCCCTGGCAAAAAGCCTCCGCTCCATATGTAATCATCTCTCCCCGAAGCCAAAATCTCTAGAGAGATCTCAACGAGCATTACGAGTGTTAGCGTACTTTTGTTAGCTGTAAATACCCAACATACCGGGCCTCTGACCCCATTATTGTGACCTTGGATGTACAGTGTAAGGAAATAGTTACAAGGCCTCAACCTTATTTTTCTACTTTGTTTTGTCTATGTATTTTGTGATCGTTGGACGCGTTCCCAGGTTTGATTGTCAGTGATGTTTAGTACCCAATGCGTGTGTGTGTGTGTGTGTGTATTTTATACATATACACACTCATATACAGTACACACACACACGCATTGGGTACTTTATACACTCAAACTACACAATGAATAACTCCCACATATTTATTCATTCTTTCATCTTTGCGAGATTTCCTTAATGTGTTGCACTTTTCACAGATGTCATGAATAATATAATAACACACACTTCACTGGAGGAGCGGAGAAACTGAGCAAACACACGAGTACTGCAAACGCTGGGGAGCAGTTGAGTGTTGGCAGAACGTATGAATGATACATTGTACAGTAAGACTGCAGCACTCGGAATTATAATATACCATCTGTGTTCCGAGTTGCTTTAAAATACCAAGAGATTTAAGTTTTCACCTCCTATATTGCCCCCTATAGAATTTTAATTACCATTCAGCCATGAGGCGTTCAGGGGCCTTACCTCTGCAACACAGAAACACCAGTTTTTAGAGGGACTGCTCAGATTATCAATAGATACCCAATCACTCAAGATAACAGGTTTGTATAGTTACTTGTTTAGCAAATTTAAAGCAAACTTTTAAATCAAGACATATTAAAACATTAAGTGTGTTTCTAAGGAAGGTGGCTGCAGTTATTACCTTAGAGATGATGAATTCATTATTTTGTGATATTGAGAAAACACAAATCGTTTTCTCGTGATGATCAGGTCATATATGAACTGCTCTAGTCACGACAGAGATGCTGCACCTGGTCCTTCTGTGTTTCAGATTTATGAAACATGTCTTCTGTTTGTTTTGGGGAGTAGGTATTAAGTTGGGTTGAGTTAATATTCACCCTATTTCCTTTATAATTTTCATGTATTATTTCACTCACCCACAACCTAGAGAATAGTTGTAATGAGGAAACTATCAGGTTAATCATTAATGCTAAGTGTAAATGACCCTTATACCACATCTCTCAAGTGTGTAAAGTTTGCATTTGTAAATATATTTGTTATACTGCTAATATTGTACTAACTATATTGGAAAAAAACATTAGACACGTCAAACATGTAAATTAGCAACAGCGAACAAAAGCATCATTGGTTTGACAGAGGTTTATAAATTATCCTGAGAAAACAAGCTTTATGGTCTAATGCTCACTGAATAAATGATTTGTGATCTCTAAAATAATAATTGCAACCACAGCTGTCTAGTGCTTCCATAGAAGACCACCCTAAAGTTGTTGTTTTTTTTTTTTTTACAAAATTGACAATGTTTTTTCAAAATATGACGTTTCTGTCAAACTTTTCTAATGCAACACAGCTAGTGAGATTACACTGCAGCGAGGGTGTTACACTACAGGCTGATATCTGATAAACATTCCCATCACTCAAACTACTTAATTTTAGACGAGCATTCCATGAATGGTGTCTGGATGTCAGATTTAAGCCTGATATAGTCAAGGAATGAGCAACAAGTCAAGCATTCACCTCACGTGTGCGGGATGTTCTGCGGCACGTTCTTCCCTTAACATTACGTTATAAAAAACTGGCGGGCAGAGATCAGATATCAGCAGATGTGCTTCAACTTGTTCACATGCATGTAATAGTCCACTGTTCGCCTGGCGCTATCTCTGCAGTGCACGGAGGCTGAACTCTCTGATCACATTCGAGGACAATAAGATGAAACAGTATTAGTTTGGAAGATTTTTTTTCTAAATTCCATACTCTGATAGGTGCTAGGTGGAAAGGATTAACCAGTTTCTGCTCACTGTCACTACTGCCAAATTTGATATTTAGTGAATGGATAGGACATACTCATATTCGTACACTTTATTTATTTTTTAGTGTGTGGCTAACGAGATATATAGAGGCCAAACCTGAATTAAAAACTCATCCAATTTTCTTTTTTTCACAAGAATTTAAGCTGCAGTGCAATCAACTGAAAAAAAACCTCACAAAGTGCATAACTGAACCACTAGAATGAGTGAATCTCATTTACATAACTATGTCCTACATTACAAGCCATGCACGAACTCTGTCTCAGGGGAAACTGACCTTCGATCTGTAAATATTGCTTCGCGGGCCTTTAGTTTGTTGAGACTTTTGTGTACATAAAGCGGTCAAGGCAATCCAACGCTTGCGACGTAAAAGCATATAGCTAACAGTCCGGGCTTTTGTGTCGTACAATGGACAACGAGAGGTCGAGTGAAGAGAACAATGCGTTTTCTAAAGAGAAGTGACATGGAATTTCACCTGCAAATGAATCATTTTTTCCTCTGTTGCGTTTTCTTCGCCCACATAAGCCACAGTACACTTTGATGTGAAACATTCCCCAGTTAGAGTCTGCATTTAATTCTACAACTCGCCGAGTTAATGAGTCACTGAATGTGCTTTATATTAGCAGTTTCATTTTAAATGCGCTCAGCTGTTAATGGATCTTTCCTTGACCAGGTGTTTGTCTTCGGGTTTCATGTTAAGATTGAAATGAAAAAACTGGAGGCAACGGCGCTGATAAGATTGAATTCATTATTGGCACCACTGTGTTCATGACATTATTGAATATAAATGTTTGGCAGCCAGTGTTTTACAGGGGCACAAACTTTCTTGGCAGAGGTGGCAGAGCGCATTATGATTTATGGAAGTTCGTTAATGACAAAGCTACCGAGTAAACCAAAACACATTTAACATAAATCCTTTATTCTTTGGACCAGTTGAGTGCAAAGAGCTGAATATTGCTTTCACATTCAACAGATTGATGTGTATGTGACATATTTGGTGCTGGGCAGCTACAGTTGTTTTTATCAGAGCATTTATGTTGCTATGACTGAAATCGCTGTTGATGGAAAAGGTGAGAGTGGACAAAAAAATTGACCATAAAACAAAACCAGTCTGAAGAATGTTAAAATCTTCCATATAAATAAAGCAAACTGGATAGATGAATGCAAGAATATTTGTGTTTCGAATATAAGCTCTGATGGTACTGATTCAAATGGGCATTGTTTCCAAAAAAAGTGTATTGGATCAGAATCATGTACTATACCTTTAATCGTGACCATAAAAGCTGTGAGAACAAATATTGTTAAAGCTTGTTTCACAAAAAATCTTGGCTTGGATTCTTTTATATGAGCCTAAGAAAAGTAAGAACAGATTTTAAATAGTCTTTATTTATATATCAAAGCACATAAATGTATCAGTGCGAGACGTCTAGTGATTGTCAGTTTGCAAACTTTTCCAAACTTGAATTTGTTTTGTAATTGAGATGAGTAGTTTTGTCAGCAATTAACTTCCATATTTACCCAGATCACTGCAACAGGTAATTATGCAAACAACACTTACAAGGACAATGCTGTGAGGAACAAAGATAAGATGAATACAAATTCATGCCTGCCGACAAACTGTTCAAAAAACTGGTCGAAAAGATTTTGGATCATAGATAAAGCTTGGAACAAAACAACGGACTCGGAGACCTGGGGTCAGTGTGCAGGTGTCTTTTGTTTTCTTGACAATTATCTCTTAGCCAAAGGAGCCATCTGAATCCAATGGAGCTGTGTGTGTGTGTGTTTTTTGCACCGGTTGGCCATTAGTGGTAACAAGCGGCACAATGGTGTATGCGCTCTGTTGTCTGAGAACACAAAGCTGTTACACTGTTCAACACGTCCACGTGCCCTTGTTATGACAAGAACTACGTGTGGAGCAGCGTGGGCCGTAGCCGAGGCAGAGCCGGCGGACGCGTACTTAGCAAAACATCCTTCCAGTATTTACACAGGGGGGAAAAATGAATTTGGGGTATTATTTAAGATAATAAAAGGTGCGGTGGTGCCACTCGGTCCCGTCCGGACGCTTGATGTTAAAACACGTCAGATGAAAAGGAAAATTTTGGCCCTCTAAAAGTTCTGCCGTGTCAATGATCTTA
This sequence comes from Eupleurogrammus muticus, assembly GCA_036785175.1. NCBI lineage: Eukaryota > Metazoa > Chordata > Actinopteri > Scombriformes > Trichiuridae > Eupleurogrammus > Eupleurogrammus muticus. The sequence goes on from JAYKQN010000001.1 coordinate 17,689,564, forward strand.
GCTCACCACACTTCGTCACCTTGTACCACCATGGTTGCAGAGCAGACCACCCACCCAAATCTGAGACTCGGCCCTGTTGTTTTTGAACCCCTTTTAATTTAACGTTATTGGTTTGAGTAAAGATGTCTGGTGATCTTGGGAGTCTATATATGCACCAGTGTATTATGTCCAACGGTTATACAGTATATACTTTAAATGAGGAAAAGTTGAATGTTAGGGGGTGGTATCTTTTGAAAATTATGGGAATGCCATTCGTTTTTTTTCCTTTAATTGCACTGCATACCAAAGGATTAGCTCCTGAGTTTCCTTATTTTAGTCCCTCATTGTCACATCTTGTTGTGGATCCCCCTCCGTGTAAATAAGATTCTACCTTTTAAAATGTTATTTTTTTTTCTTGTGATAGAATTCCAATGCCATCTGGATATAGTGTTTTATTATCAGAGACACGCTCTGAGAAACGGTTTTATTTCTGTGGCGTGACGGGGAGGATCGCCACCTATGATTTCTACATCCATATATTACAAGCCGTGGATTCCATAAAAGCTTCAGTATTTATTTTCAAAGCACTGTCGAAGCTGCATTAAGGGAGGAAAAAAAAAAAGAAGAAAAGTCGTACTTTGGTTTCTCTGAATAACTGGATGCTTGACTCTCTTCACCACCCTCTCATTTACCTTGGCGGCGTGCCATGGCGGGGCAGGTGGAGGAGGCCGCCGCCGTTCTGACGGACGCGGGCCGGCGTGTCGGTTCCCGGCCGGTACGAACGGCAGTGTCACATCACGCGGAGTCGTGTCACTGGATCCGATGTTGAAAATGAAAACAAGGCCGGCTGGTCTTTACGGGGTCTGCACAACTGTCCCTTGTTCCTGAGTACTGATCTAATAACTAAACGATGACCTGAGCACTTTTCAGACTGAAGCAGAGGTTGTGAACATACTAGACTCGCAGGGTCTTCTTGCTATTGCTGTAAAGAGGTTTTCAAAAAACTGTAAAACATTATTTTTTGTCTGAAATAAATATTTATTATGTGTTTCAAATACAAAGACAATTGTTTTTTTTTTCAGATCGCAAGTATTAAAAAATACAGCCCAGGTCACATACATTTTTGTGAAATGGAGTCAGTGTGAGATGATTGTGCCTCATATCAAGGTTTCGTTTTCCCCTATTTGCTACAGGTAGTAACTCGTTGTAGCTGCAGCAATAACTGGAGCGGAGCAATCAGCCAAAAAAACACTCTGCAGTCTTTCCTCTAGCTGCTCTGTGTCTGTGGACTCTGGTTTAACTTAATACGATTCCCAATCAAAGTGATGCTATTCACATTCTGATCCCTCCATTCATGGATAACCAGCCATTACACTCAGTTTTACTTCTTTTATTTGTAACCACAGTGTATTAAAGCAGCTACGCTTTAATATAAAAGACTTTAACATACATATAGGCTTGTTATATAATAAAATATGGTAAAAGACACTACAGTTCTCCTATATCGTCTGAGCATGTCAGAGCCTCCAAGTGATGTTTGTCCCTCAGGTGGTGAGTTTAGAGCACAGAAGGGGTATCAGGAGCGTGACAATGACGCCAGGTGCTATTAGCAGGACGCGAGTGGCGAGTGGCGGGTCCTGGATCTGTCCACAGTGCAAAAAGTACTTCTTATGCACCTCCAGGAAAACCTCGTCGGCCAGACGTTCCCAATATTCACACAAAGATAAGGCGTCCACGCAAAACTTCAGCTGGTTGTAGACGCTGCGGAGGATGAGAGCGGGGGACAGAGTTAAATGAGTCTGGGGTCCTGCTCTGAACCTGCATAAAGTAGCTGAATGCAAAGTGTACATCATCCCTTTTCTAGGGCAGAACAAACATTTGACAGAAACCTGCCGTACAGAAAATGAATGGAAAACAATGTTATCTGCCAAAAAACATCTGACTTATGTGACTGAGCGTTTTATAAATAGAGCTGACCCAGTGATGTTTAGGAGGCAGCATACGTTTCACTGTTTTGATTTGGGGAAGCGACCATGGCCCCCTCTAAACCAGCATAAATCTCACAGGCAGTTGTCACTGCTTGATTTTTAGTGTGGAAAACATCCACAGAGTCAATTGAGCCTGACAGCTGGAGGCCTGATCAACACGATGGGCTCCCCGTGATGGATGGGGGCTACTCCACCCTTACATACCATTTGAGCTCTATGGGAGCTCAGCTCTATGGGAGTAACAGTAAAATATGGATTATTACAGCTATAATTAAAGAGGGAGTCTACAGTAGGTACCATGGCAGGAGCTAAAGTCTCCACAAAGAAGTGCTGTCTGGAAATATGAGCCCAGAAGCAACAGTCTAGCACTTTTTTTTTTTTTTTTTTATTAAAAGATGACTAATTAGATGAAGCCTTGAACAAATTTAGCCAGGAAACAGGAAAGTATCTGACTTTCCCATGACTAAAGGCCATATATTGTTGCTGAAAAAGGCTATAAAAAAGTGTGTTATGCGCCACTTTATCCAGCCTTCTTGTGTTTTCACTTCGCTGGGCTCTGCAGAGCTGAGCTCAGCTCCTGGCCACGCGTGCCTGCCAGGGCTCGGGCAGCGGCTAATGACACACACCCATGGGTGGCATATGCATTTAAAACGCACAGTGTGTCATTTACCGCCACTAGGGGTCAAAACAAAACACAAAAAAGACGACGTCAGCTATGTCATAAAGTAGCTTTCCTTGGCGATGATCTTCAGAATCTTCCTCCTCTGGCTAATTCCACTAAAAGCATTGAATGAAGCAGTTTCACATTCCAAAAATCAGTGTTTCTATGAAGTGGGTGGTTGACATCCGGAAGTGTTGACCAGCTGCTGTTAAAAATAGCTCAGCCTGCATCTTTATAGCTTAACATCCAGATGTTCAGGAGTTTTTTTTTCAGATTATCTCCAAAGCAAATAAACCCAGTGATTTAAGCTAAAAAACAATGAATGAAACAGTTTCACATTAAAAACCTACTAAACTTAACAGAGTATTTAACATAGGTCAAGTCATTTCTTTGTCATTTCAATCAACAAGAATTATATACAGTGGATTTAAATGGATTGTGTTTGCTAATCATACACAAATGGAAATTTGGGCCATGTCTCCACTCATTTTCATATGAACAGGACCCAACATTTTCTAAAAGATGATTGAAGCTAATTGGAATTCACCCTTTCACAGCCGGCCAGGGGCATGCGTGGTGATAGCCACTGGTCTCCATGCTGCTGTCGAAGCGTGAGAGGCACGGCTGAACATTGCTACGAAACGTGTCCTCATCACATAGCGGAACGACACGTTCCGCAGAAAGTCCTAGAAAACAAACAGCGTAAATGAGAGTAACACTCCAAGGCAAACACCACATACACAGCTAGTCAATATTTTACAAATGAACAAACAAATCCTTTAACCCTCCTGTAGCCCTTTAAAACCAGCTCATTTCTTTCTCAACAATGTCCCTTATTTAAACTCATCTTTTTAACGAAATGATCAGCATGTTACCTCTTTAAATGCCTATTTATTTTTTTTAATGAAAAAAAAACAAAGCAAAACTCAATGATGAAGAAAAGAACTATTCAAAAAAATACTATGGGTGTATTTCTTCTTTAGGGAAAATGGCAGAAAATGCATCAATCAGCTGGAAAATAGTTCAAACTACAATTTTAAAGCCATAACTGTAGGAGGAATGCCTAAAATAATAATTTACATTGCACGATGCTGTATTGGCCATGGTTTCAACCAAAATTTTATGTTTTTCTATGGGTATTGCCCATTTTCTCCATAAGGATTTGACTGTCTCTATTTTGGCCGCATGCGTGCGGGCACAAACACACACAAATTTCTCTATACACACACCACACCCTGATCCCCATACCAACACAGCCTCACTATTTCTTTCAAATATATTTCTGTTATTGCTCTATAATATATTATATATATATATATATATATATATATATATATATATATATATATATATATATATATATATATATATATATATATATATATATATATATATATATATATATATATATATATATATATATATATATATATATAGGCTCATGTCACATTCTCTCAGTCCCCTATTCTCAAATCACCAATGTCACATTCATCATAAAAATCTGCTCTGGACTTCTGCTAGCACCTGTGAACACGTGAAGGTTCCGTCTTACCTGCCCAGATGAAGATGAACGTCAGCAGGTTTGCAGTCAACAGCATCTATTGACAAGCAATCACGTTTAAGTTGATAAATGATCTTAGTGAGGAAGTGAAGTTACTTATCATTGTACAACCAATCGAAACTGCACCTTTAAAAAAGTATTATTCTTTCTACATGCACAAATAATTTGCAGCATTCACTTCATTTATGAAGAGAATGGAAATGCTATTGATTTTACAATCAATGAACAAATTTTTATTTATTTTTCTGATGCTGCTAAGAAAGTAAATCTGCAGTGGTGAAAAGTAACTACATTTACTAAGTATATTTACTCAACACGTTTTTGAGGTACTCATACTTTACTTGATTGTTTCCATTTTATTATTATTATTTTTCTATAAAGATTATATAACTATTAAAAGTACTTTCTTCAACTGCATTTGTCTGCATTTATAGATTAAATTAGATTTTTCCTGTCCAGTGAAAAGCAAATCTGCATCTCCAAATGTGTTGATTTGTGATAAAGTGGGATTAAGTGTCTCCTACCTCTTAAATAAAAAAAAAAAAACAAGTATTTCAGGTTTTGTTTTTAGAACCATTTCTATTTTCAATGCCAACCTTTCACTTTCGCTGTCACATGCATCATCACAAAGCTGTAATCAGGTCTGTTATTCTAAGCTCATGGAAAGTGTAGATTTATAGTTCCATGATTCTCACAGGACGGAGATGCCACAAGCAGGCTACGATGATCCTATACATTAAATTACCAACAGCAAATACAGTAGTTTTAAATAAAATGACTCCAACCATTAACATCTGCAGCAGTAAAATGCATTAATGCAGCAGCAATATTAACCCAAAATATCATATAAGATAGTAAGACACTGAGAAATCATGTTAATGCACAGCGACCGCTTTAAATATAATTTGTTTATAATAAAAGATTTTGACTTTGCTAGTTGAGTGTCTTCAGTCTGATATTAGTACTCTTACTGGGGTAAAGGATCTGAGTACTTTGCCAACCACTGCTTATCTGAGGAGTTCAGGTGCACACTCAAACTTTGCTCAGCTGGTAAAACCGATTTTCTTCACTTCCTCCCTCACAGTTGAGTGATAAAGCTAGTCAGCACTTTGATTAAATGCATACGCAAATCAAAAAGCGAGGCACGCTCTCTCTACCAACAATCCCATCCCACACAAGTCTGAAAGCTCTATTGCATTCTCGAATACTATACTCAACTATTTGAACTCAGGTACAATTAGTTTGAGAAGAAGAAGCTATAAGCTGTGTAGGAGCCAGACGTGATCGCCATCTGCTTCCTGAACAGTCCCACAAATTAATGAATGTATCTCCTGGGAGGCATACGCTAAAAACAGATGTTACAGGGAATGTAGCAGGAAGAATGTATAAAAATAAATAGCAAAATGTCCACATGGAAGTCCAAAATACTAAACATCAAATATAAAATCCATCAATATATTAGATCAATTTAAATTGCTTTATTAATGAAACAAAAGCAGTAGGTTTTCACAAATTGAACAGTCAGGTTAAAACACATACTGTACCTCAACTTGTGTGCTGTTGTTTCGTATCTTCCCTGTCGATCTCAGGTGAAAGTCTAGTGTAGAACCTGCACTGATGCTGCAAAGTGTTTACAAGCCAACTAACAGATACACAACTGATCACAAATGGCCTCTGTGGTGATCTGGTCCAGTTTCTTATCAGCGCAACTCAGAGGCTAATTGGATTGCGCAAACGTCAGCGGACAGCCTGCTTCCTTTCCCAGCCTGAGCCGGGCTGTTCCCATGCTACCCAGACGTGGTCCACACACAAGCCCACAGAGACGGCTGACCCAAGAGGCCTCCGTGTCAGCCCGCCAGCATGTTTGTATAAATATATTTCACTTTTCCCCCTACTATCATGCAGTGAATCTTATTCCTGTTGAAGGTCAGAGGGGACGGGGTTAGGGACCAGTGGGTGGACTGTACTCCGCTGTCCCAGCATGCACTTCGTAGGACCAGTTATTCCTATCAGACACGCAAACAGAAACACTAACATTCACTCGTAGGGAAAATTTACTGTTTCCTGCTCACCTAAGATTTATGGGTCGGTGACAAATAACATTTGGCAAGATTAGAAAAGTCCCAAACTTTTTTTTTTTTTTTTTTAAGTTTTGGACAGTTTTAAGAAGCATCCATCAGGTCTCTCAAAATGTACATTGTATGTGTATAATTTTTATTTACAAAATTCATGATTTTGAGATTTTTTTGACACAGAAGGTCAAACACTGTAACCGAAAAAGACTGATAAATTTTAAATATGTAATCCTCCAAGAATATAAAACTAGTTGATCGCATGTGTTTTTACATGTTTAAATCCATTTTTTATGGGGAAGTTAGACTATTCGGTGCCAAGTTTTACACAGAGATACAAAGATTAGATACAAAAATTTTACAAGATAGTTCTGTCCTTGTCCCTTATGTCAATAGACTGATTAGATCACAGATTTTTCAAGATTACAAAAAATGGATTACAGCTCTATATGGGATTACAAATCCAAATGCAGACTACTTTTTTTTTTTTAACTTTAACACTGAACATGTTTTAATCCTAAAAAGGCTAAATATTAGGTAGTTAACAGTATAAACAATGTCAGGTGTTCTTCTTCTTCACCTCATTGGACAATGATTACCTTTTAAAACCTGAAATATTATGATCTATATTGAAATCAAGATTATTCACATGATTATCTTTTAGTCACACAATGCATTCATTCAGCTGGAGTGACCTTGTGCTCTTGGTGGGATGGTTAAACAGAATCTTTTTGCATTGCCAAGTGTTGTGGAAATTGCCTTGGAGCAATTGCTCCTGTTCCTCGTCTGATTCTCGGAACCCGAAGTGTCCGCCTATAAGACAACTTTACGACCCTTTTCCTCGACCAAACGTCTCTGCTCCCCCCCCCCTCTGCAATTTCTCCTGCTCACGCTATGGGAATATTTTGCACATGCGTGTCTCTTTTTGCGTAAATAAAAATGTCAAATAAATCTTTTCAACCCGATCCTATGAGTTTGGAGATCACACGCAAATCGAAATCTCAATCAAATTTCAATTAATTGCACAGGCACAGACAATCCCTTTATGATTTATTTTTTAATCAAGGTATTCCAATCCATTTATATACATAAGGATTTTTTTCACACCCGTTTGCCTCCAGAAATCTAAAAGAAAACCAACTAGTTCAAATCTTTGTTACAGATGTAAAACACAGAGGGATCTGTTCTGGGGTCATAGCCTCATTCAGACATTCAGGAAAGAGGTTACTCCGTAATACAGGAAGTAAAGCAGATTGTATAGACAGGTTGTACAAGACCTTTGATACAGATACTATATTTTTGGCTAAATAAGTGCATTTTGCTGTAGCAGCCAGACCACAGGTCCCTACTGCACACATGGATAATGCAGATAGTGACCTGTCTCCTTCTGGAGAAACTGACATCTGATCTTAACCATAAATCAGACAAATTCTGGCATCTCTGGGAACCTCTGGACTCTTTCCTACAGAAACACTGACCCGCTTGTTTGTCTTGGGAGGCGACAGCTGACCGCTCAATTTATGTGAGTTACATGAGCTATGTTTGTTTCTTGCTCTAATCCTCTGCAATATATTTATATCCATGATCTTGCTTGTTTTTTTGGGGGGGGGGTTTGTTTTGCATTTTATTTTAGCATAACTCATTACTTGTCAATTTGGGGGCGGTCCACACCTCTGGCATCTATCTACCAATTTGCAGTGTAACTACTACAGCATTTCTAGGCATATTTTTTTGTATCAGTATCAATGATGGTGTCAAACTTCATATTTAAACTTTAGGTAAATATGATATCATTGTGAGACTGCTGTGAGTTACCAAATCTAGCCAAAGAAATGGCACGAAAATAAACTCTGTCTTTGAGTCAATGTTGCCTTGTGACACAAAGAGCGGTTAATTTATTGCCTGGCCTCATGAAGGCAGCAGAACAAGCTGTAAACCCATTTAGAAGTTGTTGGAGCACACCTAACTAGTCCAGCTCTGTTTTGGTCTCCACCAATTTCTATGGGAAATGCCCGGGTCTTAAAGCCCCACTATGTTCACCAGCTATTCTCTTTAGTGTAGGTATTAAAGTGTGTTTTTATAAGTATCTTTTTTTTTTTTACTCCTAAAACAGCTTTCAACTGCAGCAGGAAACCAAACAGCCCGAACTGTAAATGCTATGTGAGCTGTAAGTGAGAGGAACTGCAGCGTTGAGCCGCATTTCTCTGCGGGTTCGTCACACATCTTTAAATAAAATATCAATCTTTTCATTTGCAGAATCAACACGAGGCAAGTAAGTTATTCAATACAAAACTCCTGTTATTAATGTTGCGCCACAGGGGATAGATCCAGGTATTCACATAGACGACTGTGAAGCCAAACCACGTACTTGGTAAAAAAAAAAAAAAAAGTAAGCTGTGCTTGTTTAAGAGGATCAAGGAAGACCAGTTGCTCTGCGCTGCAGCACGGTTTGTTGTGTCCTCTCCCTTCTTCTTTATGTTATCTCTCTGTTAATGACATGATACTCTGCTGCTGTACACCTGCTGCTGACCCTGCTCCCACAAGCTCCCAAACATCGTTGCAGACAGTTTTTCTTTCATATGGGTAAAACATTTTGTGCCTTCAAATCTCGTCTTAAGAACAAATAATCTCCTGTCTGGAAAACGCAAAACGGACAACAGTCCTTTTGTTGAGTCAGATGATTTTCTTTTTCTTTTTTTTTCCAAAATGCTAAACATATTTATAGATCTTTAACATCCCAATTATTCACTCGTTATTTATTTTACTGTCCTTTAAAGGTCAAAACCCACAACAGCCTTCTGACTGTGTAATTTACAGTATTAAGTTAACTCAGAGCACATGTTTATTTCTGCTTTACATGGTCTTTAATGATGTTGGCAAAGATAAGCATGTACCTATTTAAACTGCCTTTCATCCATATGCAATGTAACAGCAAGAACAGTAAGACGTGAGAATATTTTCTGCTAATCCTGCAAATATATTAACAATTATTCCAAGACCCTTTATTTGATCTTGCAAATTTACAAGTTTATTGTTAAATGCTGGATACCACAATCCTCTCAAATATATAAGGCCCTTGCATTCCTCTCCTTTATATACCCATGACTGAAGAAAATGACTGAGTGTGGAAAATTTGACCACCTTTCTGTGGTATTCCATTTGTCTTGACTAAACAACTCTTTGAAAGATGAATCTTTCAGGGGCACGGTTAAAAGATCTCTCAGCACTTTACTATCAGCCTGTTCTGCTTAAGTGTAAAATTAAACGTTCCAGCATTGTTCAGCTATTGCCCATTCATTTGGGGTTGCCGAGAAACACGTACCAACAATATAATCACAATGCATTTATGGGCAGAGAAAAGTTGAAAAGTGGTCATAAGAAAACATTTCCATTTCCCTAAATTGAAGCATAAAGTTAAAGAGCAAACGGAGTACAAAACAGATACATTTGGTAAATGTCTGTGAGAGGGAACACACATGCTGTTTGGACAGTGTCTCTTATATGGAAAAAATATTTCCTCAGGTAGGAACAGGAGACGAAGGGAGAGTATATGTGCTGTAAATTTGATATTTGTCTTAGAAAGGAGAAGGAAAAAACACATAAATCATTGTCTAGAAAATACACTTCACTCTGTCATAGTGTTTATATGTACATGAGGAGATGTAACATTCCATAGGATTATATACAGAATGGATAGGACATGATCACCCAGACAGTAAGTAGACTAGAAAAGAACAGAGAGTAGTGTGACTTGGGGGAAAAGTAACACATACATGTACACAATAATTTGTTATGAGGCTGATTACATGTAATTCATCAATAAGCATATTCACCTATCTTGTATGTGCCCATCTTGACAACTATTCATTTGATCAAGTTCACACTTAGTAGACCCAGAGATATGCAGATTTGGTGCAGTTTGGCCATTCAGATCTTTTGGACAAGGTCAGAAAATAGTTACTATTGGGATTTTGATATTCCAGACAGTTTAGTTGTAACTGACTCTCAAAATGCACTCAATCTTATTTAGACAGGATTTTTATTACAAGAAATGAACATTTTTAAACTTGATGTCTGAGTGACCATAATAATTTTCTGTCCAATAGTTGGCCAAAGCATTGTCTAACTATCCATCTATATTTAACTGTCCTTTCTGTATCTTAAGGAGCGTCCATCCGATCACCTTCACACTCAGTGTGTAGTTGATTGGATGAGCGGTTCTTTGTAACGGTGCAAGCCTCAATACCACAGTTCTATGCATTGCTACAAGCAACACTTCAAAAGGGAACCTCATTTGAAGATTAAATCGATAATGAGATGAATTTTTTTTTTTACTTCATTTACTCATCTATATCGATGTTTAGAATCAATCTATTTGAGGTTCCTGAACAAATCAGACAATCATCATTCACTCATGGGACGACCTGATAGAGTGGCTAGGGTGCCTACCTCATGGGCAAACATGCACTAGTCTTGGCTGGCCAGACCCTTCCTGCATGCCATTCCTCTACGTTCTCCCCCCCACCTTTCCTGAAGGCAAAAATGCCAAAAAAATATAACCATTCATATAGTTCCAGCTGAGTGCTTGGATGCCCTGTAGTTACTTGGTGTACTAGTTACCTCAGAAGTTGGATGTTGGAGATGAAAATGATGTCACACCTTTGTTAACTGTGTTCCAGTATAAGAAGTCAGAAAACCACTAAAAATAAACCTAGCCAGGTTAGAAAGTTTTGGCAATACCAACAAGGCGTTAACAAGGCAAAGCAAGGCATTACACAGTTTTTAGGCATTCAAATGCTGTAGAAACATGTCCACAGATAGTCGGACAGTACAATGTGTATGACTTAATGAATGCTGATAATCAGTATCTTGCTGCAGCATTCATTCTGTTTTAGCCTAGAGCACTTATGCTGGATCTAGAACTCAGGCTTGGTGAGGTTGTCTAACATTCTGAGTCGGAAATCCGACTTCAGGGGATGTGCCAGGTAAATTTTCCAACTCGGAAATCCCGGCTTCCCAGTAAGTGAGGGGAGGAAGTAGTCATACCATCGGATTCGTGCCCGTCTTGGACGGTCCAGTGGAGGGAGAGAGAGAAGCTGAGTCAGAACAAGGCACTATGTAATCTAAATCATCTGCACACCGCAAGGATGTGCGACATTATTGGCGTCGGTCATCCTCTCATACCAGCTAGGGTGGCCTGAAAGTGATAACATAGAGAAGTAACTGTTTAACTACTTTCATAAGTTTAATGGCTAATCCAAACTAAGATCCAATATAAACATGGAATAAAGAGAACATCTGAGCAGGCTTTTGGGGTTCCAAATATTCACTGGAACAAGTGTCTTCCATCACCGTGCAGCTGCATACATGAGTGGGTGAGAGGGAAAATGTAAGTGCCTTTGAAATGCCAGTGAGTTGGAATTTTGCGTCCATATTGGAGTTTGAGCCAGAAAGTTGGAAATTTAATCAGTGCACAAAGTAATGACATGTATTACTCTGCCACAACTTCTTTTTTGACACTACACTAGTAAGAAATCTTCAAAATCTACAGTTAACCAAAACCAAATAACCAAAGCTCCTATCTCATGTTATAGGAAGCTCCCAGTGTGCTTTACTTTTACTCCAGTAATGATTCACTGGAAATGTTTTTCACCTAACATTTTGTGTTAGATTTTCAAATGCTAGGTAATGAGAAACTTCAGTTAGTCAGGAACTGATCTGATGAGTAGGAGCACTAAAATTAAACTGTTTTTGTAAGGTTTTCTGTATTCCACAATGGTTCATTATCAACCATTTTTATGCACATAAACCTTATGTAAGTGGAAGATTCAGGCAAAGTGAGTATAGACAGCCCTGAAAGACATTACTTCATGTTCCCAGACCAGCATATTAAATGTGTGTTCCTACAGGGAGCCACATTGACATCACAAAAGAAAGCTAAGTCTACATCCTAGGGTCAAGGATGAGGAAACATCTTTCACATACACTGTAATGGGTGAGAAGTTTCCTGTTGGTGCAAAATCTTGAAGAAGTGCAACACATGCTGTGCGCATCATTCATCATGCATCCATCATTACATCATATGCTATGCATAACACTATGTGATCATCATTCATGCTCTTGTGCTCCTTTGTTAGTTACACCAGTAAAATCCAACATGTTCCAATTACTGAGTCATACAGTAGTTAAATATTAAATGGCAATATTACATGTAATTACTTGGTATTTCCATGCAGATTTCTTGATACATTCAATATGAAAGAATACAAAAAGAAAATGACTTGATTATGTTACATTCAGTCTACTTACAATTGAATAGTGAGATGCAGGCTCAGGGTTAAATACAGCACATGGTAACTCATCAATAATCATCAGCACTGGTTATCCCAATACACATTATTACCCTCTGCAGTGAGTTCACTCGCCACAATTTTGTATAATCAAAACTTTGCACACATCCCCTGCAGAAATGCACAAACACACTAATTGAGGTCAGTTTTATTCATATTTTACCAAAGTGTTTCCATGTGTCATGATAATCAGATGTTCCTCTTATCCATAGTCCCTGAATCTCAAGCAGAGTTGCTGCATCCAACTAGTATAGATGGAGGCAGCAGCGACCCACAGTGGGGTGGGGGGTATTTAAGTCTGTATTATTAATGGTGAGTATGATGTATGGTGTCAAAACGGGACTATCAATAGAGTTACAGATGATGTGGAATAGACTATAATTAATGTCAGCTTTTGGTTGGTTGAGGTGGGGGAGAGGCTTAGCATTTATAAGCATCTGACTACAATAGATTCCGGTTAGTTGGAGTTTGGCTAGAAACCAGACAGGGCAGTTTATAGTACAAGGAACATTAGCATGTCTATTTGGCTATGGAGGAGCCTGTAGAAGCCATAGCAAGTTGCAGAACATTTGGATATAAGTAAATTTCACCGGTTGTTATAAGTAAAAGTTTTGCGCTACAGTCTCCCTACACATAACATGCACAAAATCACAAAGCCGCTCCCAGTGTGACCAGATTTCTCTTGAGTAACCTGGTTTCTCTTGCGCAACACACTGATTGTGTTAGCTAGTGCAGTGCCACTGTGGATCAGGCTTATAGCTTTGCCCGTGGGGGTTGCTGCATGAAGTGTTGTTGGGGGACATGCCTGTTTGAAACACAGGCTCATTCTTCGCACGCTTTCACAAGAACCGCTCATCCGATCCACTTCACACTTGACACTGCCCCCCCCTCTGGTCTCAGCAATACAAGTGTGAACTGGATTGGATTAACTGTTCTTGAGATATGAGAAGGACGGTTATTCATACAGACAGAGATCCTTCTTTCGTAGTTGAGGTGATGGTGCCACAGAAACAACTCTTGGCTGAAAGGCATCAAAATCGCCACGGTCACTTAGACACCATATCTATACTTGTTCACCGAATGTAGTTACAATAGCGGAAGAGTATAGAGAATCACATTTGTTGTAATGTAAACCTTGCCCACAGCATTTGAGCAACATTTGAGGGCTACTGCAAAAGTGTATGCAATATAAAAAAAAAATATGAAATACTATCTTTTTACAACTTGCTCCAGATATGTTCTGTACACAAATTTGTGCAGATTGATAAAAATGTTGTTGCATTTTGTTGACAAATGCTGTTTTTATTATGTAGCAATGCCAAACGTGCAATGTGCATATCCCCCATTTATTTTGATGAGATGATATGCATATAATATAATTTTGACCCAAAATAGGATTTAAACAGTTGAATAATACAAAGAGGTCTTATACTCTACTCTCCAAAATAAACTAAATAAAGCAGTTTCATGATAAAAATCTGTTTTCCCGATGATGTTTGGTGAACAGAGATGATGATCATCTTGTACACATGACATACTCTTTGATGGGTAAAGGGAATGACGCCATTGTGGTGGACTACCACATCGCCGAAAGATGATCCTGTGCATGTAAACTCCCTCGGTAGAGCCAGTGACACATTGACAAGCAACCAAATAAAACATGACGTTACTTTGATTAAAATGATATATTTCTCTAGGTTGGAAAATTGCTGTAAACATTTGGGATAATGTAAGTGCATGACTTAACTAGTCATTTTCAGATATTTTGAGTCAGAAAAGTTTAAGATTGGGCCTTTAATTCTGCCAGCGAGTGCAGCGCTAGACATGTTTCAACTGCCGAACAAACCAGAGACATGGGTGGCGATTCAGAGGTTTGAGGGGATTTCTCTAGTACAAAGCAGTATGTAAATTAAAACAGCAGCCACATTTCTATCCCTCGGCTTTTGTACACATTTTTAAACACAGAAGGATAACATGCTGTGAGGCTATGAAAATCCAACCAGAAGTTTTGCTAGCTGGGAAGGTTATATATGGCTCAAAGAAACAACCATTCTCCTATAATCCAAGGTAAACATACTATTTAGCTATATACTTAGAACATGAAAATAGCCCTATTGTGGAATGAGTGACAAAATCAAATAACACTAAGGTGAACTGAGAAAATAAAGCAGGGAAAAGTGACACCACAACGAGGTGAGTTCCATGCCACAACTGTCCTATATCTGTGCGGAATAAGTCAACAGTCACTTGTTTGGTGCTGAAGGACAATCGGGCTGTAATCACTCGGGTTCTCCAGGTGCATTTGGTAACACAGCACATTATTTTGACTACCACCACTACACTGTAGTTGGGTTACATAGAAGCGGAGGGCAATGTCGGCCCCCTGGCTTCACCTTTAACGGAGTGCCAGCTGACACGCAACAAATGAAAGGGCCACATCACAGACACCCAGCACTGACTTTAATATTCCCAGGAAAGATCTGGTTTTCTATAGTTTGCTTTGACTTAAAACATTATGTAGTAAGAGCGTGCATGGTGCCGAGTCAGATGTATTTGTGTTTGTCATTTCAGCTCATATAATAATTTCTAATAATTGGTAATAATCTTAATTATTAAATATGAATCTTAATTATTACATTTTCATTAAAGGAAATTAAATGATATAAACTGATACAACTATGGCATATATTTTACATTAAACATGTAGTTTTATTGATAATCATGTATTTTCAGGTACAGGAAAAGTCTATTAAATACAAAAGGAAGAAAAAACAAAATATGCGTTATCTCACATTTTTGTCAAACCACATTTGAAATCTTTGTGCCATTTCCTGTCAGACATAGTCAGACAGTAATATGAGAGCAGATAGGACCCTGTTGGTGGCCACACAGATGACTGTCAGGGGATCCTGAGGTTCACGCTGTTATCTTCCAGGGGTCATTTTGAATTTCATTAGTCTCTAATAAACATAGGAAAAGTTAGAATGGTCATATATATGACCTGCGGGCTGCTGTTTGCATACTTTGCCCTACCTGGAATTTTACTTGGGGATTTGGTTTTCCGATGCCCGAGTTGCGCCGCTGAGCATTTGGCTGCGTGTCCCAACGTCCTCGGACTATGTGAGGAAATAGTGAGGGAGCCGGGCTGCGGCTGCTGTCCGGTGTGTGCCAGGCTGGAAGGGGAACTCTGTGGCGTCTACACACCAAGGTGCTCCAGCAGCCTAAGGTGCTACCCGAGCACGGATGCTGAATTACCTTTGCAACAGCTCATCCAGGGTCTAGGACGATGTGGACAGAAAGTGGACATGGATGTCACAACAAGTCAAGACCACCAGGCTACAAATGGTAAGTACTACTCAGCTTTACAGGCTGGCCTTCACTGACATACATAGAATCAAGTTTACTGGCTTTTGATGGTAAAGAGCAATCTGCTTAAATATGCATCTGTTCCAAATGCAATTATTGACTTCAACTTGCCCTAAAATGTTGCGTGCGCTGCTCAGCAGCACTTTATTTATTATTGCTACCATTCCAATGGATTGATTCTGTTAGCGAACAGGTCTTTTGGTTGTTTGCAGTTGTGATGTCCCATATCCTCTATTATGTTGTGTTTGTGTTTTTTACTCATGTCTGCAAATCAAATTTCCCCTGGAGGGTCAATAAAAGTCAAAGTGAACTGGATGAACTCTGAACTCGTTCCAGCAGCAGTAGTGTTCTCAGTGAAAAGGTTCAGATGAACCCATTGCTACCTGCGCAGCACCAAGAGTTACAAACTAGCTGGTGAGCAAGAACTTCGAATCTGGCTGAACGGACTAATTTGAAGCCTGCCACAGTATTTGTATGGTGAAATCAATGTTTGAATGAATATATTTTAAATTTTTAACCCTTTTGCTCATCTTACCGAGCAAAGCCCACTCTACACTCTCCCTTACCCCAAGTAGACAAACATATGGTGTAACCAGAGTGCTAGAATACACAACTCCCTGTGGCGTTCACTATGATGCAGCGAGGGTGGTTGATGGCAATCAATGTGCTGCTAATGCTGTGTGCTGTGATTAGCAGCACAGCATCAGCTGTGTTGCAGTGATGCATATATATATATATATATATATATATATATATATATATATATATATATATATATATCATTACAAAGTTACAGTAATGCTGACTTTAAATAATGAGCGACTTGACCTATCACATGAAGTATAATGATAATAATCCCCATGGCTATGAAAACTCAAGTGGAGACTAAAACTGTCATGTGGCCTAACCTTAAAAACTTGCTACCAGATAGCTCAACTGCCTTAAAAACAGACACAGAAAAAAAAGGTTTTTAAAAGTTCAAACACATGCATTTAGCTAGTTTTATATTGTAGGTGGATTAAATATTTTAATTGTATAATTATTTTTTTGGTTACACCATTTTAAATTTCCTGTCAAAAAATGCAAAGCAATGTGATATTTCTAAAAAAAATAAATAAATAATGATACAAATGGACCTTTAAATCACAAAAATAGAACTTGAACAGAATATGTACATTTTGAGAGACCTGATGAATGCTTCTCAAAAACTGCAGTTTTTGACCTTCTTATCCTGCCAAACTTGATTTGTCACTAACTCTAAAAGGAAGAGTAAATATAATGCATTTAATAATGAATATCAGGTGGCCATATTCTTATATATCTGCTAAATATCATGGACAAATGTTTGTTCACATGTTTGCTGTTTTGTGTTAAGTTTTGAGTTTTTTTTTTTTTGGTCCCCAAGTGACCAATCAGTGAATGCAGCTTTCAGCTTGTGTAGTGGTTGTTGTGCTTATTAAAATTTGGATTCAAGGGGGTTTGAGCTTTTTGCTAGATATTTTACTGTTTGTTTGTTACATTATTCACAATGAGAGGATGCAGTGCTTTTTACTTTTTTTTATTTTACAATATAATTATTCCCAGTGTTATTTGAACATCTACGTTGTAAATGTTTATTTTTTTTTTTCCACAAAATCCACTAAATACCAAGAACAACATTTTCTCACGGTCTGGTTTGTACTGCAAGTACGTCATTGTACTTTTTAATTACATTCAAACAATAAACAAAACAAAAAATCTGATTTCCAGACAAGCATAAGCAGTTAATTGTTAACAGGTTCTGTAAGATTTAAAACATCATATTCATGACTGTCTAAAGAGACAATGATGCTGTTTTCAAAGGATCAATATCAAAAGATCAAGTCAGTGATCAAGGCAAGTTTTTTTCTGTTAATTTACTTGAATATGAGATGTAGATATTGAACACTGAATGCATTCTTTCTGGAATAACCTTGTTTTGTAGATTGTCAGTATTAGTTTACTTTACAAATATTTGCATACTGTAATTTAATACAAAAGTCCTTAACATAACCATCGGGGACTGTCTGTGAATAATACTATCTTGAGTAATATTTTTGCTAGCTTGCCAGCATCCTCTAGCCAGCGAGTTTTGACCTGTCATCATACCTGTGTATAATGCTAAATCCATTAAATTGAAATTTCACAGAGGGATTCAGCATCGAAACACGGGAATATTTTCTCTGCGGTGCACTTTATGTCAGAAAAAAACCCACATCAAAAGTATTTGGTCACAATAACTACCCAAAATAAATAACCCAGAAACCCTGCTGAGACATAGAAATGTCAAGAGTTGCTCACCCACATTACAGTTATTAGGGACAAAGGGTCACTATTGATTCCTGAAAATGAATGTTGACATATGCAATGTGTTTGGCAGGCAGTGGCAGGCCCACATCTGTGAGTGCAAACAAGCAGTATCCCTCTGATGAACCCGTCACATGTCTGTAACCCACATATCCTCAAAGCGCTCTATTGGGAGTGTCTTATTTTGATGTAGCCTATTCGTTCTGGTACAGAAGGAAGATAATTTAATCAACATTTTTGAACTTTTACATGCAGTGAACAGTGGTGCAAGAAGAATCCAGACCCTAGATGAGTAAAAATGTCCTGAACTCAAAATGTGAAGTAAAAGTGCAAAATGCAAAACAAATGTAGCCTAAAGTATTGAAAGTAAAAGCACTGCAAGTGCAGGTTCTTTAAGAGTTATAATAGTATGGTATACTGTTTTATCACTAACAAATAGATGAGAGCATTTTATTGTTGTAGTTTGTTAAGGTAGAGTCAATTTTAGGTACTTACCAGTTATATAGTATAGTTATAGTTATGATATTGAGACCTTTGTTTCATTTAAATCTCAATCTGAAAAGTTATGTGGTAAATAAATGCAGTGGAGTAAATTTTACAATACTGCCCTCTGAAATAAAGTAGAGTGAGGTATAAAATAGCATCAAATAGAAATACGAAAAACAAATACCTCAACTTTGTACCAAAGTGCAGTACTTGAGTAAATGTACTTTGTTACATTCCACCACTGACAGTGAACACGGCCTCAGAATGGTGTTGGAAAAGTTGCGGATCTTCGTCGCAACAAGTCGAATTATTCAAACATTATTTTGTATGTATCTCGACTCAACGCAGGAATTTGTGCGATGAAGGTCCTGCACTTAAGTATTTTCAGATGAAAAGGTGAATTGTATTTAAGAGTCTTAGTAACCACAGGCTTAGTGTTTTTGGTGGGAGAGGGCAGTAAAAACAAAATCAACCCCCGCTCTCTGTAACTTTAGCTAAGCGTGATGGACTTGTCCGGCTCTCCGCTGTGATTTACCGTCTCTGGTGTTCAAACCGGTTAGAACACATAAAGGAAAAGCTGAAAATGAGCATCAGTTGAGACTGCGGTTTGCCCTCAGTTCAGTGTGTTATGCTTGGCTTTCCAAGCATGAGTAACTGCTGGCTATCAGATGTCAACATCTGTCTCCTCCGTACCCATTAAAATGCACATTTTGGGGTCGTTTCCTGCAGTTTGGGAATTCATTCTCACTCATGAGTAACCACAGCAACCTTACTTCTGTTCTGTTCACTTGAAAGGGACACGGGACTTTTTCCCTGTGTTTTGGTGTGGTTATGACTCAAACGCCATTATTCTCACCTGCCTCAGCCAATCACAAGTAAACAGTGTAACAGCTTGGGTAAACAGGCCAGAGATCGAATCAGTTCATCCAGCGCACACCTCATATACACTTACAGTTTTGACATTAGTTTGCACTTTTATATCGCTGATGATTAATGAATTACCTCTGCCCACCAATCACTTTTGTGCCATCTAATCATTGTTTGTCTTTTTTTCCACATGTTCCACATTGCAAAGGTGATGGACAGAGCCTTTTATAGCTTTTTGGCATCCCTTTTGCAAAATCTGCCCCCCTATATAAAACTACATATAATTGAGAAACAAAAAAATAATAATTCAAAGAATATTCTGTGGCTGCATTGTTAACATCATCATAACCATAACTTCAAACTTTCTTTTCCTAGATTAGGATCATATGATAGCTGCTGGCCAGAGTCATGATTGATATTGGTTGTGGCAAGATGATACCCTGCTGGAACAGTATCTTGATTCTTAATTCTTAGGCACAAATTTAAGATAAGTAAAAGACTTAATCAGCAGCTGGAGTCAGAGAATAGGTTTATTGGAAGCCTTTATATTAAAACTAGTCTTTTTGTAGGAAAATGAATTGATGCAGCCTAAACTAAATTTTAATATACTATGGAACAGGACTGGTACAGTGAAACAATAACTGTATTTTATTGAGGAAAGTTAAACATACTATTAAAACCAAACATAGCATGACATGAAGGTTTTTATAATATAAAATAAATGTAAATGCAAATATGCAGAAATGGCCCTGAAGATAAGACCACTAATCTCCATCTATGATTTAATTTGAGGCAACTATTCTGATTTCAAGACTATAATAGTAGAAATGGCACATCGACTTCAAGCTTTTTTGCAATTGTAGTGGATGTTCGCCCAGGCTTGGTCCTGTAAGGTTTCAGGCTATATGATTAGATGAGTATCTGAATAAAAACATTTCTCTCCTCCTTCCCTTTATTGCAGTGCCATGAATAAAGAAATGTATTCACTCTTTCTCAAATCCAAAGCATCTAACAATGACGTGGCTGCAGCCTTGTACACGTTATACAAGAAATAGTCGTTTGGACCTTTGCTGTATTTATTCAGGCAAAGTCAGCACCACTCTGTCCATTTGACATCCTTGATAAGATGAAACCCAATACTTCTGTACCACAGAATCATTTTAGTCCACTGCCAACAGCAGTTTTAGACATTTAATTACTCAATTATTTTTTACATGGAGAGTTGCTCTGCAGGCCTACAGCATAATCACATAATGACCTATAATCAGTTGGGCAGAGTCAGCTACCCCTTGAAAGAACCTGCAAAATAAATATTGTTTCTGTCCAACCAAGACCACAGAATCATAAAAGCATTAAATTAATAATTCCCATTTACATATTGGGATTGGATCACTGTTGGTCGAACACCAAATTAAGGAGAGAAAATAGCTTTGCACTTTTTACCCATTGAATGATGGCTGTAAGTGTCTGATAGCAATCTGACCCAATGCTCTCAACTCAATATCAATGACAGAACTTCCTCAAAATGGAAACACAACCTATTTTTAACCATATTCTGATTCTGTACACTTCCTCTAAATGTTCCATTTGCTTTTTTTATACACAGTACATGACCATGGAGAGGTAACTATGAGAAAAACAACTATAATTGCTTCATGGAAAATATCAGCCGAGGGAATATTATTATTTGGAAACTGTTTAATCAGTCATCGGCAGTAATTGATTTTTTTGGCCGCTTGGTCTATACTGTAAACATAATATTGCCGTACATGTAAGCAGTGATCTTTACACATCCAGTATACACAGAGCAACACTTGGAATCATTTGGAGTCACCTGGTTAATTAAAGTCAAATATTCACCTTTACTCCAGTTTTTGGGGCAGCTGTTACTCAGATGGTAGAGAGTCAGCCTCCTGCAGTCCACCAATAATATTGCCCAAAAAAAAAGTCAAAGTAACAGAAGGATGAAAAGTGTGTGTGTGGAGTGTCAATGTGTCGGTGGTGAATAGTTTGTTGCTTCAATGCATATCCATATTAAGCTAAATTAGTTTTAACTTGTTGAACTTGCTAGTCTGCATCTTTTTTGCGGTGAGCAAATAAAAAAAATGTAAAAAAAAATACATTTTTTTTTTGTTGTAATGCATCAGAGTGTCGAAATGAGTAAAAACAACAATATTAATTTGCAAAAAACAACATTATTAGCTTTAACTGTTAACTTGATAATTTTTTTACCAAACAGTTTCAGCTATTAGGGAACCAATCTGTTATTTATGAATTGTATTTCTGGGCTCCTAGTAATAAGTTCTATATTTACTCTCTGTTAAGCCAGTTTTTGACACCCAGTGGCTTATGATCAGTTTAATGTATTCTTACTGTGTGATATAGATTTTAATTGAAATCACATTAATTGCCGGATTTTTGAGATTTTAGGAAGTTAGGAATTTCCTTGAGGAATAAAACCCCATGTACTGCATGGGCATTGGTTCCCTGCACTACATTATTGAACAATCATTTGAAACTGTGTGTAAGTAATATACACATGATGAGATTTTATATAGGAAATCACCTTGACCTTACAGTGTACTTATTGTCCTTTAAGTTTGAAAAAAAACTCTAGAATCTTCAATTGGGAACAGTTTTGCCTTTAAAGCTACAAAGGCAGCTTCATTCATTTAGGATGATATACACGGCCACATGGAAGCATAGTGACATCAAGAGTTGAAAGAACTGCAAAAAAAAAAAGGTCTGAAAGGGATCTCTGGCTAGACAAAACTTTTCTTATTCACAATCGCTTTTTGTCTGTTTGCCAGCTGCTACACGTTTGAAGTGGTCGAGGTCTTGAGAGGAACCATTTACGCTGACAACGTTTTTTGAAGTATCGTCGGGCCGTTTCCTCGGCCATGGAAGCAAATTTAGGCGTTTGAGACACGGCTCCAGTCAGTGTATACGATAACACGGGGGCGAAAAACTTTCGTGGTAAGCAACTCTGGGAAGACATTACTCATTCTACGCTCTAAGAGAACTGTGAAAGCATTTCTCAAAGGCAATATCCAGAGCTGACACTCCCAGCAACTCAAGACAGGTAGTTTCTATGGCACTAAAGACAAAATCAACAGCACAGCCGTCGGATGACAGCTGTTGGCTACAGACATGTTTTTTCTTCCTAGAAATGCTGTCATGAGTTCCTTCACGTCTCTATTGAAAACAAGGTCTCGAACATGGCTAGAGGAATAACCTGAATCTTAGAGGAGCGCCGTGTCTCTAGTTGCACATCAGTTGGCTTGACATCCCTGCTCTATCGCCTTTTGTTGTGTCAGTGCACCGTCTCTGCACATCTGTCCGACCTGTTGAAGGGAAAGAAAAGCTATCAGTTTCCCTCTTGTTGTTACAAGTGGTTCGTGTTTTCGTATTGTTAAGAAATCAAATGTTTTAACGCATTCCGCGGAAGATTTTCGCTACATGTTATTGTTCGCTTACGTGCTTAGCCGGAGGTTGGAATGTATTCGCCGCCGCGCTGCAGCGAATATAATCTTACTGGCTGAAATTTAAGGTTGCTTGTGGCCACACAGGTTTTTGGGATGTGTTGCCTATTCGGTTCGTCAGATCGGAAAGATTCCCTGTGGCTACAGACGTGGAAAAGACATATAGAGAAACAAAGCTGTTACCTGTAACAAAGCGGCTCTAGGGATGGGGATGTCAGGCCTCCAGTCTCCAAGCACTTTGAACAAATGTTCATTGACTTATTGATCCTGACTTTTCATTTAATGCAACCATGTTTTTCCTTCGAGAGAAATGTCTCAACTAGATTGTGACAAAATTCAGTAAAAAAAACATTCATGTTCCCCACAGGACTGTTAGAAAATGAAGGACATCATATGATCAGATTACACTTCGTGCAATACTCTGGTAATGTATCTCATACCGTAATTTAGTGGAAAATAAGTTTAACAAAGTTACTATAGAAGGGGTCTAAAACACGTAACAGTTAGAGATATAAGGCAAAAAAGTAGGTAAAAAACACAGGAAGTAAAAGAAACAAATAGATGTTCAATGACGCGATTGCATTGCGGAATTTGTTGCTTCGCATTTCAACATCCATCTAAAGGGCTTAGAGCAACCCGAGTGAACCAAGCCACATTTGTAGATTTTTAAGTCTAGACTATTTTTTTTTGCATAGTGAAAATGATCTGTTGAGTCATATTACCATTATACAAACAACAATGATATGAACCACTCCTGATGTCATCGTCCTTTATCATCAACAGCAAATTAAAAGGACATCGCCCAACCACCCAAATACCTGTAAAGCCCTCTAAGTGTTTCTGTGCAAAGAATCCATTCATTTCCTAACACAGCTTTTATTGATGGCTATTAATAAGATAAGATAAGATAAGACAAGTTAAGATAAGATAACAGAGTTAGCATTACTGCCCAGGTAGTAGGCAGCATGTCCCAGTCTAGTCTTCAGTCTACTCAACAAACTCCGAGATAACTACAAGTTAAGACTGTTGTCAATTGTATTTATGTCTTTTATATTGTGATTTGTAAAATGTTCATGTACATAAACCTGCCTTGCTCTGCCTGTACAACAATGATCAGTCACAACCGTTTAGTCGCAAACTACCTAGAAACCCTATTACTTGGAGATTTCACAGCACTAAACATCTTTCACGAATGCATTATTCCTACTTAATGGTTGCAGTCACAGCTTCAGAGGTTCTCGCTTGGAATCCTTTCAGGTTCAAGCTTTCAAGTCGAATTCTGTTCGAGCATGATCTGGTTGCTGGATATGCAACATGTTTAAATAATTAAGAGGGAGTCAATGGATGGTCTCATGTGGTAGGGGAAAGCGACAGCCGCACTTGCACTCACATTCACACCTGGCTGCACATACATGCGCACAAACGCATGAACACGCGCGGAAACATTTTAGACTGTGTCAAAGCATGTGTAAGTTGGCTCTGAAGATTCACGGGTCGGACCTTTCCCTCTCAGGCATAATTTACAACCTCAAAGTGCTGCTCCTGTCTTTACAGTTCTAATTACAGACACATACGTTCAACACACACACACACACACACACACACACACACACACACACACACAGCTTCTGGCAGGTAATTTAGTGTACCAAAAAAAAAAAATCCTTACTCAGCAAAATGCCTTTATCGGAAAGTGCTTCCTCACTAGTCTGGACCTAACTCCATGACCTGCAATCAAGCTCAGCTCTTTAATTCAGGTATAGCAGGTTATCCAAGGACACATGCGGACTGGAGGAGCTGGGAATCAAACCGCCGGTCTCACCATTAATTGTTTACTGAGCCGCAGCCCCTTGAATTTGCCTTGTTGTTATACATATTAAAGAAATCTTTGCCTATACAGTGTTAAACCTTCCATGTATTTTTTTTTTTTTTTTACAGTTACAGCCATCAACAGCGATTATGCCTCAGTTTCAGGCCTGGTGCTCTGTGTTAAGCTGCTATTTTACTCGGTCCGTGTCTGTTCCGAATTAACGCGCAAGCTTGTTTGTGTTTTGTCTCCCCCGCCTCCATCAAAACGGTGAGCATACTTCGCTCTAACAAGCAGCAGGAGACGGCGTGACCCCGCTGCTCGCAGACCTGTGCAAACTCCGTCATGGATGTAATGCGTCGCCTATTTCACAGAAACGAGCGGGTCTCTTCACACTGTCGCCACGGTAATTACAGCAATTGCAACTGCTGACTGTCCAGTATAGAATTTGTGACATGGGGCATGAGGGACACAGGATGCCTTCAGGACACTGCAGGATGACTTTGTCCTTAGTCTGACTTGTAAAAGGACCTCTTATTAGGAGCATGCTTGCTTTTAATGTCAGTGTTTAATAAAAGAATAGATGCACGTGCACTTGAAAGTATGTGTGAGAGTATTTAAAAAGCAGTAAAGATGGTGAATGGTGTGTGTGTGTGTGTCATTATAGGTGCCATCTGTTCATTAAACACAAAAGTTATATTTATATTGAGGGGCACCAGAACACATTGTGTGTATCCTGGAGGTCTAACAAATGTGGTAAATGCTTTTTCTTCCTCGAAGCCAGTTCTTTAGATGTATTTTAAAATCCTCTATTGTTTATATTGATTTACGACCTTGCAGTGTTCTTTTTCCCTGCCTTTGCTGATGCGTTTCTGCATTTATCGCCTTGTATGACATTACAGATACCTCTAGATCTCTGGGATAGTGTGATGCTATTGGCAGGACTATGGCCTTGTTCATTTGGCAAGGGATTTGGCACAGAACTGTTTTTTTTTGGGCCTTTCTTTTACATGACAATGGCTTTGCAGTCTCCTGATGATGCAATCTTCTGATACCAGCCTCCAGATTTGAGTATTTCGACATCGCAACCCTTATTATCGCCTTCGCGAGCTACATAATGTTACAGCATCTTTATTTAGTTTAGGGTTTATTCATGGTCCTGCAACAAAGTGTTAATTTACTGTACTATTTTTTGTGATCAACAGGAAGCGTTTTTATGCCCGTGGTAAAATTCAGTGGCATTGAGTTGCAACATTACATGACCAACTACTGGCCCGACATGCACACTGCACTGTTTTCAATAGACAGTGCGGATCCTGACAGGAATAATGGTAGCAAAACATTGCAGTCTGCATGCAAAAATAAGGGTCACACTGTAACAAAAGTTTTCCCGCTTCAGGCACTTTCAAAAGCATTATCATTGAAACGAGGTCTATGCATTGTGTCATATGCTTGCATGTAAGCATGCATACTATACACTGTATACATGCCTGGGACAAACAAAACAGTGTTCCAAATGTGTGTCCACCGTAGCCAACTAGGTCAGAAATTCCACAGGGAACCTTTAATTACATAGATTTACTCAAAGACAACACATTTCATGTCTAAACAACTGACCTAAAATAAGCATTTCATTGTGAAGAACCCTTGCAAAACTCTTGAAATCATAGCCAGAACTATGGCAAAAGGCTGATTAGTTTTATGTACTGATGCTGCACATCAACTGAATGGTGTTGTTTGTTGCAGAGGTGCATGTGACTGAGAGTCCCCTCACCAAGAGACCTCCCATGGACGCATGGTTCTGGCAGGAGTCCGCCAGGAAGCAACATGTGAATGAACGAAGAACCAAGATGAAGTCAAATCAACTAGACGACACCCGAACCCAGAGAGTTCCACAGGCAAGTGGCTATTTATCATTCACTTTCCTCATTAATAAAAAAAATAACCTCACGTTCTCGTTATCAGATCTTCCTCCTTTTTTAGCTTTCGGTGTAACGAAACTGCAGCAAACACTGACGTGCAGTCAATTTCATCATCGTGTCAACAATAATTACAGACGTGAAGTAAAATAAGTACAATGTTAGCCTATAATTATCCTGACAACACACGTCATAAGAATCAGTGTGCCAAAAATAAATTGCAGCATTAGAGCTGGTGAGTAAATGTTTCAAATCAAATTCTGTCCCCTAAGTCAAACATAAACCCGCTGCGCACGTGCACGCACACTCACACACGCGCACACACACACACACACACACACACACACACACACACACATTATGTATAATAACTAAATAAAAAGAATATATTAAGATTCATATCCTTAGCCCCATTTATACGAGCTGTCAATAGCTCCATGTATCCCCATTGTTTAATGGACAGAGGTTTTAGGGGCTTCCAACATGTTGAAATCATTTTCTTAGCAGCTGTTAAGCCTGCAAGCACAAAACCTATTAAATCCTAAAAATACCTTTTCCTGCCCTGTGCCTATAAGACCCAAGAACTGTTTTTAAACTGTCTCATGGACAGAAACACAGGTGTAAGTCAGTCTGTTTTTACTGTACTCTTATTTCCACTACATACTTATCTAAATGTGAAATTAAGCACAGTGTCTGTTCTTAATCTAAAAATAAATCTTATACCACCAGGTATTTTTTTTGTCGAATTATCACAGACGCTCCTTCACCTATTGACTGTAAATCTGTGACATCTTCATCTGCAGGGAACAAACAACTTTCAAACAGATTTCAACTGAATCAGGATTTTTGCAATATCCTATCTGGATGGATATAATGCTGTTGACGCTTATATCTCCTGTTACATCAGCTGTGTGTGGCTGTAACAGGAGATATGATCTGTCAGTGCTGTGAAATGCTCAGTATGGCCACCAAAGGTCGAGCAGTCAAACAGTGACAAAAGGTCAACAATGTGCTACTGTGTGAGCCACCTCGTCTGGCACAGTAGTGCCCTCCTCTGGGCACCTTTTGACTTAAACACACACACGCGCACACACACACACACACACACAGTCACTTACAATGCATAGATCAAAACTGTTCGATAAAGACTGACCCTAATATTATATCCACTCCAACGTTAACCTCAGCTACCTTCTTTAACTTAACCCTGACTCTCACTCTCACCTTAACAAAAGTATTAACTCTTATGCCCCCTCCCACATACACACACACACACACACACAGATTTGAGGAGTAGTCCTGTGTGAACAGATGTCTGTACCAACAACACGATTAATACACGTACATACACACGAAGATGAAGAGGGATCACTCACGGAGTCATAGGTGATCTGCTGCTTGTTGTTTTATGAAACTTTTATTGTAAGTTCTATTTATTTAGCCTTTATTTAACCAGGTGCCTCCCATCGAGAGCAAAGATCTCTCTTACAACAGAGACCTGGCCAAGAATAACAGCAACACAGTTTCAGCAAACAGTCAACATAAAATCATAATATAAAATCACAGTTTTGAGTAACATTATACTAATCAGATAAAAGATTTGCATTCAGACAACAGAGACTAAGTAGATTGTTCTAACATTGCTCAGGGATATTATGCCTGATATTGTGCTCAGGCTGCAGATTGCTCCATACATCAGTTGCAGAAAAACAGTACACTACAAAATTACTGAGAAGCTATTCTTGCTCTCGCAGGAGAGGTGCAATAATCTGAAAAAAATATTTAATCTAAGGGAAAACAAGAGAACTCCAAGAGGAGGAAAAAGACTAATCACTACAGCGAAGAAAATAAGGCAAACACAAAACACTCTGAGAGGAGGAATTCCTGACCTGATAATTATTAACAAAAGTGAAATGGGTCATGCCAAAAAGCTGAGGATCTAAGGTAAGCTGTGGAGGGAATGATTGAGAACTTAAACTAAGATATAAAAGTTACAAAAAAAAAAAAAGTTCCACCTCTTACATGTAGCAATTTCTATGACTGTAGACTGTGGACTCAGGTGAACTGATGGACAATAGACAAAGACTCAAGACAAAGAGAACAGACTATTTGAGCAAATGGAGGGTATTGGGGAATAGGTGGAGACAAACGGTAAACAGGGCAGAGCCTAGGTGACACATGAGGAAGGGTAAGTGCTCTGAAAGGAGAACAGAGGTAGGATTTTCAAAATAAAACAGGACATGTCAGGAAAAAAAAAAATCACCACTGGGTGACACTTTTATAAAATACAATGCAGCTCAAAAGAAAAGGGTATTAAAGCAAAAAATACCTATTTGGGAGAAAGACAAATCTATCTACTGCCAGTCTGTGCCTCGCATATCTCTCTGACTGGTTGTTGGATCAACCTCAACTTTTGGATATAGCTTGCACATGGCATAATGGGGGGTATCCTTTTATGTGAAATTTTTCAGATGGATATTTTTATCCTTTTTCGTGTAATTTTTAAGATGGACTGTCAAAAAATCATTATGCTATGCTGTGGTGGCGTAGGGTGTTGTGTGTTTGTCTCATAAGCAGCAGATCTGTGTTTGATTTAGCTGAAGCATTTCTATGAGTCTATGCCATTTTACAGAAGAAAAAAAAAAGTTAAAAAAAAAACAATACAAATAACAATACTTATCAAACTGCTATCCTGCAGCAGAACTTTTGTTACAGCTTCATATCACAAAGACTATTCCCACGATACTATTTAAACCTTCATTGTCTTCCTGTACCAATCATGCAATTAACATAGTGAAAGTAATTTTCCTGCTTCAGCTACTACTTTATTCCTCACTAACACAGGCTACAGTGTCCATAGCGTTGGACCCAAGCCCAACATTATTGTTTTATGGATAGCGTTGGACCCAACCCCAACATTATTGTTTTATGGATAGATAGATAAGTTGTTGTGCATATTAAAACAATGTGATAACAAACAGAAAGGATTTATTATCATTTCACCATTTACTACACATATTGTGGTTCACAGAACAGTGTGTGGAACATGAAAAAAATCACTTACATCCAACCTATCAAATATAGGAATATACTTTCAACTTTCTAAATTGATTAAGTTTTTTTAGCTGCTTCATGAAATGATCAGCAGCAACTGTTTGTCTGTTGTGGAGTGGGGGTTTGTTCTGAATCTTTGCAGCATAGCTGCAGAAAACTGCCTCAGCAGACATGCAGCACGTCTGTGGCACATTTAGCCGGCCTGTGTTACATGACCTAAGGAAACAGCTTCGATGCACTTTAGTTAATTATTCTTGCGCCCAATATGTCTAGAATGTGCTTTCATAGAACTGCCTGATTTTTTTTTTTTTTTTGATGATATGTTCAAGTAGCTTCCTACTATGTGGAGATATTATGTAATGTGACAACAGTCATTGTTAAAATAAAAACATGCCATCAGATGATAATACGTTAATCTTTGGTCTTTTTTGGTAGTACCTTTATCTATTTATTGGTGCATTTTCACATTCTATGTCGGAATCTTGGAGCAGTATAAGCTGCACTCATTTTAGTTTTAGTTTTTTTAAGATGTTATACCGTAACTTACTTGTGCTGAACTTCACAATGAAAAGTGATGTTGTTTTTCTCTCCCTATGGAATGCACAGCACGGCCTATACGTTGAAACGCCCCACTCCCCCCTTCATTCTTTTAAAAATTCACCCGTCTCACAACAAAAGCTTCACAAATAATAAAAAACAATTCCTGGAAATCCCTTAATGGGAGGGCGTACAAGCATATTCTTTCTGTTTCATGCAAATGAGTTTAGGGCCCAGGGGGTTATGCATTTATGTCACCACTTGGCAAACAATGATACGCATTTACTCATTTTCTCCCTCACTTACTCTAACTCGCTCACTTGCGGCAAAACAAAATACAACAAAAAATCACAAGTGGGAGGGCACAAACCAATTGTCAGGATCATTAGAAGCAACAAAGGGGTGAATGCGGTAAAAGGAGTTGCGCGACCAGGCAGGGGGAGGGACTTCAGACGCCTGGTGTCAAGCATGGATGCACTTCGTTGTGGGTGGTCGTGTGAGGTCAAATGCGGTATACAAAGTGCAGGGTTTGCTGTCAGAGCTGGGGTCACGTCAGATCTGTTATCTTTTTACCGCCACTGAGAATAAACGTAGTTTTATTGTTCTTGCTTGTAAATAAAAAAATGGTTGATCTAGCATCATATTCATATTAGTCTTGTCATATTAAGATCCTGTAATTCCTGTTGTCATGATTTCCATTTAAAGTCAAAAGGCCTCTTTTCAATGCTCCACTTCAAATTCGAAAAATGTGTGTATGCTAATGATGCAGAAGCAAAGACTTTTTTTTTCCTTCTTCATTATTCATGAAAAGCAGATTTTGGGTAGGAAACAAATATTTTTATGGTGATAAAAGGAATAGTGAGCGTGAGTCATTGTCACAGCAGGAACATCACAATCCGCTGTAAGGTTTCAGTGCAAGTGTTACTCATTAGCAATCATGATGCAATACCTTCCTCACAGTGCTTTTTAAAACGGATTTTAGCTGAAGCCAAGGAGGCGGCTGGAAGCAAATAAATCTGCCGTTGTCCTCGCTACGTGAAAAAACACATTTTAACGTTCAGATGAAGTAGTCTCAGCAGTCCGAATTAGCCAAATCAAACTTACATGTGACTACTGCGCGGCGAGCCAACACTGCTGTGGAAACACAAGAAAGAAAAGAATACACTCATGATTCAACTCAATCGATTAGCTTAGCTATTATAAGGAACCAAAGGTTGCATCTTTCACTCAAGTGCAGACTGCGTTTTTACTCCTGATCTCTTACAGAAATCACATACTGTAATGAAGAAATCTCTGTATGACCATTATAGGAAGGAGGAATCATTTTAACTAATCACAATTTAAGTGTAGGTAGTGTTAGTGTATTACAGAAAATGTCCAAACTTTTCCTTTACAGAGTGCAAGGAGGTGAACAGTGAAACTGCTGTGCATGCATTGAGGCGTGGGTTTATACACACACACATTAAACCCATTTTTTACTGAGCGAGCCAAAGAGAAAGTGTGAAAGAAAGAGGCAGAGAGAGAGAGAGAGAGAGAGAGAGAAAGAAAGAAAGAGTACTTTTCATCCATATGTTCAGATGTCTGATAAGGTTGGAGGCAGACTGCGCCTCCTCCTGCCCTTCTCTCTCATCGTCGGCCAACTCATCATAAGACTGGACCTCTTTGATCCCGCTGGCAGCCTGATACACTCTCTGTGTGCTGTGTGTTACAGTAAAGTGTGTGTGTGTGTGTGTGTGTGTGCATGTGTGTATATGAACATGTGTCTGCATAGATGTGTGTGTGTATGTATGTGTGCGTTCACTTGTGTGTGTATATGTATGTGTGCGTTCCCCTGTGTGCATGTGTGTGTGTGCGTGTGTGTGGCCATGACCACCTGCTGAGTTAAGCAGTGAAGCCACTCATGTTCCTCTCCACCAGACTTACATCAGTGATGTTGGCCGGACTTTCTGCCTGCCTGGCTGCACCTCATAAACATCTTAGCTATAAATGTGTGTATTTGTGACATTTTTACGAGGGACACAGAACTATTTCATTTCTCCATTCTTTTTTCTTGAGCAGATTACTTGGCGTGAAACTTAAAGCCAAATTGCTTTTTTTTTTCCAAAGTGCTTTTTTTTTTATGTATTCATTATGCCTGCTTTGATAAATCCTAAAGAATCATTGTCATGAATAACGTTTTAATCGTTGTCTGCTTCCCCAACATTTCAGAGTGCCTGCCAGCAGGAGTTGGACAAGGTATTAGAGGAGATCTCTAAAATGACCTCTGAAGATAACAGAGGCCCTCTGGAGAACCTTTATGTGCTCAAGTTTCCAAACTGTGACAGACACGGACTGTACAACCTCAAACAGGTGAGCCGTGGACAGGGCGCCGCTCTCAGATCACACCGCTTTACACAAACCATTGTGGCTGGTTCAGTTCAAAGTGACACCCATACATGGGTCTTTTTAGGTACTGGTTTCTAATGGGATCGGTACTGAAGAACTAATAAGCTTCAGAACAAACTACTACTATCAGTATTTAACATTACTTCACATTACACAGGGACACGTTATTTACGATTAATTAATTTCAAAGAAAATAATAAAAATATAATGCATTTTATTGCAAACAATGTAAATGCTTGTCAATCACCATGTTGTGGTTCACAACAATTATACGGACACACACACAGCTCCGACTAGAACAATGAAAGCTCTGCTGGACGGACGATACATTTTTTTATTGAAAAAACAGCCCAATAAAAAATCACTGCGTTGGCAATGGCGTTGTTTATTGCAAACTGTGCAGAAAAGAGTTTGCATTTTACAGACACACCAACCCTACTATACCGTTTAAAATGCACAATAATTCTCAGAGAGAGGACAGAAACGCTGGAGCTGTTGACGGTTCTGGTTCTGGTTCTGGTTCTGGTACGAGTACAAATAAGCAGCCCAAAACCCGAACAAATGACTGGATTCATCAGGAAGAAACTGAGTAAGCCAACAATGGAAACACTGAGGAAATATGGAATTTCCCAGAATTGGAGACCACTATCAGTGGTTGAAGATCAGGGTTTAGAAAATGCGCTACAGATAGCAACTAAAATCAATTCACTTCACTTCAGAAAATAAATGTTGCTTTTGGGGCAAACATTGTTGTTTGATTAATTGCAATTAATTACGAAACCAGGAATGAATTACATTCATTTTTTTTTAATCAAGTTCCACTCCTAATTATTTCAACTTTTCTCTAATGATCACAAAGCTGTCGTTGTAATAACACTGATACGAGTGAAACACCAGCAAAGTGCAAAGATAAAATGTCATCATGATGTGTTCAAGTGTAACATTAATATTGTAAAATATAATTTTTTTGCGACAAACATGAATACACACAGCTATTAGGATGATGCATTAGCAGCCGTGCGTATCCCTGTGAATCCGTTACCATTCAGGCAGGGACTAGTAGTGGCATTTAATTAATACAAAATTAAATTAATACAAATGTTGATTGTTTTTTCTGTTGTTTTTCTAATTACCCTGTAAGACTGTGGGGCTCATTGTAAGCATCTGATATCTGATTCTCCCTATTCCTCTCACTTTCTACGAGCAGACAGTCGCGCTGTGCACGTCACAGAGAAGCCTGTTTACTGTAATTTGTGGTCAACTGTGTCCTCTGTAGGGGAGGGTTGGGATTAGGCAGCACAAACACTTTTGGATGTGTGGAGACACAAAGTCCCAGTGAAAATGACTTTAAACCAAACCGTTCCTTCTACGAAAACGGTTTTGATGAAGACTGACCAAAAAAGCGACCCTCTGTGTATCTGCTCCACCTTGATTGCAAGCACATGTTGCACAGACAAGCATCGTTCAAACCGGTTTGCCAGAGTTTCCAGAGATACCCAAACACAGTACACTTTGTCAGGGCAGAATTCAAGGAACATTGCTATAAAAATGACGCACATCTAAAAAATCTATGAACAGTGTCTCGGTAAGAGGGTGAGAGAATGTCCTTTGACTGAATTTGGCATCTAAAACTAGTTTGTGCCACTGGAAAAAAGCTCTCCTTATAATTCACAAATTACTTAAATTCCATTACTCACCTAGATGGCAGTTACATCATATCATTTATTATGAGAATATATCCGGTATAATTCTAAATCAGTGATGGATGAAGTATTTGGATCCTTTATTTCAGTAAATTTAGAAATATTGATGTAAAAAAAAAATACTCCGTACATTCTGAATTGTAAATGTAACTTAGTACAGTAGAAAGGAAGCATAAAGTAGCATCACATAGAAATACTAAAGTATATGTACCTTAAAACTGTACTCAAGTACAGTACTTGAATAAATGTATTTAGTTATGTTCCATCACTGTCATTCATACATTAAAGTCCGTTCTTCATGGGTAGAAACTTCCAGGAATGTCACAGCACCGTGACATCACAGCGGGACTTGTTCAAAAACACCTGCTGTGACATCACTCATCAGGTTTTTTGGTCGGGACAGTGACGTGTTCGATCAGTTGTTTCTCTCAGAGGGCGACGGCAGCAGCAATGGCGGTGGCAGCGGGCCATGATTTGATGGAAGAGCTGCTGGGTGGTTGCAGATGACGTCATGTTTTAGCCGGCGGTTGCAGACGCTCGGATGATCGGGCGCTGACTCTGATGTAGGAAAAACGCTTTTGTTGTGATCAGCATCGACGATGATTATTATTCCTGCACATTTTCTTTTAATTTACAGTTCAAATTAAATTTTATTCACATAAATGTTACAAAAATATTGCCAACTTGTCAGGTTAAAAAAAAAAAGGTCAATGCATTTCATAAATTTAGACAAGAAAAAAGCTTTTTGTGTGTGTGTGTTTGTGCTAAATTTTTGAGGCCATATTATATTGTACTATGTCTTTTTGTGTGTATATGTGTTCAAGTGATTGTTTCTGTTATATTGTTGTGTACAAATCTCTCTCACTGTCTCTCTCTTTCTCTCTTTCTCTCTCTCTCTCTCTCACACACACACACACACACACACACACACACAAAAGAAATCCCTTTTATCAGCCTGGCAAAATCACCCCAGAAAATCCTCATCCTCCCTCTTTCTCCCACCTGCCACCGCTCTCCACACAACAACCCTCCCCCCTCTCCCCCCCTTTTTTTTTTTTATAAACTCTCACATACTCCCCTCCTCGTCCTCAGTACTCTGCCCCGACACACTCACGCACACACACACACACACACACACACACACACACACATCTGTGTGGGGAGATGTCATCATGAATGAGGCAACAGCTTCTGAGCTCAAGGTTACAAGGCAATAAAGCTGTTTGGCGTACTTCATGGGAAGACTTTTGTTAAGCGCAGGAACGAGCTGTGCTTCCGACTGGGGGCTTGAATTTGAATTTTTTTTTTTTTTTGCTCATCCGTCGAACTCAGACAGACGAGGACAAACAAGGTCACATATCCAGTGTGTTCTTACGAGCATAGTAGAGCAGAAAAGAAGATTTGAATAGGCGCCACCGTTTCCTAAAGCAGCCAATTTTCATCACTGGTCACAAACAACGGCATTGTTTCGGACCGGAGTCCCCGGTTCCCAGGGAGGAACACTGTACCTCCTCAACACTCAGCTCCCTTTTTGGAGTTGTCCCTCCTTGTCACCGAGTAATTACTGTAACTGTCACTTTTTTTGTTCTTTCTCATCGAAGGAAGAAAATGGAAAGTCTTTTCTTCCCCCACCGGCCCTTCATTCTTCTCGCCGTCCCCTCCGCGGCCACCGCGGCGTAAACTGTGTCCACTTCAATTACGACCTCATTTCTGAGGAAGGAGGGGGGTGGCTGTGGGGGAGCCTCGTCGGCTGTAAGAGGGGGGGGTTTGGGGGTGTGTGGGGGGGTGGGAGGTGACTGTTCGACTGGCATGACCCTACGTGTTTGTGTGACAGTCTGTGACGTGCCTGTGTGGCAGTGGACGGGCCGTGGTGTTGTGAGTAGGGGGTAGGACCCGAGGGTGGGCTGCCATTGGGTGAGCGCCGGCCCACCCGAACCATGGCCCACTCTCTCGTCCAATGGCCTCCCGCTGCCACGAGATACACACAAGTCCACACATAACACTAGAGCACCCCCCACCTCCAACTCCCCACTGTGTATCTCCACCCCTCCTCTCTCTCTTTTTTTTTTTTTCTCTCTCCCGTGTTTTCCAACCCGCCTGGTTTGTGTTTTTCTCCCCTCTCTCCAGTGCAACATGTCCAACCACGGCCAGCGAGGCGAGTGCTGGTGCGTTAACCCCATAACTGGGATCCAGATTCCGGCAACACCCAGAGTCAGAGGGGACCCCAACTGTAGCCAGTTCCAGGAGGAGCTCCGGGTGGTGCCCACCGCAGCCGCCTCTCGCTAGCAGCCCATTGTCTTCAGACGTCAAAATCTGACAGAGAAAGGAGTCACTGTACATGAAGGCCTTTTCTTAATTGACATTATGTATAAGGTAAAAGTGGTTTGAAGGATAAGGCCGGGGTTGTTCTTTATTTTTCTAATCGAATCCCATGAAAAGACCAAAACCAACAATCATCATTACACTACTGGCTTTGCTTTCACAGGTAACATGAGGACCGACTGTTTGCTGTTGGTCTTTCTGTGGGTTTGGTGAAAACAAAGCTTTTATTTTATTGTATTTATTTTTTGGGGGGGAAGGGGGGGGGGGGGTCACATAGAGAGCAGCTCATCAAACTGTAAACGCTGCATATCACCGCACAAATTGTTATGGTGAGAGTGAGATTAAACAGAAGTTCAACAGACACAGAAGAACATTCGGAGTTGTGTTTGCAGCCATGAGTCCAGTACTGACTCTGTATTAGCACCACTAGTCTCATAAAGACCATTCCTATTTAATAGTTTGATCTGGCTCCACACGTTTTATTTTTTTTTTGCTGTTTGCATTTCTTTAAAACCCTTCACCATTCATGGTGTTCTTGTAAAACCTATAATACAATGAATAAATCCCTGCAAAGGAAAACACCACAAAAAACAGTAAAAGATGTACATCAAATTCCACTTATATTTTTCTTATTCATTTTGACTGATTAAAAAAGATAAACCTAACAGGCCATTTTCAGCGTATGCTGTAAGCTTGGAGGAAGGGTAGTGTTTCAGGTACTGACGTTAGCGGAAGGGGAGGAGAATTCCAACTGAAACAATCAGCTATTTCCAGGCGGCTGACTTATGTTTCTGTGTTAAATCTCCGCTGGTTCATACATGCACACACCGCGTGTGTGTGCTGAGCGTTTATACCTGTGCAGACAGGCAGAACCTGTTCGCAGTTGTTGCTGTCTGCAGCGCAGCGACATGGAGCATAGGTACATAGGTACATTTCTGGGAAAGGTGCACATCAGACTGGTGTCCATTCAAACGCAGAGCGATAAATCCGCCGTTTATATGCAAAGCTGCTGGAAATGACAATAGAGCTGGGTTTTAATGCAGCCAGAAGAGGAGCAGTCTGAGGAACTCTGATCATATGAAAATACTACTGGAAATCAATTAATAAAAGTAGAGTAGGAGACCCGGAATCCAAAACAATGAGCTGAAAGACATTAAAAAGCTCCACATTGTGAGGAAGCTGCAAGAGCAGGCAACGATTCTCTGTGAGTTTTTTAGCAGAAGATTAATTTATCCCTTGTTGAAATGAAATTATGGATCTGTGCATGTTTAAAGTGAAACCTTTTTTTTGATTTAATTTTTTTTTTGAGTATGATATGATATTTGAGAGTAATATATCTCCAGGATTACAGGAATGTTCTTTTGGCACATGTCTGTTCATTACTTTTTGCTTTTTAGATTTTCAATACTGCTACTTTTCAATGCAATTTCATGATATCCTAAATAATGAAAAAAAAAACGAGTTGCAACAGTGTAAAAGCCTTGAACATTTGACACTCACACTCACATCTGAACATCTGCCTCAAACCAAACTCAGTCAAAGTGATTCTCATGCCAGTTCAATGTTATGGTAATGAACTGACACTTTCTTGGTAAAGTTTGCTTCCTACATTATAAGCTGTGTATGAAATAAATGCTTTTTTTGTTGTTTTTGCTCTGACAGTCACTGAGTAGATAAAATTGCTTTTGTCATTGCCACTTCTTGGACATTTCGCTGCAAAACCGTCATGCTAATTTAACGCTAAATGTCAGCGCAGCGCGCTGTCCGAGTGTTTCCATGAATCCATCAGTTTGTTTCGTTGCAGAGAGTTGTCATCTTTTGTCAGCAGTTTTCCTATATCAGCACTATCAACTCCAAATAAGTGTCACTGCAGGAAAATTGCACTTTGTGAGCGTGCATGTGTGAGTGTGTGTGTGTGTATGTGTATACAGTATAGCCGTGTGTTGCTTGGGTTACTAATGAAGTGTTGACAGGAGGAGGGGGTAGAATGGGGGTTTGACATTGACAAATGGGATATTAAGTGGGTAAAGATGAATAACCCAAATACACACAAACACACACTCCCACACATATTTGTGCTACAGATTATGGTCTAAAGAGAGGAAGCCAACACCAGGACTTAGCCAAGGATTGCAGGGACGCTGCTGGTTATTCTGGACGCCGCAGGTTATTCTGGACGCCCTCGACGAAACTGGGACCGTCTTTGTGATCATTTTGTGCAGCGCTGTCTCACTTTTTTTTTTATGACATCCATGGCTTGTCAGCAATGCTGTCTTATTGTACCATTGATAGCCAAGCAATTTCTCATCCTCATAAAATGTAGCTGTAATGCACATGCCAAAAAAAAAAAAATTGAACACACATCTGTATTATGCAGCATATGCACCTTCATGGAAAAGTTGCCTAATATATTTTAATATCTAGGAAATAGGGAAAATTTGGAATGGTTTGCATATGACTCAATTTTTAATTTTTTTCTCATTCGTATATCCTCAAAATCAAAGAATCGCCTCGCCTTAGGGAGCTTTATAGTATACAGCAAAGATGTTCTTAGAATGTTCTATTTTTTAATATATTTTTTCAGCTTTACTTCATGTGGATTTCTGTATTTTAATTCTTCTAGCCTCTAAAAGTTGTTAACATAAAACAAGCAACTTCTCTTTTTAAAGCTGCAGGATTAGACGAAGATTAATCAGCAACTATTATGATAGTTGAATGATATTTTGATGTTATTGATAGCAATAATGTAACTCTTTAGCTTATCAAAAGTGATGATTTATTGATTTTCTTTGTGGAACATGATTATAAATTGAATATCTTTGTGTTTTAAACTCTGAGTGTTGTTTTTACTCATTTTCGGACATTTTGACACCAGTAACTTAACTTGTAGACACTGCAACATGTGACAAGGAGTCCCAGTTAGACAGCATTATGATGTGTTGTTGCAATAGTAAACCAAGGCTTCTACACTGTGACTTGGGTTCAACAATTACATTGCATAAATATCATTTTACATGCAATCATGTGTAAACCAGTAACACAAATCTGTACAGACCAAGAGCTGTAAATGTGTAACTTGAGCTATAGAAAGTGAACAAACTCTTGAGTATACAATGGATGAAAAACAAATAAATACGGTATGTGTGTGTTGGGTTAAACTGACTGAGGATATTGTTCAGATATTTCCAAATATGACATAACACATTACACAATTCTATTTGATAGTAATAATATTAATCCTTAGGAATAAGCACTAAAGTCCACTGTCTTTCCTGATGAATTCTAAAGCTCCTCTAAAGCTAATTTGAGTTTGAGTAAAGTGGGTTTGTTCCAAACGTAATTTTTTTTTCGAGTAGCAAATTCCCCGTGTGCTTCCAAGGACATGTGTTTTCTTGCCGAGCTGCAGCAGAGAGACACTTCCTGGTAGTTGCATGTAGGTCTGTTGCTGGGCAACAACAGCAGCAACAAACCTACACACCCCTGCCAGGCAAAGATACCCACTCAATTTGGATAACTCAAATTAGCATGAAAGTAGCTTCAGCTGTTTGGAATGCGGTTTTGCATAGAGCAAATGATGAAGAAAAAAAATGATGTCCCGTATTATTACGATGCATTCACTGTAGT
Organism: Eupleurogrammus muticus; assembly: GCA_036785175.1. Classification (NCBI taxonomy): domain Eukaryota; kingdom Metazoa; phylum Chordata; class Actinopteri; order Scombriformes; family Trichiuridae; genus Eupleurogrammus; species Eupleurogrammus muticus. The sequence goes on from JAYKQN010000001.1 coordinate 17,730,052, forward strand.
GACAGAAGGAAGGATTACAACCCATAACTCTTTCAACACGCATTATGGTATGTGAGTAATTCACATTTAGAAGGCTAACCTGTCCCGAAGGCAGGTAATGTCTCTCTTAATGAGTTTCACTCCATATGTAAGGTAATTTCTTATGTAGTGACAGTTACAGGTTGTTTTATTAAGCAGGCAACAGTTAGAACATATGTTTTTTTTTTTTCTTTTTATGTGTCACGCAGCTTAAGTACATTTCATATGAAGCTGAAATCGCAAACACTTGCAAAAGTCAGCAACAAAAGTCACCACTGATTTGTGATCGAAATTATTCAAGACTTGGGTGTAAAGAGAGACTTCTTTGAAGTTGCGGCCAAAAGTGTATCAAATGAGACCGCTCCTGACTGGCTCTGGCCTTGTAACCTTATACATGTGCCAGTGTGCCAGTTGGGTGAGCACAAGTCCAAGAGTGCAATTAATCATGCTGTGCGAAATATGAAAGCTCTTTCAGCTACAGCTTTACCGCTTTGTGCAGTTTGTGTGACATGCTTGCTTTTTTTTTTTTTATTATAAACTTTTTTTTTTTTTTCTAATGCCTGGTCTTTGGCAGAGAGTTTGCTTTTTAAAATTTGACAGCTTGGCTCGGTGTCACACATGGATCTCGGGTGTCCTTGGGTTGTTCAGCACATTTAATGGTACTTTGAGGCCGACCTTTTTTTTTTTTTTTCTTTTTTTCTAAACAAATCAAAACAAGTGTCTTTTGTTTTTGGTTTGATAGATTAGACACAGCGGGCTGTGGAGGGTGGTTTAGCAGTGGGAGTAAGAGTGGGGGCGAGTAACTGTGCGCGCTCCACTGTGTGTGTGTGTGTGTGTGTGTGTGTGTGCAAAAGCACGTGTGTATTAGCTGAGAGAGGATCCGCCCTACTTCCAGGCTACTATTTCTTTTGTTAGCATTCAACAACTTCCCTTTATACGTTGATGGTGGGTCTAAGACTCGCAGAAGCTGTACTTGTTGAATGTTAACAAAATAATTGTTGTTTTATCTTTGTTTAAATGACAAGGTACTTCAATGTTAGAAGGAAGCACAACAGGAGAGACATTTATCTTTGAATATGGACCAAAAAAAAGCCCAATATCAAATTTCGGCTTTATAGAAAGACTGATGAAAAACGCCCCTGTACAAAACATCACAGTGTAATTGAAGCTGGTAGAATCTGGAGGTTGGGAATGACACATTCATATATATTTACACTGTGCAAAAGGGGCAGAAAACATCTAAGAATATATTAGATCTTTTAATATATTTCTTTCTTCATTGCATGGAGGCAGAGTCAAAGCTGAAATCCTTTAACTTAAAGGAAATGTATGTATTATAAATGTAAACTTTCATTATTGCCATTGAAGAACACGGCATTATACTCATCAGGACAGAAAAACAACAAGCAGTTAGATTAATTTTACACTTTATTTGAAGGTAAAATTGAAAGTGAGCACACGTGAAATGTCAGGAATCCATCATTTCGGCGGAAAATCAACCAAGGTTATTAGCAGATAGTTTGGGCTGTAATTTTACCATTTGCCTTCATTTTCTCTGCCAATAGGTCGAAACTGGGGACCTGATTAGAACCTGACCAATATTTGTAACAGTCAGACCTATTTTTAGTGATGTAGCTGCAGTGTGAGACCAGCTTACTTTGGCGATTGAATTTAATATCACCGCTGGTTAAAACACGAAGAAAATCCCAGTTTCTCTCGTTTAAGACGAAGAGCCCTTCTGACACACAGGATCTCAGACTGTGCTCCAGCCTGAGATACTGCAAGGCATGACGGCCATAATGGGAGCAATAAATAAATAAATAACCCCTTTTATGGCTTGTAGGATATAAAATCCTAATCTCAAATTTAGTTTACTTAACATGCCGTTATGGTTCTCACAGTCACATCCGATCCACGCTGAAGAACCCTTCATTTAGGATTCCGGGTCTAAGTCCATCTTTGATGAAAGGGCTTGAATGAAGACTAGCAGACACTTGTCTGCCGTCTTCTACCACCGGCATCGTAGGATTCCACCGCTAAGTCATGTGATTTACTCCCCAACTGCTGTACATTCTTTCAGATATCCTTTCATCTCCATCCCGGTGATGAAAAGAACCACCATTACCCCTTTAAGAGATAGCATTAGACAAGAGCACAAGCGGTGATTTGCAAAGATCCCAATTATGCAGTGTAAACATCTGCATGCCATTTGTAAGCTTATGTCTTTAAATGCCCCGTCATCTTTTCCAAAAGTCACATTTAATGATATGAGCCACGGGCAAATCGATTCACCAGCTAGCGAAAGCATCTACAAAGCAATTGCTTGATTTTACAGGGTAATCGTTTCTTTTTTTTTTTTTTTTCCTTCAAGTCACATGAGAGGACGAGTGTCCAACCTTTCGACACAACACGGAGGCCCGAGCGGAGCGAAAAAAAAAATAATCGACACGGCAGTTCAACCGGTTTCTGAGATGAGTGAGGTGCGTGAGTTGACGTTGGATGCAGCCATCCAACATTGTTGGTCTAATTATGTAATAAAAGGGGCATAAATGCTTTGAAGTCCTAAGTGCAGTTGTCAGTTTCTTTGAAGGCAAATAGTAATTGTCATGTTCACTGCCTCACAAATCAAATCTTCTACACATGTTTTCTCCTCCCTGAAGTCAAAGTCTGTGCCCTCCCTACCACACGCACGCACGCACACACGCGCACACACGCACGCACACGCGCAGGAAAACACACGCATGCAGACATACCACAACAACCTTTACGGCAGCCTTGATCTGCTCACTATACAGGAACTGTGGGCCCTCCACCCTTTCATGCCCTGCATCAGTCACCCACATCTGGAGTTGGTCAAAGTCCCAAAGTCCCCCCAGGGGAAAAGATTTTTTGGCCCCCGAAAAAGAAAAAAAAAACTGTCCCACTCTGTCACTTCCTGGAATCCATGTGGAAATAAAGATGACCAGACAAGCCTGTGCAGGGACGCAGCCCCCTCACATCCTATTAGATATTGTATCCTTATGGCTGTCGGCGCACGCTGAAGATTTTGAGCTGCTAATCCTGAGCTGGCATCATTGCTGTTGATTTGTGTGTTTGACCTTTACTGACCAGGTGGTCCTGTTTTGTTACAGTATATCGCGTTTCATTTTTTAAAGAGACCCCGGCGAACTGGGGCCTGCTCTTGTGACAAAACGTGTGACGTCAGAGAGCGTGAACATTGCGTTTTCTCCTCACCTGTGATTTCCTGTTTTTATCAAAAGCTGATTCTGGCCATCTTTACCAAAGCTTCTCCATTTTTTTTGTTTTTCCTTTTTCCTGCCACTCTCATTCTTTTGCCACAGTGAGAGCATGTCTGAGTGTATACACGCGCTTTGTGTGAAGAGGCGTGTCTCAGGGGAGGGAGGCTTTCCATAACGGGATGAAGCATCCTCCAGGCTAAGAATCCCGTCTCCCCAGTCATCTGAATAGTGAGCTGGTCCCACTAAATGGTATCCCCCACCCCCTCGGTGAAGTTCAAACTCATGTTAAATGACTTCCTTGTTCCTGTGCAATCTTTTTTGACTATGGTGTTGAAAACCAGGTGACTTGCCCTCGGGCGAGGCTTTATAAAGTCACATCCTGCATGCGGCATGAGATCCTGCAGGCTAGCCTGTGTGCCTCAGACTTATGTCTAAGAGGTTTATCAGCTCGAGCCTTGGAGATTAGTCAGTGCTTACTATCGGGGTGATTCCACTTCAAACTGTACATTTCAAGTCAATTTAGAGGCTACTCATTCCCAAATGCATCAATGGAAAAAAAAACAAAAAAACTCACCAGAGTTCTTAAATGAATACATAACTTTATTTAAATAAATGCTTTGTCATAACAAAAAAGACAAAGGTTAAAAGAGTACATAAATTACAAGTTGAATAAATATTACACAGTGATATTCACTTTTAATAATTTGAGATTTTTTGTCTTTTTTTTTTTCTTATTTGTCTTATGTAGTTCCAAATACTGACCATTTTATTTCCCACTGTCCTCCTGCCACGGATGGGTCTATTTCACAAGCCAGTGAACACCAAATTATGATAACCAATTGTGTTGTCTCATTACATCCAGAAAGTGTTATGTATTCAGAAAAAAGCTGTTGTTACTGCGCTACTTAAGTATGAGTTGTGAAGATGAGTTGAAACCGTGTAGGAGATGCGAAACCTGAGGAAGTCACTACTCACAAACGGGAACCTCAACCTGCTGTCCACAACAAAAGAAATGACTATCTGCTGAAACACATTCTTGACATATTCACACCCTTAATGAGCGTGGACAATACCTGGTCCCAGATATCAGCTATTCCACTGTTTTTTGGACTCAGGCGTCATCAAATGAAATCGGATCATGATGCTCTCCAGGTTGCGGTAGTGAATTCCCCAGATTTCTGTATTGACCTCCTGGTAACTGTCTTGCTATCTGTAACTAATGTCATGCAATTGGTGACCCCATACTGGGTAAGTGGCTAGGCCCTGATTACGACCACTGCCCATGGCGCTCGCCCTTCACCTTTCCTCTCTCTCCTCCATCTCTCTCTACCCTCGCTATCTTATCTCTCATCTCTGTGCAATAGGCCATGAGAACATCTTTAGCTGTGTGTTACTTTCAATCTATTTTCTTTCCCTAAAAGATGTTGCTGTATTGGAGGTCCCAGGCGTGGGCTGCACAGCCCCTGTCAACAGTTCTAACCTCAACGAACCACCTTTTAACAGGTAAGATAACACAACATTTAGCTTTTGTGGCTGTTTTTTTTGTGTTTTTAAATATTTTTTTGTGTTCCACTAACTTCATGATACCACATCTTAGGACGTCGTTGTGTATCAATATCAATGGTGAGTAACTGAAATAAGTGCAAGCTGCTTTTTTTTTGTTTCGAAAGTGGTAGTGGGGATTTGGTGTTGGATGTGGGGCGAGGAGCCTTGACAATATATTCACAACTGGAAGCCGCGTTGGATGCATCGTTATTCTTTTGCCGAAACAAAGGAAACGGTTGGTTTGACTTTCTGACATCCTTTGGACTCCCCTCTCTGGCAATCATATACATTGGCATTCACAAGAAAAAGCAAGAATCTTAGCTTATTAGTTGTCAAAGACAGAGAATAGGGAGGTCTAACCGACTGGAGTTGCACAGCAGGTCCTCACAAATCATTCCTGACAAGAATTGCCCCCGAGGTACAGGCGGAGATCACAAATGGGTTCGCAAAATGTGTTGCTGAAGCCATTGAAAGGACCTACCACATTCATTGTTCTTCTCCTTATCAGAACTAAACCTAGACCTTTTATTATCACCATAACAAGTATCAGTCCCGGTGAGGGGCTGTCTGAAAAAGGAAATTGCCCTGTGTCACTTTCACGTCACTATTTAAATGTATTTGCATGTAGGAAGGCACTGTGGCTTGCACACAGAGAGAGAACAACTCTACTTAAATGACCCTGTTATAACCTGTTTTCTTTTGATCGTGCTCCCCTTAATTGTAAGTATAACCTTTGCATGGAGGCGTGTCAGCAGAAGGTTTCCAGAGCGTTAGTTTCTTTGACTGCCCTGTAGTCCAATGACCCTGGGTCATTCTCAAGCTACAAGGAGGACCTATTCAAATTGTTTACAGGCTAAAATCTTCTTTTTTTTTTCCAAGCACAATTAAATTGTTGTCATACTTTGTTTCTACAGGAAAAACAACATTCAATGACTATATTTAAAAGTAATACACCATGGTTACACTGTAGTAGCAGTACTGAGGGGGAAACCACTTGATAAAGGAACATGGCTCAAAAGTGGGCGGTCTTTACTTCACTGAAGGCAAAGAAAACAGCACAAACAAAACCATACAAAACTACACTTCACGCAACTGAATCAGAGAAGCAACCGGCCTGACTTGGCAAGTTTGATGATGCACTCAACTCGAAAGATCAAAGTCAGAAGTGAGTCCCATTACTGAAGCTGAAAACTGTAATCTTTATTTTCACCAGTAGAGTCAGCGCTCTCTAAGCTCTGTGTCGCCCTGCATGGCAGTGTCTGTTCAAATAGGCACAGTTGGCATATCAGGCTAGCTACATTGTCAAAGAGCCACTTACATAGGTTCATCTATAACAATCTGCTCACTCTTTTGTTTCTGAACGCTCCTTGTCCCGAGACATACTTTACATTATAGAGAAGGCCAGCCCCAAGACCACCTTAGCAATACTTGTTGTGACAGAATCGAACAAAAGAGAAAGGAAAAAAAAAAAAAAAAACATTCTTTTTGTAATAGGCTCACTCCATCATACGCCAACACAGGCTGATACATACAACGCATTTGCTCTGTACACACACACACACACGCACACACACAAACACACATCCATGCACACGTTATTTTGTGAAGTTACACATTATCTTAGCAGGTTCCCCTATTTATAAGTGCTCTGACAGAACCACATACCCAGATAGAGTCAACTGTTACAGCATATCCCCATCTTGTGTTTCTTTTCTTTTTTTTTTTTCGTTTGGAAAACAGACAAAAAAAAAAAACCCAAATTACTCTGCCAATCGTCAGTTCCACAGTGGCATCTGATTCAAACAGCCTGAAATAGATCTGTTTTCAATCAATGTGCCTTAGTTTCTTCACAATTATTTTATGTTAATTTTACATCATACAAAGTGTTGTACTGAAACCCCCAGTTTCTATAAAAATATATCCATTGTGTGCATATATTTTCATGGATCTGCAGCCAGGGGACCCGGCTCACAAAAAGGGGTCCCATGAGCAATAGTCAAGGGATCTAGTAAATCTTCTGGGACTTTTCCCCTCATTTGGAGATGAGTGCTTGGTCAACAACAGAAAAGAAAAGAAAAAAATACAGGTGTCGTTTTTTTTTTTTTCAGCCTGTTCTTTCGTTTGGATTTTTTTCTTCCTTTTTTTCAATTTGAAAAAACAACAAAAAAAAATCTTGAAGTGAGAGCGGAGCATACAGGGGTGTTTCAGAGAGGAGGTGTGGGCCCTGGGTCACGTGGTGGTTAGGGGGCGGGGGGGCGGGGTTGTTGAGGGTCAGTCCTTCCTCTTTTTCACTCGTTGTTGTTGCTGCTCTCCAGGTCTTTACACTGAATGTCCCCTCCGCTGTAATCTGTCCCGGGGAGCTGAACGCCATACTTGTCCACACACCAGCAGATACCTCGTTTGCGGCCGCGAGATGGCTTGCACTGTGGGACAGGCAAGAGAATGCATCGTTTAAAGACAACTTTTAAGAATGGTAGTTATGGTAAGTGAAGTTCATCAGAACAGCCTCAAATAACAATAGAAGACGCTCGAGCTTGTTGGAGTAGTGGCTGTTTGCAGGGCTAGCTGGTGAACCACTGACTCATTACCTCTGAGAGGAGCTATTATTTTCAGTGCCATTTGTCTGTTTATCATTGAACAGGATTTTGGAGAAAAGCTATCAGTTTTCATGAAATGTATGTAGTAGGGTATAAAATTGGCCAAACCCATTACATTTTATAGCGTATCCCACTAAAGGAATTTGTTTTAGTGGCTATGAGTGGATGCTGCTGGTCAACGGAATGTTAATAGTTAAGGGAGCAGTTGACAGAACTGGGCTCTGGTGGTTCAGCTAGGCACTCTCTTAATAGCTGTGTTGCCGCACATTCGTTGTGCTTGCACACGTACGTGTCCGATGGAGCATTGACCTTGGGTAGAAGGAATGTGCTCTCTGAGTGACCTTCCAGTTATCATTGTCTTGGTTGCTAATGGCACAAGAAGTTCAGACAGTTTGTTCAAAAGACATATTGTAACTGCTGCCGGCGAACCACCAAATAGTCTGAACAGTCTGAAGCTCCAGACAGACAGGTCGGCACTGTCAACAAGAATTGGACAAGGCTCAGATTTGCATGTCAGTGTTCACCCATGTTGAACTTCACAAGTTTAGCGGAACCACTAAATGCAGCCAATCCATTAATTGACAGCATTGCGTAATATTGCACTGTTAAAAGCGAGTGTGACTTAGCCTTAAAGGTACAGTACATGCAACGACGGCGGGGGAAAATGAGTAAACAGAAACGACATCCTGCAAAGAAGAGAAGGACCATTTGAGAACTCACCTGCTTGCGCTTGAAGAATCCTCTCCTGTCACAGTTGGGAAGGTACAAAGACAGAGCCATTACACGAGAAGTGTCCTTCATTCCCTGAATTATACCGTCCAGTTTTCTCCTGCAAGGACCCTTGGGGGTGGGGGGGACAGCACAGGGTTACAATCCAGCAAAGAAAATTAGAGATCATGCAACAGGTGATTGACTGGCTTCTGAAACCTTCCAACACAACTTGCTTTAACTAACAACCGCCATCACTGTTGAATACTTACAAATTCAGGCTCGTGCTTGTCAATGGGCAGAGGTGAGTAATCCATAGGGGAGCCCATGGAGCGCTGCTTGCCCAGCTTCCTCTTTTGCTCCTTGCGCAGTGCGTGAACTTTTCTGTTCATAATTTCTTTGGGAAGGAGTGGCACTTTAGGCGGCTGCAGCTCCTCTGTAATCTCTGTGGTCAGGGTGTCCTCATGCTCTCGAGACTCACGATCTACACCAGAGACAAAACAACAAAGTCGTGCATCGTGAATTTCCAACCAAGAACCAGGAAGAAGCTTAACCTTATTACATTAATGCATTGACATATTGATGTACTGTATTTGTAGAAAAGGCAGGGCTGACTGGTGTTGTGGTTAAATCTTTAATTGGATCGTTTTGACTCATCATTGATATGCAGACGATGGGATGGAAGACTGAATTGGACTGAATGATTTTTTTTTTTTTTTATTTAATTGAAAATTTCATAATTCAAAGAATCCATAGAAATCGAAAGTGCAAATGGCTCATAATAGAGCCAATATCATATGCAATTGGGTTTTTATCAGCACGGTTTAGATTAACCTTTTATAGCACATGAGAGAAAACATTGTCTAGCCCCTGTTGATAATTAATTAATCTCTTTTGTTGTGTATAATGTAAACACAAGCCAAACTTCTATATCTCAAAATGTAAAATGTTGCTACTTCAAGGACAGTAAACTCAATTTTGAAACTCAAAATTGGTTTCAGACAATAATGATTTAGGTCTTAAAACTACATTTCGACACAGAGTCCCTCCTCAGAAACACAGGGATGGAGGACCCATCGAGGTTGATATTTCACTTGGTGCAAATTTCTAACAAATTTGCGATTAATTGGATTATAATGCTGCTTGTGGATCCCCTGGGTGCTTCTGCCTAGCTGTTAATCCATCTTTGTTTATAAGATGTCTATTTGCTAGTTAATTTACTTTTTTAAAAATATTTTTGTGACATTAGAGATGAGAATGGACCTAAGAAGAAAGAGATGGGTTCAGGACATGTCACGAAGTTCACTGGGGACATTGCGATTACATGGCTAACGTCTTAAACCACTACGCCTGTTGTGCGTGTTGTAAAATTACATGCGTCGTAAAATCGTATGCATTGTAAAATTGTACGTGTTGTAAAATTATACGCGTTGTAAAATTATATGCAACATTAATTGATGATTTGCTCACATGGGAGCAGCAGGTCAGGCTGTGCTCACAACATTGGCACACAATCAACCTCAAAATATTGGCAAGTTTTATTCTGTTTTGTGCGAAAATGTTAACTGACCAGGCAAAGATCGATGTCCATGGGTTCCATCGGCACCGCAGCCTGCACCAAACTCAAATTACTGTTCTCCAGTGTTATTTCAACATGACATTGGTTTTAAAATCTTATTAGAACTATGCTGTTGAATTCGGGACTCAAGAAATGGTCTGCAATATTCCACAATTGGTATTGATTATACTGATTATGTTCTGACCAAATAACTTCTTGAACTTTTGTGGCTTGCTAGTCTTTCCAACATAAATACAATACCAGATGCTTTTTGGATGTTTGCGCCACCAAATGTTGCCTCCTGTGTTTTGACAGTGGAGGGGAGGCTGGAGCTCAGTCAACAGCTGATGAGCACCTACAGCTAACACAGGAGTTTAACCTCCTCTTTTCTCATGTCAGAACCTTCAAGTGCTATAACTATATACGGTAGAAATCATGCTCAACCATTCGTTGCATCCATCAGAGTAAGTAAAGTACTGTATGTTTCCTTATTAGATACAAACAACTGCTCCTCTGGTGTATTATGGTAATGTCCATAATATATCAGCAATAATCATGGGTCTTAAAGTTAGTTGAGCTCATGCATATAGTGCATACATATCGGGCACAAGGCAGCACATATTTGTAAGGCCTCTACAACTTTAGGAAAACTGCATCACATGTTGCATCGCTGCCTACACTGTGCCTGGAAAATGTGCTTACATGTTATCTGGCCTGCTATACTTCAGGAGGGACCAAGGCCTCCGAGTGCAGTAACTTTATAGCGATGTGTCCCATATTACACCGATTCAAATGTCAAATGGAGGAAAATCCAGTCGCTCTGTAGACTCATTGAAATGCTTGTACATTTATGTCACATTTCATGCAGTTCTTACACGCATTCGTAGCTCCCCCAGGGGGCACTGTAGTCACAGAGATCTGGAAGTGCCTCCTGATAGGATATTCACAGGTTGAGGTCCTTTATCCTTAACCTAGCCACCCCCCCTCCCCCCCTTCCATCTTTGGGGCTCAGCCTCTTAAGCCAGGACCCCCAGCCAGAGGTGCTTTGAGGCCACAGAAAGAAGCCCTCTGCTCCCCCCTTGGCTTAGCTGTACCATAAGTACAGAGTTATTGCGGGACTTGCCAGGCCCCAACTGGCTGAAGCGATGGTGCCAGTGGATGACCCTGGTTATATTTATCTGACAAGGAAACCCGCCGTGGTGCACAGGGCCAGACGCACTGAACCAGAGAGGAATGTTGGCTGCAGACTATAGGCCATCTGCTGCTGAAAGACAAATCATACTTGTATATAGGCATGAAACTGAGAGAATATGTTGGAAAATATGATTTAACAAGTTGCCAACTTAGCGGACGGGCCTGTTAGTACACAGCCACCATGGAGAAAGGCAGTGAGACGGAAGGACACGAGCTCCGAGAAACTGATGTTCAAAGAGCCTGACACAGCATGAGCGTCTGGAGTCTCTGGTAGGGGAGGGGGGGGCAGGGTGATTACCAGAATTGGGTCTTTGGCTTCTGCGCTGCACTGCCGTCTCTTTGAAATTAATCTCACAACTCATGACTTGGCAGGCCTTGGTTTGTGTTTAGATATGTCCTTGTGTCTCCCCGCTCAGACTACGAGGCTATTACTCGCTATAAATAAATACGTCAAACAAGCATTCCTATGTACACCATGCATGTGACCACTGTGGAAAAACTATTTTTTTCTGCTGTACAGTCCAATAATTTCTCAGCGCGCTTGATTAAAATGCCACATATTTGGCAATGAAATATGCTGTTAAAGAATACAGACTGTGTTTTTTAACATGCATTCTTGTTTCATGTGTCTGATTTGAGCATAAAATGCCCAGACGAAGAAAGGTCTGCGCCCTGGGCCGCGAATCAGTCCACTTTGAGAGCGCATCTGTCTTAGGAAAAGTGCCCAGGCTAGAAGGTTTTGATCCTACATCATTAAAGTGAACCCCGAGTGTAAATGAAAGTATGAACGGCTGAATCGATATGGCAACGCGGTAGATTGTTCCATCCTCAGCCAACAATATGGAGTGCGCTTTTGTAGTCTGACTTCTTTTCTCTTCCACTCACTAAATCACCGAATTCATCTTTTCTGAAGTGGGCTCTTCGGTGCAGCCGCAGAATCTCAGTTTTTCCATGCTCAGGGTACCCAGCTTATAAAGGAGGCTTAGAGGGTCTGTGTTTAACTCCTGAAACTCAGCCAAGACGCTGGATAGGAGCCAAGTGAGCCAAGTCATGTGCCGCTCTTCCATTCAGCTGAGCCCAAAGCTGTGCTGCTATCTCTCTCCCCCTCTGCTCGAGCTAAAGATTTCATTAGGACAAGAGACGCGGAGTAGCCAAAGGAGGTGCACCTGATACTCCTCTGTTTAAAAATTAACATCTGCACACAATTATGCTTCATGAATATCCCAAGTTTCTTATGGGCAACAGTCCAAGCATGAAAGATAAGCTACCCTTCTTTGGATTTTCATTTCTACTGGATCTATAAGACTATAATAATGCCATTTAGATAGCAAAAAAAAGGCAGAACAATAGATTCTTCCACCTTTCTTTGGATTTCTCTGCATTACACCACATTTGTTATGTCCTGCCTTTGATTAAGTCCGTCTGTGTGCAGCATCTGAAATTACATCTTTACAAGATGTAAGAGAGTAGTGAATAGAGGTGCTGTTTAATCTCAACAGGGGGTAGGACAAGATAATTGTAGGGATAAATGAGCCTGAGGGCCTGTGTTATATAAAGCATGACGTTAGTAAACCATCCTTCAGTCTTAGACTGCCTCTGCTACTTAATATTTGAAGGCAAGGCCATGGCCTGATAACCCTGCTGTTTCTAGAGCATAAAGGAAGGGAGGTGTGAACAAACCAGGCCCAGAGTGGAGTTTTGCAAGAGACCGAGGCTGTGTGTGCAACAGGACAAAAGTTAGGTCCTGATAATTAAAGGAATACGAGCCAAAGAAACTTTTAACTGCTAAAAGTTACCACTAACTCAAGGGATTTGCAGTTAAATGGTTGGAATCACTGGTGTACAAAACCAAAGCAAAACAATAACCTAGACACTCAAGTTTCAGTTTAAATTCTAATGGCCAATAAATGACACCCTGCGCATGTGAGTTGACAGCACTGCATGGGGCTAAGACTGAGACTGATCATTCAGTTCCAAACCAGTTTTGGAATTAATGCAAAATATGCACTGTATCTACTTGTTCTATCTGTTGTTTTGCTTGACCACAAGTCTAAGGGATTTATGTTTTGACCCTTATATCCTGTTTGAATGGAATTTCTGTTGTTCGGGCCCAGTGCTTGGTCTCAATCAGCTTCTCAATATGCAGGAAATAACTCTTCCCATGGTATTGTGCACACAGAATATGTTTATTGCAATCAAAAAGTTTCCTGCTTTTCTGAATGTGCGGTATAAATAGCAACAAGAACAATTCAAGGATTATAAATTGCAAAACAGGACTTATGAGAGGATGCAAGATTTTTTTTTCTCCTCTTTCCAAGAGAGAATTGCTGCTGTACGTAGCAAACCGCCTGACCTGTTTACAGCTCTGGCACTGCAAATAAATGCTCGGTCCATGTTGCAAACAGTCATATGAAAAGTACATTATCAGAGTAATGCGCATGGCTGTTGCACTGTACATTCATAATTTTGGTCTGAGGTCTCATCCCACATCTGAGTTTGGGTTTTCAACAAGCCACATGGACGGACGCAACCTCCTTTTGGGTCACCAACACCACAACACAATTGCTGGGTGTGACTATGTTCTAACTCCCCAGCGGCAGAAGCTGCTATTTTGGCGAGAGTCGAGTGCTCCTGGATGTAGCCTACTGTACAAAGCTGATCTCTGAGCAGTATAAAAAGAAGCGGTCGAAGAGCGGACTTAAACATTAATTGGTGGTTACCACTTGCTCTCCTGGGGTTTACAGCATAATGGTGTGATTCTTATCGCACTCTACAAAGGTTATTTATGTCACATGATGACACAAGGTACATTGTTTAAAGTCTTTTTTTAATACTGAAATGGTTTTCTGATGCGTGAAACATGATCAAACCAGTGAATCCACATTGACACACCGCAGCTTGTATAATTCAAGGCCGAAGATGTGCTAACCCGTCAGAACGGGGAACAATGACGGGTCATCGTGTCTCACGTTCTGGCTCACGCCTCTGTTTCAGAAACATGACTCGAGCCTTTCATTGTTTCATCCCGATCCTCAGGAAAGAAGCGGCCTGTTTTACATCCCTGCGCGCTTGGACGTTTCAAAGAGCTCCTCTCCTGCGCTTGATTGGGCCTTTATTCTACTTCACTAGCATGTAACCAGGTGTTACTGGTGACACTACAGCACACAGGTCACGTCTGCTCACCATTTTAAAAGCCCAGCATGTGGCCCGCCATGAGTTTTAACACATTTCTTTTACCCCGTGCTGCTAACAGAGAAAGACTACAGTGAGTGCTGATTTCTTTCGCAGCTGTTGCCACCAGTGAGCTAGGTGTCAGTGACCAATAAGCTGTACAAATACCACTGTAAATTTTTACAGGGAGAAATCAGGCATGTGTGCCAAATAGGTTATTGGCTTGCCAACGGCAGCTCCGGCGCTGTGGACCCGTCTCCGTGATCACACGCAACCCCGAAATTTGACGCGCCAGACAAGACAAGACCAGTTGTACATCGATTATCTACCTTCTCTCGGCGTCACGTTTTCCTCGACTTGCGTGCTTTTTCCTTGAAGTCCTCATGTGATATCTTGACAAAATGACCTTTCAAATAATTCGTCTAGCACCTGCAACAGATCAGTTGCAGCGTGCTAAACTTTCACTGCACTGTCTCAGATGTTCAAGGTGAGACGGACGGAAAGCCACATACGGTCTTTCCTTTCGCATGAGCCCATCATGAAGCTGTCAGGCAGCTGAGACCACACGTGACCAGAGCTATATCTAACGTGGCATGTTTGTCGGAGCACGCAACGTCTACTACAGGCATGTTGGCTGGTTGTCATTAGTCTAAGTGTACGGTCAGAGAGAATCAGCTTTTTTACCGCTCACTTGAGTTTCGCGGCTGCAAACCAATAACCAGCTGCTGGTGACATTGTGGACATGGAAAAAGCAGATGGTGATTCTTAAAGTTGAATAGCTTTCTGAAAATATGTGATGACAAGTGATTCTGTACGCTGATCCGAAACGAGAAGGCAACAGTGTGACCATACATATGTGAAGTTCTCTGGCAAACATTAGGCATCGGCAGTCCGCCGTTGTTGGACTTGCTGATGATTGTAAATATTAATGACAAAGACATGTGACATGTGAAAAACCACTAACTATTCAGAATGTGGCTGAAATAACTCAGAAGCTGTCTGGCAACAAGTTAAAACTGCATCTACACACGCACAGAGCCAAGACAAATGTAAAGTATTAAAGTTGTCAGTAAAGGCACCAGGTTTCCTGTTGCTATGCTAATAGGGGCATAGTGTTTCTGTTCATGCGTGAGTTGAGTTTTCTGGATGTGGAACCACCCCTTAATCATCTTTTGTTTCTTGGCAAAGAGCAATCTGTTAGAACATAAGGCCCTTTCAGAAGCTTGAAGGACGAGGGGTCCGCTGCCATGAAGTCATATCTGTTGGCAAGTGTTCCGGGGTCTGATGCCCTCCTAGGGGGCTCACAAAGTCTGAGTTGCCCTCCCCCCCACAGAACATGCGCCACCTCCTGCACCTTACATCCAAGCAGCTCCTGGGATCACAGTGCCGGAGCAAAATGTGTGTGTGTAGGGGGGGGGGCTAGCTGGGGTGGGGACTGTAAGATTCCTCGCCCCCATTGTTTGGTCGCCCCTAGTCAATATTTAGTAGGCTGAAGGCTGCTCGTGGCCCTCCTGAGTGTTGTGGACACTTGAGCTCCACCTCCCTGTGTTTGCCTTGCTCAGCTGGTACAGCGCGCAGACAGCTGCAACCCCACACCGCAGGAAACCAGAAGCTTCACCTCACCCATTCCCATCCGTGGAGCTGTTTGACAGAAGGCCCTTCAGAGGAAAGGGAGAGAGGCCGGAGGCATTCTGCTGAATCACTGCGTTGTGACTGAGAGCCCAGGCAGCCGCTGCACTGCCAAAGGCAGGAAAAGATGCTCTGATTACCTCTGTGGGCCAACAAAGAAGTCAAGTTCTCTTTCTCTCTCTCTCTCTCTCTGTTCCTCTCTGTGTGCGTGTGTGTGTGTGTGTGTGTGTGGGTGGGTGTGCATGTGTGCAAGACAAAACTGCCCGAGGTGTCGCCACTCACAACAATCACACACACACACACACACACACACACACACCCACACAGCCCCGCCCCAACGATACGTGAGAGCAAACGCACAAACTTGAAACAGACACACTGGACTGATATTCTATACCTCCAAATCATTCCAGTTAGTGTTGCTTTGGAAAAACATAGGGTTCGCTGTGTATTTTTAGAACAATGGCGTCCATAGACAGACAGAGAGGAGGTGCTGGTCGCTCGCCGGGTGCAAATATCCTAATGACTCTGTCCGCAGCCCAAATGAGCCCAGCGGCAGCCTATTTTATAGAATGAGGCATGTGGCCAAAACCTTTGTGGTTCCCACCTACTTATCTGGTTGTTGACAAGCTGCTGAAACTCCTGAGTGACAGTGGACCTCTCTGCTCCACCGAGAAATGTCTTAAATCAATCAAAACGATCTCTCTCTCTCCGCTCTTTTTCCCCCCAGTGTCTCTCCCATGCAGATTTAGTGGTAATTCGACTCTAAACACCACCCTAGGGGCAGCCTGCAGCCCAAATCGACCAACTCAATTCCACTTTGGCAAGAGCCAAACTCTGGGAAGTTGCACCCCATTCCTGCCCCACACACCACCGCACTTTCCCCCTCATGCCTACACAGATTCCATGTGACCACTTAGGTATATTAAGGAAAAAAAAATAGATGCGCTCCTGTGTGAGGGTGGAAAATAGTGGGTTTGACAGACACTTGTTTAAGTGCTGGATATTAAACGCAGCATAAACTCCACTTAGGGGTTTCCGCATGTTTTTTCTATCCTCACATAAACTCTTCAGCACGTTTTTCTTCCTTTTTTTTTTTTTTTTTTTTTTTTTTTTTTTTTTTTTACAAAGTTCTGAATCTTGGAAAAAACAAAAAAAAACTTTGGGAGTTTTTTTTTTTCTCCTTTTTCCCGTTGTTTTTGCTGGACACAACCCGAAAGGCGCACAAACAATGGGAAAAGGGACAACATGCAGGCAGAGGGCAGCAGGTCCCCCCCCCCCCCGCACAGAAACACCGCACCGCACTTTTCTAGCGGGTCAGAAGTGATGGTTAAAGCGGTTACTGCGCTTTTAAGCTCATATGCTATATGTTCTTTTTTGTGTGGAAATGCGTACTCTGCCTTTCAAAAGAAACAAACAAGAGAGTGGCCGGATCCTTGTCAAAGACTCCCTTAGAGTTGCGGGACAGCCGGTGTCCCGCACAAGCGGCTCAGCTCAGCCGGGACGTACCATGTGCGTTTAGCGGAGCGCAGCGTCGAGCGGCTCGCGGCAGATTAACAAGGCACCGACAATAAACGCTACTGCCCCACACCCCCCATACACACACACACACACATACGAGCAGCAGCACATTTTCATAAAGAGCAAACAGACTCATTACAGCGGGATGCGCTGTTCCATGCGATGCTCGGAGCGCGTTTTTTCCCCCTTATACGCGCAAAGAGCCATAGAGAGAAGCGGAAAAAGAAGCTGCAGCGGAATAAAGGCTGTGGATCAAAGTTAATCAGACCATCTGTCAACAAACGGTCTGTCAGAGAGCAGCGGATCTATAGTCGAGCTGCCTCTTTTTTTTCTTTTTTTTTAGGTAAAAGAGATGGTGGCGGGGATGGTGGGAGGGGGGCACCTGCAGATCCCTGCATGGATGAGATTGCGCACGAATACTGAAACTATAACTGAACGGAATGAATTGAATCCACTTCGTGCACGTTCCTCCCATCCAGAAAAAAAACAAAAAAAAAACACCAGCGCGTTGTCAAGATGTCATCAAACAAACAGCAACGCAAAACGCAAAGCAACGCTGCCATTATTTCTCAAACGAAATACGCACAAAAAAAAGAAATCGCTCGGTTCCGGTTCTCGCGGTGCATGCGTTTGCTGTAAAATGTGTGACTCGCGTGCGTGCATAGGGCGCGTGGGCTCCTTACCTACGGGCGGGTGGACGGGTTTGTATCCTTTCTCGTTGGTGCACACTCCCCTGCCGTGGAGCAGGGCGTGCAGGGGCTTCTCCTCGCCGCTCCGCGGCAGGCAGCGCAGGCCCTGGGTGCACGTCCCGGTGTAAACGCCGCACGCCTGCCCCTCGGACAGGGCGCACGTGAGGCAGCAGCCGCAGCCCGGCTCCTTGACCAGCTGGCAGCCGACGGGCACCGGAGGGCACATGGACAGCGCCTTCTGGTCACAGGGCTCGCACGGCACGTATGAGCCGAGGCAGCCGGACAGCCCCAAGATAAATGTCACCAGGAGGCACAGACTCAGAAACATCGTTAGTGTGGCTCTTCAGTTATAGCATAAAAAAAAAAAAAAAAAAAAAACACCTTCAAATGCGAAGAGAGGAGGAGGAGGAGGGGGGAGGAAAAAAAAAGTGGACTGGTCTAATGAACACAATGCCTCAGTCAGATAATCCGATTTTTTTTTTTTAAAGCTTAAAGCCAAGAGTCTTTATCCAGGAGTGTTGCTATCTGTTTAACCCCACCAACAAAAAAAACAACAAAAAAACACAAAAACAAAAAAAAACAAAAACATAAATTGCAGGCTTTTTTTTTTGCGCCGTGCACCGTGAAAACGTTGCTCAAATGACCAATTTTAAAACGTGTGTTTTCTTTCCTCTCTCTCTCTCTCTCTCTCTCTCTGTGTCTGCCTCTGTCTCTCTGTCTCTGTCTTTCTTTTCCCGTGATGTTGATGTTGTCCTCTCTGCAAAAGGAGCAAAAGCAAGCGAGTCTCTGCACAGGATCTCAACTCCTTTCCCCCTTCAATGTTTTTGGGACTCCAGCACTTTCTCCACCAGAGGTTTCCTGAGCAGACTGATCAACTTGAGAGCTGCCTTGCCTTTTTAAAAACAGCCGAGCCCAAACCCCTAACTATGAATACGCTAAACAGCAGGGAAGGGAGGCGCACTTGTTCCACGGCTTGGCAGCCGGCCAAAACTTTTTTTTTTTTTTTTTTTTTTTTTTTCTCTTCAGCAGCAGGATCGCTCTTTCACCCTGAAGGCTGAACTGATGCCGAGGTGCAAGAGGCAAAGGCAGAAGAAAAAAAAAAGACAATGCAACCCTCATCAAAACGTTGCAAACCTGCAGGCTGCTGCTGCTTCTTCTTCTTTATTGTGTCAGATTTGTAGCTTCAAAATTCTCAAAGATCTTGCCCCCAAACAACTAAACAGACAACAACAACAACAAAAAATAACTATATTCAGTAATAAAAATCTCATTTTTTGTGCCAAGAAGGGTTCTTTTTTTTCTCCCCTCAGTGGGTGAGATAAATTCCCAAAGACATTCCCAGAAATTGTTGTAGCTACATTTAAAGTCTGTCTTGATAAATGGCCCGTAAAGGAAACTTTGACAGTTCACTGGATCACTGTGCAAAAGAAGCTATTAAAAATACAATCATGTCGTGCGAACTACAGATTTGGGGATTTGAAAAACCGTAGGCGATTCCTGAAACTTGTATTCAAGTCTCAAGGAAAAATCATTTCCTTACATCATGAGGCCGTGGCAGAAACAAAAAAGAAAATCGTCGGTAACCCCCTACTTGAGTCACAAGTGCCTCATTGTCACGGGTTACCGTAAATGGAATATCCTTGGAAAAGTACGCGGCTACATCTATAAGGCTGCCTTGCATTCACTGTGCGAACAGGAGAAAAAAAGAGAGAGAAAAGTCTCCGACCTTACACTTGAATCATGTGTTTATTATTTAATCATTCACTAATGGTTTGGAAAAGTGACATAGGTTTGCAGTTATCTTATTTATTATTATTTTTTTCAGTTTGGTCCAGGTTTTCCATGTTAAACTGTTTTTGTTTAGATAACACTCACAGGGATACCTGCCCCGGTCTATAAGTCACCTTTAAAGCCTGCACCTGTTGCTTCCATTGGACACCATTTGTGTTACAAATGTAGCCAGAAGGGAAATCCACCAACATGCCCCCCCCCCCCCTCACACACACACACACACACACACACAGAAAGACTGGGAGAAAGAGTCGTGTGTGGGAGAGAGAGAAAGAAACAGAGAGATAATGGGGGGAAGGATGTCACGAACTCTGAGATTGGAGGCAACAGCCTGACAACTTAAGTGCAACTGGGCTCTATTATTTTATAGCCCGTATAATGCTTGATTGCTTCAGCGTGTGCTCTCCACACATGCACTCTAAATCAACGCAGCCAGGGCTGTTATTTCCATCTCTGCAGCTTTCACAGAACCCTTTTTTTTTTCTTCTTCTTCTTTCCTCCTTCAGTCAGAGAGCGTCGGGCAGCTGTACCGGTCGTCCGTGCTATATACTCACTGCTTGATAAACAGCAACAACCATTTCCTAGACGTGGCTATCATTTTATCTAACCCTGCATTTGCAGCATGAGGACCTGAGGAGAAGTGATTTACACATATTAGTTTCAGGAGTTGACCACTAGAAGGCACTGTTAACAATGATAACTCACTCACTCATGTCTTTTTATGCCTTAGAAATCAGTAAAGACTGCACAAAGTGAAGGAAAGTAACTAAGTACATCCACTCATGTGCAGTAACCTAGTAAAATGTCGAGGTGCTTACACTTTTCTTGAGTACTTCCATCTTTATACTTCACTCCACTACATTTCAAAGGGAGATATTGTACTTTCTACTCCACTACATTTGTTTGACAGCTTTAGTTACTTTTCAGATGAAGATGCTAATAATTTACATAAAATGAAAAAACTTCAATATTCTCCTACTTATATAAAATCGTGAATTGTTTCTTTTTTAAATTTGCTACGCACTATGGTGGAATGTTGTCAAATCTACCTAAAGCCTCTCAAATTGGCTCCTCATTGATAAAAGATTGAAATGAAATACTCTCACATGTATGTAGTGTTTAAAAAACAGTGGTATAATGTTCTTATAATATAATATATATATATATATATATATAAACTGCACAATGTGAGCTTATCATTTTTACATTATATTTGATACCTGGACTGGCGTATAGGGATATAAAATAGAAAACCTTACCTGTTTTGATAACATTCTGTGTGGAATCCTTGATCACAACACCTCATGTATATGTACCTGAATTCACATGGACATTTATAATTATCTGCCATTGTCATTCATGTGTGTGGTTTTCACCACAACTTGAATTAAGCCATAATTGTTTAGAATTTAGGTGTGAGCATTTCATAATCAGTGTTTACCTGGTTTTGCTTACACGCTGTCTTTTCTCATCTTTTGCATTCAACCAACTGGAGCAGAACTATATATATATATTAGAGTTTGGCACAAAGGGACTGATTCTGAACAAATGAGTCCAGCAGCTACAAGAAGTGCACAGAGTGATTTCCAGTGGTTGAACCTCTTATTAGACCTGAGTGAAGGACTTTAGTGAGTCACTGTTCCTGCCCAAAACAATCAGGAGCAGCAAAACCCTGCAGGAGGAAAAAAAAAAAAAGAAAACCTGAGCCGCAATAATGAACAGGATTAAGACAGTAAAGCAGTATAGATTAATGATGACTCATTTGGGCATAAGACAATGGATGAAGAGTGAGGAGAACAAACTACAAGAAAAAGGGCTCATGATATCAGTTCCAGATAAGAATGTGAAGTTTAAGATGTAAAGCCTCTTGGATAGGATGTGAAACGCCTTTAGGCAAACACAAATCTACCAGATAAAATGACCTAGATGACCTGAGAATCTTCACAGACATAAAGATGTGGAGTATTTTGCATGTTATCCCTAAAAAGATACACTGTTTAATACAAATTCAAATTCCCTAAAGATATGTCCATGCCACCTTTCTTCTATGCAGGCATCATTCTGACTTAAAACGACTGGACTTTCTGCGAGTTCCTTGGCGAGTTCCTTTACTTTCTCTGGTGGGACATTAGAGAAAGTAAGATCTGAAAACCAGAGGACTACCTGGCACTGCAGTTTCCCTGATTCCTACTCACATTCTGTCTTTTTTCAACTTCTCCATAGTGGCAAAAGGGAGCAGTCAGCATCACGACACGACTTGGCAGCGGAGATTAAAAAAGCTCACTCTCGTGCTAGGCTGCAATAGTTAAAGTGGTTAAAGGATGGTGCCTCGCTGAATCACCAGGGCGGCGTTCTGTCGTCTGCTCATTCAACTATTAACATTCCACAGGCCAGCAAGGGCCACTAATAGCCACTAAAACACTAAAGCAATCATTGTGCAAGTTTCATAAGTTGGACCCTCTCCCCCCCAACAGAAAAAAAAAATATATATATTTATAATAATGGGTTTGTTCGTGGCCAATTCAGCACTCTACCATGATGTTTCATGGATGTCAGTCCAGTAATTTTTATTTTGTTTTTTTGTTTAGACATACACAGCCAAAACAGCCTATTTGGCTATATTTCTTGCTAAGCTGTTACAATAGCATTGATACAGTAATTAATAACTTAAATATAACAATTTGCGTCATGTATTTCTAGGAATATTTTATCCATTTAAAAATAATAACAATTCATGAAGTAGCACATTTTTTTTCTTTTATTAAATAAAAAAAATAAATGTTATATGTGCATGGAAACTGGACATTGGTGATATTGGCAAATACAATATTAGTATTAATATTGCCAGTATAGAATGTGTTCAAAATGAGAAGCCTAATAATGGGGCTTGTGGCCAATAGATGGGGCCAGGCGTATTTTCTAGGGGTCACAGGTCAATCTGGGAACACTGCAACTAAAAATAATAAATAAACAGATTGCCATACAGAGGAACCACTATGTCATAGCACTACTAATACTTATGCTACCGTTAATGCTCATGAGTCCTATGATAGGCAGGTGACCTGTCTGTGGTGTCTCTCTACCTCTCACCTCGGATTGGCTCTAGCAGACTCCTGAGAGTCTTTTTTATTAGTGGACTTTGAAGATTTTGTGCATTTTGCAGAAAGCAAAGACAGAGAAACACATCAAGATCTGCATGAGATGAGAATATTACTTCAGATATTTTTTCGAATGTGAGTATGCATATGTTTGTTAATACTTGCTATTATTCATTTTCTCAAGAGTTGTACTAGATACAGTTATTAGTTAGATTATTAGTTTGGTGCAGGCAGGTTTACTCTGCTGCAATTAGCTATAGATTCTGTATCGTTGTTAATACAGGGGACAGATGATATGCTGTGAATATTTATGTTAATAAGGGAATGTTGTGCTGCAGTGATTTCTGCAGTAATACAGTTAAACTCGCTCCACCTATGCCTTCCTATATAACTAAGCAAAAGCTTGAATGGCAGATGTTGATGTGTATGACCACAGTTGACAATAAACTAACATCCAAACTCAACATTAGACATTGCGACACGTCACGTGTGGTTAATTTACCTGCTCTGTCGAGCCTGTTGCTAACTGCACAACAGCAGTGCTATCTGTAGAGGTTGTGAGGAGATTTCAAATACTATATTTTGAAGAATGTGTAAGTTGAAGCATTTACGGCTATTTAAAAAAATATAAGCATCAACATGTTTACTGTCAAAAAAACATCAAAGATTTAAATTAGTGCTACCTTTTATAATTAAACTAGCTACACAATAATATCTCCTCCTACCTGTAGTTTGAACCTTACTGCTTCAAGAAGCATCAATATTTGACAATTCTGCAAAACATCCGATTACATTAAGTAAAAAAAAAAAATCCACACCTCTTTGCAGCTCTGCACATGGACTCGCTACTTGCATGCAACCATAGGGGCAACTGTGGCTGCATGTCCATGTATCTTTGGGGAAGACACTTATCCCCAGATTGCCCCAGATGACTGTCCCACTGGTGTGTGGATGGGTAGGAATGTGAGATGGTGATGATTAGATTCCCCAGTGCCATGTATAAACATACATGAATGAGTGAATAAACACTTGTTGGTTAAAGAGCCCTTAGACTAGAAAGGTGCTATACAAACACAATCTATTCACCATAGCAACCACAGCCTGCCTATATTGAATTGCTGTTTTTTTCAGTTCCACTGCATGAACGACAAATTGCTGTGGAACTGTTTCTAGTCCCAATTGTCAATTGTGAGCTGTGAAATAGCTGTTTTTCATGTCATAAAGCTCACTGGTTTGTTTTTATAGCATTTTCCTCTGAGTAGATGCTTTAGATGTCACAACTGACCTCAACTATTTTTTTTTTGCAGAAATAGAAATAAAGCAGAAATGTAAGATTGATGATTTGTTTAGTCGTGATATGCAGGACAATGTGCAGGATATGCAGTGAACTCATCCTTCCCCGGAAATATAAGTGCGCATATGATTTTGGTGCACATGTGAATGTTGTTGAAGACTTTCAAACAATGCTGGTAAAAGAGGAGAGAACGGAAATGCACTTTCAGCTGTGGCCGGTACATGTGTTTAGACCACTGGTGTTGTTTTTCTTTGTTGACGGGTTGGCAGTTTTCAGGCGTTCACCCAGTACTGTCTGAAAAAGTCTGTTTTTTATTTGACTACAACCAACAGGTATAAACCATTGATTTAATTACGGCAATCCCAGTGATATGTGCCAAATTTGCTAAGCTCAGTGCCGCGCTATGACAACAAACAAGTGTACATGTGAAGTACAGTGCTTGCTGTGTGCATGTATACGCTCTTAATTGCATGTATATATGTGAAAGAGAGAGACGGCACATTTATGTATATGTGTTCTAACAAGCTGTCTAATTGTGTGTGTGTGTGTGTGTGTGTGTGTGTGTGTGTGGGGAGGGGTGGGGCAGGTGTATTGGCATTTTTCCTTGCAATCCCCCATACATGGAAAATAAAGAACACCCGGGAATGCAGCTTGTAATTTTTCTTCTTCCACTTCGTCAAGTCGTCACTTTACATATACAAAAGAGGAGTGCGTGATACACAAACACTCTTGGGCACACAAACATTCCCATTTCCAAGGACATGCGGAAAGGTGTTGTTGTGTATATCTGTTGAGACCAGACAGCATGGCTCCAGGAATTATGTTGTTAGCAGTCTGCATTCTGTCATTTAAACTAAGGAGTAATGCTTTCTGGCTATGAAGGCAAAATGTGTGTGTGTTTCTTTTTTAAAGCGTGAAAAAGACACAGGACAGTGTGTCCTGACCCATACAGTACCGACAGATAAAAACTTTGACTGAATATCTTATAAATGACTCAGGATGAGGTTTTCTAATATGCAAAAATATTGGACGAAAGTGGGTTAATTTGTGTGGGCGGCACTGGAGAGCTTTAACATCTTATTATGGTATAAATGCTGCTCCACAGTCTTTTCATTGCTGTCAAGAATACTAAATATTTACTTTTTGGGGCATGACTATGGTCAAATTTTAATGAACTGTATCGGATATCAGTAAAAAATATAAGCTGCAGTTGAAAAACAATGATATCAATATCAGCCTTGAAACATTTGAAGTCCACCAGTTGAGGCCTTTTAAAACTCATTTCTAAATGACTGGGAAGAGAACTCGGTGGTTTCAGCTGTATATGTGCGTTGGCTCCACGGAAGCAATTCCAAACTTACTTCTGAAAGGAAAAAAAATAAATCTCACAAATGTGGTTTATTGCTCTAAAACATCAGATCACTCCTGGTCATTTGGTAGCGTGTGCAAAGCTTTTAATTCATCGAATAGTGAGAAATACTCGGCTCGCTCCCACATGGATTGCATCTCCCTAGTTGACAGTGTTGCTATAGTGGCATTGTCAACAGCGCGGTGAACTTTCTGGTGATGAACGTCTGTCCTGCGGGTTTCCATTAACATGGAAGCACCTCGACGTGACCATGAGAAGACCTGCATGATCCTGTAACATGAGCTGGCGCAAAAGGGCTTATCTGAGCATTGGAAACTCTGCAGATTGAGATAAGCTGTCTGTTAAGTGTAAAAAAACGTACACAAGTGGCAGTCTTTTTATAGTCTATTAATGTATGGTTGACCTAAAGCATTCAAACATGCAACCATCCAGAGGCCGCAGGGGAGGAGGAGGAGGAGTGTGTGATCGGATGGTTCTGCTTTGTGGCCTGGTCCCCGGCCAAACCTTTAGCTCCAAATGGCTAACCCTGGGTTTTGTTAAAAGGTGATGTATTTGTGGTGTGTCTGCCCCGCTGCTCCGGCCCTTCAACCTCAAGGATGATTTACTTTCTCTGTTCTCCCTGCTTATGGAATATTTGCATTTTCTTAGTCGCTATGCTCGCAACTGGCAGACCACCTTAAACAATCAACCCCACAAAAGACTTTTTGTTTCGTTTTCCTGTGCGAATGTGTGTGTAGGCGTGTGCGGAGGTGTGTATGTTCCTGGAGGCTGCAAGCCAGGTCAAATAGGACTGATCATATATTTTCAATATTTGAATTATCACATCAAATACTTCTTATGTATTCTTTAAGCACTTCCAAACAATGACTTATAGTTTTTTTTTTTTTTCTTTTTAAGTTTTAGGCATTTAGCCAACACGGAATGTCCTACACTAAGATCAACATTAGAATTCCTCTGCTAAAAATTAAACAGAAAACCTCTCCTGGTGACATTTTGAATAAAGCATCAAATGAGAAGCAAAAAAAAAAAAAATATCCTTGATCAACAGTATTTGGGACAATGCCAAAACTGTCATGTGGTGTAACCTTAAAGGCCTGGTGCCAGATAGTTTAACTCTCTTTGAAAGGTTAAAAAAATACAAACACATGCTTTCAACTAGTTTTATATTCTAGGCGGATTTAGCATTTGTTTTTGGTTACATTATTTGACATTTTGTGTCAAAATAAGTCAACAAAATGGTGTTTTTTTGTAAAAAAAAATAAATAAAATAAAAATACAAATGGACTTTTAAATGACAAGACCAGACACAAAATGTGCACTTTTAGAGACCTGATGAATGCTTATTAAAACTGTATATTTTAAAAGGTGTTTGGTGCTTTCTTATTTGCCAAACATCATTTGTCACAGACCCATTAATGAAGCACAAAGCAGGAGACCTATAAAGGAGACCTTTTTTTAACTGCAAATGACAGAGTGGGAACTAAGTACAACTTGTCGATTGCATTTAGGCAAAAACAAACAAAACATCTAATGAATATAATAAAAGTAGCCTAGTCATTTGTTTGTGCCTGCTACTTTCACCCAGCGTGGCCCCATTCCGTGCCAGATGCTGCGTGGTGCGCTAACAGCTCCTGGCAATAGACTCCTATCCAGGGAATCCCAGGTATGGACACTCTTCCAGTATGAACGGCATTTTGGACCTTAGCACCGGGAGAGCAGATCAAACATGATATGCCAGGCTCAGTGCGTGTGTGCATGTACTTGTGAGTAAGCAAGTAAGTAAGTGAGGCTTTATTTATAGCACCTTTTTTTTCCTTTTTTTTTAACACGGGTTACAAAGTGCTTCACAACAACATCAACAGCAACATCACAGAAGAAAAAAGGAATAAAAACACAAAAGCATTTGCCATACGTCACTTTAATTACATGTACGTGCAAACACAGAAAGAATATAATAGCCTGTCACCGTACAGAAACATGGCCTGATTATGTTAGTGAAACGCTATCCTATACCAGTGGGTTTTAAGTGTTTTTTAAGCCAGTCAACAGACTCTAATGGGAGTGGGCAGACTGTTCCAGAGTCCGGGTGCCAGGCCGACAAAAAGTGCTGTCACCATTGGGTTTTAGTTTGGTACATGGAAAGGCCAGCAGATTTTCATTTGATGATCTAAGTGACCCCTTGGTAGTGTAAGGGCTTAGTAGCTCGGAAATGTAGACAGGAGCTAAGCCAGGAAGTGCCTTATGAGTGATTAAGAGAATCTTAGAACCAATCCTTGCCTTCGCTGGGAGCCAATGCGGTGACGCTAAAGTGGGAGTGATGTGAGCTCTTTGACCAGTACAAGTAAATGACGGGAAAGCTACTGAAACAGTTTCCAGCTCCTTCTCTCATTAATTTGAATTACTTACTAGTATTTAGTTACTGGCAATGTTGGGCAAATTAGTTCAAAACTGTACTGCGTTATGTATTACTTGTTACTGTCATTTAGTAACATTACAATATTACTGTATGGCATTCAACTACTATTGCATTCATGTTAAGTTGCTCTCACCAAAATAACTGGAAATGACCTTGTCATTGTTGCTGCTAGTCACAACATGTTTGCTGACATGTTTTTGCAAAAAGCTGGTGATTCCACTGTTGAAAGCGGTTTTCATATCTTCAACAACACCCACAGACACCGGTCTCCTAGCTGAAGAATCTCAGAGCAGGAAAACTTTAGTTTTGGCTGTGTTATCGCCACTTTCGTGATAATCTTGCTTCCGTGCTAACTTGCCACAGTTAATTCAGGTTTCACACACACAAAGTGCATTTGACTACTGATGTTATTCAAATCCTCTTTTTTAACAAATGTAAAGTAATCAAGCCTATGGAGAACGTGATATCTGACATTTCTGCAGATTCACTCATGTCTATCTTCTCTCCGATGAGCTGAAAATGAATTGACACTCTTTGCACGGATGTTTTTTTTTATGCTGCTGATAATGCTGTGAGAAAAATAAAAGAGGCACCACTTCATTTCAGGTTAAAAATGCATTGGAAGGTAACAAAAAAACTTATATTAAAGCATTACAGCAAAAAAGCAATGCAATACAGTAATCTGTTTTACTTTTGTAAGGCGTTACCCCCAACACTGGTTACAGGGGAAGAAGCAGCGATAGTTTAGTGACAGTGATTATTTACAATGTGTAATGTTCTAAATCCAGAGATGAGGCTCATATTTTACCACAAATTGTCTACAATGTTGTGGAGTTTACAGCACTAAACTGACGTTGAGGGTAAAGCGTGTTTATATAACAGTGGAGGGGATGAGGAGGGTATTACTGGTGTTGTGGGGACAGAAATCCGCTTGCACAGTCACATCTTGGGGATCCTCGCTCGGATATATTAATTGTCGACATATCTGCAGAGATGTAAACTGTCAACATTTCTCGCTGGCGACCGGGTTGCTTAAATGTGGGGCAGAGAATCAACAAATTCTGACAGTGTATAAATTTAAGATCACGCTCTCACGTGTTGGCCGCTGCTATCACGCACATCTGCGAGCCGACCAATACGACGAGAAATGACACAGAACACGCCGGCTGGCAGGACATTTTCCATAAGTGCGGCTTTTGAATAAAAAAAAAAAATTGGGAGAAAACATACTTGTTGTACTTAAAGGGAATATGTGTAATTTTCAGAAATTGCATCCACCCTTGCGGTGGCCGTTCACAACAACGCGTGCAAACATGCGTGCTCGCTCGCAGCAGTGCGAGGCCATTTTGTGTGTTTTTCTCCACTCATACATCTCATATAAACACAAAGATCTCTAATGTGTTTAGCAATGTGCTTCATCAAAATGGCTAATGTCAATCTCATAGGGATTCTAACTATCAATAATGTTTGAATTGGGGTTATCTAGCAGAACAGTGTGCTGCTTTGTTGCATTTTATGTGTGAGCTACTGACATGCATCTGTTCATTTATACTTGTTTCTATTGCCATCATAGGGTTACAATGATGACAAAGAAAATGACTTGAAATACATGTAGCAGGTCATTGTCACAGTCTCAGGCTGCCTTATGTAGGTTTAAAATTTCAATTCAGTATTTTATACATTCAGTACAAACTTGCTCCTGCTCTTCACTGAAGCTATATGATTTACACCAATTAAAGTATTCAAACCATGTATTTTTTCATTCTTCTTTCATCATTCATATAGGAGTTTGTCTTTAGCCTTTAGTACCTTTTAAACCTCAGGATCTGGACAAGATTTAGGATTGGGATTTAAGTTCTGTGGGTTTGACCTTTGTTTTATTCCT
Organism: Eupleurogrammus muticus; assembly: GCA_036785175.1. Taxonomy (NCBI): domain Eukaryota; kingdom Metazoa; phylum Chordata; class Actinopteri; order Scombriformes; family Trichiuridae; genus Eupleurogrammus; species Eupleurogrammus muticus. Next base: position 17,759,774 of record JAYKQN010000001.1, read on the forward strand.
TGTTCTTATCTAAGTTCTATAAATTAATATGAGTTGGGGTTATATAAAAATCAGATTTGGAGTATTTTTATTTTCTGTCCTCTTTGTCTTGTAGTGACTGGACATTAACTAACAGGATACCAGGCAGCAGTGGTCAGTGTACCCTATGTTTCACCCTATTTGTTCTAATGGAAAAGGAGCTAAAACACAAGCTGTTATATGTCATGGGGTTAGCACATTCAGTGTTTTTATCAGCTATTCACACAATCTCATCAGGCCAAGTTGGATCAGGTGGCAACTTCCAGAGAGACAGTGTGAGTTGCCTATAGCTATAAGTGTCTGTCCTATGTAACACAAGATAATGCTAAACACTAACAAACCCATGACCCTTAAAACACGTCAACAACCCGCCTTCCCAGAAATGATAGTCCTTCCCTTACTCCCTTCTCCATAGGGAAACAACGTTTGCATGTCGCTCGATGTCACGGCATCAATTTATATGGCTTTGAGTTTGGACTGGTTCTGCATTGCTCATTATGCATCTCATTATTTCCACTGAGTTTTACCAATGAAAGCTGGGAGATTGCCTCAGTTTCTAAGAGGTGGACAGTATCCTGATTCCAATCCGATATTAACTAATGCCACAACTGACTGTCAATACCAACAAATTATTACAAAAGGCAGCTAATGCACTTCCATGTTTTATGAGTTTAATGCAACATAAACAGACTTCTGGTACATATTCCACATTCATTTCCTTTTAGTATCCTACTCTGTTAATGACTTGGTCACATGCATGTTAAAACTGGAGACAGTGTTGTGTGAATTCTTTGAACCAACAATGTGGTCACTGCATGCATGCACACAACAGCAGAAAAGGGGAGAGTGTATGCACTCGAAAGAATATTCATGTGCCCAGCACGCAATCTAATGTGAGACAGATCCACTTTGTTTTGCATTGTTCCCGATGATAGTCATAATACTCCAAAAAAGGCGGAGTATCAATACTTTAAGTATCAATCCACCCATTCTAAATGTATAAAAGTGATTTAGAGTGGAAAACTTGGTCTGGTCACACAAGTTCAAGTAGTTTAGAAAGAAATCAATCACAAAACCCTAGAAGTTAAGTGATCGAGTGAGTGAGACCCTCCTCATCCTACAGCCCATTTGTATTTAAAAACAGTTCACATGTGTAAATCAACTGCAGTAACACACTGATATCTTTATAATTAAGAATGCATGTGCATCAGTGATGATGTAAGATATAAAGGCTGTGTTTTCAGTTTTTCCTGCAGAGAATCTGTTAGGCGAGGTGGTTACACAGGATCATATACTGTATATATAGTGGATGTATTATCTGTGACATCACCCTTTGGCTTTTGGACTTGGATTTTGATACAAAAATAAGGGCGCTGCCATCTTCGTTTTAACGAATCACAGGCAGACACCCACATAACGCCAGGATAAAGAAGCTAAGTTACATCGATGGGTGAACAGCAAACACTGAAGTCGTATTTTTGCAATACTTGTGGTGAGTTTTTAAACCAGAAACTACAATAACTTGAAATACAATTTATCTTTTATTCAGATACAAGCGTAAAAAATGTTTCACATCCTTCTATGGAATAATATAGCCATTATATTTTCCCATTACACATTTATTTACCTCCCATGGGCTGAGCGTGGATCATCAGTGACGGCTACAGTGTGTCCAGTCTGGTGCAGCAGAGACTCTGCTGGTTTGTCTGGACTGTGGTGGCATATTCTTCACTCCTTCTTCTTCTCTTCCTCTAAAGAAGAGCAGCACTGAAAATCTTCTTCATGTACTGTGGCAGTGACATTGGGCAGATCAGCGTCAAACCGGTGATGAACGACAGCCTGCACCAGCTTTACCAAATGTTATAGTGGCTGTGTGCACTAGCTGGGCCCCATGTGGGCTGCACATGGGTGCTGGCTACACACACGGGCAACCCGTTTATTATATATATATATATATATATATATATATATATATATATATATATATATATATATATATATATATATATATATATATATATATATATATATATATATATATATATATATATATATTACAGTAGCAGTTCAATATAATATTTAGAGTAAATCTGAACTTAAACAATGTAATCAAATGAAATACAAAAGTAAAGCTTATTGCCACTGTCAGGGCATTAATATATAAACAGCCTGTGACACACCACCCTCAGCAGTGTTGGCAGAATGTTTTAGTCCTGTCCAATTCCTGTTTCATTTTGGTAATGGGTTTGTCTTTACTCGTATTTGTATGCACAGTATCTGTCTTGTCAGCTTCCTCCTTGAGTTCCTTTGTTTACCTGCACCTGGGGCTCATTACCTCCGGTCCCTATACATATATTCTCCTCCCCTCTTGTCTTTTTTCTTAGTGTGTCTTTCATGTTTCCATGATCACGCAATGCTCTCTTGCTCCAAGCCACATATTTTTGGTAACGTTATTGTTCCTGTCTGTTTTTTCTTTTCTTTAAATCTTTTTGATTCCGCAGTTGTAAAGATATTTTTGCTCAACCCTTTTTGACTAATACAATAAATACTAATGCTTGGTCTTGGTCTCATGCATTTGAGTCCTATTCTCGTGTGTCCTAACACAGCCACAGTCGTAACTTTAAAACCGACGGTTTCTGAGGTAACAGCAAAAACATTTGTGAACAGCATCACCAGTAAATGTTCATCACCAAATGTTCTGTTACAGTGAGGTGAAGAACAAAAACAGTTCATGGCTGGATTTAATGGTACTGTACAAGAGTCTATAAAGTCCATGTTTAGACTGTGCCAATATTGTTTTTGGTTGTCATAGTAATTGTGCATCATGTCCGGTCAGATTGTTATTGTTTCTGCTTGGCTTTCACCCTGTTGTGTGGTTTATGTATAGTATCATTGTTCTTTACTGACACTGCACACATTGCATCTAACGATTTCTAAAGCTTAGCTTCACTGTGCGTCACATTGAGATGATATTTCAGACTGAAGTGCTCCAGTAATAAGAGAATTCAACTGTGCAGTGTGTGACAACCCTGGATTTGAGGGAGGATGTCGTCACAGCACAAGTAAAAAGAGAGCTGTTCATACCAAAATCATAGTCCAGGCGATTAATTGGGCTTTTAGTTGGGGGAAGGGAGAGGTGAAGCGGTGCTCACATCAGCAGCAATGTCAGGCCTGGGTGGGGCGGGGGTCAGGCTGGGGTCTCTGTGTTGTTGGACAAGCGTGGTTCATAGATGGTCCAGGGCTCTGCAACAGGCACGGTTTAGTACATAACAGGGTTTGCAGATGGCCTAGGTATTGGGCAGTCAACAGGGTTTTCCTACAGAAGGGCGTCATACAAAGCCTAGTTAGTTCCCTATTTTTCTCACACAGCTTTCCACCACAACACACTATCTCTCACCCAGGACACTCTTCTCCAGAGGAAGTTCTCTCTTTTTATATCCACACCTTCATTACCTGGATCACTGTCTGATGGTTCTCTCCTCACACCTGTGTTTCATTCAGCAATCTGAAGTCCATATATGGGCTGTTTTCCTCTGTGTGGAGTGGATAAGATGCAACATAGTGTTTATCCACCACTATTCCACAGTCCCCTTTTCATACCTGTGCTTGGTGGGCATCACAACCTTGGTAACCTTGGAAACATTACAGGTTGTGTCCTCCTTGGAGCACTGAAAAGTGGATAGAGTAATTTCTAGTTTGGTTTAAGGAACTGTATGGGCTGACTAAAAAATAATATATACAATAGGGGATCAATAGTCAGCCCACAGGGGTCCAGCTATTGTGGGCCCCAGACAGGAGAAACTTTGGTTTTCCACCTGGGTTTTAGCTGCCCACTTGAGCCCAGTTAGTGTGGGCCACATTTGGGCAACACAAGGGTTGCCCATGTGAGTCTTAACTTTGGCCAATGTGAGTCCTACCTTCAGACCATCTGGGCTTGCCACATGGGGCCACCGTGGAACCCTCGGACAAAATTAGCTGGGACCCAGATGAGCAATCCAGAAGGGGCCCACTCACCAGTCCATATTAAACCCATATGGGCCCGTCATGGGTGTGAGTCAGTCAGGGTAAGCACTACATACCTACTGTGTATGTGTGTGGGGACTGTTGAGCTGTCTTTGAAGCATTGTGCCTGCAACATGTGTGCATCAGTCTCGATCGCTTGCTTGCACAGTCTCACTCGCTCACTGTGCATATGAGCGAGAATGTAATCAGGAGGTTGGTCCAGTTTGTCGCACGACGATTTCATTGTGTGGCACAGCACCACACAATGGTCAATGTGACTATCTCATGCATTTTTAGGTATGAGGCTGGAGATCCCTGCTGCTATGATACACCATTTAGAAAACATTACCCTCTGATCTTTTTCATTGTTTGCTGACCTCTAATCTGTCCAAACAATCATGCATAAACCTGTGTGACAATGACCATAATTTCGAGAGCAGTTTTTCTTCTGTCCCTGTTTTTTATGGGTATTTCCCATCAGCCACAGTGATGACCTTGCTTCAATATTTTGAGATTTTTCTCAGTGAATCCTCTGCCAACTGTAATGACGGGACATGTTTTGCAAAAGCGATGCGCAGACTGCTGCATTTTAGCTGAGAGCTGGTTTGCAATAACTCAAATGTGGAAAAAAAGGTTGGCTAAGCTACAAATCAGAAATTACACCCCGATTGTTGGTGTAAGGGTATTTAGCAAACTGCAGACATAAAACTTTGCCTCTGGATGTGTGTTTTCCAGTTTTTTGATTAGAGAGTGGGTTTGAATTTTGATTTGGTCAAGGCTCTGGTTGTGACTGCAATGCTACAGAGAATCCCAAACGGGCCTGAATGGACACAGAGGCTTTTGTAGAGTATGTAATTACATAGTAAATTATTCAGTTGGTCCAAACCAAGACATAAAGGCATTCATTTTCAAAACCAGCTTACAAGGAAGCTTCTGGCAGCACAGAGCCACGCTATTTAAAAAAAAAAAAAAAAAAAAAAAAAGAGAGAAACCTTCAACATATGCTGGAGCGATATACTGTTACAGTCAAATCCAATGAAAGTGTCAGTCAGGTGTTGAGCTTGGTTTTAGTGGCTTAGAGTCATTTGGGCCAAACCTAATCTGCAGGTTAACGGTTCATTTCCGGCGGGACTCGCTAGACTTAGTGAGACTCTGTCAGAGCTTTGAGAAACGTGAGTGCAGAGTCGACTGCCTCGTGGCTGAATTGTTTATTGCCAGGACAATGGCTACAAGCTGTTAGTTGGAGCTGGGTTAAGCCACAGGTCCACCTAATGACTTTTGAATGCTGACCATTGGGTCTTTTCAGTGTATCATGTGTCTACAAACAGTGGCTACATGGCTCTCCTGCGAGCTAGAGACTGCTGCATACTATCCAGGCAAAAAGCATAGGCTTGCTGGGTGTTCATCTATACCAATGATGAAGCGTGGTATCAAGTATACAACAACAGCGTCCACATCAGTGTATGCATTTCAAGGGAAATGGTATGAGAATCCTGGAAGAGAATCCTAGAATACTGGATGACAGTTTCAGGAAGACCTTAGCCTGGGAACCATGCATTCTTTGGTTATATCGGAGGCATTGTTTATGGAAGCCCATAGGTCTTCATTGGGCGTTATTAATGTCTGTCCAATGCATCTGTACGTGGTTATAACCAATTGTATTTAACATACACGATGACATATCTGTTACCCAAAGGTGAAGATGTTTAGTTGCTAATTTTTCAAAATAAACGTGGTTTCAAATTACATAGAACACCTTCTAAGCCTGCAAAGGTTAATTAAGTTATCAACAATGCTTCCATGTTTCGTCATCATCTTGCTGTCAATTGTTGCCCCATTCTGTGATTGTCTCCTTCGCTGAGAGGAAAATTAGGTCTTTGGTGTCCAGAATAAATTGCAGAGCAAAGTGAATTTGTGTAAAAATAAGGATGGGTATACTGAGGCTACCATATATGATTATACGTGACAAATACACTTGATGGATTTATTAAATGGAAATGGTTTACTGTTCTTCTTCTTAACTGTTCCTTTCAAAAGGCAACAGTGAGTCCCATTAAAGGAAAAGGTATATGTGTAAAACAAGTGATGGGTTTGGCCATGAGTTGGATTGTGTGTGTGTGTGTGTTTGTATATGCACAAGTATCCAAAGGATCCTTAAAACATAATATGAAGCACAACTGACATCAGACATGAAGTTGTCCCCCCAAAGAATTATTTCTAAAATTATGTAATTGGAAATATCTGTGGAATCCAGCTGCTCAATGTTCTGTCCCAGATTCAGTGTAGTGACCACAGCTAAACCCAAACACTAAGTCACAAACGGACTTGCTGCTGGAGTAAACAACCAAACACTGAGCCAGTGGCTTGATAATAGGTAATATATGTAGTAATGGCAAGAAAGTGCTTAATCTGTGTATATTTAATGCTATGGCTATGCTTTCTAACATTAAAATATAGCCTATGTTGGTGATATTATTGATAACTTGCTAGCCCTGAACTAGTAGTTGAACATATAGTTGAGTGGTTAGCATAGGCATAACTGGCTGTGGTCTTAGAGTTTGGGGTTTAAGGCCAACCTCCTGTACATCATTAGGTTATTATTGATGTCCCTCTTCTTTTGAGAATTTCATGTTTGTGGTCCCCCCCCCCGCAAGTCGTGATGAGATCTGTGCCCTCAGTACTGCGCTGACATATGGGAAGGCCTGTTGGTTTTGACCAAATACATTTGTATGATGGTGAGGAGAAAAGGCCATATCTAGTTCATGCTTATCATATCCAAGAGCAGTATTTCTTCGGTTTGGATCTGGTTCGGGAGGTTTGGGTGAAATCCCGGTGGTTCGGTACTGTTCTGGGCTGACTGAACTGTGGGTTCGCTCAGACTGAACTGGTGGAGCTTAGTGTTCACGGTCTCCTCATACAAACAACCACACACACGCACATTTCTTAATGTTGAAAACAAGACTACAGTGGGGCAGTAAATGAGCCGTAAATGGTACAGTCTTTGACCTGTAGACTTGAGGTGCCCCGGTCAACTTCGGTAACATTACACACATTGTCTGAAAGAAAAAAATGTGGAAATAACCATCTTAGCAGTCTTTGGTGCATTTTATAAGTGTAAGAAAAATCTATGCAGACTAAAACAACTATAAAGCAGCAGCAAAATGCAAATTGTGGTTTAGATCATGTGATGCTTTAAATTAAAGACCTTTCACCAATTTGCATGTTGGCTGTTTAGCCATTGCACTGTCAGGCATCGTTGTACTAGGAGTTAGGGAGGTCATGTGACTTACCGCAACAGCTCCTGTTTTAAATTTACTGAATGTATAAACCATTCATACACAGTTTGTTAAAAAAAGCAGTCCCTATGGAAGAAATGGAGGTGAATTTACAAGAGCATTCAAACAAGAGTATTAAGTAGGGGATGGTGAAAAGTGCAAATATTTTTCACAATCATTTAAGTTATTTTTAAACCAATCAATGCATTGATTGTTTGTTGATTAAGCATAATGTAATTTGATGTGGCATCTGTGAATTTGTGCTGCTTTTCTTGGCCAGGTACCTCTTGAAAAAGAGATAAATTGGATAAATAAAGGTTAAATAAATTAATCAAATTCAAAATAGGAGCAGAATTTATGTTCTGTCATGATTGTCCTAAGACCACATCCTGTACATTTTAATTTTATTATAAATTTTCAATTCAATATTCTGTTTGTTCAGGCGATAAGAAATGGCACATACAGTTTGATTGTCTGCCATTCATTTCTTCAAGTTTCTGAAACATTGCTTTTTGAAACATTATTTGAAGTAACAATAAATAATATTTAATTAAAAGCTGCCTAGTTTGCCTATGTGCCATTGTCAATAGCACCAAAAATCTTTTTCCTGACCACTCTAACTTCCAAACTGCAAATGAGTCCACTCCGTCCTTGGCAATGCATATAATCACACACTAACTAGCATTAACAATCGACTTTAGAAATTGTTAAATTTCTGAGGTTTCAGGTAAAAAATAAAAATGTATACAGTGCCTGTCAAAAGTTTGGACACACAAGTAAATGGGAAGGTTCTGACTTATTCTTGACTAAATATATGAGGTCCTCCCTGATTTGTATGCACCTTCCTCGTTATTCTGTTGAAGACAGAGAAAAGGGAGGGAAGGAGAGCAAGATCGGGCCTCAATTTATACAGTGTACTGCAATGTTGTTATCATGCATTTGTATACAGAACCTTATGGTAACCCTCCTTTTAAAAGCACTTCATAAATTACAATGTTGACTGGACCAAACATCTTTTCCGTCTTAACTCTCTGCACCATATGAATGGCTGGAGATAAACTTGAGTAGGTGCAATCAGTCCAACAAATAAAGTGGCTCCATCTGGTTTTGTGAGGGCTCTGGTGTTGACTGGTTGTTAAGTCAGAAAAACCTCCAGTGTGGTAGGGCTATTTTGGACTCTCCATAGAGCATCTGCTCTACCTCAACTCTAAACCAACGCAATGGATCTGTCACAAGCCAAGCAAACATTTATCATAGGTCATCTCGGAGTCCCTAATTAGTGGTGAATATCATTCCATCTTAATGAATGCATATGAGATTTGGAAGTTTTATAATCTCAAGCAAACAACCATAGGAATTGCAATTTAGGCCACTCTCACTCAAAACTTACAGCATTTTTAATAGGGTGAAAACCAAAGAAATGTCTCTGAAATGAAAAATGATTAGCTGTGGTCAAAAACTAGACAAAGTCCATTATGAAATGATGCACAAACCCACATGTCCTTTTGTTTGCAAAATAGTGGTTGTAGAGCTCACATGCTTGTAAGATTAGGTTGGTTTGTCAAACCAATGGTGAAGCATTCATTATTATTTTAAAATTAAATCTAAATCATGTCTATTTACATTATTAATTAAATTAATAAATGCCCAAAAGTCACTGGCTGAATTTAGTCTCCTAAATCCTCATTACAGGCCAGTACCCAGGGCTTGCATGATGGAGTCCCCTAATTACCCAGAAGCCTCAGGGGATTGTTAGTTATCCCAGGAGAGTCCCTATTGCCACACGTCATGGCTGGGGCAGGGGTTGAGTTTGAGGTAGTGGGGGTCGGAGGGTCCTCGTCAACATGTGGGCCTACTTTTAACATGTGACTGCTGACCCATGCATTGTATCACATTGCACTCATTTAAAAGGTCAAGACTTGTGGAACCTGGTGCCTTTTGCCTAATGTGACATCTGACCTGCTCTGGACACTTGCTCCGACTTAATCCCCAACAATAGGGCCCATTCAGAGCTGGGCAACCTGTAGAACATCTGTTTCTGTGGCCTGGAGCAGACCATTGATCAGGGAAGGAGTTGGCTGAAGGTGCTGCTTTTATTGGGAGAAGATATCCCTATTCCTTAAAATGACCAAAAACAACTACTTATCTGTTTCTATACTAATAATTCAAACACCCGTTACCAGTTTTAATATGAAATACCACACAGTTACAAACCTAAAAATGTATCCGTAACATGGTAAAGCCTGGTATTGAAGCAATCATGGACCCTATCGGCTATTGTCTGACAACGGATTAGCCTCTGGGGGCAAGATCTGATATTTCTGTGTATCTAGTGGATATCTGGTCCAGGGCTTCCTATTTACATTTGTCCATCTAGTAACTTGAGACTCAAGGATGGAGCTGTACAAGCTAATGAAGTTAATAAAAAGCAAAATCATCGACAGGCAGGAATCTGTTATCCAAGGATCTAAGTCTTTAGAAGCCATTTGGTCAGTGTATTATCCACATGGACGCGTCATTTACATGCAACCACAGCCAACAACATTATTATTCAGCTTTATAATTGCATATTTTTTTCACATAGTTTTTCACATATCAACATTTATACTCACTTATTATGAGAAAATGACTCAGTAGGAATAAACATAGTTGTCATGGATAGGAAAATTATCTACTGAGACCAAAACCTTTTTTTTGTTAACCAGGCTGTCAACATGTTTATTTCTCCTGTAAAGTTGAGGATTTTAACATGGGGGTCTGGGATTGACTCACTTATGTAGTTGGCTTTAAGTGGCCACTGGAGGAACTGCAGTTTTTGGCACTTCCACATGGGATGCACACTTCAGCACTGGAGTTTGCATCTCGTTGTACAGCACAGTACTTGCTTATGTCTAAATGGCAACGGGAGATGCACATGGTGTTTACAATTCAA